>CM053591.1:27294820-27318967 GCA_028646515.1 Pseudochirops corinnae | reverse complement strand
CAGCATCTACCTCATAGCTTTTTTTTTTTTTGCTTTTTAGAGCAGAACAAAGGCAAGGTAATTGGGTTTAATGACTTACCCAAGGTCACACAGCTAGTGGCTAGTAAGTGTTAAGTGTCTGAGGCCAAATTTGAACTCAGGTCCTCTTGACTCCAGGGCCAGTGCTCTTTTCACCGCACCACCTACCTGCCCCATACCTTATAGCTTTTTTATGAGTGTCAAATGAAGCATAAAGTATATATAAAGTATTCAAAGTATATTTGTAAAGTGATTTGCAAAACTTAAGGCCCTACATAAATGTCAGTTATTACTCTCTCCCATTTTCTCTGTGATCTAATCTAATCATATTGTCCACACAATTTTTTTTTTACACAACCTGCCCTCTCCCTGCCTTTGCACTAACTATAGTCCATATCTGGAACGCTCTCCCTACTCATTTCTATCTCTTGGAATACCTGTTTTCCTTCAAGCTTCCACTTAAGCCTTCTTCACAAGGCCTTTTGCCCACAAGGCTACCTCGCGTCCACTGTGTGTTAAATATACCAATATATATAAACTCCTTAAGCACAAGGCATATTTCATTTTTGTCTTCAGATCCCCAGAATTATCACAGGAAGTATGAGGTATGAGTCAGGAAGATCTGAGTTCAAATCCAGCCTCTTACAAGTACTAGTTGTATGAGCCTGGGCAAGTCACTATATCACCAATGCGATACCCACAGCAACTACTACGAATACACAGGGGTATTCTCAGGTTTGAATAGCAAGATGTAATAGACTCTCTTTCTTGAAGATGGAACCAAGACATTTATTCAAACACCAGAAAGCCAAATCCATCATAGTAACAAAGAAGTCTATACACACTGCCAATGCAGGAAACACCAACATCTTAAGCCTTCACTCTATTAGACTTCTCCACAAAACAAGTTCTTTTAGGCAAAATCACTCCCTCTCTCACTCCCACTAGCTGCTCTGCCTGCTGTCTCTCAGCTCTGCCTCACCTACACTTCCTGCTCCACCCATTCAGCAAGCTCCTCCAACCATGGGCTCTTCTTGATCACATAGGCCTAGTAAGAGGCAGGGAAGATCTTCAGATTCCATTAACAAGTTAATCCCTCATTTCTTCATTTGTAAAAAAAAGGGACACACTGGAGAAGGAAGCGGTAAACCACTCAAGTCTATTTGCCAAGAAAGCCCCAATTGGGGTGACAAAGAATTGTTAATATGTTTTTCAATTCGATTGCATTGAATTATTCTGGATTCAATTTGAATTTTTGTTGAAGTAATGATGTTTTTTGTGGTGATTTTTTGTTACATAATTTTTAATGATTCCCTAAGAGCATAAAATTGTTGATTTCTCCAACAGCCTTATGAATACATGCTGACTATTGACCTTTGAAAGAATGTGGCTGACCTAAGAGTACGATTGCCCTAGACTCTTGGGCAAGTGAGTTTTATCTGAACTTTTACAGTTTTCCAATATTAGGAAGGAAACGTCAGCCGTCTACCATCCCTGAGACCTTTGTTTATGAACCGATATCATGAAAATTTTTTCAGTTCTACTTAATAGATGTAGTCTTCATCAAAACCGGCCCAAAAAACTGTGGGACCTTTAGATGAAAATGCAGAAGTTTTTTCATTGGGAAAGACTTTGAGAAATTATAATAGAAGCATGTGAGCCCAATGTGGGTAAAAGAGCAAAATTCAATACAAAGGATGATGCTCGTTGTATATATAGTATATATTTAATGTATATCTATTGATAATACAAACAATATTTATTAGTTCCAGAAAAGTAATAAATTGCTTATTTCTTCCTATGGGTAACTGTTAACTAAAATCATATTTTTCATTGGAACACTCATGTATTGTTGATGGAGTTGTGAACTGATACAACCATTCTGGAGAGCAATTTGGAACTGTGCCAAAAAGTGCATACCCTTCGACCCAGTAATACCACTTCTAGGACTGTGTCCCAAAGAGATCATAGAAGTGGGAAGGGCAACTAGCTAGGTGGCACAGCGAATAGAGCACAGGCCCTGGAGTCAGGAGGACCTGAGTTCAAATCTGGCGTCAGACACTTAACACTTACTAACCACGTGACCTTGGGCAAGTCACTTAACCTCAATTTCCCTGCCCTCCTCCCTCCAAAAAAAGCAAAAATTAAAAAAAATTTTAAAAATACGGTCCAAGATCGTAGAAGTGGCAAAAGAACCCATATGTACGAAAACATTCATAGCAGTTCTTTTTGTGGTGGCAAAGAATTGGAAATCAAGGGGAGGCCCATCAACTGGGGAATGGCTAAACAAGTTGTGGCATATGAATGTAGTGGAATACTATTGTGCTATAAGAAATGAGAAGCAGATGAACTTCATAACAATTACAGACACATCATATCTGTGATGACTAACTTTGATAGACTGGACTCCTCTCAGCAATGCAAGGTTATAAGACAACTCCAAAAGACTCATAATGGAACAAGAAAGAATTACAGGGTCTGAAGGCAGATTGAAGCAAACTACTTGCTCTCTCTCTCTTTTGTATTTTGTCTTCTTTCATTCCTTCTTTCTCGTTGTTCACTCCATTGGTTATAATTCTTCTTTACAACTCGCCTAATGTTTAATGTGAAGGTATTTGTAGAATCTACATCAGATTGCATGCCACCATTGGGAGAGGGGGGAAAAGAGGGAAGGGTAGAAAAGTTGGAATTCAAGGGATTGTAGAACTGAGTGTTGTAAACTAAAAGTAAATAAATAAATTTTTAAAAAATCATATTTTTCTTATGTTTTAACAGCATGTGATGATGACAAAAGCCATCAAGTAAATAAACAAACCAATTAATGTAGAAAAAGATGTTTTGAAATAAGTCAATGAATATTAGCTAGCTGATGAACATCATAGATATACAGGAACCCTCCTATAAAACTGTTACTGTCACATTTTTCTCTGAAAAATAGTTAGACTTGGGGGCATATGATGTGGTACATGGCATGACTGTGATCTTATAGGTGATATCAACATTTTTCAAATTATCTTTCATAGAATTCTAAGGACTGAAATCCTAAGGTTCTCAAAAGAAAAAAAAATGTTGTAACAGACAAGAAAGAAGGAAATAAAGCACTTATTATGTGCCAGATACTGTGCAAATATTGCATTTTACAAGTATTGTCTCATTTGAGACTATCAGCCACCCTAGGAGGTGAGTCAGATAGCAGTTAAGTGGCTTACCCAGGGTCACATAGCTGGTAAGTATCTCAGGCTGAATTTGAACTCAGATCTTCCTGATTCCAGGTCCAGCCCTCTGTCCAGTGTAGCACTTAGCTGCCTCTAAACACATAAACACATACAGCAAACCTTTACTATCATTCTAAAGGTATGCGTGCATTCAGAGGATATATAGGACCTGGGGGTTGTATTAGATAACTTGTAAGGTCCCCTCCAGCCCTAGATCAATGTTCCTTCCATCAGATAATAGTCTAAATTGTTTATGTGGTCCAAAAGTTGGCTCTTTGCTTATCTAAAAATAATCATTGAATCTATTTAATAACATGATACACAAGCAGTTGGTGTTAGTCTTGGTAGATTGCCTGCAGAAAATCACTGTCCAATTACATTCTTCTTTTAACTATCCATCTTTTTGTACTAAGGTCCATTATGAGTAATCAGGAAGTTTAAAAGAACAGAAAAGTAAGAAGTGTTAATAATCAAAACCCTGTGATCAAACATCCACCGACAAAATCTCCAACACAGAGGAAACTCAAAGGATAACAAACTCTCATTGGAGTTGCAGTGACCCTTCCTGAGGCACAATGGGTAGCGTCATTAGATTTTTAAAAATCATTTCATAGTCCTTCCAAACAAAATATGGCAAACGTATGATCAAAATTTTCAAGTATTTTAAGCAAAAATGTGATAGGCTGAAACAACTTCCCCACAATACTGACATTATAGAGGCAAAAGAGAAAATGAAATTTTCTGAGAAGCGTCTTGCAAAGGGAGCTATCCCATCTGATGCCATTCCCAAAATCAGTATGTTGAATAATGGTAAGGATCATATCCATCTCACTCAGGTTGTAAGACTCTTAGATTCAGAATGAAATTAATCATTGATTATTCAGCCATATGGTGTTTGGTACTCTGTTGCAGTCCTCCACTGATGCTTCACTTTGACCTGGAGGTGATCCTGAGTTCTTGAGGGCCATTTTAGTAGCACATAAAATTCTGTAAAGCTAAAAGGGCTTTAAGACTGAGCCTAGTCGTGGATCCAATACCTCGACTAAAGACCTCTATACCTAAGCTTAGGAAAATTCATCATTAGACTAGCCATTGGAGAATACGTGTTTTGGTCACAGCAATTTTCAAAGACTATCTCTTAAGTTACAGACTTGTTTATACATACACACATATGTATGTGTGTATCTATATATTAAAATGTATATATAGATATACACATGCCCATATGTATGTATATTCTATATACATGACATACATATACCATATATAATGTACAGATCCAATATTTCTTTGGAATGTCAAAGGTACTTCTGCCTACCTGCTTCTTTGCAGAAGGAGGGAACGACAGCAAACGTGTAATCAAATTATAAACGTAAATAAATTAAATTTTAAAAAAATAAAATCATATTTTTCTTATGTTTTAACAATATGGGATAATGACAAAAATATTGAATCTAACATCAGAATTTTTCAAACTATTTACTAGTCTTGCTGAATTTTTGTTCTTCCTCTTTTTGTATAATTTTTTTTTTTAATTTTGGAGGGGAGAAGGCAGGGTAATTGGGGTTGAGTGACTTGCCCAAAGTCACACAACTAGTAAGTGTAAAGTGTCTGAGGTCGCATTTGAACTCAGGTCCTCTTAACTCCAAAGCCAGTGCTCTATTCACTGTGCCACCTAGCTACCCCTTGAATAGTTTATTATAAAGGATGCTCTGTAGTAGGAAATAAGGAAAAGGTATAGTAGAAAAAGTAGGCAGTATAAAAATAAAATATATCAAGTAAAAATTTTCTTAGCAAAGGGCTTCTTTCATCTCTGCAGATTCTGAGAGGCACTAGGTTCTCCCAAGTGAGTAGGTGAATTACACCATGAATATGATGACCAGATATCATGGGGGTGCCATTGCTACCATGCGAAAGCCAATGAGAGAGTACAAATATCCATCCTTCTGCTTACCCTTCTCTGCTATCCCTTGGAATTTTCTAGACATGAAACCTTTGATTAATAGGGGAAAGGCTGGGCAAAATGACCTAGTGGCCTTGTGCTACATAGTTGTTAAGGATCTATGGAATTTATATTGCTGTTCAACAAATCAGAAACCCACCAAGCTCAAACGAAAGCCAGCAAAGTCACGTTTGCTTGCCAAGTCAACACAAGAAGGCTACTATTTGCTGGGCAAACACCCATGGGCCCTGGCGTTCTCTGAAAAAAAAAAGACCAAAGAATTAAAGGTGAAGGAGAGATGAACTGAAGAGATAATGTCAAGAGAAAATGAATGTGTGGTTTTAGATAGAAGTCTTGATGACCAGACGGGAGTTCTAAGGTGGGTGGTAAAAGCTACTGCTACAGCAAGGTGGTTTGGATTTCTGAGCTAAGACTCTCAAAATTGCTTCTAATAAGAATGACTTATTTATTCATTGCATTATGATCTAAAAAATGCTATTCTTGCCACAATATGGGGTACTTAATGCCATGATCATTTTTTTTTGGTCTTTTTAGAGGGGGAAAAGCAGGGCAATTGGGGTTAAGTGATTTGCCCAAGGTAACACAACTAGAACGTATTAAGTGTCTGAACTGTAGTAATTTAACCTTTAACCTATGTGAGCCTCAGAATGCACAAGAAAACAGAATTAGAGCTGGCATTGACCCTGGAAATTGAGGCACAGGAGCAGTGTTTTGCCCTCAGGGACCAAGTAAGTTACCAGACAGGATTCAGACCCAAGACCTTGTACTCCAAATGCATGCCCTAATCTTCCACCATGCTTCTCTTTCTAGTGGCTGTGACTTGTCTATGCCCCACACTTTCGCAAAGTGAAAATGCAGACTGGGAGCTATTGACTTCATAGTGCTGCCTTTTGCCCCTTCCTCTCCCTCTTTTCCTCACAAAAGCTTAGAATACAGGAAATGTCTTAACTTAGTTTAAATGGGAGAGGAAATCATCCATGTTTGCAAAGAACCACCCCTTTACCCCTTGTCCAAAAGTGCCTCTTTTTAAAATTTTAAATAATCAAAATGTGAAGAAATTCCAAAGGTGGGTATAATGGCATCTGCTTAAAATCCACTCTAAGAAGACAAGAAGAAAGAGGGAATTAGGTGAAGATTATCACCCAAAAATGTAAATTTTTCTCAGAAGGATGGTTTTGTAATCATTGTCGTTCAGTTGTTTTTCTGTCGTGTCCAACTCTTTGTGACCCCATTTGGGGTTTTCTTGGCAAAGATACTGAAGTGGTTTGTCATTTCCTTCTCCAGCTCATTTTGCAGATGAGGAAACTGAGGTGAACAGGGTTAAGTGACTTGCCCAAGGTCACATAGGTAGTAAGTGTCTGAGGTCAAATTTAAACTCATGAAGATGACTCTTTCTTATTCCAAGCCCAGTGTTCTATCCACTGCGCCACCTAGCTGCCCTTTTGTAATAATACTCATGGTAAAATTTAAATGAATCACTTTTTTGATGGGAAAATATTTGGGGCTTGGCACCAGCATACTTAGGATATTCTTATGGGATGTCAGGTACAAATGAGCCTTTGGCTTGATGCAGTCTGTTCATTTTTAAAGGGCATTTTTAAAGGGCTATTATCTTATAGCTGTAGATATAAAAGTATTGAATAAATAACAAGTTTGGGGCTGTATTTGCTGGTAGAAGGAAGTATCAACAAGTTGCTTTAAAAACAACACTGGTTTTTAAAGAAAATTCTCACTAGACAAATGCAAAGTTTATGTTTTATTTTTTATTGCTGAACTGAAAAAGGTGGAATTATGAGAGTTCCATGCTGTCTAGGGTGAAACAGCTATATCTTCTTTTTGCCTCATTTCTAAAAATTTACTGACCTGAATGTGGAGGTGCAAGAGGAAAGAGAAGTGGTATCATCAAGTCTTTGCATGGGGTTAGAGGAAGAAGAGGAGGGAGGAGAAAAAAATGTGAAAGGGTAATAAATTGGAATATGACATCATTAAAATGGAAATGCAGCATCAAAAGAAAACAGATGGGACCTTGTAGGAGAAACTTATTGCTCTCAAGGAGGAATTAAAAGTCCTCCTCTCAGAAAGAACAAGGTTAATGATAAAATTGTCTAAACAGAGATTTTATGAGGAAAATAAACTAGATAGCATCATATACTGGCATATTAATTAAGAAAGAACTCAACAACAAATTATAATAAAGATTAGAATATTCCCCTGGAAATATAGCTCAATTATCAGACATAAAATTTCTCCTCTAAGCTATACCAATCTCCTTGCTGTTGGTGAAATGACAGTGTCAGATCAGTGATTTGAGGTCAGGGATAAATATCTCAGGACAAGTTGTCCTAGGAGTGAAAGAGGAAAACTGAAGACAGGATATTCATGCAGTCTTACAATTCATCAGGAGATATTAACTGACATATAGACAAGTCTGGTTCAAATGAATTTATGTTTTACAGACCACCCTTTCATTTTCACTAGCATGAGCTACTCCCTTCCCTACCTGAATGCTTAGCCAGCCCCTCCTTGTGTGCCATGGAATAAAAGGTAAACATCAAAGGTTGTGTGGCTCATTGAAATACTGCTTTGTAGCCTCAATTCAAGTTGCAGGACTTTTCTTTAAATCATGCTCATCAACTAAGTTGTGGGCAAGGTCAGTCTAAGGGTCAAGGTCATCTCTTGGTACATATGACAAGCACAAAAAAACACACTGGAGAAGATAGTGTCATGGGATCATCAAGACCCAGAAAGGACATCAGAAGCCAACTAGTCCAACTCCCTCATTACATTTTGAAGCACAAAGAGATGAGGTATCTTGCCCAAAACAATAAGTATCAAGACACAAGGGTTGGACCTGCTCCTCTAACATCTAACAGGCAGCCTTCTTTCTCTTACACCACAGATATTATTCCATTTCCTCCACCACCCCCTCAGTGATGGCAATGAAGGGACAGCTAAGCTAAAATCACTGTCACAAATGCAAGACCTTTTTTTGGTGGATAGTGAGAGAAGAAATTGGTTGGGCTGTGTGGCAAAGTAAAAACAATAAGGATAAATAAGCTTTGTCTTGCAGAACTATGGGATCATAAATTAAAGAGATTTAAAAACCATAGCCCAACCTCATATTATAGATGAGGAAACTGAGCTCAGGGAAGTTATATACTATTACAAAATGTTCCTTTCTCTAGAGCCACACTACTCTATTCACTAAACCATATTGATTCAAATTCTCTTACATCCTTGTATTATATTAATATCTGAATAACTATGAATTTATGGCAAGGTATGTATGTCTACATGTAAGATAAATATGCCCACATAGGTTGTATATATGTATAGATGTAGCTTGAGGTGGCTTGGATAGAGGCGATCTGAAGCCTGTTCAGCCTCTTTGTAGAGGAGGAGATGTCTCTTTACTGCCAGCATGCTCTCTGGGCAAAGGTATAGGTATGCTCCAAGAATGACAACAGAATAATAACTCTTGTTTACTCTCTCATACAGATAAGACTAGAATTATTTCTATCTTTCCCCTCCCTCACTTCCCTCAACTCTCCTCCCTGCTCCCCCCCCTCCCCTGCCCCAAATCTGTCTGGTCTAGAAATGTGTGTCTGGTTCAGAAGAAAATCCTTTTTCCTGGTTGCTCTTCAGGGGGGAGAGTCACTCTTAGCTTACACTGACCAGTTTAGCTACTTCTTACCAAATGCTGGTTACACAAAAGACCACTTCAAATAGTGAATAGTGATTTATCTCATTTATATAAGAAAACAACAAACAGGAACCAGAAAAGTTCCATAGATTAAAATACACCAGAAAGTATGCAAGAATGAATAGGCTCTCTAGCTGGGAGTGGGAAAATGTCTCAGCTCAAACCAAGAAAGATGGTATGATCTCTCTTAAGGAGGTCAATTCTAGCAGTTTATAAGGAGACAAGTAAGAAATCAAGACCATGTTGAGGAGCCAGTTTCCCCTACTTATCTGTAGCCTCTTCCTCCATATGTGTCTCTGGAATGACATGTCTCTCTCCCAAGAAGTTCTTTCTAAAACTGAATATACCTTATATAAATATGCAGCATCACGTGGTACTCAGCATTCTCACTGCAGTCCGGATTCTTCTCCATACATTACCAAAACACTCCAGGCTTGAGTAGAAGCCCAGTTACACTAGTCTAGCCTTAAAGGTCTTTCACAAAGAGCACGCGAACTCCATCTCAGCAGTGTCATTTTTCTCTCTTACACAGATCCTCTGAGCAATCAAAGCTTAAATGACTTAGCAGGGTTACACAGCTAGTAAGTATCTGAGGGCAGATTTGAATGTAGGTCTTCTCGATTTCAGGCCTGGCACTCTACTTGCTGGGCCACCGAGCTATTATCTATGAGATACCATGCTTTTAGGAGTGTTCCAAGTCACACAAAATATCTGCTCCATCCACATTGACTAGCAAGGTCCCCTTTCCTGCTCAGTCTCCTTCAAGAGATTCTTCCACATGAACTCAGGCTAAGCATATAAAACTATAGAGTTACACCCACCTTTCCTGCTTCCCTTAATTCAGAATACCTTCCTTCCCCCCAAACCCCTCATCCACAAAAAACAAAAACAACCTCCCCCCTCAAACACACACATTTCAATGAAAACCAAACAAATGGAAGACAAAGAAGAGAGAGAAAGCATATTCCTATTTTCAAGTCTGCTATCATACTCTTGTTAGTTCAGTCTACCTATCTTTCTCTAGGTTCTATTTTTATTTTCACCTGTTTAGGCCTGATCTATTCTAGCGTTCATCTCTGCCCCGACTAATATCATTTAGACGAATTCCTTGATATTTTTGCATCATTGTCTTTGTTGTTTGACTCAGAACAGTCCCAGGGTAATTTATGTTTGATATTACAATGAAATGGGACATTTGTCAGTCACTCATCAGTAAATAAAGGAAGATTTACTTAGCCATAGCAGGAGAAAGATATTCAACAAAGATATGCATTGAGCATACTGTGAGTTAATTCAGCTAAGCAATGTTACCTTGTCTGAATTGCCCATGATGGTCCTCCAGCCAAGAATCAGAGAGGATATTTGGAGATCCTTATGGTGGTTTTTACTCAGGAGTCCAAGAAGAGACAGCAGTAGCTTTAACCTTTCGTCCTCTGAACCAATCGCATCTCAAGGATAGTTTCAGTATCTTTTAAGGAAAAACTAGCTTAACTTGCATAGAAGCATTAGTTAGATTATTGTTTCTACTATGGGGAGTTAGTGGGTAGGGTGGGATATATCTGTGCATAGATCCCATGTTCCCTTGATGCCTGAGACCAAAAATGACTCCTTTAATGAAGTTTTTTTTTAAACTATAATCCTATGAATACACTGATTAGATAGATCCTCTTATAACGTAAAAGTCTATAGAATCTCACTAGGCTGGCTGGTGCAAAGATAAAGAAGAAAGAGAAAGAAGGTAAGATGACAGCCATGCCTAGTCTATGCTGACGCTAACAAAGGCAACTGCAGTACCAAAAAGTATATCTTAGATTGTCACACTGAGGTCACCACACTCCAGAGTACTGCTGCTGCTGCAGAAGTCAGCAGGACTCTCTAAAAGCTTCAAAAACTGCCCTACCCAGGAGCCAGTGCTCCCCAAACTGTCACTGATCTGAGTTTCTCTAACACTTTTCCAGGAATGAATTGGTGTTGTGACCTTCCATCATTGTTAGGAAAAGCAAGGAGTTAATTGGGAGCCGTGTGGAAATATCTTTTTGGGGATAGGTACATAGCATGATTAATGCTTGATTCAGTTACTTATTAATATCTTGCTAATCTGTTTCATTAAATACTTTTTGCTAAAAAGGACAGCAATAGAGGACATTCAGAGGACATAAAGAGACAAAAAAAGTAGATTGCCAGAAAAGTTGGGGTCATCTCCAATGGGGGCTCCAGAGCAAAGTGAAAGAGAATCCTATTATAATATTCCAAAAATTTTCCTAAAGCAGAAAAAAGATTGAGCTAAGTAAATCCTAACTTGATAGGTTCCCCCTGGGCATAATTGAGTTAAAACAATTGCTTTAGGGGTAAAGAGTCTTTCTTGGTAGATAGAAAGAAACTTCCTGGGAAAGCTTCCATCTTCTGGAAATTTGACTTTCCTATCGTTTCCCAGAAGTTTGAAAAGTACCCATCTACTTTTGAGTGAGGAATAGGATGAAAGCGTGGGCACCCAGAGAGTTGAAAAGTCAGGAGGGAGTGGGTCTGCTCTCCATCCAAGAGGAAGTAGTGAGTTTTCCTGCTAAACTAAATACATTTAACCTCAGATACTGTTGCTAGTGTTTGGTTGATTCAACAAGAAGCATTCAAGTACTTACCATATGCCAGCCTATGCTATGCATATACAAAGGCGGGGGGGGGTACCCACAAATAGCTCCTATCCTCGAGGAGCTTACATTGTATAATGACAAGGAGTGTGGAACCTTCAACAACTATTTCTTCTCTTTGTTATTGTTCAATTGGAGTTTTCTTGCCAAAGATACAGAAGTGGTTTGCCATTTTTTTCTCCAGCTCATTTTTACAGATGAAAAAACATAAAGGGTTAAGTGACTCATCCAGGATCACACAACTAGTAAGTGTCAGAGTCTGGATTTGAATTCAGGTCTTCCTGACTCCATGTCTGGTACTCTATCTACTGTAACACCTAGCTGCCTCATTTCCTCTTACCTGAGGACTAATCAACTCAGAAAACTCCAAAGAAACTTTTTATGAGGGTAGGGGGAAAAAAACTTGGAATCCTTAATAAGATAACTTGGCCAGTGAGGTTCCCACAGTGTTTTACTAAATGTAACTGCAATACATGCTCCTAGAATAAAGATACATAAACATTCCTTTGCCTGGTCTTCTGAAAATCCCTCATTTTTTCAGTGCCTTTTAACCTACAGTAATTAATTCTTTCCCTAACATATTTGTCAAGGATAGAGCACAAATCAAATGTCAGTGTGTGAAATCACATATTTGCAACATCTTAATTTGGAGTAATTAAAGAAACAGTAGAACAGTTGCCATTTGTTATTTCCCCCATCATTACACCTCTATTTTAAAATATGCAAATGAGCAAAAAATCATCCTTCCTCTAAATTTTTTTCCAATCACCATCATTTATGGATGTCTATATTACCAGAAGCTAAGAACTCTGCAGCCAACTTGGAAATGCTCTGGATCACTGAGTGAATGAAGACATTGACTCACCCGTTGCTTCTTGAGAATAGACTATTTTTCTTAAATAGATGCTAAGAAGGAGTCTTATCAGAGGAAAATCAAATTGCCAGGAAAGGGGTCCTGGAAATTAAGAGAAACAGTATCTTTCTTAGTAACTTAACTTTAGTTTAACATCTATCAACACAAAAGGCTCTGATTTCAATAGTGTAAGGAGTATAGTGTAAGGAGTACTGGAGAACTAGGTGGTTTAATGAATAGAGTGCCTGGACTAGAATCAGGAGACCCTGAGTTCAAATCTAGCCTCAGAGACTTACCATGTGACCCTGGGCAAGTCACTTAACCTTATTTGCCTCAGTTTCCTCATCTGTAAAATGAGCTGGAGAAAGAAATGGAAAACTATTCCATTATCTTTGCCAAGAAAACCCCAAATGGGGTCATGAAGAGTCAGCCATGGCTAAGCAACAACAGCAAGGGAGTACCCCATTAAAAAATTCTTCTACAAGTTGGTAGATGGGCACCTTTTCTGCAATCAGTAGCCTTAGAAAGTTACCTATGAGGTTAGACTTGTCCAATGTCTCATATCCAGTATGTTAAAGGTCAGAACTTGAACCCAGGTTTTCCTAGTTTTGAGGTCAATTCTCTATCCATTAAGCCAGGATGCCTCTGAAAGGATCACTGATTTGATTCAAACTTTGTACTCTTCAAGACAATAGTATAAATTTAAGTGCTAGACCCCCAAGCAAAAATAAAAGAGAAAGCCAGACATTTGATTTGTGTTCTATCCTTGACAAATATGTTAGGGAAAGAATTAATTACTGTAGGTTAAAAGGCACTGAAAGAATGAGGGATTTTCAGAAGACCAGGCAAAGGAATGTTTATGTATCTTTATTCTAGGAGCATGTATTGCAGTTACATTTAGTAAAACACTGTGGGAACCTCACTGGCCAAGTGAGGCTTGGGGTTTAGCGGTGCTTGAGACCTTACAATACGGACACGCTGGGTCCTGCCAAATAAATTCGACTCAAGCCTTCTCTCAGCCAAAATAAAGCAAAGTTTATTAAAGATTTGCCATATTGGGTAGACTCTTAAAGAGCCTAATCATTTGTGGTGTTTGTATTGGCCAGGGAGGCCAGGTTCAATCTCAGCTAGAATGAATCTGAGCCCCTTCATGGAGGCAAAATGGATCTTATATACAGAGAGACTGTGGGAGGGATCTAGAGGTGCTCTAGTTGTCTGGGGTGATGGAAGGAGGGGTCCAGGCAGGAACCTGAGGAGGAGTCTAGGGAGGATCTTGCAGTGACTGAGGTTAGACTCTAGGAACCAACAGAATGGGATTTTGATGGGATCAAAGATGGGAAACAGCCAGAGGTAACAGACAATGGAGGGCTAGGATAGGTTACCATAGGTAACAGAGATTCAGTCATAGTGATAATAGAAGACTTATGGCCTCAGGCAAATGGCAGATCTGGTGGGAAGATTCAAGGGGATTCCCAGAGCCTATACACCATCATTCCCCCCTCAAAAAAATAGGACCCAAATTCCTTTGGGGTAAAGGGTGAAGGTTCCAGCTTCTGAAACTACTTCCTGCTGGCAAGGGACATAGAGCTGTCCCCGCCTCTCTGGGTCCCATTCAGGGGGTACATAGCCTGAGCAGTCATCTGGAAGCTGATGGCTTGAACCCTGGAAAAGACAAATCTGCCAAGGAGGCTAAGCAAACAAGGACCAAAGAGACACAAAATTTCATCAACATACAGAGTGTAAGGTTTTTCTAGATTGGGTAGAGCTAATGCTGGAGTGGTAGGCAAGTGAGCTTTCAGAGTCTCAAAAGCTTTAGCCTGGTCAGATCCCCACTCTAGAGGGAATGAGTCAGGGCCTTGAGTAGAGTCATAGAGAGGCTTAGCAATAACGAAACCCAGCCCTGCCTAGAAAAGTTCAAAGTTGTTTCTTAGTGGCTAGAATAGGAATGGACAGCATTGTCCTTTTCTTCTCAGAAATTAAGGAGCAAGAGGTGGGCATTAGTTTGTGGCCCAGATACTTTATGGACTGTCATGCTGTCTGGATTTTGTTCAAGGAGACCCAAGAAATTAAGTACCCAGTTGAGCACTCAAGAAATTGCCAAAGAAGCCACCCAGATGGAACTACCACTGATGCTATCTTAGGCAAATGCCAGATCCAGTGGAAAGATTCAAGGGAGTTTCCAGAGCCTATACCTCATCAAGAAGAGTATGTTTCTTAGGTCTAGAAATGATATTGTTATGAGCCTGGGATCATTTCCCTTTTGTGTTCCCCAAACACTAGGTAAGTTGCTAGGCGGGAGTTCTACTACATCCTGATTTCTATATAAAATGGTGATTCTAATTTGTGCTAATAGTGAACAGTCAAGTGCTGGAACATTCAGAAGCACTGGAAATTCCTTTTCCAAATCTATTCTCCCTCCATCCCAAGCTTAGCTTCTCAATTGGAGCTGCTACCCAGTGGAAAGGCCAAAGAGAAAGCTTTAGAACAGTCTTTGCTTTGAGATCAGAATTTTATAAGAACGAGGAACATGGGTTTCATGGTTAAACAACAGGACCAATGACTCCAAAAACATTGAGGACCCAGAGATTTATTGGAAGTGTTGAAAGGATAACAAATCAACAAAAATAAGGATAGTTAGCATTTATATAGCACTTAGAGTTACGAAGTGCTTTACAAATGTTCCATGATCTTTACAACATCCCTATAAAGTAGGTGCTTTCATTATCCCCATTTGATAGAAAAGGAAACTGAAGCAGTCACAGGTTTAGTGACTACATAGGGTCACACATTAAGTGACTATCTGAAGAAGAGTGTAGGTGTTCAGAGAGAACTAGCATTTCTGGTAAGAGGACTGTTTGTTCATCCACCTTTGGTGTCCACTTGGAACTCAGCTTTCATCTGTGGCTCCAAGAAGTTGTATCATGAGCAGTGGCTATACCCAGCAAACTATCTCAGCAGAAGGGCTAAACCAGGTTGAGCGTAACCAACAGGTCTTAAACCCATCAGTGACTTAAGCATTTGTCTACTACCCCTAGCATGAGAAGACTTCCCCTGGCAGAATGGATGGATGAGAACAATTTGTTCCAATGGCCAAGAAGGCAATGGAAGCAGGCAGTATGGCACGACTAGAGCTTGGTCAGACATCAGATTCACTAAAGTCACCTACTGAATCCTGGGTTATCTCCAGTTGTCTTAACTTTGTCTCGCCACTGGACTTTGATGACTCTGGAAGAGAGAGTAAGGCTGATGACTTTGTACTACTCTACCTCACCTAAACCCAATTCCAGCATGACTCAAGACATCCTAGTGATGTTGTTGGTCCTCTTTGGAAAAAAAAACAAGGACAAACAACATCTGAGGAAGAACTTGAACTAAGGTCTTCCTGATTTCAAGTTCAACTTTCTATACACTGCCCCTGAGGAGCCTTAGATAAGCAATCAATCAATAAGATTTTATTAAATGCCTATTATGGGATAAGCACTGCTAGGTGCCCCAGGAATACAAAGACTAAAATGAAGTAGTCCCTGCCCTCAAGGAGCTTATGTTCCTTCAGTAAATACTTCAAGAACACATAATATAACACCCCCCTTTTGCATGCTTTGGGTCAGGATTGCATGAGTCACTGTGACTGAAAAAAATTCCTCACCTGTAGGCCAACCTTTGAGTGATGAGTCTCACTCAATTTAGCTGGGCTGGAATGATGAAAGACACATAGTCCATGGCCTGGCCTGAACTTAAAATATTTCCAGCTTGGTAAAACCTGTCAGAGCTTGTCTTCCACTAGAGTACACCGCAAGAATTGAGGCTACTTTCATACTGCAATGAGGCATTAGATCAGGACTTCAGGGGAGAAAGAAATGGAAAGAAAGAATAAGAAAGACAAACCAAAACATCAGAAATCAATAAAATTTTAAGTGAATAGATGAATTCTGAGAATTTCTTCATGTGGATATTCAAGGGGGGAATATTCCTCTCTATAGGAGAAAAAGGAAATTCTTAGACACTGCTCATTGAGGTCTGAAGGAGAGGAAATGGAAATATCGTGTTTTTAGAGCCCTAAGGGCATGAGGTTAACTCTATCCTGGGATTTTGCTGGAATACTGAAATCACAAGTCCTCTGCCAGGTAAGCATGCCAATGTCTCCTGTTCAGACTTCAAAGAGACTGAAGGCCAAGCAACTGTGCCCTTCCTGCTCTCTTTCTGATAATGGGCAAACAAACCGGAGCACTGGGGCCCTGCTAACAAACTGTGTATAAAAGGGTGTGGAAATCTCATCCATCAAAGCTTATTGACCAAGGAAGATAAAGAATAGATTACCTACCTAGATATCCACAGTCTATAACCAGATGCTACTCTGTATGTGGCCAAAAGAGATGAGCAGCTTACTCACAGGGTGATACAGATGGCAATTCCTCATGGCCTCCAGAGAAGTTAAAAGAAAGTTGCTAAATTATAACAACTTTAAGGTAGTACTGCTAAGATCAGAAAAAACAAATTAAAATCTAGAACAAATATTGGAAGAGATGTAAGAATGTTGGCTCCCATACGTTACTAGTGGCACTGTAATTTAGCTGAATTTTTCTACAATGCAATCTGAGAAAAGCTATCAATCTATGGTCCTGTCTTTTGATTCAGTAATTCCACTTTGGGGATTATACATTAAAGAAGTAACACAAAAGGTGAAAAACAAAAATTTGTGTAAGATATTGAATGGGAAAACTGAAACTTTTCAGCCCATACATAAGTTTTGTGGAAGCAAGCTGGAGTTTGGCTTCCTCCTTCCCCCTTCTTCCCCACCACTCTTTACTGCTGCCATATCAGCATCAGTTCTCTTCAGGAGTCTTTCAACCTCCACCTTTGTTTTCCACATCCTTATCAGTATTAGGCCCTTTAGGAGTTTTAAATCTCCAACCTTGCTGGTGACTTTTTCCCCATCTCCCTCCCTTGCTTTAGCATCTGCCAAATAAGGGCATGAATGGTACCCTGGTTCCCTGCCCACCTCCCAGCCAATGGGGGATAGTGGCAGGCTTCCGTGTTATTTGACATTGGGAATGATTTTTGAGCTGAGACTTGAGCTTGCCTCCCAGCCAATCGGGCAGTGGTTCTAAACCTGTGGGTAGAGACCCCTTTGGGGGTCAAATGACCCTTTCACAGGGGTCGCCTAAGACCATTGGAAAACACATATTTCCAATGGTCTTAGGAACCAAGACACCGCTCTTCTATCCATCTCCAGGTGGGTCTGCCCACATGCAGATATGCCCACATATAAGTATTAAAGGGCTGCAGCATCAGAAAGGTTGAGAACCACTGCAATAGGTGATAATGGTAGGCTTCTTTGTTCCTTATCTTTAGGGGAGATTTTCAAGCTCAGGTTGTAAGCCTGCCTCCCAGCCAATGGGAGAAGGGATAGCAGGGGGGAGGGGGCTTGACTGCATTAGGGTATAAATTCTTGTTCTATTTTCTGTGATACTCATCCTCTCCCTGATCCACCATGGAGAGGACCACCCTCTTCCCTCAGGGGAAGAGAATAAAAAAATTTCCTGTTCCTTCCTGAAGATATCTCTGACTTTTAATGTTTCTGGGTAGGGGATTCTTGGGGTCCCCATTCCCCACATGGTATTCACAGCAATTCTGTTTATAAGGGCAAAAAATGGAAAATAAATGCTCTCTGATAAAGGAAAGACTAAGGAAAAAAACCATAATATTAATAGCATATACATGACATATATAGGATAAAATTTTTGGGCACTAGAACTAGAAGAAACCTTAGAAATCATCTCATTTGGAGGTTCTTAATCTTTTTTTTTTATATCATGGGGCTCTTGGAGAAGCAGAGCCAAGATGGCAAAGATGAGTCAGGAAATTGCCTGAGTTCTCCCCATTTTCCCTCAAACACAATGTTAAATCAAGGCTTTAAAAAGAATTCTGGAGTGACAGAATTCAAAAAAAGACAGAGTGAAACAATTTTCCAGCTTAGGATAACTTAGGACTTCAGGAAAGATCTGTCTCATTTGGGTAAAACGAGAGTGCAGCCCAGGGCAAGTAATGTTCTGGCAAGACAGTGAAAGGCTCTTAGCCATAGTACAGGTCAGCAACTGAGCCCCCATGGTTCTGGCTCAGAAGGCCAGCTGTGAGGACTCCAGCCCCAGGACAGCAGGCAAACTGTCAGCCCCAGAACCCAGGGAATAACAGGCACAACTAGACCAGGCCACCCTGGCACAGTGGGCAAGCTGCCAACCCCAGAGGTCCTGACACAAAAAGGTAGTGACCAGACTTTTGGCATCCAGTGCAAGAAGTTTGGAGGAGTTCCCCCTGTGCCGCAGGAGCAGAGCTCAACTTTTTAAAATGAGCAAAAAAAAAAAAAAAAGCCCTGACTGTAGAAAGCTACCATGGTGACAGAGAAGATCAAAACATAAATTCAGAAGAGGACAACAATGTAAAAATCCCTATATCCAAAGCCCTAAAGGGGAATATGAATGGGTCTCAAATCAAAAATGTCCTCTTGGAAGAGTTCAAAAGAAATTTTAAAAATCAAGTGAGAGAGCTGGAGGAAAAATTGAGAAAAGAAATGAGAGTTATGCAAGAGAATTATGAGAAAAGTCAATGACTTTGAAAAGGAAGTACAAAAATTAACTAAAGAAAACAACTCCTAAAAAAATACAATTGGTAGAATTTTTTTTTTTTGGCGGGGCTGGGGGTGATCCACTGAAGAAAACAATTCCTTTAGTTGGCTTTGTGGTGGTGGGTGTTGAGAGGGTTGAAGCTCATGAGTTACTGTGAAGTGGCGGTTTTCTGTATTCTCTCTATACACACATAATATGTGTTATATATTATACATATATAGATCTGTATTCTTCCCCTTCCTGGGTTCCTCAGCCTCGGTCTCAGTTGCCACGATGATAAGCTGGTGCCACACACCCTTCACTTGCTACCACCAAGACAAATGGAGAAAACAACTCCTTTAAAAGTAGAATTGATCAAATGGAAAAGGAAGTACTCTGTACTTCAGTTAACTGAAGAAAATAATTCCTTAAAATTTAGAATTGGGCAAGTGGAAGCTAATGACTTTATGAGACATCAAATCAACAGAATTTTAGAAAAGTTAGATATGATAGATCTTTGGAGAAAATTTAATGGAGATAGAAAGGAATATGCCCTTTTCTCAGTGGTATATGGTACCAACACAAAAACTGACCATCTATTATGACATAAAAACTTCACAATCAAATATAGAAAGGCAGAAATATTAAATGTATCCTTTCAGAGCATAGTACAATAAAAATTACATGTAATAAAGGGACTTGGAAAGGTTAGATGAAAAATTAACAGGAAATGAAATAATCTAATCCTAAAACAACAAATCATAAAAACAACCAATAATTTCATCAAAGAGAATGACAATAATGACACAACATACCAAAATGTATAGGATGCAGTCAAAGCTGTACTTAAGGAAAATTTTATATCTCTAAACACTTACATAAATAAAATAGAAAAAGAGCAGATCAATGAATTGGGCATACAATTTAAAAAGCTAGAAAATAACAAATTAAAAATCCTCAATTAAGTATCAAATTAGAAATTCTAAAAATCAAAGGAGAGATTAATAAAACTGAAAATAAGAAAACCATTGAACTAATAAAACTAAGAGCCGGTTTTATGGGAAAAAAAACATAATATATAATCCTTTGGTTAATTTGATGTTTTTAAAAAAAGAAAAAAGAAAAGCAAATTACCAGTATAAAAAAAATTAAAAGGGTCAATTCACCACCAATGAAGAAGAAATTAAAGCAATAATTAGGAGCTATTTTGCCCAGCTGTATGCCAATAAATTTGACAATCTAAGTGAAATGGATGAATATTTACAAAAATATAAATTGCCTAAATTAACAGAAGAGAAAATAAACATATTTAAATAATCCCACTTTAGAGAAAGAAATTGAACAAGCCATCAACGAACTCCCCAAGAAAAAAATCTCCAGGGCCAGATGGATTTACAAGTAAATTCTACCAAACATTTAAAGAATTACTAGTTCCAATACTATATAAACTATTTGGAAAAATAGGAGGAGTCATACGAAATTCTTTTCATGACACAAATATGGTGCTGATGACTAAACCAGGAAGAGTCAAAACAGAGAAAGAAAATTATAGACCAATTTTCCTAATGAATATTGATGCAAAAATTTTAAATAAAATATTAGCAAAGATATTATAGCAATTTATCACAAGGATAATACACTATGACCCAGTGGGATTTATGCCAGGAATGCAGGACTGGTTCAATATTAGGAAAACTATTAGTATAATTTACCATATCAATAACAAAACCAACAGAAATCATATGATTATCCCAATAGATACAGAAAAAGGTTTTGACAAAATACACCATCCCATTCCTTTTAAAAATACTGGAGAGCACAGGAATAAGTGGAACTTTCTTTAAAATGATAAGTAGTATGTATGTAGAATCAGCAAGTGGTGGGGATAAACTAGAAGTCTTCCCAATGAGATTGGAGGTGAAACAAGGATGCTCATTATCACCTCTTTTGTTCAATATGGTACTAGAAATGTCATAGCAAAAACAGAATAAAAAGAAATTGAAGAAATTAGACTAGGCATAAGGAAACAAGACTATCACTCTTTGCAGATGATATGATGGTGTACTTAGAGCGAGAATCCTAGAGAATCAACTAAAAACCTACTTGAAATAATTAACAACTACAACTATGACAGAGTTGCAGGATGTAAAATGAGCCCATATAAATCATCAGAATTTCTATATGTTACCAACAAAGATCAGCAAGAAGAGATAAAAAGAGAAATTCCACTTAAAATAACTGTAGACAATATACGCCCTTTAGCAATCTGGTGAAGAGTATGGGCCTCTTTCTAAATGATGTTTTCAAATGCATAAAACACCTAGGATTACAGAAGAAACCATTTATCTTGAAGTATAGTGATCAAGAAAATTCAAGTTCTCTGACTTTGATAGTTTAATCTTCTCATTTTATACGTGAAGAAACTAAAGCCCAGAGAGGCTTCTAGGCGAGACATCTAGGGGGCAAAGTGGACCAAAGACTGGGCATGAAGTCAGGAAGACATGAGTTCAAGTCTAATCTCAGGCACTTACTAGCCCTGTGACTTTGGGAAAGTCATTTAAACTTTGCCCCAGTTTCCTCAACTGTAAAATAAAGTTCACAACAGTACCTACTTCTTAAGACTATTGTGAGGATCAAATGAGATGATATTTGTAAAGTTCTTAGCACCCTGCCTGGCACGTAGTAATTGCTTTATAAATGTGTGTTCACGAAGTGACTTGCTTAAAATCATATATGGTATGGAGCTAGGACTAAAATTCAAGTCTATTGAGTCCAAGGTTAGTCAAGACAGTTAGAAATCAATCAAATCATAAGTGAATAGGTATAATCACAATTAATTTCCATTAATGTTATTTGTTCCTCATTGTACCAAGAAAGTAACCTATACTTCTCAAAAATTGTAACAGTAGAGAGCAAGATAGAAAAGTCAGTCAAAAAGCATTTATTTAGGTTTTACTGTGTGCCAGGCATTGTTCTAAATGCTGAGGATACAAAAGAAAAAAGACAAAATACAGCCCTTGCTCTCAAGCATATCACACTCTAATGGAGGCCAGTAGAAGGCGTCCAGCCCCAGCACAGGAAACAAAATGCCAGCCCCAGAACCCAGGGAGCAACAGTCACAGCTAGCACAGTGGGCAAGCTGCCAACCCCAGAGGTCCTGGCATACAATGCCAATGACCAGACTCTGCAAACTCTAAATATGATTAAGACAGATAAATGTATGTTGGAGGTCATCTCAGAGAGAAGGCACTACCATAGAATTAAGGGGGACTGGGACAGGCTTATTACAGAAGGAAGGATTTTAGCTGAGATTTGAAGGTAACCAGGGAAACCATGAGGCACAGATGAGGGAGGGAGAACACTCCAGGCATCTAGGACAGCCAGAGAAAATGCACAAAGTTGAGAGAGGGACACTGTGTGCACAGGAAAGCAAGGAGACTAAAAATGTCACTGGAAAATCTTGAAGTACGGACTATTTTCTGTTATCAGAGGGCCAGCTGCCTATGCCATTTAAAATACCAAGTATGGGACAATTCAATAAGTGAAATTTTTATATGAAATAATGTGATCACAGAATGGAAGCTCCTAGAGTTAAAGGGATTGTATCATTTTTGTTTTGGATGCTGGCAGCCCCTTTGCACAGTGCCTGGCACCTGACTCTAAATGCCTGGTGAATTTAGCTGAATTCTTTTTTAGTTGAATTTTTAAAAACAGATCGTGGGATCATGGATGAGAGAGTACATCCATGCTGATCACAAGTACATAAAAATGCATGTATGTTATAAGAAATGATAAGCAGGATGATTTCAGAAAAATCTGGAAAGACTTATATGAAACGATACAAAGTGAAGTGAGCAGAACCAAGATAACATTGTACACAGTAACAGCAATATTGTACGATGAAGACGTAGCTATTCTCAGCAATGTAATGATCAAAGACAATCCTTAAGGACTCCTGATGAAAAAAGCTATCCATCTCCAGAAAAAGAACTTAGGGCTGAATAGAAACTGAAGAATGCTATTTCTCCCTTCCTTCCTTCCTTCCTTCCTTCCTTCCTTCCTTCCTTCCTTCCTTTTTCTCTTTCTTTTTTTCTTTCTTTCCTCTTTTCATGTCTTCTTACACAAAATATTGAAATGTTTTACATGATTACACATGTATAGCCTATATCAGATTGCGTATTGTCTCAAGGAGTAGGAGTAGGGAGGGAAGGAGAGAGGGATAGAATTTGGAACTCAACATTTTTTAAAAAACTGATGAAAATTTAAAAATGTTTTGCATGTAATTGAGAGGAAATAAAATATTATTAAAAATACATGTATGGTTGGGGTGACATGGTTCAGAGTTCACATCAGTGCAACAAACACTTACTAAACACTGACCAGGCAGAAGACCCTGTCCCAGGTCCAGTCAAATATTTACCAAGTTCAAAGTCTTATCATTATTCATTAGATCTTTTTTTGTTCTGTCAAGTTGCTTAATATCGTAATTTTAGAAGTCAGGAAAAACACCTAAAAGGACAAGACGAAGGGCAGATGGTGAAAGATAATTCTGGGCCCAAGGGTTGACCACGGTCCCCTCAGGTGACATTATTATCTTTACCAAACACCAGTACTGGGGAAAGTAGCAGAATAAAGCAAGTTGTTTTAACCTTCAGGGTCCAGTTCTTGAGACAGAATTCTGTGTTTCTAGTGGCAAGTTTTAAGTTTCAGGGGCAAAAGGGCTAGTTTCCTATCTGGAGGGACACATACCATCATACTTAGATGCACTCCCTCCAATTAATGATGTTTCTCTCATAAAACACCTTGGAAAAGATTTGAACAGCTGGCTTGGTTTAATGATCTCACGTGGGCAAGCAGTGCTTCTTCCTCCCAGAGAATCCATTTACTGCCAACTCTGACATTTTTGTTGCAGATTCTGCCCATCAATCCTCAGGGAAAACATCAGAGGCTCTATGAGACATCATCTCCCCAGTCTCACAAAAAGAAGGCATTATCGGAGAGTGAGATTATAGAACTAAATTAAAAATAAAGCAATCCAACTCAGTATGCATTTTTGCTTCTGCAAAAGGGCAGGTACAGTTGGCAAAAGGTCATCGCCAGTAGGACCAGCTTCTTGGCCAGGAGCAGACTTCTATTTGTTTCTAGCTA
>CM053591.1:27271623-27294320 GCA_028646515.1 Pseudochirops corinnae | reverse complement strand
TTCTCAGGCAGGCTCACTGTAGTAGAAGGGTGGGGCTGTGGTTTGCTGATTGGCCAGGTGGTTCGGTGGTTCTAAAGCACATCTGGGCTTTTGTTGTTAGGGCTTGCTGGCTCCACCCACCTGGGTTTAGGCTCTGTACAGTACAATCTCCCTTCCCCCTTCCTCAGTGATTTCCAAGCCTGAGGCTGTTTACACTAATGCAAGAATGTACTCTAGGTGGGGCTTTTACCTCTTGATTTTTTTGTGTGTCAGGGAGGGGGATGAGAGCCCCTAGATTTCATTCCTCCATCCCAACTTCTGAAAGTCTGGGCATGTAGCTTCAAGAATCCAGGCCGTGGGTCAATGTTTTGATTTCTCATAAAGTCATTGGCTTCCATTTGCTCCATTCTAATTTTGAAGGAATTTCTTCAGTGAGCTTTTGGACCTTCTTTTCCATTTGGCCAGTTCTACTTTTTATGGCATTCTTCTCCTCATTGACTTTTCGGACCTCTTTTGCCATTTGGGTTAGTCTATTTTTTAAGGTGTTATTTTCTTCAGTATTTTTTTGGGTCTCTTTTGGTAAGATGTTGACTTGTTTTTCATGGTTTTCTTGTATCATTCTCATTTCTCTTCCCAATTTTTCCTCTACTTCTCTTACTTGATTTTCAAAATATTTTTTTGAGCTCTTCCATTGCCTGAGAGTAATTTGTATTTTTCTTGGAGGCTTTGGATGCAGAAGCTTTGACTTTGTTGTCTTCTTCTGGTTATACGTTTTGATCTTCTTTGTCACCAAAGTAATATTCTGCAGTCTGAGTTTTTCTCTGTTTGTTCATCTTCCCAGTCAAATATTTGACTTTCTCACTCTGTAAAGGTAGGACAATGCTTCCAGTGGATGTAGAGGTGGATTTGGGTGTGGGTGTACTGTCCCAGGTTTTGGGTGTTTTGTATTAGGCACTCAATCCCCCATGGTCTGTGGGCCCAGATCTCTGGAAGGAGCCACTGCTGGTGCTGCCACTGCTGCCACTGCCACCATCACTGCCAATCCCTCTGCCACCCCAAGACTGGGACTGGCCCCCAAACAGACCATGCTCCTCTTTCACCCAGGTTCCACAGATTTTTTCGATTGACATTCCATGTTGTCTTTGGTGTTTATGGGTTGAGAAGCCTGGAAACCATCACATTTGCCAGTGATTCAGTCCCCTGTCTGTGCTGGCATGGCCCATACCAGACTTCTCTCCACTCCCAACCCAGTGTGATATACTGTTCCTATCATCCTTTCAGGTTGTCTTGGGCTAGAGATTTATTTCACTCTGTCATTTTGTGGGTTCTGTGGCTCTAGAATTTGTTTAGAGTAAATTTTTTATAGGTATTTGGAGGGGTTTTGGGGAGAGCTCAAGGAAGTCCCTGCTCTTACTCTGCCATCTTAGTTCTGCCCCTCTGGCTATTTCTTTAAGTTCATTTTTCAGTTTCTTTGAGTTTCATTTTCATATAGTATATATCTTTTCAGTTATTGGCAGAGGCCAGATACTTCTCGTTTTAATAGCTCTATAGCATTCTATCATGTTACTATATAAACATTTACTTTACTATTCCCTTCTCTATTGTGAGCCATTGGAGTTGTTTCCAGTTTTTCAATATTATAAATATATTCCTTAGGGATTTAGGGAGATATTAGTCTCTGATTCCATCATTCTCAGTAGAAGTAACTGCACACAGGAGAGAAATTGTCTGATAAAAAGGAAGATAAAAGGAAGGAGTTTACTGATTCATCAGAATGTAAACATGATAATCCAAGGCTGTCAGTGGCCCAAGACATAATAAAATAAGAAGACCAGCCCTTCTCTTTCCTCCACCACCTGGATTCCAGTGGTTAAATTCCACTTATAAAGATTCTTCTGTGGGACTAAAAATGCAAATGCTTTAAGGTAGGCTTTGAAAAGTGCTAAATTTAAAGAGAGAAGAATGGGATTTGAAACCCAACTCTGATGCTTACTTCCTATATGACACCCTAGGCAACTCATTTAACTTCCCTGGGCCTCAGTTCCTTAGTCTATAAAATATAAGGGTTAGGTTAGATGGCTTCTGAGGTCCCTTTTCACTCTAAATCTGTGATCCTAACATACTTAAAACAAAACTATCTACTTAACATAACTCCCTCTCCCCACCCCCAAGTAGTAAGACATTTCCATTTTGGCTATTAATACCTTTTGTGGAAAGACTTTCCTATTCTAAGAGGAATTCTATGTAATATGATTTCAGGGTCCTAGAAACAATCTACTACAAAATATATATCTCTTATCCAGATCACAGTGTCTTTGATGACCTATGTATGTGGGTACTATTATGTCTCTCCAGTTACATAGAATGTGTCCTCTCCACTCGTTCTTATTCTATACTATTTATTCTTTGTCCATGGCATTCTGTAAACCCTCCACAGAGCATTTTTAAAAATTTAATAAAAATTTATATTCTTTCTCTCTCACTCCCCCCAATGAAAAAAAGAAACAAACCAAAAACAAGAACTAAACACTTGCAAAATTCGCATAGTCAAACAAAACAAATTTCCTCACTTGTTACATCTAAAAATTCACATCTCATTCTGTATTTTTGAGTCCATCAGCTCTCTTTCAGGGAGGTGGGTAGGTTTCTTAATCATGAGTCTTTTGGAATTGTTTGTTTTTGCATTAGTCAGTGTTCTTAAGTCTTTCAAAGTTCTTTGTTGTTATTACAGAAATTATTCTACTGATTCTGCTCTTTTTATTCCACTTTAGTTGTTTAGTCTTTCATATTTTCTGTCTGTGGAGTTACTCATCTAAAACACTAAGTACCTCCTTTCGTGTGCTTTTTTCCTTCAGTATTTTTGCTGTCTGTCTAGTTTGTCTCATAGCCTCTATATATTAACAACTGCCCTCCTTTGTGGTTGTCCTCAGGAATGTCTTGGACCCTACTTCCTGTATACCAGTAATTTCTGGTAACAAGTTTTAGCTTACTTGCATCTAACACACAATGTTCAATTGCCCTATGGGATATTAGTCATTTCAGTTCTTCTGAGATTGCGGTGTTACATACTTTCAGTATGTCAATGGATTTAAGATCTCAGTTACATGAGTAGTTTCTCAAATTGTGCTGATTACAACCTACTCATGCTTTTTTGAAAGCCAGACATTAAAGAGATTTACAAAAATATTTACAACAATGCCATTCTTCTCACTGTTTTTTTTTTTTGAAAAATATAGTTATTTAAAAATAACACTATAGAGGATTTTGGGAAAATGGTAGAGTGGGTCAGAAAATTCCAAGCTCTTAAGATCTTCCCCCACAAAAGAGTTAAAAGAGCGCCTTAGGGAGAACAAAATGTGGATGGAGGTAAGCAAGGACAGGGGCATAACCGAGGTCCTCCTGGGACAATTTGAGAAGATTAGAAAGAAAAATCCCAGGATGAAGTTTCGTCTCTGTGAAGAGTAAACACTTCCAGTTTAAGTTCCATTCTAACAGCAAGTGGCTAGTCTCTTTAACAAGCAGCAAACCCTGGGGTTAGTTGGTTTGAGAGGCTGCCTCAATCTCTGCCATCAGAATTTTTACCCCTGATACAGTGAAGGGAGTTGGGTGTTTGAGCCCCGGGAAAATCAAGAAACCCCTGCTGACCAGGAACACCAGACCCAGCTGTGCTGCAAAGAATGGTGGGGTTGAGAAGTAACCAGCATATACACCTGGTAAATGCAGAATCAGTGGGGCAGGAAGTCCCTTGCTGTTGGCACTTACAGGAAGCTACAGGTTTGGCTTTGAATTCAGGCTAAAGAGAAGAACTGAAGATCTGGGGCAACAGGCACCATACCCCAGGGTTAGAGGTGACTACAAATAACTAAGCTATCACCACACACACAAAAAATGCACGGGCAAAGGAAAAAGAATCCAACTGTAGAAACTTATCATGGAAATAGAGATGACCGGGGTTCATCTTCAGAGGAGAAAATTGAAGGAAAGAAACTGCCAAAGAGTAACATCAAATAGTCATCTGCTAAAAAGAATTTATAGAAAATAGAAAAATAAAAAACCTTAAAAAAGACTTTAAAAATCAAATGACAGAGATGGAGGAAAAACTAAAAAAGACAATAAGAATGATCTAAGAAAAACAGGAATGGTATGAAAGGAAAGTCAACCAATTAGAAAAGGAGCTTTAGAATCTTAAGGAAGAAAATGACACCTTGAAAATTAGCATTGGGTAAAGTGAAGCCAGTGAGATTATAAGAGATCAGGAAATGGTTAAACAAAATATGAATAATGAAAAAATAGAAGACAAAGTGAAATATCTTACAAGAAAAACAACAGATTTGGAGAATAGATCAAGAAGAGAAAATATAAAAATAATTGGACTCACTGAAAGTTACAATCAAAAAAAAGAATCTTGATACAATAATGCAAGATATAATTTTAAAAAATTTCCTTAAGCATTAGAACAAGGGGATAAAGTAGAAATAGATAAAATTCATCAATCACCACTTAAAAGAGATCCTATGAGGAAAAATAGTAATATCATAGTCAATTTCTGAAACCCCCAGCTCAAGGAAAAATTATTAAAAGCATCAAGATTAAAACAAATTAAATATGATGATGGTGTCACAATTAGAATTACACAAGACCTAGCAGCAGAAACGTTAAAGGAGTGTGGGTCTTGGAACACAACATATAGAAGAACAAAAGACCTGGGGCAAAAATATCATACCCTGCAAAGTTAACTATTATCTTGAACAAAAAGAAATGGACATTTGATAAACTTCCAGATTTTCAAGGCTTTGTTAAAAAAAAAACCAAACCTGAACTTATTAGACAATTCCACATACAAGAACCAATATAAATATAAGATAAATAAGAAAGACTGATTATAAGAGATCAATAAGGACAGACCATTTACTTTCTATGTATGTAAAATCTATGTCTAAGATTCTTATAAATAATTGGGTAGTTCATAAGAAAAATTGAGAACCTGGCGATGATACGAATTTAAAAAGTAAAACCATTTAGTAACAGCTAAAAAGGGTAATTATTTTATACAAATGAGGTGCAAGAGGAAGAATTGATACATAGGAATTAGATGGGAGAAGAGTTCTGGCAACCTACTTCCATCGGGAATGGGTGTAAGAGGAAATAGTACATATATATTTAGAAGAGTATAGAAGTCTTCTAAATTCAGAAGTAATAAAACAGTAGGGGCATAGGGAAGGGGAGAGGACAAGGGAGGGATCTTTAGAGGGGAGGGTGAGAGAATAGGTAAATAGGGGTATAGAAGGGTGTTTAGATTTATGGGAATGAGGGGATAGAGGAAGGATTCTTGGAAAGGGGTAGGCAAGTCATAGGAGAGCAAGGTAATGGGTAAAATAGAGCAAAGGAGGCAGGAGGGATAGGAAACAAGAGCTATGCATATACATAAAAACAAAGATTGAGAGTAGAATAGGTTCGGGAATGTATATGTCTGTATATGTATATATATATGTATATGTGTATGTTTATAGCTATAGTTATGGAAAAACCTATCTAAACTTTATTGTGACTTTCTGGAGGGTGGGGGAAAAAAAGAACAAAGTTTAAAACTGCGCAGCAGAGAACAAAAGAAAACTCACAAGGAAGGAAAGATGGACAATTCTCAACACAATGAGTATTATTTATCATATAGCCTTTCTTGAAATGAAAATGTATCATTACATATTTTGAATCCTTTCATGTTCTGCTATGCACATAACATACTTTTATTTTTTTCTAACTTTGTATTTAAGTTTCAATATTTAAGTTCATGATATGTTTTTGTTTCTTTTTTTTATTCTTTATTTGTGTTCTGGTGTTTGAATCTAAGATAAAATTTTGGGGAAAAAACTAAATATTTTAAATAAAATGTTATTTATGTTGACATATAATGAATTATTTTAAAAGAATATTTTTTTTTTGATATATGTTTTAGGGGCAGTTAGTGGTACAATGGATAGAGCAACCAGGCATAGAGTCAGGAGGACTTGAATTCAAATCTGTCCTTAGACACTTACTGGCTGTGTGACACTAGACAAGTCACTTACCTATGATTGCAAAAAAAAATACATTTTAATTTCTAATATGGTGAATATCAACCTACGTAACCCACATAGACAAAAACTTTTGGAGTCTTCAATAATTTTTAAGAGTGTAAAGGGGTCCTGAGTTCCTGAAATTTGAGAACTGATTCTCTAATCTGATATTACCCTTGAATGCTAATTTTTTGACTACAGTGGATTAAAGACTCTTCTCTTGTTGTGATGACTGCTTTCCATTGGTTAAATTTTTGTAAGAAACAGTCATAATCAGCAATAATGTCTTTGCTTTTATCTCCTATTGGCCGCCAATATTTTATTTGCGTAGATCTGATTGGAGTTGTACTGTTGTTACTTTCATCTTTAAACTTTTTTCTGTTTTAGTATAGAGACAGAAAGCCAATCCAGTGGATAGAACACTATACATGGTATCAGTAGAACCTGAGTTCAAATCCTGCTTCAGACAATTACTAGTTGTGTGTCTTTAGATAAGACACAACCTCTGCTTGCCTCCGTGTAAAATGGGGATATTAATAGCATCTACTTCATGCGGTTACAGTGAAGATCAAATAAGATTATAATTGTAAAGGGCTCTGCAAACCTTTAAGTACTATATAAATGCTAACTATTATTATTATCATTAGATGTTAATCTTTAGGTCAGTTGTCTGATTGTGCATGGAAAATTGATTTAGAAATCCTTTGCATAACAGTGACCACTCATTTCTTTCTGTGAAGATATCATCACTTTCATTTGGCGGGAGGGGGGGGAAGGGGAAGTGATATTTATCCTTGACTCAATTTAGTTAATCTTCCTGATTCTTTTTAAAGGAAGTATTCATGATATAGAGGCATGAAGCTTTTATAAATACTCTAAAAGGTTTTGATCATTACCATTTATTTTTAGCTAATCAGATTTTCCTTAGTTTTTCTTCATCTTTGTGGATTTACCATCTTTGAGACACCTGGAGAATCTAATAGTGGATTTTCAGATTCTTTAAACTCTAGCATGAATTGCACTAGATATATTTGGTTAAGTCCATTGACTTTTCCTGACTTGAATTTCTTAATTTCTACCACTACGATCTCACATAATCCATGAGATATTAAGGCGTGTTATTCTAAATGTAGTTGTTCTACTCTGATTGCCATTGACAAAAGATCATTCTCCAAATGCTAACAGATCTATTTAGTTTCACATGTTTATTATCCTGTATCTGTTTTCATCTTTTAAATACTCTCAGTACCATCTGACTTAGTTGACTCTCAAGCCAAAGTCTCTGTTCTTTCCTCATTTCTTTGTTTTGCTACTAAGTGAAACAGTATTGCTCACAATCTTTCATTCTTCTGTGTTTTACAGATGAACGTGTCCCAGTGTATCCTCAGTTGCCATTTTGTCACTTAGTTGTCACTTGACAAGGTTGTTAGATGAAGCATTTACTAGACTCCTTTAGGCTTTTCACTACGATGATTGTCTTGGATTATTTAAATACTTCATCTTGGAGTTTGTAATCACATGTATATTTTCTCTTTATCCTTTCTTCTAATTTGGTGTTTACACTGACATATTCTTAAATCGATGAATTGGCTACATGCAAAAAACTAATTCTGAAATGACTATTTTATCTGTTAACGACTGCTCCTATCTATGAAGACACAATTTCATTTTTATGATTTTTTTTTTTTGTTCTTGCCATGGATGGTGACTTTTTTATTTTTAAAAGTATTTTTGATTTTTCCTTTTTTACATAACTGTTACTTTTCCACAGAGTCATGTTAGAGAATAGATGCTGCATACTATGGTCATAGTCTATCACTTCTCTATCAAGAGGATGAAAGCATGTTTCATTATCTATTTTCTGGGATCAAAATTGGTCACTACAATTAGAGTTGGACTGTTTTTAGTGCCTTTTCATTCATGTTGATTTATTGTATATATTATTCTCTTAGTTTTGTTTTTTTCTCTTTGCATCAGTCCATACTAAGTTTCCTAAATTTCCCTTACTCACACTATTTCTTTTGTCACAGGAATAGCCTGTTACATTCATATGCCAAAATTTGTCCAGTCATTCCTCAATGGGCACCTTTTTTTCTTTTTAGTATTTTGATATAAGAAGAAATATGATTGCAAATATTTTGATATAGATTAATTTTTTAAAAGTAATAATTTTATTTTATGAAATTATTTTTTTTTTCTGTTAATATGTATTTATTCTTTCCTCTCACCCCACAATGTAAATAAGAAAGAAAAAAAATCTTTTGGAGAGGAATCTGGGAAGATTGTAGAGTTGGTCAGAAAATTCCAAGCTCTCAAGGTTTTCTCCTTAAGAAGAGATGAAATATTGCTTCAGGGCAAACATTGATTGGTAAAAATAAGTAAGAGTAGGGGAAGAACAGAGGGCTTTCTGGAACATTTGGAGACATCTGAAGAAAAGTTCCAGGATGAGGTTTGGTCCTGGTGAAGAATAAACACCTCCAGGCTAGGTCCTAGGTCCATTTAAATAATAAGAGGCAAGCCCTCAGTTTAGCTGAGTTGGGAAGCTACCACAGCCCCCAGCTGCAGGAACTTTTACCCCTGGGACAATGAGGGGTGTTAGGCATCTGAGCCAGGGAAGATTGAGGGAACCTCTGCTATCAAGAAGTACCAGACCAGCTGTGGTGCAGTCAACACATGGCAGATGATTGCGGAAGCAGTGGGGCAAGGACACCACTGAGTGTGGACACCGATAGGAGGTTGGAGGTCTTGGTTCCAGTTCCACGTCAGAGGGGAGAACTGAAGGAGGCCCTAAGGTTAGAGGCATCATTCCTCATATCTCAAGATTAGAGGTGATTATAAAAACTAAGCTACCAAAAATGTTTAAAATGCACAGGCAATGGAAAAAGAATCCAACCATAGAGAGTTACTATGGGAATAGAGAAGATCAGAGTTCATCTTCAGAGGAGACTACTGAAATAAAGAAACCATTTTCTACCTCAAAGAGTAATGTCAAATGGTCACCTGCTCAAAAAAGAATTCACAGAAGAGTCTAAAAAGACTTTAAAAATCAAATGAGAGAGATTGAGGAAAAACTAAAAAATGAACAATTTAAGAAAAACAAGAAGATTATGAGAAAAAAAGACAACCAATTAGAAAAGGAGATTCAGAATCTTAAGGAAGAAAACGACTTCTTGGAAATCAGAGTTGGCCAAGGGGAAGCCAGTGAAGTCATAAGATACCAAGAAATGATAAAACAATATATAAAGAATGAAAAAAATAGAAGAGAATCGTGAAGCATCACATAAGAAAAACAAATGATCTGGAGAATAGACAACACAGGAAACATAAGAATATTTGGACTACCTGAAAGCTATGATCAAAAAAAGAATCTTTATACCATAACACAAGAAAAAATTATTAAAATTAATAAAAAGAAAATTGTGCTTGAAGCATTAGAACAAGAGGGGAAAGCAGAAATAGGAAAAAAAAATCTACCAATCACCACCTGAAAGATCCTATGAGGAAAGTCCATAGAATGTTATAGTCAAATTCTGAAACCCCCAGCTCAAGGATAAAATATTACAAGCAACAAGAAAAAAACAATTTAAATATGATGGTGCCACAATTAGAATCACGCAAGACCTAGCAGCAGTGACACTAAAAGACCACTGTGTATCAAATAGCAAAAGAACTGGGACTCTGGCTGAAAATATCATATCCAGCAAAGCTAAGCATAATCCTAAATGAAAAAGAAAAGGACATTTAATGAACTCTCAGACTTTCAGGACTTTGTTCAAAGAAAAAAAAATGAACTTAATAGAAGATTTGAATTACAAGAGCCAAGAAAAATATAAAGCTATATACTAAAGACTCATTACAAGGAACCCAATGAGGAGAGACTGTTTACCTTTTATGTGTAGGTTCAGTAATAGGGGGCCAAAATAATGGGTAGAAGTAAAGGAGTTAAGAGGGATAGGAAATTAGAAATGCACACAAACATAAAAACAAAGATTGGAAGTAGAATTTGTTAGGGAAAGTATATGTCTACATATGTATATATGTATGTGTATATATGTATATGTGCATCTATATATAAGTATATCTGCACTTAATTGTAGCCTGGAGGGTGTCAGGGAGAGGAAGGGGAAAAAAGAACAAAGTAAAAAGTGTACAGCAGGGAACAAAAGAAAACTAACAAGGAAGCAAAGATGGATAGCTTTCAATGCAACATATAGTATATATTATATAGGCTTTCTTTGGTATGTATTTTGAATCCTCTCCTCTGTTCTGCTGTGCACATGATGTGCTTCTTTTTCTTTTCTTATTTTGTATTTGTTTCGATGTTTAAGTTTGTTTCTTTTTTTCTTACTGTGTATTTATATTTCAGTAATTAAGAAAAAGGATTAAAAAAGAAATCTTTTAAAAATCTTTTCAAATTACATGTTAAAAAATCTTGTAACAAATATACACAGTCAAAAAAACCCAAATTCTGACACTGGCTATGTCAAAAAATGTATGTCTCATTCTGTATCTTATTTCCATCTCCTTGCTATCAGGAGGTATATAGCATTCTTCACTATTGGCACTTTGGATTATGGTGGATCATTGAATTGATCAGAGTTCTTCAATCTTTCAAAGTTGTGAGAAAGTTGATTCCTTGAGGACCACAATTCAAACTCTAATTGGTATTAGTCAGTTTGTTATAATTACATAGGAATAGTGATTATAAGTTCTGTATATTTGGCTCTAGAACTATGAGCTGCAGATTGTAAATTCAGTTGCCTAATCTTAAGAAGTTAACCAGAGGTCCTCCACCCTTGTTTTTCCTTGTCATGGTGACCAAGCTCAGTGTGACAGAGGTGACCCAACTACCTGGAAAGTCCTCCAAATCATTTTTGTACCTCTGAACCATTTTCTCTTGTTCAACATGAGCAGGTGACCATCTTATGACCACTTAGTGTAGATGCCCCATGCTTTACCCAATCTGTGAGCTCCCCAATCCCCCCTTTCTAATATGTCATTTTTGGGCCATTTTATGACCACCTAGTCAATGGAGATATTCTTTGTTTTGCCAAACCTGGGATCCTGCTGATATATTGTGTTGCTAATTTTAGCCTATGCATGATATGTCAACTAATGGAATTATTCTGTATTTGGTATAGTTGTTCTTGAATGTTTAGATATCTAACACTGGAGGGCTAGAGAGGGCTCTGGAAGGAGGACTATTTCAGATTGTGAGGAAGATCTGAAGTCTGCTTCATTAGAGGGGACAATGGACCCTTTAATAAAGTGACAATGGCCCAATCTCTTTTATTGTAGGTTGGATAATTTTTATTGCCATAGTTGTTTGTTTTAAGAACATTATTGTATAAATTGTCTTCCTGCTTCTGCTTATTTCATTCTGTATTATTTCCTTCAAGTCTTCCCAGGTTTCTTTAAGACTGTCCCATTTGTTATCTCTAACAGCAATTAAATTTATTTTTATTATTTATTTGTTTCCATTATTAATAATGCCAATTGTGACTTCTCAATGGGTATTCCACTGCATTCATAGACCATAATTTGTTTAACCACCCCCCAAGGGATGAGCACCCCTTTAGTTTCCAGGTTTTTGGTGATACAAAAAGAGCTGCCATAAAGATTTTTGTATGAGTGCGTCTTTTTTTTTTTCTTCAATCCCTTTGAGTTGTAGGTCTAGTAATTGTATTGCTGGATCAAAGGATACACACAAGTTTAGTAATTTTAAGGACGTAGCTGCAAGAACATTTTCTTTCTTTTTTTGACCTACTTGGAGAGCACAGTAGGGGGATTGCTGGATTAAAGAGTATGAATAATTTAATAACTGCTCTTTCGTAATTCCAAATTGTTTTACAGACTAGTTGGACCAATTCATAGTTCCACCAACAGTGATATTTATTTGTCTTCCCACAGACTCCTCCCTTAACATTAGTTATTTCCTTATTTTATTATCTTTGCCAATTGTATGCCCATTATGGACAGGACAGAACCTTGTGACACTCTGCCTCCAGGTGAGTTGTGTTTTTTATGGGATTACATTACAACATGGAAGGGTACACGAAAGGGGAAAGGGGAGTATGGAAATAGAGGGGAGTGCAATGCATCTGGGTCAAACTGAGGGCTAGCAATGAGGGTAAGGTGAACTCTGTGGTCTCAGGAAGAGAAGAACCTGCAGGTGAGGAGGGGTAGGAAAAGAAAGGAGGTTTTACTTTGTGGTGGGATGGGGGGGAGGTCTGCTGATAAATGTTCCTGTGAGTGAAGAGAGGTGTTCTGTGAAGGACCTTGTGCTGGGTGTGGGCTGGGGGATTTGTTGCTTGAAAAGATAACTTGTATTACCTGGGATGTGGTGGGACGGTGAAGTTGGAATTCCTGGGGCAATTGGAATCTGGGGGAATAGGACAGTCTGGACCTAGGGAGGAGATTTTAAGGGAAAGAAGGTAACCAGGAAGAGGGTATAGATCAGTAGTGGACTGTATAATCAAGGACATGGATGGAGGGACCTTCCATGGGGTAGTGTCCTCTCTATCTGCTACAAGAATTGGATTTATTTTGAGAGAGTGGCTCGATGGAAAAGGGGAACCTGAGGGGCAAATGCTACAAGGTAGTGGCAGAAAGTTTCTAGAAAGGAGAGCCTAGAATGAATACCTTGGAAGTTTCAATTGCATGAGAAATACAGAAAATAGGAAGAAACTAGATAATTATAGAGGTAAGCCATGAATCAGAGCCTGAGGATCTAGAATAGACAGAGTAGATAAATATTGAAGAGCGTGAGAGAATGCAGCAAAAAAATGAAATTTTAAAAAAGCAATCAACAGGACCATTTGAAAGGGAGGAGAAGAGTGGGTCTACTTGATTTAGAGGAAAAAAAGGAGGTGAAGGGAAGAAGTAAATAACTAAATAAAACAGGAAAGAAAAAGGAACCAATAACTAAAATCCAAAAGGGAAAGGGGTAACAAATAGAGGGGAGAATTTGAGGTGAGGAGAAGAGAGTCAGTGTGACTAGGGTCACCTTAAAAATGAATAATCTGAAGTTACCAAAGGACCATAGTATTGTGTTTATAGCAGAAGAGGGGAAAAAATAGCAATTATCTTTAATGCCTAGAACAATGCTGCCTTAGAGTGCTATGTATCTGTGAATTATTTTTATTACTACTTCTATTACTATTTGATTTTTGAAAATTTGTTAAACATTTGTTTAAGTTTGTGAAATGAATGAATGCAACCAAGGAAGAATTTTATTTTTTTTCTCCTATGATTCAAAAAAAGAAAGAAAAAAAATCAAAAGTTGGGAATAACAAATATCTTTGGCTTGAAAACCTAGAGAGACCACATGAGTTGTTATGGCAAGCATCTTTTTCTAATTGATTGATCTGATTTCCTCCTGGTTTGACAGACAAAACCAGCCAGGTGTAATGGTAATATAATTTGAATTTGAAGGTCCTTTTGTATTGGCAAAGGTAACAGGTACTTAGCACTTAGTAATTAGTCAAGCCTCTGTTAAAGAAACAGAAGGTGTGGACCCTTGTTGTTGACATAACAGGAAGGGGTTGAAACAGGAAGGAGCTAGTGCTGTGTGTGTATATAAGAAGAAGCCCCTGCTGGGTCAGTCAGATCTTCTTGGAGCCAGGTTCTGGAGGCTGAGGAAGAGAGGCCCAGGCTGGAGAGAATGATTTTTATTTTGAGAACCTGGATGAAGTGATTTTGATTCTGGGAACCAGCTGAAACTTCTGTTGAGTTCGAGGGTCAGCCACAGCTGCTGAGGATTTCCAAGGACCAGACAGAACTGTGGAAGACTGAGGAAGCATGGCTGTGGTGTCAGTATTTTGTCTGTTTGTGGCTTTGTTAAGCCTTGACTTCCTGGGAACAGAGACTGTGAAGGATTTAAGGTGAACTGGACACTGTAAGCTTCAGTGTGGAACAGGGACTGCACAGAGAGCTGGACAAGGAGCTGGGAGCTGTCTGCCTTTGAACCCAGGTAACAGTTTGGAGAATCCAGGCAGGAGCTGGGACCATAGAAAGGGATCCGGGGAATCTGAGAGCTTACCTCGGGTCAGGATGAAGAGATCTCTGCATGGATACTGAGTAGTGACTGATCGAAGTTGTAACTTACTTATGACCTTGAAATTGTAACTTATTTGTGACTGGGGGGTGGATGCCCTGTGTATTTTACACTGCCCCTTAAGAGAGTGCTGAGTAGTGACTGATATTGTAACTTGGTGTGCCCCATGAATGGAGAATTTTGACTTTTATATTTTGTGATCCTTAAGCAGGCAAGCCTCCTTAAGGATGATTGAATGATTGGGTTACTAAGTGATTGATTGACTAAATGATTATGCTTTGTTCAAAACTATGTGACCATTGTGGTGAAAACTATGTGGCCATTTTAGTGATAAGTCATTGTGAATGCTGTATTTGATTATCTGTGATAAGTTGTAACGTTGTGAATGCTGTTGTAACATCTGTGAATGTTTTGCTCTGATTTGTTATTGAATAAATAGTGTTCACTATACTATGTAATCAGAACATTGAAAGCTGTTCACAGTAGCATTCTTCTGGAAAGCTGCTTGTATGTGGCTTTACACCAGGTCAAAGAGAATTGAACCATAACATGGATATCCTTTTGAAATGTCTAGTTGATGTATTTATTTCTGACACCTCTTTGGGTTAGGATGTAAATCCGGGATTCTCTTCCAGATGCTTTAGGCTCCCATATTCATACCCTTCTACCTCACTTTGGAGAACTGAGTTCAGCTCCATCTGGACCTGATCTACCTTCTTCCCCAACCTAGCTAAAAAGGTGGGAATGAAGTTGAGTGACAGGGGATTCCTCTTTCAGCAGAAAACAAATACTCCCTTGGATAATTTTCTATACTCAAAAACCTTAATAACACTCTTACCCTTTCATATTTGCATGTAAACTATTAAAATACAGCAGATCTTCCAAGTGATTTTGAATCGTAGAGTTGGAATGGACCATGGAGAACATTTTAATCCAATCTCCCCCTCTGCAGGAATCCTGTCTGACCATCCTTGACTGATGGCTACCAGTACCTACTTGGATATTTTCAATGACTAGGATCTTACTGCCACATAAGGGAATTCTATTTGTTGTTTTGAAATCCTCTGCAACTTCCCAGAATCAGAAATTCAGTCAGAATAGAGCTCAGTGAGCCCCTTGCCCAACCTAAAATCCCCTGTGTAATTTACCTGGCATGTGATTATATAGCCTCAGTGTGAAGACCTACAAGGATTGGGACTCCTCCATCTCTGGAGGCAGTGCCTTCCACTTACTAGCTAGTTTCAATTATTAGAAAATTTGTCCTGACAACAAGACTAAATTTGCTCCTTTTCAATTTCTACTTATTGCTTCCAGTCCTGCTTTCTGGGATCAAACTGCACAAATCCAATCCCCACACTTTTAAATTTAAAATTTCTTTTTATTATAATTTAAACATCCCCAACAAATAAGATCATGATTTAAATTTTTATTTATTTAACAGTATTTTATTTTTCCAATTACACGTAAAGACAATTTTTAACATTCATTTTAAATAAAATCTCAAGTTCTAAATTTTCTCGCTCTCTCCTTTCCCTTCCCCCTCCCTAAGACAGTAAGTAATTTGATATAAGTTATAACTAATCAGTCATATCCATTTTGTATGGGTATTTTAGAATATTTACACTTTGAGTCTACAGGTGTGGCTGATAGGCATCTAGATTCAGAGCAAGTACACAAGCTAGCCATATGAAATATAATACAGTTATCCCTTCCACATCATGAAGACCAGGTTCAATCATGTAAAACATATTTCCATGTTAGTCAAAACATGGTCATGCAAAAAAGAATAAATAAAAACGCTGCATGTGAAATGAATCAATGAAAAAGCATTTATTCATTCTCTTACTATATACTAAGCACCTAGGGGTACAAATATAAAAGCCAAAACAGTCCCTTCGGGCTGGGTAATTATAGAGAAATAGCACCTGTAGAGCTTGGGATCCAGATTCAAAGCAAGTACGCAAGTTAACCATGTCAAGTAGAGTACAATTATCCCTTCCACACTGTGACTTTCCCCATTGCCGTTTCCATACATCACAGGTCAGCATAGGAAATATAATGGGAATTGTGGGGAGTTTTGTGGAAATTGCAGATGACACTTGAAGATGAGCAAAATGACAGAGACTATGACCACATACTTAACCCAAATTTTACAATAAGGTACTGTAAATACCCCATAAAAGAAAAGAAATTCCAATTTCTTTTATATGAGGGGAGGTCCAAAAATATTTATGCAGATTTTCCAGACAGTGTGGTGGGGTACTGCACTTCCATCTCGCATGATGTAGAAGCAATTTCTATATGTACTTTATTTCATACACAGAAAAACAATGCAAAAACCCCCAGAACCACGAAGGGGTATAAAAATAAAAGGCCCCAACAAAAGTAACAAAAGGAAAATGAAATCAAGGTTTGGAGCCTACTTGACAGGGAGAAAGGAAGATCAACGGAGCTTTCTGGGAAGTTTTGCACTCCCCCCTTCAAACAGTGGGGCCTGCTTGGGTATGGTTTCAGTGTGGGCCCAGTCAAGGTCAGTCCTAGTTCCTCTCTGGATAGACAGCTGTTTCTCTTTTCTTAGCAAACGTATGCAAGTCTGGCTTAGTGGTGGTATCATAGTTACTTTTCCTTGCTTTTGGAAGCAACGATGCTATGCTTGATCAGTAAATGGACTTTTGTTGCCTGTTTCACTCAGAAGAACACTTTATGAAGCCAACCAGAAATCTAAACAGCTGCTCAGTTCCAAATATCTTTTCCAAATTTCCCAAGTGTTGTCTAATATTGCTGACATCAGCTCTGAAAAGTGAGTCAGGGGAGGCAATCTCCAACGTTCTTGGTGAGTATTAGTGCCTCAGGATGCCAGACTGCCTTTGCTGGCCTTTGAGTACTTAGTGACCTTGTTCAGTTTTCTTTGAGAGAAAATAAAGGCTGGGTAAACAGCTGACATGGGTTCAAATGGATGATCTTTGTGTTCAAAAGTGCCAGCCCTTCTGGCCTTCCTGGCAGTCACCATGCTTGTGACACATGTCTCTTGCTAGAAAATAGATTTGGGAATTGCTTTTCAGAGCTGAGGTGAGGGACAATGGCTTGGATCTTGCTCCATAGTGTCTTCTGTTACCAAACTCCCCTCCCCGCCCCAACCCAAAATCCAGTCTAACAAGATTTGAAAGGTTGTTATCAGACTGTTTGCATAATTAAAGACATTCTGCAATCAAAATAGCTGCTGGTCAGAGAAAATTCACATCCCAAATAGAAGCTATTCCCTTGTTAAAGAGTCAGACCCACTTATGAATTACTTGCTTATTAAAATCTGCCCATACGTGTGTTGTGTGTATGTGCATGTGTGTGCGTGTGTGTGTGACAGGAAGATAGATTTAATTCTACAAACAAACCAGCAGTAGTTGAGATACCCATACAGAATGACTGAGTAAAATATAGATTGTGGCACTAGTAACACAGTCTGAGACCTAGGCTCAAACATTGCCAGGCACTCCCTAAGGTTATAGGATTTAGAGCAAGAAGACATCTTAGAAATTTTCTTTTCTAAACACATCATTTTATAGATGCTGGTGAGTAAGAAAAAACCTAGAACTAGGGTAGCAAAGTAGCACACCCAGGTTTGTGTTCGTAGTAAGTAAGAGATCCATTCTGTTTGTTATTTGCAACTATGTAGTACAGTGGGATAGAGTGCTGAGCATGGAGTCAGGAAGATCTGAGTTCAGATGTTACCTAAGACACCAGGGAGAGCTGTGGTGACCCTGGGCAAGTCACTTAACCAGTATTTGCCTCAGTTTCATCAAGTGTAAAATGGTTACAACAATAGTACCTATCTCTCAGGGTTATAATGAGGCTCAGATATCATCATATTTGTAAAAGACTTAGAGTATATCTCATTGATAGGTTTGAATATTCCTAAGGATGATTTGAGCAAGTAAAGCTATTGTATAGCTGAACCACACAGTCCCCCCAAAAAGAGAGTAGACAATCTTGCCATTGCCAACCAAAAAGTTCTAGAGAGAGCTGAGAAGAGTAGGGACACAGACCTGAGAGTAAATATTGGTCCCTTCGGAAGGGTGAAAGGAGAGAGAAGGCACATCTATAAATACTGATCCTCCTAGAGAGTGAGAAGATGTGTCTGGTTGCCTCCTCCAAATCACCCTGTGGTACAGGTATCGGGAAAATTGGAGAAAAATTTAGGAAATTTAGGAGGCATTTAGCACAGACCAGATGGTTGGCCGCGTTACTAGTGCTGCAACATTTCTGGTTGGCTTCATACAACAGTTCATTTACCACACCCATTTTACCAACTGCCCAAGACCAGGAGCCATAGAAAGGCAGCAACACAAAATAAGTTCCAAATTGATACATGAGTTAAAAATAAAAGATTACATTATTTAAAAAAATCAGAGATGAACGGAATGTGGTACCTTTCATAATTATGGATGGAGAAAGAATTATTAACTGAGAGACCATAGAAGATAGAACGGACAATTTCAATTACATAAAATTAAAAGTTTTTACACAAACAAAATCAATGCAAATAGGAGTAGAAGTGAAGTAGCTAGTTGGGTTAAAAATCAGATGGCAAATATCTCTGACAAAAGCCTGACATCCAGAATATATTAGGAACTGACACAAATATATAAGAAGAAGAACTGCTCCCTGATAAATAGGTGGCCAAAAGATATGAACAAGCAATTTTTGAAGAAATAAGTGCAATTAGCAAGCATATGAAAGAATGCTTTGGATCACTAGTAACAAGAGAATAACAATCATCATTGTCTGAGGAGTCAATCAGTACCTATGAAATTGACAAAGACAACAAAAGATGAAAATAACAAATGTTGCTTCTTCAATAGTTCCTGTTGCTCCATCTCATAGTGAACTTTCCCAAGACACCCTAGGGAAAGAAAGGGCATTGACGTTCTTCTGTTTCAGAGTTGTAAATTGCCGTGGCCATATGCTTTGCCCACTCTACTCTAACAAGAACTCCATATGGATTTGTAGGAAAATGGACCCCTAGCTTGAGAGGATGGGAAATACTTAAATGCAATTCTACCTAGACAGTTTGAGGTTTTTTTAAAATTTTTTTAAGGAGTAGGTTTTGAGGAAAAGATAATGAGTTTTGTTTTGTATATATTGAAGTTGAGATACCTTTTAGATATCTAGTATGAAATATCTGGTAGGCAGTTGGTGATGTGGGACTAGAGATATGTGTCTGTCTGTCTGTCTTTACAAATGCATAGATACATGCACATACAAACTTAGATCTATGCCTGTATAAGCACATACATATATGCACATGTATGTTTTTATTTATATTTACCTAGGATTCATCTGTATAAATTAAAACCATGAAAAATGATAAGGTCACCAACAGAGAGGGTATAAAGAGAAGATAGTCCAGGACAGAGTGTTGGGCTATATTTTATAGTGAGTAGATACAATATGTGTGATGATCTAGTAGAGGATGCTATGAAGGAGTCATCAAGGAAGCAGGAGGAGAACCAAGAGAGACTGTGTTACATTAGTGAAATCATAGATCCATTGGTACATGGGGATACAGAAAAAGAAAGCGAGGTCTCACAGAGATGAAGTGACTTGGTCATTTGTAGCACCAATGCACTATTCACAGTGCTGATAGTGACTATGAATATGCCAGCATGGTTCTCAATCACAAAATATAACAGACTCTTCATATAGAAGACAGAAGCAAAATATTTTATTCAGACACCAGAAAACCGAATCCCAGCACCAGGAAACTGAATCCATTATAGCAACAAAGAAGTTAATACACCACAGCGTAGCAGGGAGCCACACCATCCTTTAGCCTTCCCACAAACAAACACTCACAAGCCTAGCTGTCTCCTTGGGTGCATCCTCTCCTTCCTCCAGCTCTAATTGCTCTGACTCCCAGCTTTCTGTGGGTTCTGCTCCCCTCAACTCCCTCCACCACAGACTCCATGTGATTACATTCAACTTATTAGGGGGCAGATTAGGGAAGATCTTCAAATTCCCATTACCATTACACCATTCTTAGACACGCACAACTAGTAACGAGAGAAAGAACTGAATTGATTAGTTTGAGTCTAGGTGTTAGTCCAACACTTCCTTGAGATTAGACACAGGAAGATTTACTGGAGATTTGCCCAGAGATAGGCTTTGAAAGAGAAGGAATAGGTTGGCAGATGGACAAAAGGAAGCTAATTCAGGCGACAGAAGATGTTGTGGACTAAAGGCAAAAGGTGGTCTGGGCATACATCCAGGGCCTGACTGGCACTGAGGGAGCAGATTGGTTAGGGACAGGAAATAAAGGAAACAAGACAGAAAGAGCTGACTGAAGACCAAAGATCAGAAATTTGACTCTGACAGCAAGAGCATAGGGATGTTGCTCCAAGACAAAATTATTTTTTCCCAGGATAATTTTCTTGCTCTGATTGTGTCTGCCACAGATTATCTGAAGTGTGGAGCAGTGGAGAGGGACTTCCTGCTTTTGTGTTATATATATATATATATTTTAATTCAAGAGAGAAGTGTTTTCAACCTTGGATTTGCTTCATTTAGAGATGCTTTCAAATTACATCTCTCCATGGTAACTGTAGGTACTAAATAAATCTATAACTTCTTTTGGGTCTTCAGGTCATTACTTATTTGTGAAGTATTAAATATGTTTCTATTATTAAGGAAAATAGCATAATATACCCATATTATAATAGTTTCCCCCCTTAAGTCAAGGCAATTAACAAAAGGGCAATCTAAAGTTTTTTATAAAGTCTTAAAGATAAAAATCCAGGCTTCCAAAGAAAAAATCAGGGATCATTTACATAGCAAAGAAATTCTGTATCTGGAAGGCAGTAGGTTTGGTGTTGGTTGAAAGCAGAACAGTGATGTCTAACTCCATTCTCTCTTTTCCAGTCTACTAAATAAAGGCTAAAGGTGATTCTCTCAGAATATCAAAGGACATAATATGAAGTGAATAGAGCTGAAAGGAATTTTCTTGTTTTAAATCTGAGTAGACTAAATTTAAAACTGCTTGCTGAGGCAGAAGAAAAGAAATTTAAAATGCCACCTTAATGCCTCAGGGCCTTTCTGGCTGGCTGACTAGCTATGGCTCTGAGTGTGAATCAAGAAATGGCTTAGATGGCCCCTGTGGCTACTAACTAAAAGAGCTGATAGCTTTGAAAAGGCAACTTTCAAGTATTTGAGGAACCATTGTTGTTTAGCCAATTTTTTTTTCACTTGTGTCTTACTCTTTCTGACTACTTTTGGGGGATTTTCTTAGCAAAGATACTGGAGTGTTTCGCCATTTTCTTCTCCAGCTCATTTTACAGATGAGGAAACTGAGGCACACAGAGTTAAGTAAGAGTCTGAAGCCAGATTTGAACTCAGGAAAATGAGAGTCTTCCTGACTCTATCCACCTAGTTGCCCCATCAGAGAATTGTTGATGATAAATTGAAAATCAGCAGATTCCAAAGTAGTAAAGAGAACTGATCATCAGAAGAACCCATTGGTTTGCAGGGGAAGAAGTACTCACAGTTCAATGACACTAAGAGATAAGCAGGTATCTAGTGACTCTGAGGGGGAGCAAGCACTGAATGATGGGGTGATGGAACTTGGATCTTGAATTTTCCCACACATTGCAGCAGTCTAGATCACTAGCATGTCTCCTGGAGCATCTGGCCCATCCAGATACTCAATAGTCCTTTCACTGTGGCTTTCTGACCCACCCCAGACCATTTAACTCCTTTCACTATCACACCTGGGCCACCCCAGTTAATTTACTACTCCTTAATCCCATCTAAATCTTCTGTCTTTTTTTGTATATTAGTGTCAATCTCATACCCATTAAGGGGCAGATTCACTAAGAATTTTGCCCTTTCCTCTTGGTATTACAATAAACCTTGCAACTTGGACTCAAAGAAAGTTTGAGTGCTTGAATTCTTTCCAGGCAGACTTGCCCTGTACCCTTACATTTAGGGGTTCCCAGCAACCCCAAACTGCATCATATTTTGGTGGCCGTGTTATGGGGAATTGCCTGACCCCTCAAGCCCTCCTCCAGTCAAGACTGGTCACCTTGACTCAAAGAAGGCTTGAGTGCTTGAATTCTTTCCAGGCAGACTTTCATGTATCCTGACATTTCAGGGTTCACAGCAACCCCAAACCACATCATCGGGGGTCTCAGCACTCTAAACTGAATAATTAGAGGCAGAGAGGTATTTCATCAGGATATTATTTTTAGGACCATGTGTTTTTTCATGGAGTGTGTTACCTCCCCTACTGATCATGTTGGATAGTGTGTCCCTGTGCTCATGGGATGAATTTTCCTTGTCCTCTTATGCTGTTAAATTTAGTGGTTTTTTTTCTTTGAACTTGTCTGTCCTCTGGCAAAAAGAAACATTGACAGAGGCTGGCCATTGTAACGATACTAGGATTTGAAGATCTTCCACGCCCCTTGAGCTTGCTGATGTAGCAGGAAGGGGTGGAGCAAGAGAACGCCGGAGCCAAGCTAGTCTCTGTGCGGTGCGGACTGGAAGCGGCGTCAGAGGCAGTGGCTGCAGCTGCGAACTCCTTTTGCTTTGAGCGGGCCAGAACCTCTGCTAAGGACTCCTGC
>CM053591.1:27249907-27271123 GCA_028646515.1 Pseudochirops corinnae | reverse complement strand
GCGCCACAGGCTCCACGTGACCACATTTAGCCTATTAGGGAACAGAGTATACTTTCAAATATCCAAGGGTCCTCAGAGTCACGTAGGCACTTTAGCAAAGGGCCTAGGGGCAGGGAAGATCTTTAGATTCCCATAACACCTGGGGAGAGGGAGCCACCTTTTCTTTCCAGCTCTTTCTCTATCAAACAACCTAATCAATTTCTTTCTAAAACTATTTTGAGTTTTATGATTTGTTCTTGTGAATGACACTTGATGGCCACTTATGTATGTTAGAGTGGGTCTGATAGAGTAGACAGAGTACTGCATTTAGAATCAGAATATATAACAATATTCTTTTAAGAACAACTTTGAGTGACTGTCATTTTGACTATTTATATCAAAATATACTAAATACCCAGATTAACTACAAAGGACACATGAAGGAAGATGTTATCTGCATCCATAGAAAGAACTAATAAATAGAAATAGGTATAGAATGGTTTTACACACAAACACACCCATATGTATACACATATATTTGTGTCTAAGAATAGCCATCTTTAAGATCGGAGGAGGGAAGGAAAAAGAAGAAAAAACCAAGTTACATTATAACTTTACTATTTATTTTTAAAAAATAGCAAGTTGTACATAATAGATTTGCAATCTCATGTGCAGTCATTTCCCCCCTCCCCCATTCTACTGTGTTATGGAAATACTTGTTTAATTTCTTATGTTCAGAATAAAATAAATGAAGAACAAGAAGAATCAGAGGACCTGAATTCTAATCTCACCTTTGTTACTTAATAAGTGATTGATCTTGGGAACATCACTGGCCTTCCTTGTACTTCAGTTTTCTCATCTGTAAAATGAGAGGATTGAATTAGATTGCTTATGAGATCCTTTCCTGCTCTAAATCTATGATCCAATGAGATTCCTTTTCTGTATGGTTGTATAAGATGTCCCCTGAGGTCCATTTCCACTCTGAAATTCTGTGTATCTGTCACATTTTAAAAAGGTGGACAAGAATTAGAAATGGTAGGTGCTGACAGTCACTGCTCTCAAGATAGTTGTGAAATCTTATCTCTAGAGGAGCTGACTGACTTGATATTGATAGAATTGGCTTTTGATAAATCAACGTCATGAGAAAAAAAAAAAGAACAACTTTAGACCACTGTGAAGATTCTGGTAAGATTATATCCTTTAGTACCAAGTGAAGTGGAGATGTGATTCTGGTGTTCTTCAGATCCTAAGATGGTCCTGAAGTGCACTGTGTCCTTTTCTGTGGTCTGGGGCAGTATGCTAGCACAAGTTCAGCAAGTATGGACTTAATAGGGTTAGTGATAGGTGATAGTTATGCAGGCTGCTATGGCTACCTCAGGAGGAATGGTCACATCCATTTGTGACTCCTGAATTCAGTGTGAGAGGTTTTATAGTGTGAAGGAACAGACCACTTTTCCTAGTTCAGGCTTTCTGGTACTTTCCCTTGAATTGGAAGCCAGACGCCCTAATGGTTAGATGTGAAAAGCGGAAGTTGAGGAAATCTGTTTTGGTTTCTGATTCTAACTCTTCCACTGACTTCTATATTCCATATTCCATATTACCTTGGGCCTATCCCTTCATTTCCTGAGCCTTCAGTTTCTTCCTCTACAAAATGGGGATAATAGTATCAGTTCTATCTATCTCATGGGTTTGTTGGGAAGATAAAACATAGAAAAATATTCTGAAGATGGAAAAGTGGACCAATAAATATAAGGTCTAACTCTTTCTGGAGTTGGTGTTGCTGTTCTTGTAACAAGGTGACACCATGCAATTATGCTCAGGGAGGCCATCTTTGAATCCATAACCATGGAAGCCTGAGAAACAGCTGGATCTATGTCAGTAATGCTTTTATTCAATGGGCCCCTCAATGCATCATTGTTTTTGGCTGCCATTTATTTTCCAAAGATAATAATGTCTTATGTCTTCAGATCTAAACTTGTCATTACTGCTTGTGGTGGAAATGAAAGCATGTCTTTTGAATCCCCAGCAAGTGCCCCAAGAAGGGGAGGGAGGATTGTGGGAAGGGGCTACATTAAATCTGTCTAAATCCTAGTGTTTCAGATTCCACTTTGTTAATTCAGGAAAATGGATTGGCTTCTAAGAATTCTGAGTGGGGCCATACATTTTGAGGGGTGAGTAGAGGAGATATTTTTCATTACTGAAAAAGCAGGAAAATGACGGTATAAATATACTGGGGGTTGGGAAGGCTAGCCCCAAGTTTGCTCTGCATCAAAAGATTTTTTAAAAAAATGCAAAATGAAAAAAATACAAATAGATTTATTCATTTTGAACCTGAGAGGCAGCCAAGTACTGTATTACTCAGCCTCAGCGGAGACTCAGTTCTCCATTCCATTGACTCTTTTGCTTTGGATCTGGACCAAAATAGCCTCTTGAATTACTGGGCTTCTGGATCTCTCAAAAGGTCAAAGCAGAAGGGAATTGCTAGTATTATGGTTTCCTCCAGTTCACCACATTCTAAGCCAGGAGTTCTTAACCTGGAGTTACTGAGCTGGAACCCTAAGGAATCTGTGGACTACTTTCAGGAGGTCTATGAATTTGGATGGGAAAAAAATTACATCTTTATTTTCACTAACCTCTCATTGAAATTTAACATTTAAAAATATTCTGACAAGTCCCTATGCTTCACCAGACTACCAAAGGAGACCATGGCACAAAACAGGTTAAGACTATCTGCTTTAAGGCTGTTTTAGATTATCCAAATTCTAAGAGGTCAGAAATCTTGTTGTAAGGGAGTCATACAATCTCAGAATTAAAAGGGACTATTTAGATCACAAGGGGTCATCTGGTCTCTGTTTGAAGACCTTCTAATATTAGGGTAATTAGGTAATTAACATTACCTTCAGATATAGCCTGTACTGTGTTTGGAAATTCTGATGTTTTTTTTTTTCTTAAACTGAAATATGCTTCCTACACCATCCACCCATTGTGTTTTTTTAAGCAGAACATGTCTAATTCAGTTTCCATAAGACAGTTATTAAAATTCTTGGAGAAGCTATCACGTAACCCTCAAAGCTCTTCTCTTGCTAAACATTCTAGATTCCTTCTGGTCTTCATATTGGCAAGGTTCTAAATCATTTGATCTTCCAAAATCTGATATCTGGAATTTAACCCTAGATGAGGTCTGACCAGGACAGAGTATAGAAGGACTATCACTTTTCTTCCTTCTCAATAGTATTCAAAACATTAAAAAAAGCAACAATCCTTATCAAATATGTACTGTATACAAGATGTACATACATAGATAGGATACATTTTTCTAGATTTTACAAATACAGAGAAATAACTCGCTCTTGAGAAGTTTACCTCCTCTAGGAATGAGCAAACCTGTACTTAGACAAGTAAATACAATGTAATTTGAGGAGGCAGAGAGCTCTAAGGACAGGGTATGATTAGAAATGCTACAAAGGAGACCTTGAAGGAAGATAAGGATTCTGAGAAGTGGAGTGGGGTGGGGATGAGGAGAGCATATTCTAGGCCTGTTTGGAGTCAGGGAAGTAGGAGATGGAATGTCAATTTAAGAAAACAGCTACTGGTCTGGTTTGGCTACAATGTGGAATGTATGAAGCTGGCTCCCTGAAGAAAAATGTATACAGGATGTCGTTGCTTTTCAATTGTGTCTCACTCTTGGGTTTTCTTGGGAAAAGATACTGGAGTGGTTTGTCATTTCTTTTTTCCAGGTCATTTTACAGCTGAGGAAACTGAGGCAAACAGCATTAAGTGACTTGTCCAGGGTCACACAGCTAGTAAATGTCTGAGGCCAGGTTTGAACTCAAGAAGATGAAGTCTTCCTTGACTCAAGATCCAGCCCTCTACTCACTGTGCCACCTAGATGTTCCACTGCTGTACGCTTTTAAATATAACCTACATCATTAATATATTCTCCATCACTTTCTTAAGTCTAAGAGTCAATCAACTAAACAATAGATCAAACCTTGATTCATAGTTTGTCAGTTTCCAAAGTATAAATAAATGTTCACACTGAAAATTTAATAATTGACTCTGTGGGCTGATAGGAATTGGCTCTACTGTACCTGTATAAAAGGTCATGGTAACATAAATGCCAGCTTAAGAAGTTTGTATTTTAGCCTGGAGACAACAGGGAACCCACAAATCAAGTAGGCACGCACTCATTAAGCACTTAATACATTCAGGTACTGTGTTGTTGTTGGTCAGTTCTGTCTGACTCTTTGTTCTCCCAATTCGGTTTTCTTGGCAAAGATATTGGAGTGGTTTGTTACCCAGTTACATGCTAGTAACTGTGACCCAACTGTGTAGTAACCCAACTGTGGGTTCTTAGGTTCATTTTACAGATGAGGAAACTGAGGGAAACAGGGTAAAGTGACTTACCCAGGATCACACAAGCTAGTGTGTCTGAGGCCAGATTTGAACTCAGGAACATGAATTTTCCTGACTCCAGGTCAGGCAGTCTGTGCCACTTACCTAGGGATATAAACAAATACAAAAATGATTGCTGCTTTCAGGAAACTCACATTCTAATTGAAGAGATTGTTAACATGTAAACAACTATGTACAAACAAGACATATACAGGGTCACTTGGAGTTAACTTCAGGGGAAAGATGTCAGCACGGTGAAAGGGAGCGGTGCTGGGAAAGGCTTCATGTAGAACAGAATTTGAAGTGAGTCTTGAAGGGAGCCAAAAGAGCCAGGAGGTGGAGATAAGGAGGGAGAACATTCCAGGCACGGGAGAACAGGTGGTGAAAACACACCATTTCAAAAGATAGAGTATGATTTGGGAAGAACAGCAGGGGAGCCAGCGTCAAAGGATCATAGTGTACGGGTGGGGAGGAGGTTTTGGAGGAAGAGAATGACAATCTACCACAGGAAAATTATTTTGGTATCTGTGTAGAGGATGTATGGAGGAGGGGACATCCCAGAAGTAAGTAGATCAGTTAGGAAGCAAAAACAAACACCCCAAAGGACATTTAACATAGTGCTTTAAGGTTTTTAAAAAATCATTACTTGTTATGAATTTTGCAAACATCAATAAACATGAATATTTCCGTGTACAAAGGAGAACAGAAAATGGATTATACACGAAACTATGAATCTCTATTACGTACAGGTTGGTTTTTAAAAAGTATATATTAAATTCCACAAGACAGTGCCAACACTGCCCTGCTTTTCTGTGTTCCTTTCTGAGTTGCCTTTGCTTCTCTTTATTTCTAATCAGTGCTTGGAATTTTCAGGTTTACGAGGTGCTCTATATACATTAGTCCACTTGGGTTATCTTCCTATACGATTTCTTTGTACCTTTTTATGAACTCTCCTTTTTTATTACTTACCCGTTACTAGCATGTAGCACACTATGAGACACACATTAATTAATCACTAAATATTTATTTTGAATACTGTTCGAAAACAGGAATTCCTCAAGTTTTTTTATGTGTCCCGGACCCCTTTGGCAATTTGGTAAAGTCTGTGGACCCCTTCTCAGATTAAATTTTAGATGCATAAAATAAAATACATAGCATTACAAAGATAACCCAAAGTTAAAAAAAAAAATCCCAAGTTCACAGACTCCAGATTTTTAACTTGTGTTCTGAGGTGTAGAGTATGATCATAGATGATTGAATCAGACTTCCATAAACAATACTCTTTCATACAACCTTAGGAAGGAAGCCAAGTCCCTAACTCTGCTCCATATTGCTATCTACAAGAAGGTAAAGAAATCCAAGGTGTTATATCCCTTATGGATAGTTGCCAGGCTCTTTCCCCTGAAGTTTATTTCTCAAGGGCAAAGCCGAGCTGTTTTGTTTATTTATCAAGTCAGTCAACCCCACTGAAGACCCAAGACTTCTCCCTGCTTTTGGAGTTTTTATAGCTCTCCTGTTTGGTCTCTTGTAAGCTTTAATTCTGCCTCCAGCGCACCACTAAGAAGCTTTGTCTGTGAAAAGTGGTGTAGATGTTATGAAGTCATAAAATACCACCTAGCAATATTGTCCCATATAGAGTAGTCCCTCAGTAAAGTTCCTTGGCTTATAGTCTACATTCAGAAGCTGGATGCTCCATGGAAGAGGAATTATGCATGCCCTTTGTCTCTTGAGTACTTATCTGCCACCCCACATCCAAGGCCTAGTACTAAAAAATAATTGGTGAACATCATTCACTTATGGCAAGGCTTAGTTAGCTTCTTCTGTGATTTTGTTGATTTTCCTTTCTTGGATGTAGGCTCTTGGTTCTTTGATTTAAACTCTGAGCCATGCACAGTTTGATGGTCTACTTCAATTTTCCTGGCTATGTTTTATTAGCTCGTCTTTACTATCTTATTTCCTGGGCATTCCCTATCCTTGTTGAAGTACCGTTTGGCCACATTCTGTGTAATAAGGTTACCTTATTGTCTCAGATCTGATATTCCCTGTGACTAACTGCTCCAATTCCTATAGGAATGCAAACAATGCTTACTTCTGTCTTGCTCCTAGAGTTGGTTTCCCTCCCCCTTTGCATGAAGAAAGAATCAGTTTTCACAGGTGGGGAACAGTTGTGCTTCTCTCCAAAGATCTGTTCCTGCTGGCAGAGAGGACAGGCCTGACAGTGCCATCAAGTCCTCTAGTGTCTGGCACAGTTCCAAGCCCCCTCCAGATAATTAGGAATTCAAATTAAGAATGGCCCAGTCTTCCAACTGCAGCAAGAATCTGGAGTGCATCACTCCATCTCTGAAGTCTTAGTTGTCTCAAGTCTCAATGATCTGGAGAAAGAGACCCTTCTTTAAACATCTAAGACATACTGATGCCTGGAAAAATAACAGGGAGTCACTTAGGAATGATTTTGCACTGTTAAGGAAAAGTCTTTAAAATGTTGTACTCATTTAGGCCTCACACCTTAAGGGCCTTTTCAATGTTTTATATTACATGGCAGTTTTATCCTTTAATTGCGGCAATCTTAAGGAACCCCAAAGTAAACTCTCTTTTCACTTTGCTACAAGACATACTGATTGCTGCCCTGACAGCATCTACTTTTCTACCCTTTTATTCTTGTGACTAGATCATGAATTACAGAAATGAGCTTTGTGTTGGGGGGAAGAGGGGGAAGGGAAGAAAGGGAGGAAAAGAGTCACCAAGACCCTGTAATGAAATCTCCTTTTTCATAATGACTTTAGATGAAACATGCCCCTTTTTTTTTTCTTATAGGAACAGAGAAGGATATTTTAGTATCCTATGGGAATAGTTTTAGGTGGTAGCAAAACATCAGAGGGAGGTCATTAAAACTCTAGTCTCAAAATACTGCCTTTGGAGATAGCCTATTAGTGCAATGAAATGGCATTTCATTATTTCCTGGCTGCGCCAGCATTACTTTTATGTGAATATTTGAATGAAGATCAAACCCTTGATTTCTGGGTTTTAAGATACACAATTTTACTAAAATATAATATTTTAGTCACAGGTGCGTCATGGCTCTGTTGTTGCTAGCTGGAGCCTTGCGTTATATTTTAACCCTTGGACTACTGCTATTCTCGTTCATCGATCTATTGGACCAATGTACCTACCAGCTTTTCTCTCTGCATGACTCACAGACATAGTCCTTTCCCTCAGTTTTGAGACTTCTACCATCTGCTCTCATCATTTACTTCTCATAAGAGAAATGGCCAGCCAGCTCCTCTGATGGGCATGTTGAGGTTGGGGGTCTAGGGGTGCTCTAGACCCCAAAATACCAACATGCTGGGTCCTGCCGAATGAATTTGACTCAAACCTTCTCTCTGCCAAAGAAAAGCAAAGTTTATTTATTTATTTTTTTGCTTTTTGGAGGGGGAAGGTAGGGCAATTGGGGTTAAGTGACTTACCCAAGGTCACACAACTTTTTGCATTAAGTGTCTGAGGTCACATTTGAACTCAAATCCTCCTGATTCCAGGGCCAGTGCTCTATTCACTGCACCACTTAGCCACCCCAAAAGCAAAGTTTATTAAAGATTTGACATAATGGGGGAGCCTAAGTATTTGTGACACTTGTATTGGACAAGGGGGCCAGAACAATCTGACACAGACTAAGCCTGTGCTAGATTGAACCTCAGCACCTTCATGGAGGCAAGATTGATCTTATATAGAGAAAGATTGTGGGAGGGTTCTAGGGGGTGGTCTAGAGGAGGGGCTTGGGGAGTATCTTGAGGAAGAGTCTGAGGAGGATCTTTGATGGAACTGAGGTCAGACTCTAGGAATGGGATTAAGGGTGGGAAATAACTGAAGGCTACCTGGAGATGACAGATAATGGAGGGCTAGGCTCGTTTAAGGGTAACAGATTTGGGCCTAGCCCTAATGAAAGACTTATGGCCTCAGGCAAATGCCTCATCAAGTGGGAAGAATCCTAGGGGTTTCCCAGAGCCTGTATCCCTTCAGTTTGATTCTGTTGTTTGTTTTAGTGACTATGTTTGCTTTTTACTTTCCTATAAGACCAAACCCCTGTTAGTGGGCCTGAATTAAGGACAACACTTATCAATAAAGACTCAATTTCCTGAGATGCAACATAAACTTTCAGAACATAATTTCTCTCAAGACAGTTGGGGGGGGGGAGGGGGGTCCTCCCTACACCTGTTTCCTTTGGCCGGGGGCAGCAGGCAGAGTTCAGAGGTAAGTATCTGATAAGGTGCCTGGTAAGCAGTTAATCTATAACCGCTGAGCTTTGGAGGAGAGGGACAAACAAAGCAGACTGAGGAGACCCACCCTCTCAATAAACTTCCTTTCCTAAGCCTGATTACACTGAAAATCTCATAAGTAGTTTTAAGTACCAAGCTTAAGGAAAACAGAATGTTATCGTAACACAAATAAACACATACTCATTAAGTACTTATTAACATTCTATGAGGTCCAAGGCACCATGCAAGATTAGAAGAATTCTCTATCTAGAACTGAAGGGCACTTTAGAGGCCAGAGTTCAGAGTTCAACAATCCCCCTCCCCCATTTTAGAGATGGGGAAACTGAGGCTTAGGAAGATTAAGAGACTTTCCTAAGGTCACAGAGGTAGTAAATGACAGACATGGGATTTGAAACTAAGTCTTTGGACTCCAGAGCTAACTTTTCTTCTGTTCTACTGCACTTTGGAGATACCAAGTTTTGGTGTCATGGGACCTGAACCTCTAAAAGGAAAAGATCACGACTTTGAAAGCAATCCAACCTGAGACATTTGGTCCATCCCAACCCACCTAGATACTCACAAATTCTTCTAACGGCCCTTTCACTAGGGCTCCCTAATCGAGCCAAGACCACTAAACTCAGGTCATTTTCGGCACCTGGCCCACCCTAGGCTATCTACCACTCCTTAGTCCCATTCAGATCTTCTCACTGTCTTTTCTTGTATATAAATACCAATCTTACCTTTATCAAATTGCGCAGATTCCTTAGGAATCTTGCCTATTCGCAATACAATAGCAAATTTACTAGGAATCTTGCTTGCCTGACCATGCTGTAATAAAACCTTGCTACTCTGACTGAAATAAGGCTTGAGAGATAGAATTCTTTCAAAGCAGTTCCCAGCAGCCCAAACTACAACACAAAGAATAACAGTGTCTGCCCTCAAGAAGCTTCTATTTTGAGGGCTAGGGGTAGGGTGGGGAAGCAGTATTTGCATAGATTGTTTTTGTTCAGTCATATGGAACTCTCTGTGACCCACTTTTGGGTTTTCTTGGCAAAGATACTGGAGTGGTTTGCAATTTTCTTCTCCAGCTCATTTTACAGATGAGGAAACTGAGGTAAACAGGGTTAAGTGACATAGATAGTAAGTTTCTGAGACCAGATTTGAACTCAAGAAGAGTCTTCTTGTCTCCAGGTCTAGCACTATATCCACTGTGCCACCTAGTTGGCCTAAATACAAGATAATTTGAATCGGGGAGAGTACTAATGATCAAGTGAACTGGCAAAGGGTCATGAGGCAAAGTTGAAAGCTTACGTTGAAATCTGTCCTGTTTGAAAACTCTTATAGTAGGTGGTATGTGACACGTCTTTTTACAGATCAAATCTCATTGCAATGAGTTTGCAGGAGGCATCCACAATTTTTCATTGTAGTGGCATTTCATTATAGCAAGTGCATAAGTTAAAAAAAAATCATATTATCAGCTTTCAGAAGATGTAATGAACAAGACTACTAGAGTTCTAGGTGCTCCAGTTCTCCAAAGAAAGCAACTGATTATTTAACAAGTGAAAAAATAGGTGTTCTGAAAACTTGAAGAGAAAGAGAGAGAGAACCCCTTGGAAGCCAATTGTTATTCACTTTCAATGAGATGTCAGATACCCATACAACCTTTTCAGCAATTTCCTAGGATCTGTTTTAGCTTACTTGTATTATTTTGCCCTGGTGGGTGGTTGAGAAGATTATCTTTGGTTTTCCTTGATGGTATGGAAGGGATATAATCAATTAGTTAAGGTTTAGGAAAATTTAGCAGTGATTGCTATAGGCTAAAAATGAATTTATATATGAAAGAGCCTCCTGACCTATTCCATCCATCCATCCATCCATCCATCCATCCATCCATCCATCCATCCATCGGTCCGTCCATTTGTTCAATAACCATTTTGTTGTTCATTCATTTCAGTTGTGTCAGACTCTTCCTAACTCCATTTGGGGTTTTCTTGGCAAAGGCACTTTCCTTCTCCAGTTCATCTTACAGATGAGGAAACTGAGGCAAACAGGGTCAAGTGACTTGCCCAAGAGTTCTATAGCTAGTAAGTGTCTGAAGTTAGATTTGATCTCAGGAAGAAGAATCTTCCTGACTCCAGGCCAGGCACTCTACTGCACCACTTAGCTACTCAAATAATCATGTTTATAATAATATGGTTTATATTATTATTAGTCATATATTATATCTGGCTAATTTGTAATAATAACCACATTTATTAAGGAGTAATAATAATGAGCAATATTTATTAAGTACCTATTATCAGCAAAGGCTTCTCACTAATAATATTGATAATAATATTCATAATAATATTCTCACTGGCCAAGGATTGGGAGTTCAAAGACAAAATGAATATTCTCACCCTCAAAAATGCTAAGTTTTACAGTTGGGAACATCAGATGCACAGATTAAGTCCATATAAAGTAAAAAAAATTACATAATAAGGACACCAAAAACTTGCATTTTAGGCCTAGTGTAGGGGGTGACACTTGAGCTGAATCTTTTGATAGAAATAATTTATTAATTCATTTATTGGTAACTAGGAGATGCAGTGGATAGAGTGCTCAGCCTGGAGTCAGGAAGACCTGAGTTCAAATTATGCCTCAGACATTGACTAGTTTTGTGACCCTGTCAAAGTCACATGACCTTTGTTTGACTCAATTTCCTCAAATGGGAATAACAGAAGTACCTACCTTGCAGGGTTGTTGTGAGGATCAGATGAGATAATATTTGTAAAGTGTTTGGCACATAATAGGTGCTTTTTCCCTTTTCTTCTCCTTGATTCTAAGAGGTAGAGGTGAAGAGGGAGTACATTCCAGGTTTGGCTAGGCAACCTGTGCATTTTCCACTAAAAGTAGAAAATAGAATGTCATGGGTGATAAATAGCAATTTGTTCATGGGTGGCAAACCACCAATTTGGCTAGACTCTAGCCTATGTGAAGGGGTGCAACATGATAAGTATGGATGAATAAGACTGGAGCTAGATTGTAAAGGGCTTTGAATCTTACACATTGACCTGCTATAACCTAGAGGCAAGAAGGAGCCACTGAAGATTCAGTCAGACATCTGCTGAAGATCATCATAGTAACTCTTTTGAAGAGAAAACAGACCAAGAAGCCTAAAGTCCAATTAGGAAGGGATGGAAATAGTCCAAATGAGAATTAATGAGGACTTTGCTGTGTATGGGGTGTTCAGGGAGGAATAGCACCTCTGGTGTGAGGGTTTTCTGGGCCCTTTTTAGGGCTGGTCATCTACTTTTGGTGTCTACCTTCAGCCAACACTCCGATGTGGCTCCAAGAAATCGTAGTATGCACAGAGGCCACACCTAAGTAAAACCTTCTTGGCAGATGGGCTAAGCCATATTGAGGGTAAGTGGTAAGCCTCAAACATGTTGGTGAGTTAGGGGGATGTCCATCCCAATCATCTGAAGACTTCCTTCAGTAGAATGGGAGGATGAGAACAATTTGTTCCAATGGCTGTGAAGGTGGCTGAAGCAAGCACTGTGGGGTGCTTAAAGCTCAGTCAGACTGAAGATGCCAAGGGTCACCCACTGTATCCCAGGCCATTGCCAGTTCTCCTGACTTTTGTCTTACCCCTGAACTTCAATGACTCTGGAAGAAAGAATGAGGCTGACAACTTTGTATAACTTTGCCTCACTTAAATTCAATTCATAAGCAAGTCAAGACATCATCCCATGACATCATTGGTCATGTTAGAAACAAAGAACAAACATTGAGGGCTTTAAGTAATAAGGAATTAGGGCAGCCATAGTGTGAATGGAAAGAAGGGAATAGATGGAGAAAATGTCATAAAGTTAGATTCAATTTGGCTTGGGCAACTCATTGAATATGAGGGAGGGTGAGGAAGACAGAGGAGTTGTGAATGATTCTGAGTGAATATGAGACACTGGAAGGATGGTAATTCTCTTCATAGGTGTAGGGAAGTTAGGCAGGGTGGTGAGTTATTTTGGGGAAATAATGAGTCTGTTTTAGACATATTATGCCCAAAGGATATTTAGTAAGAGATGCCAAACAGGCAGTGCCGGATTAGTACTGAGAGAGAGACTAGGGTTGGATATGTTAATGGAATGCTGGTAAATATCTAATGATTGACTCTCTAGGGAAAAAAAGAACCCAGACACATTTTTAAGTTTAATCTGCATTAACATTTTATTTCTTAAGTCTAGACGATCACCAAAACAGTAATCAAGACTTGATTTGTGAGGTGTAAATGCTTATACTGAAAATTTAACAATCTACTCTTGTGAACCAGGGCAGCTGGCTCCAATTCTACACTGGAAATATATTTGGGGGTAATAGGCATGGAATAATTGAACCCATGAGAGCCAGTGACATCGCTCAGAGAGAGAGTGTGTAGAGGGCAAAAAGAAGAGGCCCCAGGGTAGGAGACTTGGTGGACCCTCATGGTTGGGGAACAGGATATAGATGTTGATCCAGTAAAGGAGTCTGAGAAGGCATGGACAAGGAAGAGTAGAAACGGGAGAGTCCAGGTAGGAGACGACATTCAGGAGAAGAGAATAGTCAACGATGTCCAATACTGAAGAAAGGTCAACTTGAAGACTAAGAAAAGGCCATCAGATTTAGCATTTGAACTCATTGGTTAGTGTGAAGACAATCACTTTCATTTAAGAGATGACGTTGGAAGCCATGCTAGAACGACTTGGAAAGTGAGAGGAGAGAAAATGGAGGCTATGCGTGCAGAAAACTTTTTCTAGGACATTGGTTGTGAAAGGGAGACAATGAATAGGACAATAGCTGGAGGAAAAAACCACTGGATTTGGAGTCAGAGGATATAGGTTGATATCTTGGCCCTGCCACTTACTATCTAGGCAATGTTGTTTATGAGAAATAACCTCAAAATTTCAAATAGTTTTAGAAATATTAGATGATTTAGCAGAGAAGACCAAACCAGAAAGGAAGTGTGGCTCCCTCTTCATGTCTTTGTGAGGTTGTATAATATAGAGTTCAGACAAAGGTATTCCTAATTGGCCTCACTAAGGAAGTAGGTAGTCTCTAATTTTGAGGGTTGACCCAAGACAAAACCTGAGGGGTCCCAAAATAAGCACTGGTTGTGATCTAAGCATTTCTTACAACTATCTGAGTTCCCTGGAGCATGTTTGAGGTCAGTCTGACCTCTACAGTAAACTTTTTGGGTTATACGGTTTTCTACCCTCATAAAATTAAGTTTAAACAATATTAATAATATTACACAGGAACCTTGGGAAACTCTTTTTATATCTCTGAGCTTCTGTTTCACCACCTATAAAATGAAGAGGCCAGGCCAAAGACAGTGTACTATTGTGGGAAGAACACTGGAATTAGAGCAGGAACTGAGATACCACCTCACACCTATCAGATCAGCTAACATGACAGAAAAGAAAAATGACAAATGTTGGAGAGAATGTGGAAAAATTGAGACACTAATGCATTGTTGATGGATCTGTGAACTGTTCCAACCATTCTGGAGAACAATTTGGAACAATGCTCAAAGGGGTATAAAACTGTGCATACTCTGACTCAGCAGCACCATTACTAGGTCCGTACCTCAGGGAGGTCAAAGAAAAAGGAAAAGGATTCATAAATATGAATTTATTTGCAACAACTCTTTTCATGGTGGCAAAGAAACCATGGAGATGCTCACCAATTGGGGAATAGCTGAACAAGTTGTGTTAATGTATGATCGGGGGGGCAGCTAGGTGGCACAGTGAATAGAGCATCGACCCTGGAGTCAGGAGGACCTGAGTTCAAATCTGACCTCAGACACTTAACACACAAAAAAATACTAGCTGTGTGACCTTGGGCAAGTCACTTAACCCCTCATTGCCCTACTTTCCTGCCTCCAAAAAAAAAAGCAAAAAAAAAAAAAAAAATATATATATATATATATATATATATATATATATATATATATATATGATTGGGATGGAATGCTATTGTGCTGTAAGAAATGATGATGGGGATGGTTTTAGAAAAAACTAAGATGATGTATGAACTGATGCAAAATGAGGTGAGCAGAACAAGATGAACATTGTACACAGTAACAGCAACATTGTAGTGATAATCAGCTGTGAAAGACATAGTTACTCTCATCAGTATAATGATTCACAACAACTCCAAAGGATTCACGATGAAAAACGCTATCTACTTCCAGAGAGAGAACTGATGAACTTTGAGTACAGATTGAAGCATATGTTTTTACTTTATTTTTCTTGTTTTTCCCCACCCATGCCCACACACACACAATGTGGCTAACGTGCAAATATTTTGCATGACTTCATGGTTATAATGAGTATCATTTCTTGCCTTCTCAATTGGTGGGGGGAGGGGGTGAAGGAAGGGAGAAAATTTGGAATTGAAAATAAAAAATTTAAAATAATAATAAAAGGAATTAAAGTAGAAGAACCTGGATTCAGGTTCCAGCTCTGGGATTTAATATTACTGCCTGTGTAATACTGGGCAAGTACTTATACTCTCTGGGCCTATTTGCTTATCTGTAAACTGGGTGGTGGGGGTGGTGGTCAACTTAGATGACCTCATAGGTCCTTTCTAGCTCTAAATATATGATCTATTTACCATCTAAAAAATGTCTATTCATATTTTTCTAATATTTTTTTGGAGAGGGGAAGGGAAGGCAATTGGGGTTAAGTGACTTGCCCAAGGTCACACAGATAATAAGTATGTCATGTGTCTGAGGCTGGGTTTGAACTCAGGTACTCCTGATACCAGGACTGGTGCTCTATTCACTGTGCTACCTGGCTGCCACATTTTCTAGTACTTTTAACATTAGAAATAGGTGTATTTTGTCAAAAGTTTTTTTTCTGCATCTATTGATATAATCATAAGAATTTTGTTCTTGTTATGTTTATATTATGCTTGTAATTTTCATAGTATTGAACCAACCCTGTATTTCTGATATGAATTCAATTAAGTCATAGGGTATTATCTTTTTGACATGTTGCTGTAACCTCTTTGTTAATATTCTATTTAAATTTTTTGCTTAAATATTCATTAGGGTATTGTCTCTGTTTTGATTCTTGCTGGCTTAGCTATCAAGACCCGTATTTATACCATAGGAGGAATTTGGTAGGATTCTTTCTTTCCTAATTTTTGTAAATGGTTTATATAATATGGGAATTAATTGTTCTTTGAGTTGAATGAAATTTGCTTGTAAGATCAGTGATCTTTCCACTACATCACAAAGGTTCAAGTGCATAGTTGAACTTGTTTCTAGTGTGAAGGGAATCCAAAAGTGCAAGCAGTATGGTAAAAATATATAAATACATACGTATATGTTCCATCATTATAGTTTCATTTAGCTTTTTCAGCTCAGCTAAGGTTGAAAAGTAACAAATAGTATCAACCAGATGTCACTTGTCTCCTATTCCCTTTAGTCCTGTGGATTCTGTCTGGGCTATAACGAAAGTGTCGCTAACAGTCGAGATTAAAAATGGGTCCCTTGATGTCTTGTGACATCCATGCTGTTCCTGCCCATCTTTTACAGTTCTCACTTCTCAGGCTTTTCATGATCTTATCTTATTTTCCCTTTTTTTACTTCTTAACTTCCTGTACCTCTCTACCTGTTGGGTGATACTTGGCTTCTTTCCCCCATATTTCATTAAATAACCCCACATTATATTTCTTTCTTTCTTTCTTTCTTTTTTTTTTTGCTTTTTGGAGGGCACTTGGGGTTACGTGACTTGCCCAAAGTCACACGGCTAGTAAGTGTGTCAAGTGTCTGAGGCTAGATTTGAACTCAGGTCCTCCTGACTCCAGGGCCCTTGCTCTACTCACTGTGCCACCTAGCTACCCCTCCACCCCCACATTACATTTCATTACAATCCTTCTTTTATGGAAAATTTTAGAACAAAGTGATCTGGTAATAATAGAGGAACCTCTGAATTTTAATTCAATCATCTCAGTACTGAAGTATGTGCAGATGATCCGTGGCATTCAAAAGGATGAAATTAAGAAGAGTGACTTGATCTGATTCAATAAGGCAAATTGAAGAAGTCTGTACTGGAAGTTATATAATTTTTTTTTCTTTTAATTCTTATTTCTTTTCCTTTAATTTATGGAATAAAACAAGTATTCCCATAACATAGTATATTAAAAAATGATTGCACATGAAACTGAAAATCTCTTAAGTATAACTTGCTTTTTTCCTTTTAACCATAATAAAGTTATATAAATTTCTTTTTCTTTTTTTCTCTTCACTCTTCACACCCCCACCCTAGAGATGGCTACCATAAGACACAAATATGTATGTATGTGTGTATACACGCACACGCACACACACACACGCATACATACATACACATTTGTATGCATATGCACACATATATGTATACATACATATACACACACATATAAAAACATTCTACACATACTACTATTTACTAGTTATTTCTCTAGATGCAGAAAGTATATACCTTCATATATCCTTTGTAGTTAATTTGGATATTTACAATAATTAAAATGACCTATTTGCTCAAAGTTGTTCTTAAAACAATTATCGCTATTACTGTATACAGCATTCTCTTGGTTTTGTTGATTTGACTCTATTATGTTGTGCAAGTCTATCCATGTTTTCCTAAGATCATCAAACTCATCATTTCTTGTAGCAGAATTGTATTCCATCCCAATCATATACCACAACCTGTTTAACCATTCCCTAATAATTGATAGGAGTCCCCACAATTTCCAGTTCTCTGTCATCATAAAGAGCTGTTATAAATATTTTAGATTAGAACATATAGGTTTTTTTCTTTTTTCCTAATCGTCTTTGGAAATAGACCTAGTAGTGGTATTTCTGGGTCAAAGTAATGTAGTCTTAAAATGCTGGATTCCCAAGAATCTCAAAGATAAGAGTTACCAAAAGAATCAAAAAGATCATACTTCATGCTTATAAAAAAAATAGATAATGGATATGATATCAGCAACTAATGGTTCACATTCCTACTTTCTTGTTTTTATAAAATTTTTATAAGAATGGTCTTTGCACCTATTGAGGATAGCCTTGATGAAAATGTGAGAAGATTTTCCTAGATGATCTAGAAAATAGAATATCATATTTTTATAGTTATATAACTACCTAAAAATGTAAGGAAGGAAATATTCTTTTATACTTATTATTATTGATTTTTCAAAAGATTTCATTTGGTAATACAAAATAAAAACTTGAAGACTCTCTTTGGACAAGATGTCCCCTACACCCATGCTCTGAAATAACACAAAACTTTTCAAAAGACACAACTACCAGAGTATTGACACCAAGTAAGGCCACAAACAGAGTTGTAAATTCCTGCCAGAGGTTTTTTCCAGAGTTATTGCTTAAAATTTCAAAGTACTAAATCAATGTGAATTATTTCTAGTGTGAATTATTATATCCTATGAAAAATCCAAACAAAACAATTTCCTGTTGGTGGCAAGTTAGGATCAGAGTAGAACTAGTTAAGACCCAGACACTAGGCAAGCAAACTGAAGTTCCTCAATAGATATCTTTTAAGAAAGGCCAAGGTCAACCCGCTGAAGTCCAGCAATAACAATGACATCTCTATACAGAAGGTCCAGAAGAAGTAGGTGATATTATGGATAGAGATCCAAGCAAGCAGGACCAATATTAAGGGGATAAAGCAGAAGAGAAAGAACCCAGCCATGAGGCCTAGGGCTCTGGGAAAAACCACACTTCCAGAGAGAAGTCAGGATAAGGAAAAGACGCTAGTACCAGAAAAGCCAAGACAGTAAACAGGAAACAAAGGCAGGGATTCATGTGTGTGTGTGTGTGTGTGTGTGTGTGTGTGTGTGTGTGTGTGTGTGTAGGGACTGGAAGTATATTGGGGTGAGGGTGAAGATGGATGCAGGTATAGGACAGGGAGAGGGAGAGAACAAATCGGGAGATTAAGTTTTGTAACTGGGGTTTAAGGCAAAGATTTAGTCAAAAGGAATAAGGTGAGATCTGGAACTAGGGTACAGGTTTAGAGTAGAACCTTATATAGTATTGGAAAAATGCTAGATTTGGAGTCAGAGAACTTTTATTCAAATACTGACTCTGTCACTTACTACCTGTATGACACTAGGCAAATCACTTGATCAAGTTTCTGAGTCTTGACTCCTCTAATTGTAAAACAACGGTATTGGATTAGATGACCCCAAAGCTCCTTTCTAGCTCTAAATCTATGAACAACAGCAAGATTAAGATAACACCAAGCCCTTGACCTGTCTCCATGGGTTCCTGTATTTATATTGTTTGGGGGTCTGACTGGGGTCAAGTGGCCCCAGTTGTGTGTACTAGGAGCACTCAAGGGTAGCAAGCCAGGTCTGTCATTATAAGATCTGGTGTGGATCTGTTTGTTTTTGTTTAATATGTGTTTATTGAGCACTGGTTCACAATGTGGTAGGTGTTGATAAGAACACGCATGAAACAGTCCCTTAAACTCCAGGCTTGCATACTGGGTCGGAGTAGGATTTGATGAGATACAATTTTTTTTCCATTCTGTTATTCATCAACTGGTGTCCAAACATATAGGTTCCCAAACAAAGGTGGTACTGTCTTTTAAAAAGTCACCCTTCTGTTCTGAGGAGGCATTTGAGTTATTAAGGCTAATTCATAAAAATGGTTCTCAGTTTACCAGAGAAGGAAAGATATGACTGTACAGCAAAGAGAGGGCACAGATAATTTGTTAGAGAGAAAGAGGAGGAAGTATGGTCTATTTGGTGAAATTCTTTAGGAAATTACAAAGGACAAGCATTTCATTTGACTATGCTTTTCAAGTTTCAGTCTCCTATACTCTAGTGAATTAAAATCTTAGTAACAGCCTACATAATCAGAGATCTAAAGCTTGAAGGGACCTCAGAGGTCATTCGGTCTGAAGCTCTTATTTAAACTTAACAGGAGGAGCGGAGCCAAGATGGTGGAGTAGAAGCACAAACTTGGTGCAGGCTCCCCACCAATCACTTCCAATACATGTAAAAAATGACTCTAAACAAACTTTAGAGCTACAGAACTCACAAAGAGACAAAGAGAAACAAAGCTCTCACTAAAAGAAGCCCAGCAGGCCAATAGGAAGGATCTATCACACCAGGCTGAGAGCTGAGCGCAGCCCCATGTGAGCAGCGTGGTTCCCAGCCCCAGGGCAGCCCCTACCAGTGGCAGGCCCACAGCAGACTTCAGGAGAGAGAATCACTAGCAGCTGTGGTGGTTTCGAGAATTGTCAACCCATAAATGCCAAAAAGAAAGTAAAAGCTCAGTGTGGAACTTTGTGGGGGACTAAGAGTACAGTCTGGCCCCTACTCCTGGGGTGAGAAGCAGTGGATGCACGGTAGCTGTGCAGTCACCATTACCTGATTGTATCAGGAGCTCCTGGTTTGCAGATTGCAGGGGGACCAAGCAACCATTTGGAGGATAATCACTTTTGCTTTAACCTGCTGGTTAAAGGATTGAATTGCTGGATCTGGATTGCTGTCTTGGGTGGTGGTCCTGCGATATGTGATGAATGAGCCAGAGCTTGTGGTGTCTGTAGAGAGGGCACCCAACTAATACCTTCAGCAGCTGTGAAAAGCCCAGCGATTTGGGACGAAGCTCTCTCCATTCTGGAAGCAGAGTTCTACTGTGGCAAAGTACTCCAAAGTCAAGCAATTGATTGGCAAGATGAGCAAGCCCAGGAAATATAATTAAACCATAGATTACTTTTTTGGGGACAAAAAGGATCAAGGCATGGAGTGGGAGGAAGACAGCAAAGTCAGAACTCCTTCATCAAAAGGATCCAAGAAAAATATGAATTGATGACAGGCCATGGAGGAGCTCAAGAAGGATTTTGAAAATCAAGTAAGAGAAGTGGAGGAAAAACTGGGAAGAGAAATGTGAATGATGCAAGAAAATCATGAAATGAGAGTCAACAGCGTACTAAAGGAGGCCCAAAAATACACTGAAGAAAATAACACCTTAAAAAATAGAGTAGCTCAAATGGCAAAAGAGGCTCAAAAAGCCAGTGAGGAGAACAATGCCTTAAAAAGCCAAATTTGCCAGAGGGAAAAGGAATTTCAGAAACTCACTGAAGGGAACAACTCCCTCAAAATAAGACTGGAACAATTGGAAGCTAATTACTTTATGAGAAATCAAGATACTATAAAACAGATCCAAACAAATGAAAAAATAGAAGGCAATGTGAAATATCTCATTGGAAAAGCCACTGAACTGGAAAATCAATCCAGGAGAGATAATAAACTTAACAGGAACAACTTGGTCCTATATACTTGAACTTATGCCACTGGGTTTCAGTCTTTAGCCAGCTTGCAGAGCTCAGGTTTGAATTTTGAATTTTGTCTATTTTTCACCACCCATCCCCACTGGAAGGACAAGCAATCAAATATAGGCTAAACATGTGAAATTATGCAGAACCTCTCCATAGTGAGCACACTGTGAGAGTCTGATTAAATGTCCCTTCTTCCTATCCTGCCCCCCCCATCCACTCTCCACTCTGTCCCTGTCCCTCTACAGAAATGTGAGCATTCATCAGCCCTCCCCCCCACCTTGCCC
>CM053591.1:27220248-27249407 GCA_028646515.1 Pseudochirops corinnae | reverse complement strand
GAGACTCTGGGCAGCCGTTGAGCCCCCCGGCTGTGAAAAACCCAGATGTTGGTGCTTCCCTCTCTGGTAACTGAATAGGTAACTGATGTAATGGTCAGACGCTGGAAGCCATCTGCTGATCTGTTTTTCTGTTTGTTTGTAACTTCTGTTTGTATTCTCTGAAGTTCAGGGTGCTGACTTTTCCCCCTGAACTAGGTAAATGATATGTTTGATTAAAGTAAGATTGTTAACCATTTTGAGTTGCTTTCCTTTAGAAAAGCAGATCTAAAAACCTGTGCTAGTAGCCGCCCTAGGCATGCTAGGGTGCTTGCTGTTACACCAGTTTCTGAAAGGTTTACAAAGGTATCATCAAAGTCACAAAGTCACATCAAGGGAACCCAAAACACGAGCTTGGGTAGACTCAGAACAAGTCTGGGGTGAGGATACCCAAAACAAGGGTGCTTTAGATGGATTCAGGACCTAGGGCAGTGGTTCTCAACCTGTGGGTCACGACCCCTTTGGGGGTGAAACGCCCCTTTCACAGGGGTCACCTAAGACCATCGGAAAACACATATTTCCGATGTTCTTAGGAACCAAGACACTGCTCCTCTATCCATCTCCAGGCGGGTCCGCCCACATGCAGATATGCCCATATACGAGTATTAAAGGGTCCCGGCATTAGGAAGGTTGAGAACTACTGAAGAAGAACCCCAGATTCCTGGTAGTCATCTCTAGCATTCCTAGATAGTTACTGAGAGGTCAAGGCTGGGCAACATTTGAGGTTCAAACAACCTCTAATAGCATAAACTTGGATTTAAGCAGTAAAACAATTAATAAGCTTTCTTAACAATATAAGAAATCATTCTTTCCACACCAGGTTCTACTCAAAGACTCTACAAAAAAGGGAACCTACTACCTCTCAAAGTTGACCATTTCAAATATGGACAGACCTAATTATTAGGAGGGCAACTAGATGGTACAGTAGATAAAGTGACAAGCCTGGATTCTGGAAGACCTGAGTTCAAATCCTGCCTCAGACACTTACTAGTCGTGTGACCCAGGGCAAGTCACTTAACCCTGTTTGCCTCAGTTTCCTCATCTGTAAAATGAGCTGGAGAAGGCAATGGCAAACCACTCCAGTATCTTTGCCAAGAAAACCTGAAAAGAGGTTACAAAGAGTCAGACATGACTAAAAATTACTAAACGTCAATTATTGGGAAAATTTTTCGTTTTGTTTTTTTCCTGACAGAGAGCATAAATCTGCCTCTTTGCAACTTTCACCCACTGCTCCTGTTCTTGTCCTAGGTGGCCAAATAAAATCCTTCTTCAACACCACAGCCCTTCAAAACCTTGAAGATAGCTAGAAGGACCCCTACACTGTACTCTTCTTCACATTAAACACTACCAGGTTCTTTAACCAGCCCTCATATTATATGAATTCAAGACTCTCCACCATCCTGGTTGTCCTTCTCTGGAGACCATTCAGCTCATCAGTGCCCTTCTCAAGCTCATACTCCAGTTAAGGCTTATATCACCCTGAATAATTAGATCTGTTTAAGTAATGCCTCTGTGGTTAAAGGACACAGATTCAAATTTCACCTCTGTTATTTACTACCTGTGTGACCTTGGAAAAGTTACCCATCCTGCCTAAATCTCAGTTTATCTGTAAAATAAAGGGTTTGAACTAGACAGTCTCAGAGGTCCCTTGCCTTAACTTTCAGAGAAGTTATATAATCTGTTCAAGGTAACACAGCTAGGAAATGGTGATTATTACATTAATAATACGTTGTCATTGGCTAATGTGGAAATATGTTTTACATGAGTTCATATTATAACAAATGCATTGATTGCCTTCTCAGTGAGTGGGGGGAAGGGCTAGAAAAAGTGAAAGAATTTGGAACTCAATTTTAAAAAAGCATGTAAAAAATGTATTAAGTAATTAAATAATTATTTTTTTTAAAATATATTAAAATATACAGGACCTCAGTTTCCTCATCTGTAAAATTAAGGGTTTGGACTAGACAATCTCTAAGAGCCTGAAACAACCAGATTAATTGTGTCTTTTTTAATTGACCCTATTTGCAATTAATCGATTTTGTCCTGCACAGCCTAATTCATGATTCTTTGTCTCTAAACTTAATGCAGAAATTTATCTGGCCTATAATGAGTTAAGTTTAGAAATATAGTTCTCTTGTTAATCACTATTCTATTTTTGTGTCAAGGAAATCTGTTACCCTTGAAGGATGCAGGTAGACACCAGGGAGTCTGGTCTTTATTCCACCAAGGATGTCTGGCTTGTTATCCAAAGAAGTCTGCTTTTCTATCTCTATCCTTGCAGATGCAGTTTGACTCAAACAATAAATATTTCTTAGTCACAGGAGAGAAGGAGAGGATTGTTGCTAGCCCTCATTTCCAATTTCCATCCAATAAATATTTTTTTCTACCTATTGAGCTAGCTTTCCTATTTTCTGTACTCTCCCAAACTATAAAAAATATTATTATCCCCATAACTGGGTCTTAGCTTTTCTGGGAAAGTTGAGATCCTATAGATTGGTAAATTTTGAGCTGTATTAATAAATTACTTGGAACTTTGTGCCTCAGTTTACCTTAAGTTTTTTGCTATTATAATCCCTTCTAGCTCCAGAGCTATGATGCTGTGTGATCCTTTTGTACTTTTCTAAGACCATCAAACTAGCAACTCAAGCCATCTTTATTTTAATTCCTCTCCCTCCCCCCAAATAATAGTTTATCATTGCCATCAACTATTCTAAGCTCTGTGAGACTTCTGAACAACAAGTCAAAGAATCTATAAATCTATAGTCTAAAAGGGCCACTATCACATTCAGACCTTTTGCCCTCACCCTAGGGTTGATGGTCATGCTAAATTCATCCTACAGTGGGTTCATTGAGGGGAATAGTGAATGCCATTAGCTAGACTTCCCAGCAGGAGACATCTGTGTAAGTCATCTCCCAACACAGAAACAGAGGTCAAATATTGACCTTCTGCCCTTTCTTTAGTTATAACCTAAGGAAGAATACTAATATTAATTCTAATTATAAATATATATATAATTATAAATATATAATTCTATACTAATATAGAAGTAGTAAAAAAAAATTCTAGACTATTTCTACTTCTAATTAACTGGACTCAAAGAATGCCCCATGGCTAGCTACATCCATTTTTCTTTTCCCTAATATTGAGTCGCAGTCTTTTTCTCCTTTTCCCTTAAAAAATTAACCAAAGTCGCTGAAATGCAAGCAATTTATTTGGACTCTAATAGACAAAAGTATAAAAAGAACATTTTCCTTAATACTTAAAATTCTGGAGGATATAGTCTAGGAAGATATATACTTTAATACACTGAAATCAATTACTAAAACAAATTTTCCTTTATGTGATAACTACCCCTTCTTAACTGTTACCTTGGGCAGCTGCTTTAACTTCTTCAAACCCCAGTTTCATCATCTGTAATTCTTGGACTAATTTAGGTAGGGGTCCAGAGGGTCAGATGAAATAATAACAATTCTTCATGACTTTAAAGTACTTTCTAAAGGTCACCTCTTATTACTTATTGGGGATTTGCTTTGGATCAGGGGGTTTCCTCACTGTGGTTTCTTCTGCATATAAATGAAATCGAAGTCCAGCAAAAAAAAAAAAAATATATATATATATATATATATTTCTTTTTTTTCAGGGGGGGAAAGGGGAGAAAAGGTAAAGCAATTGGGTTTAAATGACTTGCCCAAGGTCACAAAGCTAGTAAGTGTGTCAAGTGACTGAGTTCAGATTTGAACTCAGGTCCTCCGGACTCCAGGACCAGTGCTCTATTCACTGTGTCACCTAGCTGCCCCTCAAAAAAGTATTTCTTAAGCACTTATTTTACACCAAGCACTGTACACAAAGAAATGTAAAAATACCTCTTTCCCTCAAGGAGTTTACATTCTAAAAATGAAGAGTTAACATGAAAATAACACATAATATGCATATAAAGTAAATGGAAGGTTAACTCAGAAGGAAAATCAAATATTTTGCAAACATAAACTCTTCATTCTATGGGCTCTTCTAATAGTGTGGAACTATTTCCTTCAGTTCAGAAATGATTCATTTTGGTAATGCTCGAACTTCTCATTTTTGAAACCACTTAAACTTCCCCCACCTCCTCTCCTCCTCAAACCTCAGCAGTTTTATTACGTAGTGTTTTGATTTCCCCACTGTTATTGCCATATGACATTAAACATCACAGAGTAATGGGAAAGTTAGAAAACTTAAGTCACACTAGGGGAGATTTCCTTTGGCTGTGTTTCCCCACTTAAGGTCAAAGGCTCAGTATTTTCCGCAATTTGAAAAAAATATATATTGGGAGGGTTTGGGGTTTTTTTAAAAACACATTTTTGTGGGTTTTTGTAAATATACTACTGGATAGAATCCACAAGAAGTATGTTTACTATTCTCTTATTGATAGCTTTTTTTAAATTTTAAATCATGAAAGCTGACTTTTTTTACTTCAGTTGCATTGAGTAATCTCACTACCTAAGTTTCTCTCTGTATTTTGCATCACAAATCCACCCATAATGATTAATAGTTATTGACCCTTGACTCTGTCATACTGGTTCTGTTGAGCTTGACATTCAGAATGATGGAGGCCACCATCTCTGAGAATCTTCTGCGATAGATGAGATTCTCTATCATCCTTTTCCCAGTAAACCACAGGAGCTTATCTCCATTCCCTCTTGCTAGCTGGCCCAGAATCTCTTGAGATTATGCCCAGTTTACATATTCCTTACCCCAGAAGGCTGAAACACCCAGCAGAGTTTACCACTCGTTGAGTCCTACCCCTTTCCATTTCCCTCCTGGTTAAGCCATTGAGACTAAAAAATAGCAAGATTCTATCTCACTAACTATAAGGACACTGAGATATTTTTAGGTCTTAGAATCTGGAAATTACAGCCACCTATGGATGAATGAATGAGCAAATGAATGAATTAATGAACAAATGGAAAAGCAAGTATTAAGTGCATACTGTATACGAAGCACTGTATTAAGTGCTAGAGATACAGATAGAAAAATAAAACAGTCTTGGTTTTCATGGAGTTTGCATTCAAATAAGGGGAGATAATGTTTATAGGAGATCTCAACTGAAAGTTCAGGTGGGAAATGTCCTATAGTCCTTAGAATACAGAAGCAAAGCATATGGTAATACAACTTTATTGTTATTTTTACTAACAAAACCATGCCCACTGCTAATGCTGAAACATTTGGTAGTGCCAATGACTTTAATGGAAGAAATTTACTTTTCTGAAGTTTCAGTAGCTGCAGATAAAAGAATTACTCTGGTTAGGGGGGGTTGGACTGGAAAAAAGGCAGTGAAGAGATAGAGATTGAGAGAGGTTACAGGATTTGCCCATAGTCACATAGTTCAGGAGCGAACCCAGATTTTCATTACACTCTATCTGACACTGATGGATATAACACTGATAGGCACAACATTGTGCGTAGTGAGAATATCTAAAGAAAGACCACCTAGGGATGTGAAAACAGGAGAAAACAAGATCCCAGGGAGGTCAGAGCAGTGAGGAAGAGCATCTAGGAGTAGCAAGAGACTCTCTAAGGACAGCTATTATAACCCTAATGTATCCCAATCCCATGTGAATAGTCCACTGTCAGAATGAGCCAGCATGAGGAAGTTGGTAACTGTTTATCACAGCTGTTACATGTTGTGTTGGGAAATGGGAGGAGGACCTGGTAATTTGGGTGCTAAAGATAGGAGTGTTATGGGCAACAGGAATACTCACACTGACAACTGAAGTCCAAAAGGTCAGCTTTCTATACAGAATAAACATTCCTGCTGTCTCACCTGTGCAGGGAAATAAACCCTTTTCATAGAAGAGTGAATGGAGATCAGATAGGAAGACTGTGAGAGGGACAGTAAGGGTAAGGGGGGAGGAGTCAGATTTCAGACAGGAAGATTTGGGGAAGGGAGGGACTAGGCTTGAAGAGGGAAGAATAGTGGGTTGGGTTACAGTAATACAACAGTTATTAGTATAACAGCAATACATCAGCATTCAAACAAGGAGCAGTTACTACAAAGGAATTGATGTCTTGTTAAGGGAACACACCAGAAAAATCTGTTCTATTACAAACTAAAACAAAGAGAAAAAAATGCAAATTTTTACTCTAGTGGATGTAGAACAATGGTATTCAAAAATGAGTCCCAGGTAGCTAACCTCCCTAATGAGTACTTGCAAATATAAAGGGCTCTCAAGTTAACTCAGATAAAACTTCCACGTGTATATACCTCATTACCATTATATTTCAAGTTTGAATCCTCTCTTCTCAGGGACTTTGTGCAAGGGGGCAGAGAACCTCTGGTTTGGGAGAAATGTTTTGTACCAGTTCTTGTTACTATACTGGCTAAGAAATTCCTTTACTAAAGGTTGGTTGAGGCCACTGACTGATTATTAATGGGAAGCATATTGGTGGGGGATCATGAGTGACAGCACTGGAAACTCAGGGACTTAGGGTTACCCTAGAACCCTGAGGGAAGAACTAGTTAGCTACCATCTGAGACCCAGGCCAGCCAGTGCAACTTGGAAGAATGGCCCTACAGCCTTTTCTATACTTGATACGGAAAATACCACAGTATTTAGTATTTTAGAAACAGTATTTTATACTTGGCCACACCTAAGAGTGATAATTGTTGCTAGGCCTTATTCCTCTGATACTCGGGTCCTTTTCTTCATACAGAAACATAGACATCTTGCTCCTAGAACAAGAATATTTACTAAGCGCCTGCTATGTACTAGGCACTGGACTAGGTAATTAATAGGACAAAAATCAAATGGGGATGATAAAGAGTATGTGTGTGTGAGTGTGTGTGTGTGTGTGCGTGTGTGTGTGTGTACATATGCACACACAATAAATTCAAGGTAATTTGGTAGGAACTCATTAGCAACTGGGGGATCAGGCAAAGATTAATATAGAACAGGGGTTCTTAACCTGGTTTTATATTGTTACTGATCCCTTTGTCAATGTGATAAAGTCTCTGGATTCCTTTTCAGAATGTTTTTAAACAACTGAAGAAAATGCTAAGATGATTTTGAGCAGCTCTGCCTGACTTAAATCCAGTTCACACACAAGTCAAGATGTCATGATGCCATTGGTCCTCTTCGAGAACAAAGGATGAACAAGAGTTTAAGCAAGTCATTTTCCTAGATCTTTAACATCTCTTCCTGCTTTAAATCCTGTGATCTTGTTGACAAGTTTAGGGTTAGGGATTAGAAACTTAATGAGGAAATTTCCTGTATTGATACCATTTGGCACCTCTAGGTAATTTAGAGGCTTGAGGAGTCACTTGCTTTGGGAAATAAAAGTTTGAGTGACTTACTCAGGGTCATACAGCCAATATGTCAGAGATAACACTTGAAAAGAGATCTCTTTGCTGACTCCCAGGCCATCTTTTTGCCTCACTTATGCGCATTATATTCACCTTCACTAAATTTCCACTTTAATGCCTTATTATAGCATGGAAGTGACCCTGAGTTCTAGAAGATTGTGCAAGGAAAGCTCAGGTGGGTCCAATCAAGTGGGAACCACTTCTAGTATGTGCTAGTAACAGTCACTATTCCCTGAAGACTACTGAGAGTCTCCTCACAAAATGGTTTTTTTTTTTAACAAAGACCATAAAACCAGCTGCTAAGGTGTGGAAGGGCTGTGATTTTCTTCTGTTTGAAGGAGATCCCGCAAGGATACATTAACGGATCTTTAGGAGTATTGAAATATTATGGATTCTTGTTTGTTTTTTCCCAGGCAATTAGGGTTGTGACTTGTCCAGGGTTACACAGCTAGTAAGTGTTAAATGTCTGAGATCAAACTTGAACTCAGGTCCTCCTGACTTCAGGACCTGTGCTCTATCCACTATGCCACCTACCTACCCAAATGTTGTGGATTTTTAAAAAAACTTTTCTGTGTGTAGATGTCTTGTCTTCTCAACCAGACCAAAGGTACGAAATATACCCCACCAGCCACAGCTGGTCCACAACATTCCTGAATGCAACCCAAACCAGATTAAAATGTAATTGGTAAGTATTTAACAAAATAAAATATAATACAATAAAAACAGAGATAATATTACATTTTAAAACTAAGTCAATAGGCAACCTGCAGTGATTATGCACCAATTAGTGGTCTTTGTTTCTATTTGAGAATGACAACACAGAACCATACTGTCTACTCCTTTAAGGCGAGGATTGAATTTTCTCTTATACTTTCCATTATATCTCACCCACAGCCTCTAGCATAGTGCCACAAGCCTAGAGGATCCTTAATAAATGGTAGCTGATTGTTTTACTGGCCTCATACAACTTGGTATGACTTCTCTGATGATGGCATCAAGAAATGTATTATTAGAGGGTATAGCTTTCCTGGTAACCCCAAAGTTTAGATGATCACCTCAAAATTTCCCCTTTAATTTCTCCTTAATGTGTCCTCTATTTACCCTTAATAACCCAGTATGAATTTGTATTGATATATTTGTCTAAGCTTCTACTTAAAGCTACTTCTATTTTTAGTCTTTACTGCCTACTTTAGAAAAAAAAAAACAGCTTCGCTTTAAATCAGTCCAAATTCTGCCTTCTCAGTCTCCCCATTCCATCTTTCCCTCCAACTAGGAGCATGAGAAAACCAAAACCCACTACAAATATGTATAGTCAATCAAAACTAAGTTCTACATTAGCCATGTCCAAAAAAAAAAAATGTACCTCATTCTTCATTCAGGGTCATTCATCTTTCTCTCAGGAAGTGAGGGACTTGTCTCATCATTACTGCAGTGGAATTAGGGTTGGTTATAATGCTAATAAGAGATAAGCACAAAAGAATTCCATCATATTTCCTTTCTCTTTTTCAAGTATAAAACAGTTATTTATTTCTTCTAACACAAAAGAAGTACTTATCACACGAGACTCATAAGCAGTCATTGACAAAGATTTAAAGTATGATACAAATGTTTGCAGCATGAAGTGGCATTTCACTTTCACCTCAGTTCTGCACTGTCCAAACAATTCTTTCATATCTCCTGGCAAGTCAATGAAGGTTTTGAAATCCTTCTCTTGTTGCTGGTCATCTTGTCCTCTTTTTTTTTTTCTTAAAAACAGTATTTTATTTTTTTCAATTACATGTAAAAATAGAGCTCAACATTCATTTTTATAAGATTTTGAGTTCCAAATTTTTTATCTCTCCCCCTTCCTACCTCCCCACTCCCAATGGCATGCAATTTGATATAGATTAAACATGCACAATCACAGAAACATATTTACCTTGTTGTGAAAGAAGAAACAGAACAAAAGGGAAAAGGCACAACTCCCCTCCCCCCCAAAAAAACCCTAAAAACAAAAAAAGAAATGAGATAATATGCTTTGATGTAGATTCAGATTCCATGGTTCTTTCTCTGATAGTATGTTCCATCATGAGTCTCTTGGAATTCCCTTGGGTTTTTGTATTGCTGATAACTAAGCCAATCATAGTTGATCATTGCATAATGTTGCTGTTACTATATACAATGTTCTGGTTCTGCTAATTTTTTTTATTTTTTTATTAATTAATTTATTTATTTTGGGTTTTCAACATTCATTTTCAGAAGATTTTGAGTTCCAAATTTTCTCCCCATCTCTTTCCTCCCCTTGACCCAAGATGGCATGCATTCTGATTAGCCCTTCCCCCAGTCTGCCCTCCCCTCTATCACAGTCGCCCTTTTATCTCCCTCCGCCTTACTTTCTTGTAGGGCAAGATAGATTTCTCTACCCCATTGCCTGTATATCTTATTTCCCAGCTGCACATAACAACAATTTTTCTTCAGTCAGGTTGTTGACTTTTCTTTTCATGATTTTCTTGCATCATTCTCATTTCTCTTCCCAATTATTCCTCCATTTCTCTTATTTGGTTTTCAAAATCCTTCTTAAGCTCCTCTATGGTTTGTAAACAGTTTACATTTTTCTTGGAGGCTTTTGGTGTGGGAGTTCTAACTGTGTTGTCTTCCTCCCATTTCATGCTTTGATCCTTTTTGTCCCCAAAAAAGGAATCTAAACTTGTATTGCTGTTCTTACTTTGCTTCCTTTGCCTACTCATGTTGCCAGCCAATTACTTGACTTTTTAGCTCTGTAGAACTCTGCATCCAGAGGGAAAAGCTCTGTCCCAAATTGCTGGGGGTTTTGCAGCTGCCAGAGCTATTAGGAGGCCGCTATAGCCCCCACCAGCTTTGGCTCACTGAAAACACACCCCAGGACCACCACCCAAGACCATGATCTCAATTCAGGCAGCTTAAGGCAAGAGCACTTAGCCTCTGAATAATTGCTTGGCCCCCTGCAATCTACAGGCCGGGAACTTCTGAAACAGCCACATGGAAGCAACCGCAGGGCCACCGCTTCTGCTGCTTCCTTGCCCTGGACATAGTTTGGCCAGACTCTCTTTCCCAAATTTAGCTGAGTTCCACCAACATTTCACTTAGCCCTTATTTCTTATGGCTTGATAATTCTGGAAATCACCACAGCTGCTGCTGATCCATTCTCCTGAAGGCTCCAGCTGCGGCTTCTCCTGGCTGCCCTGGGGCCAAGCCGCGGTTTCAGGCCGGGCTGGTTTTGGCTCACAGCGTGCTGCAATGAGCCCTTCCTGTCCTGTCTGCCAAGCTGCCTTCAGTGGGAGATGTGTTTTTCTGTAATTTTGTGAGTTTTGGAGCCCTAAAATTTGTTTAGAGTCATATTTTATGGGTATTTGAGGTGGTTATGTGGGAGCTGCAAGGTTTTCCTGCTTCTACGCTGCCATCTTGGCTCTGCCTCCCTCATAACAAATTTTTTTATTTTTGGAGGGCAACCAGGGCCAAGCAACCCACCCAACATCACACAATCAGCAAGTTTGTCAAGCGTCTGAGGCTGGATCCGAACCCAGATCCTCCCGACTCCAGGGCCAGTGCCCCACCCACTGTGCCACCCAGCCACCCCAATAACAACAATTTTTAACATTTTTTTTAACACTTTGAGTTCCACATTCTCTTGCTTCTTCCCTCCCCACCCACCCCCATTGAGAAGGCAAGCAATTTGATATATGTTATACTTGCATAGTTGTGCAAAACACTTCCATAATAGCCATGTTGTAAAAGAATAACTATATTTTCCTCCAACCTAGCCCACCTCCTCACTTATTCTAATGTCTCCTTTGACTCTGTCCCTTTTCAAAAGTGTTTGCTTCCAAATACCCCCTCACCTAATTTGCCCTCCTTTCTATCCACTCTCCCCCCCCATCCTCTTCCCTGTTACCTTCCTGTAGGTTAAGACACCCAAATGAGTGTGTATATTATTCCCTCCTTAACCAAATCCATTGAAAGTAAGGTTCACTCATACTCTCTCACCTCCCCCCTCTTCCCCTCCATTGTGAAACCTTTTTCTTGCCTCTTTTATGTGAGATAATTTACCCCATTCTAGCTCTCCCTTTCTCCTTCTCCCAGTATATTCTTTTACCCCTTAATTTTAGTTTTTAGGCATCATCCCTTCATATTCAACTCACCCTGTGCCCTCTGTTTATCTATCTGTATATACATATGTGTATGCATTTGTGTGTATGTATGTATATATATGTATATATATACACACACATATACAAATACATATATATATATTTCCTCCAACTACCATAATACTAAGAAAGGTCTCATGAGTTACAAATAACATCTTTCCAGGCAGTAATGTAAAGAGTTCAACTTTAATAAGTCCTTTATGATTTCTCTTTCCTGTTTACCTCTTCATGCTTCTTTTGATTCTTGTATTTGAAAGTCAAATTTTCTATTCAACTCTGGTCTTCTCATTAAGAATGCTTGAAAGTCCTCTATTTCACTAAATCTCCATTTTTCTCCCCTGAAGTTTTATATTCAGTTGTATTTGGATAGGTGATTCTTGGTTTCAATCCTAGTTCCTCTGACACCTGGAATATCATATCCCAAGCCCTTCAGTCCCTTAATATAGAAGCTGCTAGATCTTATGTTATCCTAATTGTGTTTCCAAAATACTTGAATTGTTTCTTTCTGGCTATTTGCAATATTTTCTCCTTGACGTGGGAACTCTGGAATTCAGCTACAATATTCCTAGGAGTTTTCCTTTTGGAATCTCTTTCAGGAGGTGATCAGTGAATTATTTCAATTTCTATTTTACCCATTGGTCCTAGAATATCAGGGCAATTTTCCTTGATAATTTCTTGAAAAATGATGTCTAGGCTTTCTTTTTGATCATGGCTTTCAGGTAGTCCAATATTTTTTTAATTCTCTCTCTTGAATCTATTTTCCAGGTCGGTGGTTTTTCCAATAAGATATTTCACACTTTCTTCTATTTTTTCATTCTTTTGGTTCTGTTTTATAATGTCTTGATTTCTCATAAAGTCGTTAGCTTCCGTGTGCTCTGTTCTAATTTTAAAGGAATTGTTTTCTTCAGTGACCTTTCAGACTTCCTTTTCCGTTTGGCCAATTCTGTCTTTTAAGGCATTCTTCTCCTCATTGACTTTTTGGACCTCTTTTACCATTTGGGTTAGTCTATGTTTTAAGGTGTTACTTTCTTCATTATTTTTTGGGTCTCTTTAGCAAGCTGTTGACTTGTTCTTATTATTTTCTTGCATCACTCTCATTTTCCTTCCCAATTTTTCTTCTACTTCTCTTACTTGATTTTCAAAATCCTTTTTGAGCTCTTCCATGATCTGAAACCAATTCATATTTTTCTTGGAGTCTTTGGATGTAGGAGCTTTGACTTTGTTGTCTTCATCTGGTTGTATGTTTTGATCTTCTTTGTCACCAAAGGAAGATTCTATAGTCTGAGTTTTTTACTTTTTTTGCTCATCTTCCCAACCAAATATTTGACTTTCTAACACTTTGTCAAGGTAGGACTCTGCTTCCAGTGGGGGGGGGGGGATGTACTGTCCCAAGCTTTGAGTGTTTTGTATCAGTCACTCAATCCCCCACAGTCTTTGGGCCCAGAGCTCTGAAAGCAGCAGCTTGAACTTTGAAGTCTCTATGTGACTCTGGTCTCATCAGGGATATTTGGAAGTTCTCTTTTTCATTAAAGATTCTTTTTTCCTCCTGTAACATTATACTGAAACTTTCTGGGTAAAGTATTCTGGACTGTAAGCTCACATACTTTGCCTTCTGGAATATTATATTCCAAGTTCTCTGCTCCTTTAAAGTTGTGGCTGCTAAATCATGTGTGATCCTGACTGTGACTTCTCAGTACTTGAATTTTTTCTTTTAAGATATTTTGAAATAGAATGTATAGGTTCTTTTTTTGGTCATAGTGTTTAAATAGTCCAATAATTCATAAATGTGCTTCTCCTCTATCTGTTTTCCAGGTTAGTTTTGTTGTTGTTTGTTTGTTTGTTTGCTATGAGATACTTTATTTTCTTCTTTGACTTTGACTTTGCTTTAATATTTTTGTTGTCTCATAGAATCATTGGCTTTGATCTGGTTCATTCTAATTTTCAGAGGGTTTGTTGTTTAGACAAGATTTTGTATCTTTTGGGCCAAGTTGTTAATTCCCTTTCCAATTCTTTTTTCCAAAGCTCTCATTTCTTTTCCAATTTTTTCCTCAAGCACTCTCATTTCATTTTATGAAAACAATTTACACTCTTTTTTAAATTCTTGCTTCATCTATTTCAGAAGTTCTAGTTGAATTTTTGTCCAAGCTCTATTTTTTAAAGGCTTTTCTTGTAGAAGTTTTGGGGTCATTCTCATCTTCTGGGTTTGTGTCTTCAGTGATAGCTTTTCTGCGATGAAATTCCAGCCAAATTCATGATTCTGAATTTGATGATAGGCTAGGTTCTATGGCTCTTCAGAAGGGCTGGTCCTATTGCTACTTTCTTGGGGGTATTGGATATTTTGTTATTCCAAGATCTCAGGGATAGGCTGAGGATTGGTAATCTTTCATTGCCCCTAATGTAGTCTGGTCCAAGTCAAAGTCTGTTTGCTATCCCCCTGGTTTGAGTTCTACAAGTTATTGTTTTGCTTTATTTTTTCCTGGGTTTGTGTTTGCATCTGGGCAAGAACTGAGTGCTGTTGGATTCAGCTCCTATTAGCCATCTGGAAAGCTCTTTTGGTTCACAATGGAAGAATTATAGAATCCTAGCTAACGCTGCTTATTTCTAACTTGATCTTCCTTTCTCAGTACATCACACAGGGCCTCAATACCTAAGAATATTCCATGGTACAGATTTGTGACTCAGTGGGTAGTAGGCAATAAAGCTGCCAGTTGGCATCTGTTGCCATCCATCATAGTACCCTGGTATGAGTCAGGTGGAACTCTGGTGTATGTTTGGGACATCCTCTTGCCACCGTGCATAGCCTCTTTTTTTCCTAGGCTTTAGAGTACTCCTGGCCCAAACTTTTCCCCAATGTCCTTAGACTTCCCTGTCTGTCTCTCTGTTCCAAACTGGGCTGGACAAATGACTCATTGTCACTTTTTCTGAATTTTTCCATCAGGATTCAGAGTTGTACATTTTCCAGATCTATTTAGAGGAGATTCGTGAAGGGGAGCTTTGTGGCACTATTTCTATCGCTCTGCCACGTTTGCTCCTCCCCCTCCCTGTATTGCCTATTAGAATGATTTCTTTGATATATATATATTTTTTTAATCTAGAAGGCATTTAGAATCAACCAATGAAGAAGCATTTATTAAGCACCTATTATGTGCCATGCATTGCACAAGGCATTGAGGATACAGATTCATATAAAGTTAGAGTTACATAGAACACTAGAGGCCATCTAATCCAGCCCCAACATTTCACGTGTGAAGAAACGGAGATCAAGACAGGTGAAATGCAGGGGGGTAGGCAAGTTATAGGAGGGCAAAGAAGTGGATAGAAATAAAGCAGAGGAGGCAGAAGGGATAGGAAACAAGAGACAAAATCATATGAAAACAAAGCTTATATGTATATTAATTATATGTCTATAGCTATATTATTATATTTATTTTTATTATATTATATATTATGTACTAAATTTATTATATTTATTTATTATATTTATCATATTTTATTTATTTATTTATTTGTTTATTTATTTATTTATTATGTTTATTATATATCTATAGCTACATCTAAACTTTGTTGTAGCCTTCTGGGGGGAGGAAGGAAGAGTGAAAAAAAGAACAAAGTAAAAAAGTGCATAGTAGAAAACAAAAGAAAACTCACAGGGAAGCAAAGAAAAGATGCACAATTCTCAACACATCGAGTATTATTTATCATATAGGCTTTCTTGAAATGAAAATGTATTGTTACATATTTTGAATCCTCTCATGTTCTGCTATGCACATGACATGCTTTTTTTTCTTTCTAACTTTGTATTTAAGTTCTAATATTTAAATTTATGATGTATTCTTGTTTCTCTTCTCTATTCTATACTTGAGTTCTGGTGTTTGAATCTAAAATAAAATTTTGGGAAAAAAGGGGCAGGGAGGAGGCCGCTAGGTGGTGCAGTGAATAGAGCACTGGCCCTGGAGTTAGGAGGACCAGAATTCAAATCCGACCTCGGACACTTGACACACTTAATAGCTGTGTGACGTTGGGCAAGCCACTTAATGCCAATTGCCTCGCTTTCCCCCTTCAAAAAAAAATACAGGTGAAATGACTTGTCCAAGGTCTTAGATCTAACAGGCAACACCCAGGCTTACCCTTGCTTCCTAACTCCAGAACTTATGGTGTTTGAATCAATAAATAAATGAAAAAGAATGTTAAGTGCCTACTTACTGGATTCCAAGCAGTATGCTACTACCCTATATTGTCTTCCTTTTTTCCTTAATTTCCTTTATCAAGTTCTAAGATTGGGCATCCAGATGGTGCCATAGTGCAAAGACCTGGAGTCAGGAAAATTCATTTTCCTGAGTTCAAACCTGGTCTCAGACACCTGGATTTGTGATTTCAAGCAAGTCACTTGATCCTGTTTGCCTCAGTTTCTTCATCTGTAAACAGAACTAGAGAAGAAAATGGCAAACCACTCCAGTATCCTTGCCAAGAAAACCACAAATGGGATCACAAAGACAAATGACAGAAACATGACTGAATAATAACAAAAGATGTGCTCCCTAGTTGTAATATGTCAAGATATAATAAACAAGTTGATCCCCTCAATACCATCATCCCTTGTCATGCCAATCTACCCAAGCATAGGAGACCTTTCTCTAGTTTTTCTTATATCTCATGAATACAAGTCAGGTCCTAAGGCTATCCATCTGTCATCTCTTACTAGATGAACAGCCCACCTCCTTGTCTGACCAAATACATCTTTACTAATATATTTTGTGGTACTTCTTATATGTGCTTTCTCTATATCATTTGTGATTTTAAATTTGACTCTTCAATCTTTTCATTTCCAGAATGAAGAAATGAGGAGTTGAATGCTTCCAGCTTGATTTCTGAAGTCCTAGAAAAGTTCCTTTATTCCTCTAAAATCTCATGATCACCAACTCATAGATCATTAAATTTTGCAGATTGAAATGTGTTTCTTTGGCTTAAAGGCTTTATCCTCTGTTAAGACGCAAATGATCTTGGGGGTCAGCTCCTCCTCATATGGCAGTCACTGAATCCCCTTGATGCTCAGAGAAGTAGGCCTTCTCTATTAAATCTCACTTGAAGTTCAAAGAACAGCTTAAAATGTGACACTCTTGTTTTAGAGGTGACAGTGTTCCTCTGACTTTTCAAAGTCAATAGCATGTACAACAGCAAAAAAAAGACTCCAAATGCAAGGCATATTTCTCTTTCTAAAACAGCTTTTACATAGATTTGCACATTTGAATGAAGCAGCAAAATATTGAAATAATTTTCCAGGAATGGCCTGAAAATTTTTAAATGTCATCTTAAACACTCTTGTATTCTACAATGGAGAAAACGTTGATCATAGAGTTGGAAATCCTGAGTTTCAGATGCTTGCTCCAGCAGTTAAGAGTAGAAAGAATGCAGGATGTGATATCCAGAGGACACTCTTCTACTTGCTACTTGAAGGAAACAGTGTAGGAGAGTAGGAAAAACCCTGAATTGAGAGTCAAAGAACCTGCATTCAGATTCTGACTCTATCACTTACAACCAGTGTGAGAACATGCGTATACAACTTCATCTTTCCAGGCCTCAGTTTCTTCATCTATAAAATGAGGGGGTTGAACCAAATGGACTATGAGGTCCTTTCCAGAACTAGATTAATAATCTTATGTAAAATGTCGATTCTAATATTTCTTTCATTTTATTATTATTTAGTTTTCAACATTCACTTCCACAAGATTTTAAGTTCCAGATTTTCTCCCCATCTCTCCCCTGCCCCCCAAGACAGCATGAATTCTGATTACCACTTATCCCAATCTGCCCTCCCTTCTATCACCCACTCCTCTTCTCTTATTCACTTCCCTTCTGTTTTCTGTAGGGCAAGATAAATTTCTATATCCTATTGCCCGTATATCTTATTTCCCAGTTGCAGGTAAAAACAATTTTTAACATTTATTTTTAAAACTTTGAGTTCTTGGAAATATAGGGGATGCCCATTAATTGGGGAATGGCTGAACAAGCTATGGTATATGAATGTAATGGAATACTATTGTGCTATAAGAAATGGGAAGGAGATGGACTTCATAATTACCTGGAGAGTCTTATACAAGTTGATGCTAAGTGAGAAGAGCAGAACCAGGAAAAATTTGTACACAATCACAGACACATCGTACATATGATGACCAACCTTGATAAACTGGACTATCCTCAACAACGCACAACTAAAAGATAACTCTACAATCCTCAGGATGGAAGGAGACATCTAAACTCAGAGAAAGATATAGAAAGACTATAGTTTAAACAGAGACTGAAGCATAACAGGCTATCGTTCTTTTTCATGTTTGGTTTTGCTTTTTTTTCCCAGTGATCAATCATAAGTTACAATCCTTCTATATAACCAAACTATTGTACAATGTGAAAGCATTTGCAGATCCTATACATGATTGCACGCCACCATGGCAGGGGGGAAAAGGAGGGGAGAAAATCTGAAACTTGGGTGATTATAGAACTGAATCTTGTAAACTAAAAGTAAATAAACAAGTCATTCAAAAAAAAATTAAAATTAAAAAAAAACTTTGAGTTCTATGTTCTCTCCCTTCGTTCCTCCTTGCCCATTGTCATTGAGAAGGCAAACAATTTGATGTAGGTTATACATGTGTAGTCATGCAAAATACTTCCATAATAGTCATGTTGAAAAAGACTAACTATATTTCCCTCCATCCTATCCTGTCCTCCATTTATTCTACTTTCTCCTTTGAATCTGTCCTACCTCAAAAGTGTTTGCTTCTGATTGCCCCTCCCCACATTTGACTTCTTTTCTATTATCCCCCCCTCTCTTATCTCCTTCTTGCCTACTTTCCTGTAGGGTAAGATAGATTTCTGTTACCCAATTGAGTGTGTATGTTATTCCCTCCTTCAGCCAAATCTGATAGGAGTAAGGTTCACTCATTCCCTCTTACCTCCCACCTCTTCCCCTCACTGTAAAAGTTTTTTCTTGTCTCTTTTATGTGTGATAATTTACCCCATTCTACCTCTCCCTCTCTCTTTTTCCCAATACATTCCTCTCTCACCCCTTAATTTGATTGTTTTATATCATCCCTTTTTATTCAACTCACCCTGTGCCCTCTGTGTATGTATATATGTATGTATGTATGTGTGTACGTATATGTATATATGTGTGTATGCATGTATATATATATATATATACATAAAGTTCAACTTTAATAAGTCTTTTATGATTTCTCTTTCCTGCTTACCTTCTAATGCTTCACTTGATTCTCATATTTGAAAGTCAAATTTTCTATTCAACTCTGGTGTTCTCATCAAGAATGCTTGAAAGTCCTCTATTTCATTGAAAGTGTATTTTTCCCTTAAAGTATTATATGCAGTTTTGCTGTGTTTGCTGTGATTCTTGGTTTTAATCCTAGCTCCTTTGACATGCAGAATATCATATTCCAGGCCCTCCAATCCCTTAATGTAGAAGCTGCTAAATCTTGTGTTATCCTAATTGTGTTTCCGCAATACTTGAATTGTTTCTTTCTGGCTGCTTAGAATATTTCCTCCTTGATCTGGGAACTCTGAAATTTGTCTACAATATTCCTAGGAGTTTTCCTTTTGGGATCTCTTTCAGGAGGTGATTGATGAATTCTTTCAATTTCTATTTTATCCTTTGGTTCTAGAATATCAGGGCAGTTTTCCTTGATAATTTAGGCTCTTTTTGTGATCATGGCTTTCAGGTAGTCCAACAATTTTTAAATTCTCTCTCCTGGATCTATTTTCCAGGTCAGTGGTTTTTCCAATAAGATATTTCACAGTTTCTACTATTTTTTCATTCTTTTGGTTCTGTTTTATATGTCTTGATTTCTCATAAAGTCATTAGCTTCCACGTGCTCCATTCTAATTTTAAAGGAATTATTTTCTTCAGTGAGCTTTTAGACTTCTTTTTCCATTTGGCTAATTCTGCTTTTTAAGGCATTCCTCTCCTTATTGGTTTTTTGGACCTCTTTTGCCATTTGGGTTAGTCTATGTTTTAAGGTGTTATTTTCTTCAGTATTTTTTGGGTCTCTTTACCAAGCTGCTGACTTGTTCTTCATGATTTTCTTGTTTCACTCTCATTTCTCTTCCCAATTTTTCCTCTACTTCTCTTACTTAATTTTCAAAATCCTTTTTGAGCTCTTCCATAGCCTGAGACCAATTCATATTTTCCTTGAGGTTTTGGATGTAGGAGCTTTGACTTTTGTTGTCTTCTTCTGATTGTATGTTTTGATCTTCTTTGTCACCAAAGTAAGATTCTATAGTCTGAGTTTTTTACTCCTTTTGCTCATCTTCCCAGTCAGATACTTGACTTTCTAACTCTTTGTCAAGGTAGGACTCTGCTTCCAGAGTGGAGAGTGCACTGTTCCAAACTTCAGGAGTTTTGTACAGCTGTTTTCAGAGATATTTCTAGGAATCTGTAGATTTTTAGTTCTTCTAAGATTGTATGATAAAAGGAGAGATGTTTACTTCTCTCGTGGTCTGTGCTTTGGTCTCAGAGTGACCACAAGCACTGTTTTCTACTTTACAACTGTGAGGAGGATTCCCTCTCTACTGTCACCACAAGCTTTTCCATGCCAGCCTTCCTCATCACCCCAGAACTGCCACCCAGGCCTGCAACCCAGATCCAGCCCTGGACAAAGCAAGAGAATCCTTCCTCTGCACCTGAAAAAAGATCCCTGCAATCCCCCTCTGAGCAGTCACTAGATCATTCCCACCCAGTGCAATAGACCTTTCCTGTAGACCTTCCAGGTTGTCTTGGGCTAGAAATTTGTTTTACTCTGTCATTTTGAGGTTTCTGCTGCTCTAGAATTTGTTTAGTCATTTTTTACAGGTATTTGAAGGGGTTTGGTGAAGAGCTCTAGGAAGTCCCTGCTTTCACTCCCCAATTTTAATATTTCAACCAATATTTGTACTAATTGTCTAACAGGGCTGGTGTGATGAAAGTGCTTATAGAAATATGGGTTAGGATCAGCTAGGTAGTAGAGTGGATAGGCATGGGTCTTGGAGTCGGAAGGGTTTAAGTTTAAATCCAGCCTCAGACATTTACTAGCTTTGTGACCTTGGGCAAGTCACTTAACCCCATTGCCCCCCCCAGCCCAAATAAACAAAAAACAAACAAAAAATAAATATTAATTATATTACTACACAATTGAGATTTGCAAAGTTCCTTTGTTATTCCTATCAAAATACCTAATGATCAACTGTGAATGACTTAGCTATTCTCATCATACAATGATTCAAAACAATTCTGAAGGACTTATGATGAAAAATGCTATCCATCTCCAGAGAAAGAACAGATCCCATTTTTAAAGTATTTGACCTATGACTTCAATGACTTAGGAAATATCATATAAACAAACTCCATCTATCAATGCACGTCATCAGCCCCTCTATAACATATTGTTAGAGAGTAGCCTGGAGATCTGAGACATTGTCATTTTCCTAGGGTCACACATTCTTACGTGTGAGAAGCAGAAAAATTAGAACTGAGGACTTTCTGACTTTAAGGTTATCTCTATTGACCATGCCTTTCCCCTATGTGACTTCTAACAGTTTGGACTCATTCCCACCTCTGGGCCTTTGTTCATTCTTCTTCCCTATTTTCCCATGACTTCCTCCCTTTCTCTGTTTCCTGCCTATTTCTCAAGCCCCAAAATCAAGTCATGGCTCCTCCATGAAGCCTTTCCTGATTACTCCAATCCATATGTCTTTTTTTTATTTAATGTTTTATTCCCGCCCCCCCATAACATGTAAAAATAATTTTTAACATTTGGGTTTTTTTTAAAATTTTTGAGTTCCCTTCCTCCTTCATCAAGAAGGCAAGCAATTTGATAAAGGATACATGTGTAGTCATATAAAACATATTTCCATGTTAGCCATATTGTGAAAGAAAGCAGACCCCTCCTCCAAAAAAAAGATAAAACAAAGTAAAGAAAAAGTATACTTTGATCTACAGACTATCAGATCTTTCTCTTGAGATGGATAGGATTTTTCTTCTTAAGCCCTTCAGAACTGTCATGAATTGTTTTATTGCTGAGAATAACTAAGACATTCAGTTGATCATCACACTATATTGTTGTTACTATTACAATGTTCTTCTCGTTCTGCTCATTTCACTTTGCATCAGTTCATGCAAGACTTTTCAGGTTTTTCTAAGAGCATCCTGCTCATCATTTCTCAAAGCACAATAGTATTCCATCACATTCATATACAATAACTGAAGTGTTCGGTCATTCCTTAATACATGGACATCCTCTCAATTTCCAATTCGGTTCCACCACTAAAAGTTCTGCTTTAAATATTTTTGTACATACAGGTCCCTTTCCTTTGGGTTTTTCATCTCTTTGGGATATAGACATACTAGTGTCCAACCAACATTTCTATCTTCCTTCTCAGAACTCCTCTGGCCAGGACAGCCTGAAGGGAAAATTGTGAAATGGGACAGGCTTATGTCAGTGCTCCAGGTTTCCCCTTTCCAAACCTTTTGTCCTCTTCTGGGTCACTTCCTTATCCCAGTCAGATGCTCAGTGACCTTAGATTCTTTCTACCACCTACTCCAACCTAACTTGATTTAGGGAATTGATCTGTCTTATAAATAAGGTGTAAACTCATCCATTTATTCAATAAACCTTGACTAAGGCCAGTAACATTGAACATATTGTGATGCTAAATGACTAATAAGGCTGAATATGTGGGCCTTCCCAAGATTATTTGCATTTTAATAGAAGATAAAACCTTTAGTTCCAAGAAACACATAGCAAGTTGCAAAATTTCATGAATTTTAATTGAGTTGGTGAGAGATCATGGAGCAATAAAAGAACTTTCCCAGAACTTTAGAAATCATAGGATCTAGATTCCTTATATTACTCATAGGCCTGACTTGTCCCTATAATAGTCATAGCTTATAGTATATATTTTTACAATTAATTGCATATAATTGTGTTTTCAGTCATGTTCAACTCTTTGTGACCCCATTTAGGGTTTTCTTGGCAGAGATACAAGAGTGGTTTGCCATTTCCTTCTCCAGTTCATTTTACAGAGAAAGAAACTGAGGCAAACAGGGTTAAGTGCCTTGCCCAGGGTCAGGCTACTAAGTGTTTTAGGCCAGATTTGAATTAGGGAAGATGAGTCTTTAGGACCCCAGGATGTGTTCTATCCATTGTGCCCCCTAGCTATCCTGATATAATTGTGCATTTTTCCTTAATTACTTTATGTGGATTATTCTTGACTGCACAACTAAACTGTAAACTCCTTGAGGACAAGGACCATGCCTTTAGTTTGCTTTATATATTCCCATGTGCTAGGACAACCAATAAATAAAATTTATTAAGGGCCTAATTATATGCCAGGTACTGTGCTAAGTGCTGGGGATACAAAAAGAAGACACATAGTAGCTTCTGTGTGTTTTGATTAATTAATTTCTCCAAATAATCAGTTAAAAAGCATTTCTTAAAAACATATCACATGCCAGGAATTGTGAAAATTGGAAAGGAAAAAGACAGTTACTATTCTCAAAGAGTTTACAGTTTAATGGGTAAGGCAACATGGAAACAATTCTATATTCTTCATGAGTGTGTAACTTAAACAAAATGGTAGAACAGGATTGCATGTAGTGATATAATGTAGCATATACAGAGCCATAACTAGGAATTTTGTGGCCCGGAATGACCATCAGTGCAAAACCTGGGGCAAGCAGCATAAAATTCACCCTCAGTGGAGGATCAGTGGATAAAAAAATGCATACTGCTCTGTAGAAAGGGAGAAAGAAACCCCAGAACACCGCTGAGAGACCACTAAAAGGGGTAGGACATCATAGAGTGATTACACTACTAAATAGGCATTAAATTGTATTGTTTCTATACAAGCAAAGTACCATGAATGGGCTCAGCATCCTCTAAACTCAGTGTTCCAAGGAGTTAACCATCTTAATGGCCTTCTAGTCCAACTATTGCCTGAAAAAATAATTCCTTCTACAATACAGTCAACAAATAGTCATGTAACTTCTGCCTGGTGATCTCCAAAAAGGGGGAGCCCATTATGTCCTGAGGCAGCCCTAATCTGCATATGTATAGATCTAATTGTTAGAAAGTTTTCCCCAACATCAGTCATAAATTTGCCCCTTTGTAACTTGTTTCTGGTTCTCTCCCAGGAGCCAGACAGAACAAAACTAATAATCCCTCTTCCTCTGGACAACCCTTCACATATTTGAAGATAGCTATCATGCTCCCCATGAGTTTTCTTTTCTCTAGGCTAAACATACCAACCAATCCTTATATGACATGGATTCACATCTTCCCCATCCTTGTTGCCTTTCTCTGGACTTCCTCCAAAATGTCCTTTGGATATCTTTCTCAAACAATAGTGCCCAGAACTAAATATAATACTTGAGATGAGGACTAATGATGGCAGAGTACAGTGGGACAATCGCCTCTTAATTCTTGGAAGCTATACCTCCATTTTATGCAATCCAACACTGCATTAGCCTTTTTGGCTGTCACTTCACACTAATGACTCACATTGAGCTTACAATCCACAAAAATGCACCAAACATTTTCAGACAAACAGCTAGCTAATTATTCCTCCCTTATCATATATTTGTGAGGTTTATTTTTTTAACCCACAGTGTAAGACTTTTCATTTATTCTTATTTTTTGTTTTTCAGTCGTGTCCGACTCTTTGTAACCCCATTTGTGGTTTTCTTGGCAAAAATACTAAAGTGGTTTGCCTTTTCTTCTCTAGTTCATTTTACAGATGAAGAAATTGAGGCAAAAAAGACTTAAGTGACTTGCCCAGGGTCACACAGCTAGTAAGTGTCTAAGGTTGGATTTGAACTCAGGTCAATGCTCCTGATTGGTGAGATCTTTTTTAGAACTAGACTTTGTTATCCAAATTTGGAGGCTATCCTTTCCAGTTTTGTCTTAACTGTAAATTTGACAGGCATACTATCTATGGACCTAATTGAGTGGGGGGGGGGGGGTATGTTAAATAGCACAGGTGTTAAATACCTCAGGGCTAAGCATAGATTTCCTAGGATACTCCACTGAAGACTTCCTGGAAAGTGAACATTGAGCTCCCAACAGATTCTTTTTTTAGTCCAGTCTTTCAACCAGTTTTAAATCCATCAAACTATCATTTATTCTACATCTCTCCACCTTTTCTCTAAGAATATCATAAATTATTTCATCAATGCTTTATTAAAGGATAAATAAACTTTATTTACAGAAGTCCCTCAATAAAGTAGAGTCTAATAATACTCACCTCAGCCCACCCCCAAAAAAAGAAATAAGGCTAGTCCAATTTAGTGCATTTAAGCTCTGTGTTTCATTATACAACTTCTGCTTTCATTAGCTAGTCAAATTCCCAGAGTTAGGCTGGCTATATAGCAGTGAAGAGCAATAGGATGACTTTCTTTAGTGATATTAGCTCAATCACTGATGAGTATGCTTCCTCCAAGACTATCAGTTGAGAATAATTTAGTGAGCCCAGCTTATGTAGTTTTTGGAAAGGGGCATTTAATAAAGCGGTATAGAAAGAACAGGGCAGGTAGGTGGCATAGTGCAGTATGGGACCTGGAGTCAAGAAGACCTGAGTTCTAATTTTACCTCAGACACTTACTAGTCTTATGGCCCTGGGCAAGTCACTTACCCCTGTTTGCTTCAGTTTCCTCATCTGTAAAATGAGCTGGAGAAGGAAATGGCAAACCACCCCAGTATCTTTGCCAAGAAAACCCCAAATAGGGTCACGAAGAGTTGGGACACAATTGAAACAGGAGGCACAAAACAACCCTTCCCCTCCTCACCCCCCAAAAAAGTCTGTTTTGAACTCTCCCATAAGTACATAAAGAGTCTAGTGGGAGGGCGGGCAAAAGCTCAGAGACCATGTATGACAAAGGGGTGAACCACAGCTCAAGGTTGCTAGAAGTCCTTTTCTCCTTTTCGATGGGTACTCAAGATATCCTCCTTAAGTGTATATTCATTTGTCCTTGGCTCAAGATGCAGACACTGCCCTCAGCTGATCCAGAGGCACTACTAAGACTCCAGTGGGAAAATGAGAAGTCCAAAATCCTCCTGACCTGTCATGACTAACAAAGGGAATGGAGAAAGAAAACCTAGCCAAAGCTGAAGCAGAAATCTGTCCTTTCCTGCCCTCTCCCTCCCCACTCCTCTAGGTTTCTCTTCAGTGGTGTGCTAGAAAGCCGCACTAACACAAATTTCTAGAATCAATCCCTTCTCAACTTACTTGGTAATTTATAGATAATCCCTGGGTTGTGGCCAGATTTTTTTCAGACTTTATGAACATTATTCTTGAGCATTGTCATTACAAGAAGAAGGCCTTTTGACAATTAGTCTAAAGCCATAATTGAACTAATTGATTAAGCATCTTATCACTAACTTTAAAACTTTATATGGGTTCTTTTTTCAGTCATTTTTTAATTGTGTCTGATCCCATTTGGAGTTTTCTTGGCAAATATACTGGGGTGGTTTGTAATTTCCTTCTCTAGTTCATTTTACAGATGAGGAAACTGAGGCAAACAGATTTAAGTGACTTACCCAGGGTCACACAGGGTAAGTGTCTGAGGTAACATTTGAAATCAAGAAGATGAGTCTTTCTGGCTCTGGCTGTACCACCTAGCTGCCCTATACTCCCATGATTACATAGCTAATAAGTGTTTAAGGTTCAGTTCTTCCTCACTCCAGGTGCAATGCTCTGTCCACTGTGCCACCAAATGCTATATAGAGGAAAAGGGGAAACAAGAGCCTAGGAGAGAACCTTGGGAACATCCATAGTTAGGGACATAGTATGGATGTTGAACCAACAAAGATGATGGAGGACCAGGCAGACAGTTGCCACAAAAGCCCAGAGAGGAGAGAATATTCAGGAAAAAAGAATGGTCAATCGCATCAGATGCAGCACATAAATCATGAAGGATTGGGACCATCAGATTCGGCAATGAAGAAATATCAGTAACTTTGGAGAGGGCAGTTTCCTTTGGGTGATGAAGTTAGAAACCAGAATGCAAAGAATTAAGGAGAGAATTAGTGGAAGCAGTGAGTGTAGGTAACTTTTTAAAGGGGTCTGACCAACACTCAAGATGATAACTTGAGGAGATAGTCTGGTCTATTAAAGGCTTGGGGGGGGGGGATTTGTTTTTGTTTTTTTTTTAAGGATAGACAGATACTTTCATGTATTTGAAGATAATAAGGAAGGAACCAGTTGAAAGTAAGAGGTTGAAGATTTGTGAAAGGGGGAATGATTTAAGATATAATCTTCTGGAGAAGACAGGAAAGAATGAGATCAAGTGTGCACTGAGAGGGGTTATCCTTGGCAAGGAGAAGGGGCATCTCTTTGTCACAGACTGAGGGAAAAGAGGAGAGAGTAGGAGATGATGTTGAGGATTTTGAGATTAAAAGAATGGGAGAAAGAGGAAATCACATTGAATAACTCACATATATATATATATGTAAATAGTGAAGTTATACATGTGTAATCATATAAAACACATTTCCATATTAGTCATGAAGAAAGAAGGAAAAACCAAAAATATAACACAAAAATAAGTCAACAGACACTCACAAAGTCCTCAGCTAGGAGGAAAGAGAATAGAATTTAGAGAAGGTGGGGGACAGGGTTTGAGGAGGTAAGAGGAGGTGAACTGTACTTCTGTGGAGAATGAACTAGGGAATCAATTCAGAAGAAATAAAAGGACTGACCTGATGCAGTCAAGGCCCTCCTTCAGTCCTGAGGGAAGTCTCTCATTCTCCGTGATTTTTCATACATCACTGACAATGACTCAGCAGCTCCATCTGCCAGCTCTTCTGGATCCAAGGATGTTGTATGTCTCTGCCAAGAGACTTAAATTCTTCAAGGGTAGCTAGGTACTCTTTGCTGTTTTCCCAACTTAATGTCGAATAGTACTTCCCTATTAGCCATTTTTATGATTTCTTTTCCAGGCTATCATCTTTGCCAGAGAAGTCAGAAGGAAAATTAGAATCAGACAATCCATGAATGATTCATTATTCTTTTGAGTCTGGTCATCCAACTGGCTCTGACTCTATCTCAATGTAGTAGTCTATTTATCAAAATAATGAAAAGAATGTAAGATATGTTATTAAATACTTTCTGAATATCTAGGCAAATTATGCCTACATTCTATGGCAGTCTAGAAATTCTGTCCAAAAAGAAAATAAAATTAGTCTGTCATGGACTTTGTCCTCTTAAGCTCTCCTTTAATGTTAACTTTCCCCATTAGAATGTAAGGTCCTTGAGGTCAGAGACTGTCTTTCTACATGTTTTTGTGTCCCTAGCACTAAGCAATTAAAGTGTTTAATAAATGCTCTCTCAAAAAAAAAAAAAGAAGGGGAGGGGAGGAAGGATCTATTTGTACAAAAATAAAGCAGCTCTTTCTGTGGTGGTTAAGAATTGGAAATTTAGAGCATGTTCATCAATTGGGGCATGGCTAAACATATGGTTGTAATGAAATATTATTGTGTTATAAGAAATGATGAGCAGGTGAATTTCAGAAAAACTTGGAAAGACTCACACGAACTGATGCAAAGTAAAGTGAGCAGAACCAGGAGAACATTGTACACGGTAACAGCAATATTATATGTTGATCAACTGTGAAAGGCTTAGCTGTTCTCAGTAATACAATGATCCAAAACAATTCCAACGAACTCACTAAGAAAAATGCTTTCCATATTTAGAGAAAAAAACTGATGAAGTCTGAAAGTAGATGGAAGCATTGTATTTTCACTTTCTTTATTTTTATTTTTATGTTGTATTTTTTGGTCTGTTTCTTCTTTCTTCATGACTAATATGGAAATGTGTTTTACATGATTACACAAATATAACCTTTGTCATATTGCTTACCATCTTAGGTGTAGGGGAAGTGAGGGAAAGATGGAGAAAATTTGGAACTCAATTTTTTTTTTTAAATGAACGTTAAAAGAGTAACCTGAAAGATGGTGGTGTAGGTTAGAAAACTTTCAGCTCTCCAAATTTCCTCCACAAAATAAAATACTTAGAAAGACTTACATGAACTGATGCAAAGTGAAGTGAGCAGAACCAGGAGAACTTTGTACATATTAAGAACAATATTGTACAATGATCAACTGTCAATGACTTAGCTGTTCTTAGCAATTATCTAAAATAATCCCAAAGCACACATAATAAAAAGTGTTATCTGCCTCCAGAGAAAGAACTGTGGCATCTGAATACAAACTGAAACATACCATTTTTCTTTCTTCCTCCCTCCCTCCCTCTCTCCCTTCCTTCCTTCCTTCCTTCCTTCCTTCCTTCTTTTCTTTCTTTCTTTCTTTATTCCACAAAATGACTAATATAGAAATATGTTTTACATGATTTCACAGGTATAAACTATATCAGATTGCTTAACATCTCAGGGAGGCAATATGACAAAGGTTATATTTGTGTAATCATGTAAAACACATTTCCATATTAGTCATGAAGGGAGGAGGAAAGAGAGGAAGGAAGGGATAAAATTTGGATCTCAAAACTTTTTTTAAAAGGACATTAAAAATTGTTTTGACATGTAATTAGGGAAAATAAAATATTTTTAAAATTCTCTCTCTCTTCC
>CM053591.1:27181171-27211623 GCA_028646515.1 Pseudochirops corinnae | reverse complement strand
GCCCCTGCTGGGGGCGCTCTGGCTGCGCTCTCCTCCTCCCTCTCTCTCCCATGATCTTTCTTTTCCCCAAAGAAGGAATCTAGGGTTTGGATGCTGTTCTTACTTTGCTTTTTATGCTTATTCTTACTCATGGCTGGTCAGTCCGTGATTTTTTTAAAAAAATCTCTGTGGGGCTCTGCTTCCAGAAGGGAAAGCTCTGTCCCAAATCGCTGGGGTCCTCCAGGCTGCCATAGCTCTCAGGAAGGTGCTGGGACCCTTCCTACTTATTTCCGGCTCACTGGATAGGGAAGACTCCAAGACTGAGGCCCAAGATGGCGATCCGGATCCAGGCCGCTCAACGCGAGAGCACTGGCCTGAGAATAATTGCTTAGTCCCCCCGCTGTCTGCAGGCCGTGGGCAGGAAGCTGCAACGTGGAGGCGGGTGCAAAACCTCTGCCTTTTCGCTTTTTTGCTCTGGAGGCCTTTCAGTCAGACTGCTTTTCTCCCAAGATTTCGCAAGTACTACTGACCTAGTTCTGAACGCTGCTCGCAGCTGCTGCTAATCCACTCACCGCTCTTCTCGTCTGGCCGCCCCCGGGGCTCAGCAGCGGCTTCAGGCCAGGCTGGTTTCGGTTCACAGTGCTGATATGGTTCCTCGTAGCCGAGCTGACTTTAGTGGGAAGTATCTTTGTGTGCATTTTGGAGTTCTAGGATTGGTTTAGAGTCCTATTCCATGGGTATTTTGGGGTGGCTATGGTGACTTCTTTCAATGACTATTTTACCCTGTGGTTCTAGGATATCAGGCAGTTGTCCTTGATAATTTCTTCAAAGATACTGTCCAGGCTCTTTTTTTTGATCATGGCTTTCAGGTAGTCCAATAATTCTTAAATTCTCTCTCTGGGATCTATTGTCCAGTTCAGTTGTTTTTCCCATAAGGTGTTTTACATTTACTTCTATTTTTTCATTCTTTTGTTTCTGTTTGGTTTGGTGTCTTATAAAGTCTTTTGCTTCTACTTCCCCAATTCTAATTTTTAAGGAATTATTTTCTTCAGTTAACTTTTGTACCTCCTTTTCCATTTAACCAATTCTACTTTGAAAAAAGTTATTTTCTTCAGTCAATTTTCATGCTTCCTTTTCCAAGTTGTTTCCTCTTTTTTCATAATTTTCTTGTATAAGTCTCATTTCTTTTCCCATTTTTTTCATCCAGCTCTCTTACTTGATTTTTAAAATTCTTTTTTTCAGCTCTTCCAGGAGAACATTTTGGGCTTCAGGCCAATTTATATTCCCCTTTGTGGCTCTATTCCTGGGGTACAGGGGGCACTGTCCCAAGTTTCTTGCCCTAGGTGCCAAGGGTCTAGTCACTGGTTTTCTGCCTCTGAGCCTAGTAGCTCACTCACTGGGATAGGGTGAGCCAGCCTAGTTGAACCTTTTGTGCCCTGGGTTCCAGGGCTGGCATTTTGCCTGCTGTACTGGTGCTGGAGGCCTCACAGCTGGCCTGCTGTTTCCTTGGCCTGCTGTGTCAGAACCATGGAGGCTCAGTAGATGATCTATGCTGTGGCTAAGGGCCTCCCTTGACTAGCCCAAACATTGCTTGTGCTGGGCTACACTTCCCTTTTCCTCAAGTAAGACAGACCTTTCCTGAAATTCTTCTAAGTTATTGTAAGCTGGAAAATTGTTTCACTCTGTCTTTTTGTGGATTCTGTTGCTCCAGAATTCTTTTAGAGGCTTGTTGTAACATTGTTTCCAAAGGAAATTAGGAAAAGTTCAGGCAACTTTTTGGCTTCTCTCTGCCATCTTGGCTCTGCTGCCCCTTGTAGCTGTTTCAAAGCTACAAAGAGAGAACTGTCTTCTCAGTAACTTCTCTAGGCAGGGCAGCCAAGTTCTAAATGCTGAGAGACCATCCAATTCTAATTTCTGGACTTTTGAGCATGTAAAATTTCATTGTATTGACTTAGAGCTTTGTATTTAATTTCCTTGGTTTTTTTTTTTTTAGGTGCAAATAACGTCAATAACAAAGGAAAAAATGGAAATAAATTGGATTAATTATACATAGGGACTGGAATGTTTATTTGAAAATGTCATTTGGGATTCAAATGCATTTGTGTTAAAAATGGACACAAACATTTTTACCTCAAAAGGCATGTAACTAATGACCCTATTCAGGGTATATGAAGAAAATTGTGCCCTTTTTTGTATATGTGCTAGATTTTATTCACTAATTTCTCAAGCAAGTTCTGTCCCACTTAGCCAAAAAAAAAAACACAAAACCAAACCCAGCATTCTTTCTGAAAATTAAATAAATATGTTAAGTTTCAGTTTTGAGAAGGAAACTATTTATGAATACTACTGCGGGGGGGGGGGGGAGAAGGGAAGAGGGAAGTGCCCCTGAAATTGTTCAAAGCAAATGAAATGCTATTGAAAAATATCCAACTAATTCACAAATAACCCAACCAAGCTGGAACCTCCTGCATGTCAAAATAATTCTCTCTCTGGCTTGACACAATAAACAAAACATTTTTGCTTTTTCTCATATTTTTATTTTAGTTTTCTTAGGATAAAGGATTCAGACCTGCAAAGGACCCTAAATTCTCTGCAAAATAACTCCTCGTTTTATAGATGAGAAAAATGGGACTTACAGTGGAAAGCAATTTGTCCCAGGTTGCACAACTAGCAAATCATAAAGTCCAGCTCTGAGTCCAGCTATACTAACTCTACAGGCAGTTCTTTTCCTCTATTCTCTCTTCCTTTCTATTCTCCATTACAACATTAATAATGATAGCTATCATTTAAACAATCCTTACTGTGTTTCAGGTACTATGCTATGCACCTTACAATTTTTGTCTCATTTGATCCTCAAAACAACCCTAGGAGGTCGATACTACTATTACCTCCATTTTACAGATGAGGAAAATGAGCAAAGGTTAAGTGACTTGCTCAGGGTCATACAGCTAACAAGAATCTGAGGCCAGATTTGAACATGTGGTCTTCCTGATGGGAGGCCTGGCACTCTATGAACTGTGTCATGTAACTGTCCCATTATTTGCAACAGATCCATAATTTTGGTCCTCGTCTAAATTAGAGTATTTTCTCTGTGTGTCTCAATATGTTCAGCATGATAGATGACTATTTAAACTCTAAATGACAAAAAAAAAAAACCCCTAGATTTTTGCATATCAAAGTATTCAAACAGAATCTAACAGTTTTAACAAAGCCCATTTTCCCGCTATATGACTAAACTTGTGAGCAGTTAGGTGACATGGTAAATACAGTGACAGCCATGGAATCAGGAGGACCTGAGTTCATATCTGGCCTAAAGACCCTAACTAGCTGTGTGACCCTAAGCAGGTCACTTAACTCTGAGCAAGGAACCTTTTATTTTTTCAAATGATTACTTAGATCATGGTCTCTTTCTCCAGAATGGGTCTTTCCCTGATAAATAAGTCTTAATTACATTTTGGGGTAAGGGACAGACTAGTAGTAGTTCTTGTTCATCCTTCTATAGTCAACATTTTAATCTAAAACAACCCAATCCCCTATCTTCAGCTGAAACAACTGCTAAGTAACTTGTCACTTTGCAAAGGCCTTCCATCTGGGTGTAGAATATCTCTATATTTTAATTAATTAATTAATATTTATAGGTTATCTATATATTTATTTATGTTCCATATCTTTCTGTGTATATATGTATGTGTATGTGTGTGTGTGTGTGTGTTGTTTCCTCAGCATGTAAACTTGTTGCAACAACAGATTGTTTGTTCTATGTATTTGTATCCCCATCAACTGCTCTATAGTAGTAGTACTTAATAAATACTTGCTGACTGATTGAAGGTGCTCAATGTGCTCAAGGAACAGCAAGTTGATCAATGTACTCAATCCAAATGAATGGAGGGTTATAAGATATAAGATGACTGGAAAGGAAACAAGAGGCCTGGTTATCAAAGGTTTTAAATATCAAACAAAGGATTTTATATTTGATGATAGAGGTAATAGGGAGCCATTGAAGTTTATTGAGTAGATGCAGTGACATGGTTAGAGTTGAGCTTCAGGAAAATAATTTCAGCAACTGAATGGAAACTCTACTGGAGTGGGGAAAGATTTCAGGCAGGGAGACCAACCCACAGGATATTGAAATAGTTCAGGCATGTAATGATTATAGCCTGTACCAAGATGGTGACTGTGAGAGTAGAAAGAAGGATTACCCCAACAAACCTTAGCCTTGCTTGTCTAGGAGAGATGATTTCCAAGACCTCAGCAACACATACAATAGAGCAAAGAGAATGCCTGGCAAGCGTACTGCTTTCATAAAAGAATACTGTCTTGGGTAGAGAAGATAATAAATCATAATTCTGTCAGTTCCTAGTGTTTCTCTTCATATGTATTTTTCCTGAATCTGTTACGACTTCTATGAGAGTTAGCATGGTGGAATGGAAAGGGCCCTGGATTTGGAATCAGACAGCCTCGGTTCAAATCTTGACTCTAGTTATTAAGCCCTTGCTATGTGCAAGGCATTGTTTTAGCCCCTGCTCTCAAGAAGCTTTTATTCTATTAACAGATATAGCATGTACAAAGTTGGAAACATGTATATGAAGGAATACTGAACATTTAGACCTGAGTAACATATGGGTGTATGAAGGAAGTCACCAATTGTTCTTCAAGGAATGACAATGTGGGTTCACGTAGCATTGTCAAATGAGAGACTATCCAGTAACGATCAGAGAAGAAATGAGTAATGTAGCCTGGTGTTACTCCTTGATGAAGGATACTGATACAGTAGCTATTTGTCGTCTTCATAATAATAGAGAGGTCTGTTGTCTTCCCAGGGCATATATCCAGGATGTGATGAAGAACCTCGAAAGACCTGTTTAACTGGCTGACTCCTAATCACTTCTCAGAACTCACACGGGCACCAATGATCCTGACAAAAAGAATTTAGAAAGCATTACAAAAGATTATGAATTATTAGGCAATAAACTGATTACCATAGGAGCCCAGGTGGTATTTTCATCATTGTTGCTGATCAGCAAGGGATTTAGAAGAGAAAGACAGATTTGGGAATGGAAAATTAAGAAGCTGATGTCTGAGAATGAAATTTGGATTTCTTCATTGTGGCTTAAAATATAGAAATGACAATTTCCTGTCCAGGGATGGAGAATATCTAACAAGGGCTAATAAGACTGCATGTGTGTGATAGTTTGTAAATCTAACCTAAGGAGCTTTAGACTGAAAAGGAAGGAGGAAAGAGAAAACATCAAATTATGGGAAGGACATTGATAAGATGGAAAGCTTCCAGGGAAGGCCACTCGAGAAGGTGAAAGGTCTGGAGGTATACTACATACACATGTCTTAGACTGGAAGGGATGTTTCTCGTGGAGAAAATGAGACTGAATTAGGGATATGATGGTTTTTTCCAAGTGTCTGAAGGCCTTTCAAGTGGAAGAGGGCTATTTTTCTCCCCAGAAGGCAGAAATAGAAGCAGTGCTTTAGAGAAGCAAATTTAGATATAATATGTTAATCTGAGTTTTATAAAAGTATTGTGGTCTAGGGAAGTAGTTGGTTTCCTCTCACTGGAGAATTTCAAGGAAAGGCTAGATAAACACTTATGTTCTAGAGGGGAATTCTTAATGACCTCTGAGGTCCCTTTCAACTCAAGAGGTTCTGTGATATTCTGATTCTACGATCTATACATTTTCTCTGGATATTCTCATTTTAACTGGGCGTTACACAAGTCCTCTGCATATTCTTTATTATTTTCAACTTTTTTTTTGCTGTTTTGTTAGGTAATTTTGCCTTCTATCATCCATCATAATTTATAGTCTAAACTGGTAAATGATGTTTGTTATTTCTTTATATGTGACAAAAAGATTAAGAGTTTGCTGGGACAGTTTTGAGGGATTCTTTCAGCCTCCATGTTATGGTGACTCTTCTGTATTAGCAAAATTTTAGTTAAATTTAGTTTATTAGTTAAACTTTAATAAGAAATGGGAGTTTCTATTTTTACTTCTTTAGCATGTGCCCCTTCAAAGACTCAAGTCTCTTTCCCCTCTACTATTCTCTGAACAAGATGAGATGTCCCCAGACAATATATGAATGTTCCTTTGTCTTGGCATGGCTTTTGTTTGGGCAGCACTAGGGAGGATCACCACATTCTTGCCATGTTGATGACAGAGTTCATATATTTGAGCTAGCTTGTACATTTTTTTGGTAACTTCAAATAAACCCTTTCTTTTACATGTGCAATTATGTAAAATATTTCCATATTAGTCATTGTGTACAAGAAGACTTGAATAAAAGAAAGGAATGAAAGAAAGTGAAAAATAGTATGCTTCAGTCTGTAATCAAACAGTATCAATCCTTTCTCTGGAGGTGGATAGTATGCTTCATCATTAGTCCTTTGGGATTATCTTGGATCATTGTATTACTGAGAATAGCTAGGTCATTCCCAATTCTTCATCACACAATATCGCTGTTATTGTGTATAGCATTCTCCTGGTTCTCTTCACTTCACTTTGTATCAGTTCAGGTAAGTCTTTTCAGCTTTTTCTGAAATCATACTGTCTGCCATTTCTTATAGTACAATAAATTTCAATATAATCATATGCCACAACTTGTTTAGCCATTCCCCAGTTGAGGGATATCCCTTAAATTTCCAATTCTTAGCCATCACAAAAAGAGCTGCTATAAATATTTTTGTTCAAATAGGACATTTTCCACTTTTTTTTGTTGTCTTTGGGATATAGACCTAGCAGTAGTATGACTAGATCAAAGGATATGCACAGTTTGATTGCCTTTTGGACATAGTTCCAAATTGTTCTCCAGAATGGTTAGATCGGTTCACAACTCCACCAACGATGCATTAGTGTCCCAGTTTTTTCACATCCCCTCCAACATCATCATTTTCCCTTTTTGTCATATTAGCCAATCTGATAGGTATGAAGTGGTACCTCAGAGTTGTTGTAATTAGCATTTCTCTCATTTATAATGATTTAGAGCATTTTTTTTCATATGGCTATAGATAGATTTTATTTCTTTGTCTGAAAACTACCTGTTCATATGCTTTGACCAATTTATCAGTTGGGAAATTACTTGTATTTTTATAAATTTGACTTAATTCTCTATATAATTGAGAAATGAGACCTTTATCAGAGATACTTATTGCAAAATTTTTCCCCCAGTTTTCTTCTTTCCTTCTAATCTTGGTTGCATTGGCTTTGTTTGTGCTAGCTTGTACTTTTAAAGGAGCTCTGGCCCCTTTGGGAGACAGGAGCTAAATTCTGTTGTCCTTAGGTTGAGGTATGTGACTCAAAAAGTATTAGATTCAGGTTACCAGGGGAAAGGATGTTTATTACAAGAGTAGCAATTGTTCCATTTGTTTCATTCTCTGTCTTTGTATCCACTGTTGCTAGTATAATGCCTGGTTCACAGCCTGCACTTAATAAAAGTTTATTGATTAACTAAGTGATCATGTCTGGGCCAGCCCCTTTCCCCTCCCTCTGTGTATTTCTAATTTTTTTTTTTTTAGATTCAGTAGTTGGTTTAAAATGGGAGGGGGTAAAGCTATTGTAATTTCCTTTTTTTTCTTCTAATTTGGTGTTGACTTTGATATCTGCTTTACTGAAATGGTGATTTATGGACAGCTGGTTCTCACATAACTGCTGTGTCTATAACTGGTCATTCCCTGTCTGTTGTGATTTTGCTAATTATGCTTTTTAATGGAATTGTCTGGGTGCTGACCTTGGCAAGCATCTTTTAGCTCTTTGATGGAAAAAAGTATTCTCATGTATGTGCATGAAGTTTCTATAATTCTGGTCTCTTTTATTTCTTGATACTGGGTTATATTTTTGAATGTAGATGTCAATATCATCTTATGTGCCCACGTTCACATTGAAATATCAAAGCATTTATATTAAACCTAATTTGGAAGTTTCTGTGAAGTTATTCCATAAAATTCCCCCACTCCATACTCTATATTGGTACATTATGCTGCCATTATGCTCATGATATTTTATTCGCTTACACTCATTGTGAGCCCTGAAAGGCAAAATGACCAAGTGCCCCACAGCATTGTTTTTTCTTAGATTTTCGTACAAAACGAAATGAAGTTTGCTCACTTATTTATTTACCTCCCTACAGAGAAGTACACTAGCTCTGAAGTTAGGTTCTAGGTTCAAATCCCATTCCTGATGCTCATTACCTGATTAAGCGGCAACATGGGGCAGTGGATTGAATGCTGGACCTGGAGTAAGAAAGTTCTTCAGTTGTTTGTTTCCAACATTTGCGTCCAACTCTCTGTGGCCCCATTTGGGATGTTCTTGGCAGAGATACTGGAGTGGTTTACCATTTCCAGTTTACTTTATAGGTGAGGAACTGAGGCAAACAGGGTTACATGATTTGTCTGAGGCTGGATTTGAACTCATGAATAGTAGCGCTCCTCACTCCAAGCCTAGTACTCTATCCACTGTACTACCTAGCTGCCCCTAGGAGTCAGAAAGACCTGAGTTCTAATTCAGCCTCAGATCCTCACTAATTGCGTGACTCTGGGCAGTTCACTTGGCCTTTGCCTCAATCTCCTTATCTGCAAAATGGGGATAACAACAGCAGCTATCTCCCAAGGTTGTAGTGAGGATAAAACGATTTCACTTATGTAACACACTTTGCAAACCTTAAAGCACTATATGAGTGTTTCTTATTAGTATTATTACTTCCTGATCTTGGAATTACCTCAATTAGGCTTCAATTAGGCTTCAATTACCTCATGTGTAAAATGTAGGGGTTGAGTTAGATGACTTCAAGGCCTCTTAGGTCCTTTCCAATTCTAGATCTTTGATCTTATAGACCCTGGCCCTATGAACCTGCACAAATCCTGTATAGCTGCCACTGTCTTCTGGTTTTGTTTAGAGTGAGAATAACAACATGAATTTAAACTCCTTGGGAACAGGGACTATTTAATTTTTTTTTCTTTATCCCTTGACCTGGCAAAGTGCCTTGCTCACAGTTGATCTTTAATAAATGCTTGTTGATTGATTAATTGAATATCAACATAGATATGATTCAGTTACTCAAAGAGTAGGTCAACTTATTAGTTGTTAAACAATGATCTTTAAAACTACTCAGAATTACATGAATGTTTATAGATGATCGAAGATCTGTGATTGTCAGCACTCTACCTCATGATCCACCTGGGGCAGCGCTAACATGCAGCAGACATTAGAAAAAATTTTGGGCAAGAGGAAAGGTAATCAGCACCTGGGCAGGTAAGACAGAGTTAGAGTATGGAGGAAGATGGGCAAGTATAATTTGTTATAGATAAGACAGGCTTGATTAGTGTTAGGATGTCTGAGGTGTGCTGAACTCCAAGGGACTGAGATAAGTAGGTGAATCAGAGAATTCAGAGCTGAAGACATCCATAGGAGATGAGAAATTCAAAGTGTAGAGAGTGCCAGAGAATTTGTCCAACTCAACATGATTCACCAAAGTGAGTTACTTTATTGTGATGGCTTACATGCCTTGTCACCAAAAAAGTACCTGTCTTGCCCTTTTATGACTCAGCGAGACTCACCAAGTTATCAGTCTCAGATACTTTCCCTGAAGAAGGAGAAGTGACCTACATATGACAGCCTGATTTTGTGGTTTTGTTCCTTTCATAAGTCACTACAACCAAAAAAACCAAATTAGCTGGTGGGCCAAATTTCTGTTAGTGGGTATCTTTGAATTTAGCTGGTTCTCATACCACATACATTTATATTGCTAAGTGAAGACCTTTCCAGTTTGACAGAACCTGCTAGAACTTGTATTCTACTGGCACTGACTTTGAGAAAGCAGGATCACTGACAGCCCATGATGACACATCAGAGTAGGACATTAGTGGCTGGCAATAGATGCTATTGTATGAAATATAAGACTGTAATAGTGATAAGACATTCTTTAGGATTATCAATTTTTTAGAACTGGGGCCTAGAGAGGAGAAATAATTTTTCAAGATTATCCAGGTGAGAAGTGATGGGGCTTTGAAGATGAAAGTGACACTCCTGCTAGAACTCTGAGTTACTTTTCTAGTAGTAGAGACAGATTTGCACTGATCCAGTCCTATCCTTTTGCCCCCTTCCTATTATCAATAGCTATAAGACAAAGCCCACTGAGATTACAGGTACTATTTATGCTTAAGGAACAGAGCAAAGCTAGGTAGCTCTAGGTAGCCTTGGATTCAGGATGATGTGGGTTGTGTTGATTCTGATACATAGCAGCTGAGGGACCATGGGCAAATCACTACTCCCCAAAATGTATCCTTAGATCCAATGACGGTGGCCAGTTGCCTCTTCCATGAAAAAGATACTCTCTTTGTTCTGGATGTGTTCGGTGGCTCCCTCCCATGCCTGGAAAAGCTCTCCTTTCTCTACTCCGACTGCTAACCTTCCTAGCTTCCTTTTTGTTGTTGTTCAGTCATTTTTCCGTCATGTCTGACTATTTGTTACCCCATATTGGTTTTATTTGTGTGTGGCATTTTTTCGGGGGGGAGAAAGAGAGGTTGGCAAAGATACTGGAGTGGTTCCTCTAGCTCATTTTTACAGATGAGGAAACTAAGGCAAGAGGATTAAGTGATTTGCTGAGGTTCACAGAACTACTAAGTGTCTGAGGCTGGATTTGAACTCGGGAAGAGGAGTCTTCCCGACCCCAGGTCCAGCAAGCAGTCTATCCACTTGTGCTACCTAGATGCCTTTGGCTTCCTTTAAGTCCCAACTAAAATTCCATTTTCTACAAGAAGCTTCCCCAACCCCTCTTAATTCCACTGCTTTCCTTCATTTAATTACTTCCTATTTATCCTGTATAAAGCTTGCTTTGAATAAATTTGTTTGTGTGTTGTCTCCCCCAGTAGAAGGTACACTTCTTAAGGGGCATGAATCGTTCTTTGTCTCTTTTTTGTATTCCCAGTGCTTAGCACAGTGTTTGGCACATAGTAGGCACTTAATAAAAGTGCCTACATGAATTAAAGTAAATTGAATTTAACCTTTTAGTGCCCCAGGCAGTCCTTGATGACTATAGGCTACACACATGACGAAAAATATTTATAGCAGTTTTTTTTGTGGTGGCCAAGAACTGGAAATTGAGGGGATGCACAGCAATTGGGGAATGGCTGAACAAGTTATGGCATATGAATGTAATGCAATACTATCGTGCTATAAGAAATGATGAACAGATAGACTTCAGAGAAACCTGGAAAGACTTATATGAACTGATGCTGACTGAGGGGAGCTTCAGAACCAGAACATTGTACACAGTAACAGTCACAGTGTACAAGGGCTGATTTTGATAGATTTAGCCCTTCTCAGTAATACAAAGACCTAAAATAATTCTAACGGACACACCATGGAAAATGCCTGTCACATCCAGAGAAAGAACTATGGAGTCAGAATGCAAAATGAAGCAGACTATTTTCTCTTTTTATTTTGTTCTTTTTTTTCTTTCCCATGGTTTTTTCCCATTTGTTATAATTCTTCTATGCAACATGACTAATGCAAAAATGTGTTTAATAGGAATATATGTATAGAGCCCATATCAGAATGCAAGTTATCTTGGAGAGGAAGGAGGAAGAGAGAGGGAGAAAATTTAAAACTTAATGGAAGTGAATGTTGAAAATTAAAAATAAATAATTAAAATTTTTAAAAAAGACTATACGTTACAGATGAATTTCTGATCCAGAATTTACAGTCAGAGAATTGTCCAGATCCTAGGACACTGAAAAGCAATAAGGAAAGACTGATACTTATATCTACTTATGTGTCTAGATCAGGCCTACAAAACCTGCAGCCTGTCAAAGGATTTCCTCCACATGCAAAGGAAATTTTTCTCTACATTTTTTGAGGGCAACCTGAAATCCTTTGGTGTGCCACAAGCAGCTTGAGTGAAGGCCTGGTCTAGATACATACACACACACACACACACACACACACACACACACACACACACACACACACACACACACACACACACACATACTCCCCTCTCCCATCTTAAATGCCTTCCCCCCTCACCTCCACCTTTTAGAATCACTAGTTTCCTTCAGGACTCAGTTTAAGAGTTATCTTCTTCATGAAACCTTTTTCTTATACTCAGCTGATAGTGCCTTTGCCCCACCCCCTTATCTTGAATTTTATGCATACTTTGAGTAACTTTTATATGTATGTGTATTCTCCCCCTATTAAGACAGGGAGTTCAAATCAGCTTTAGTCACCAATTAGCTGAGTGACCCTGGGAAAGTCACTTAACTTCTAATTTTATTTTCCTCATCTATACATAGGGATAATTACAACAACTATTTCCCAATGTTGTGAGGATGAAATGAGACAACATTTAAGGTACTTTACAAATCATAAAACACTATATACATCTTTTTTTTTTAAATTTTGTCTTTATAGTCTCAGCACCTACATAGTGTCTGGCATAGTAAATGTTCTAATAAATGCTGGCTTATTGATTGGCCTGTATCAGTGAAGGAATTTTCAGCATCAGCAATTCCTCATATAAACAAAATCTTAGGTTAGACCAAAAACAAAAAAACAGAGAAACATCACCTCACTTCACCACATACATAGGGTTATTGAAAAGATCAAATGAGTTGATTTATGTAAAGTGCTTAGTAAACCATAAAGTTCTATATAATATCAGCTATTTCTTAATAGCTCAACTCATTCTCATTCCCAACCAGCTAGGCTGCCCTGGCATTTGACCACCATTAACCATAATCAGATACATCTCAAAACTCTCTGGTCTTCCTCCAACAGATTTCTACCAACCTGACCAGTCCTCCCTTTCCAGTTTCAGAAGCTACCTCCAACATCATTTCCGAGGTCACTGTAGTTTTAACATTTTAGAGCTTAGAATTTTTTCAGATGTGCCTCAATTTAAGCAATGATACATGGGGATATGAATTACACAGAGCATTCAACAAATTCCATTTATTTTAGCAAATTCCATAGGTATTTATTAAACCACCTATGGTACCCAAAGCACTGTGCTCTGTATCATTTAGGGCAATCCAAAGATAAAAGGGGCAGAGCTCCTGCTCTCCAGGAGGTTATAGTCTAGTAGAAAGAGATCATAAAACAACAACAACAACAACAACAACAACAACAACAACAACTCTAACTTAGAAGTTGGTATATTAAAGGTATAAGAGAATGAAGTGGTATTACTTCAAAGGGGGGAGGTTTCATTTACATCTGAGGATATAAGGGAAGCTAACAAGGAAAGAAGGATTTTTCATTTAAAAAAGAATCCACTTTACAAAATATCCATAAGATCTTTTTAAAAACATGAGTTTCTCTTGTTTAACTTAAAATGTTATCCTGCTCATAAAGGCTTTGATTTCTTCCCATCTTTACCTGGAGCACATCTGTTGCATCAAATAAGCTCTGCTTGCTTAGTTCCCTGTTTCTCTGACTGCCCTTCCCCATGCTTCTAGAATTGGTAGGTCTTCAGCTGCAGGAAGTGAGAATGAGAAAGGAAGTTTGTCATAGGAAATGTCTGAGGACAGCTGTAGCTGTCTACCATGGTAGAGGTCACTGAGATACCATGGTGGAATGTTGCCATTGTTTTTTAGTGGGACTGGCCATGGAATATACTTACACTGCTTTGAAATACTAGTATTGGCCCAAAAGGGTTGTAGTTTCTTTCTGGTGGCAAGATGGCTGAGATAGAGAAAACCACTGGTCCCAAGACCTCTGCCTTCTCTTGAGGCCATGTTCCCATCCAAGTAAAAACGTGACAAATTCCATGACCAGTTTTTTTTTTTTTTGCAGCTTAACCAAGGAATTCTTCTTACCTGAAGCAAGCATGAACATCAAGCTTTATTGAGTGGGAACTGTACTGTAGTGTTCACACTTGTTTCCCTAGTCACATGGGAGTTGCTGTGATGAATTAAAAAAAAAACCCAAACCAAAAAAACTGTGCATTTCCTAGAACTCCTTGGCTCAGAGCAGTCCTAAGTGTTGTCTGGGGACTGCTGTATCATGGAAGAGGTGGTAGGTACAGTGCCACTCAATAGAATCTTTATGATGAATTGGTTTATGTATTAGTATATTACTTATTACACTGAAACTGAAAGCACTATATACACATATATGTATGTGTGTATACATACATACATATATACCTACATACATATGTATAGGTGTGTATGTCCACATGGATTGTCTAAAATGTGACTTAAAAGAAACGTTAATAGATATCACTGTAATCTCGCCCACTGCTCTCCAAAGAAGATTATGGTTCCTAATTTGAGAGGAGCAGAAGGGACACAAAATTTTCTTCTCTGCTCTCCAGTTTCTGAGATGAGTACTGAAAAAGAGCTGTATTTATTTCCCATCTCATCTCTTGAATATTGATGGTCTAGGGACATGATTTTTAGATTCAAAACAAAATCCACTTCCCTGGTGTGCTTAATGGGGAGAGGGTTGCCCTAAGGTTACACCCACCAGATTATTTCCTTCTCACCAAGCACTAGTTACACAAAAGGAAATAAAGATGTTAGACAGATTAGAATATGCCAGAAAAATACTCAAGAGTAAATGAGACCTATAGATGGTCAGGAGATAAATCTTAGGGCAATCAAGAGTTCCAGTATCACCCAAGGACAGATTCATCAAACTCTCAAAGGAGGAAAGTTGGAAACCAGTGATCTTTTAAGGAGCTATTTTCTCCTACGTGCCCATAGCTTCCAAAATCTTTCTCTCTTTTCCCCCTGTAGTCAGTTCAAGAAAAAGTCTGGAACCACGCATGTTTGTCTTGCAAGCTCTGCCTTGAGAAAGGTCTATGACCAACTCTGCTCCTCACATTGGCAGTTGTTCCTTACTATCAGAATATAAGCTCCTTGAGGGCAAGGACTATTTTGTTTTTATCTTTGTATGTCCAATGGCTAGCACAGTACCTGACACAAAGTAGGTACTTTAATAGATGCTTGTTGAATATCTATCAGCATCCTCTCCATTATTAGTAAACTCTCATGCAATATGACCCAGCCTTGGCTGGAAACTTGGGTTACATATGGTTAATCATCTTTGGCTGTCACTGTAGACAATTGATTCCATGTGCTATGGTCCCATGATTAGGTCACAGAAAAAACGGTAAATTCCGGAGTCAGAGTTTGTCAGAGATGAGATCTGGAGACCTGATTTTTGACCTCTCAGAGAGCTAGGAAGAAGTGGGAGATTCTCCTGACGTCTTATGGAGTCAGAGCTGCTGGCAGCTTTCTAGACAGCTAGGAGTAGTAAGCAGCTATAGAATTCTGATCTGGTGTCTACAGAATGTAGAATCATTGAGCTAGTAGAGCTTTTAGGGGGACACACTGTCCAGGAGTTTCCAAAATTTTTGGGTATGAAGTCTTTTATAAAAATAGATTTTATTAATAACTTTCATTTTTGCATCACCTACATTTCCCACTCTCCTTCTCCTAAACAGCCATTCCTTATAATAAAGAAGTTTTTGAAAGAGGAAGAAAAACAGGTTCCACAAAACTAACCAACATATCAAAAACCCTCACATTATATGTAGTTATACATGTAATAGCCAAAGTTATAGGCCTCTATGTTACTGGAACTGGCAATGCCCAGACCAACCTTGGTCTCACATCTGGTCCTCCAAATCTGCAGAGAAATAGAAGATGTGTCTTCTTATACCTGAAGACTTTTTTTTAAAATGTAACCCAAAAAAATATTTTGGCTCCCAAAATGATAACTGTCAGACTGGCGTCTAATGACTGAGAAAAAGATGTGCCTGGATATTCACCTTTTGCTCAGTGGCACCATATAAGGGGTCTACAGTTCACAGATGAGAAACCACTATTTTAATCTAATCACCTAATTTAATGCAAAACTACATCTCCTGACTTTATGCTATGTCATATGCCTGGAATATTCTCCCTCCTCACCTCTGTCTCTTGGAATCTATAGATTCTTTCAAGGCTCAACTCAAGGACTTCTTTCTATATGAGGCATTTTCCGACATGACCCGTTCCCCATTTCCCCAGTTGTTTGTGCTGTCTCCCGAATATTACTTTGTATATATTTGTAAATGTTTTAGAATCAAAATAAAATCCACTTCCTTGGTGTGTATATGTTGTATCCTCTAATATAATATAAGCTCTTTGAGGATAGGGACTGTTTTATTTTTGTCTTTGTATCCTGAATGCCTAGTACAGTGTCTGGCATACAGAAGGCACTTAATAAATGCTTGTTGAATTGAACTGACTAAAGTGAGATTCAAATAATCTCCATAAATCTAAATCCCAGTATCATTCACTGGGGCATTAGGAGAGGCCAAACCTGGACTATAATCCAGGTTTTTTCACCCTCAAGAGTTACAATGAACCCTTATGTTTATATAACACTTTCTAATTTTCCAAACATTATTAGATATGTTGTCATATTTAATCCTTGTAACAATCCTGTGTGAGGGATAATTTGTAGTGAAGTTTCCCCATTCTGAAAAATCAAATCTAGAGTGGCTTCAGTATTCACTAGGCCTAGGTTTAGAAGTCAGCTGAACTTCCAGCAATCTGGGGCTTAGAGCAATGGAGACCCTCCCCAGAGCCACCTCAGCACAAGATATGCCAGATAAAGTTAAGATTGCTTCCATTGGACACCCACACGTTTACGGGTCCGTTGTCTCAGAGATAGATTCCCGTGCTTAGGTTGTGGGTCAGCCCCTCTATCTATGAGAGTGAAGGCCAGTTGGGGGGGGGGGGTTGGGTTTCTGCATTAGAAGATTATCTAACCATGTGCTGGCTTCTACCTGTTGCTCTCTCCCTGCAGATGCCATGTGGGCGACAGGGGCAGAGTCCTTTCTCATGAGAAAGAATAAAGACCTTTTCTGACCTTAGATTCAGACTCTGAACTCTTTCATCTCACACACCTGTAAGATGGGTATGGTAGTTGTCTTTATTTTACAGAAGAGAATGAGTCTCAGAGAGGTTGTATTGAGGTTAAGGAAGAGAGGCAATGGAAAGAGTATTCAAATGGATGTGACTATGAATAAGTCACTTCACATTGCTAAGCCTCAGTTTCTATATCTGTAAAAAATGGGACAAATAATTTACACTTTGCACTCCTTAGGGTTACTGCGAGGAAAATGCTCTGTATACCATAAATTCCTTTCAATGACTAGTAATTTAATTAGTGTGGTTGCACCCTCCACTGATGAATGACTCTTTTTGGTTTAGTTGGAGTTGCTGTAGAATGACTATCCCCCTTTAACCCCCCACAAAAAAAATCAGCCTCCTCCAGCTAATTTGGTGATGATCCTCTCTGAATTTAGGTAGGTTAAGTCTTGCAGCATAGACAGACAGATCTCCAGTCCATCACTGGCCCATGCTTGAAGCAATTCCTTTTTGATTTGTGTTCTGCTGTCATGGCCTTTGAGAACCCAAGATCACCTCCACATCATTACAAAGCATTAGAGTGGGACCTTACTGGTGGTAAACTTTAAAGCACTATAAAAATGGCACCGATAATAATAACTATAATTATGTGTAAGAACATGAAGCCAGCACTAAACAGTTTAGTGAATCGTGTTTTCGGACTTTGAAGTCTCGTTCTCTTTCCATTATTCCAAGATGAGCAGGGAGACGAGTTTCTTCTTCACCTCTAACCCTTTCCCTCCTCCCTCTTCACCTCTGTCTCACAATCCAATCCAATTTAATTCAATGCAATCTAATTCAATTCGATCCAATGCAACAAAAATTTATTAAGCACCCTACTATGTGCCAAATATTGGAGATAAAAAGACAAAATAAAAAAAAACAGTCTTTGCTTTTAAGGAACTTAGTTGCTAGGTGAAATATAACATGAAAACAATTATTTCACCTCTCATTCCAATTAATTCCAAAATCTTCTACCTTCCCACTCCCTTTCAAGCTGGCCCAAATCTCCAAATGACCCTAACCTCTGATAATCTTTTTCTTCTCTCCATAGATCTACTTCCCTCAAACCCTACCCTTGCTTAATCCATAGATCAAAAATCGATTTTGACTATGGAACTCCTACCATTTCTGCAATAAAGGAAAAATTAGGAAATCAGTCAAATAACATGTGTAGATGTAGACTGTTGGCCTAACTTGATACTATTGTGTTATTGCCAGTCCATTGTTTGGAATGGGTGAAAATTTATTGCCTGTCCTGTTGTGTGTTGTGAGGCGGTACAGTTACATCTGACGGCTTGCTAAGCTCATTAGCCCATCTCCTGGGCCATCAAAGTCCTGGCTATTAAACCCAGGCTGTTTTCCCTTAAGCTTTACTAATTCTCAGGATTTCTGGGTTTTGTTTGCAGCCCTGTATGAGCCTGACTAGGTCACTCAATGTCTCATTTCCATGTCTCATTTTCTTCATCTGGTCCTATAAGAGCATCTAACCTTATCTCCAGCAATAAGCCTTCACTTCTAGGAAAAAAAACCAAACCAAACCAAAACTAGTCTTGTTCATGTCTTCTGTCTAGTCTTTGTTTATACTATTTCCCTTGCCTCAGATAACCATCTGGTACTTAATTATTTTAATGCTTTGCATTGTTAGTTATTCATTTTATGTTTTACACAGTGAAAAGAGTATGGGAATGAGAAGATCTGGGTTTTTATTTCCAATCTGTCACTTATTCTCTAGGTCATATACTGACCATAGGCAATTAGTGTAACCTTTCTGATCTTCACCTCTAAAATGGGAATAAATATACTCTTATCAACTCACTCCCTAGGTTCTGAGAAGGAAAGAACTTTTTAAATTATTAGGAATTATGTAAATGTGAGTTATTCCTTTCTTCCTAGTTGTATTATAAACTCCAGGAAAAGGACCCTGACTTATTACACACCCACAGGGCCTAGCACAATGCATTTTACTGGGTTTTTTTGGCAACTGTTTTACTATTTCAGGAAAGGTCGGGCATGCTTTATCTCATTTCCTCCTCTGTAGTCTTGTCCTCCACTACTGCCATGCTGCTGCCAAGCATCGGCTACTTTTTCCTTTCCTTTCCCAGCTCTGTAACCTTGAACTATGAGCAAATTAAATTCTGCCATTCTTCCAGGATGGGGTACATCGATTTAATTCTCAATGACTCTACTCACTATCCCTGTCAACCCAAATAATGCTCCCCTCTCTATGTACTCTCTCCCTCTGCTGTTGCTCAGTTGTTTTCCAGTCATGTTTGACTCTTTGTGACCCCATTTGGGGTTTTCTTGGCAAAGATATTGATGTGTTTTACCATTTCCTTCTCCAGCTCATTTTACAGATGAGGAAACTAAGGCAAACAGGGTGACTTGCCCAGGGTCATGCAACCAGTAAATGTCTAAAGCCAAATTTGAACTCAGGAAAGAGAAATCTTCCTGATTCCAAGCCCAGCAAGCAGTACATCCACTCTGCCACCTAGTCTCCCTCTACCAGAGGTCAGGGACTTGTCTTTGATTTTTCATTTCTCTCCACAACAATAAGGACAATCCTTGCTTAATTAATGAATTTTTCATTCATTCATAAATACTTGTTGGTGGATTCCTACACACAGGAGTCTACAATTAAGCTACAAAGTCTACAAATAAGACAAAATATGTGCATGCTAATTAGTTGTGAAAAGGCAAAAAAATGTTAAGTGACAAGTCCAGTGCTATGAGACTCTGGAAGTGACCATTATACTCCAGAGTGGTCAGAAAAGATTTCTAGGAGATGGGATTTGAGCTAAGCCTTGGAACAGGTTAGAAACTTGGTGGGTAGAGAGGGGCAGGGAGGTCTGTAATTGACAGGAAGGGAGGAGATAGTGGCCTAGAGAGGAGGAAATTTAAAGTTGTGGTCAAAGGAAGGTGAGAGATCTGTTGGTTACATGGAGTATTCTTGGTGGGAAGCAGTGGGAGATCAAGTTGAAAAAGTAGGTTGGGGGTCAGATAATAGATGGTTTGGAATGCCAAGCTAAGAAGTTTATCCTGTAGGTTGTGGGCTACTGAATGCTTTTGAGCAAAGGAATATTACAATGAAAAACTGCCTAGGAGAGTTGAGCATTTAAAGTAGACATCCAATAAATTCTTGTTTAATTGGACTGAATTGCCTAACTTCCAAGTTTGCTGGTGACGCTACCTTAGGAGCCAGGTAGAGACTTTCTGATAAGTTCAGCCTCCCTACTCTGGGCACAAAATATTAGGGTTCACACTAATAAGGCTACACAGTGGCATCTGAAAGAAATGTTAGAATAAATACATGGTGAGTCTACTTCGATTGTTTCTACTTTTCTACAAAATTCTGTTAAGAACTAAACTTGAGGAAAACAATTGAGAGAGAAAAATCTTTAGGAAACCAGAAGCGGAGGTCTGAAAAGAAAGGAACTCATTTATCCGTAAGGGGAAGCTGAGGAAGAAGGGAGAGTGGATTCTGCTCTCAGAAGATTCTCCAATCCTTACAGAGAACACCAGTAGGCCCAGCCAACCTTCGTGGGACACACCCACTGCCGGAGGTGTTGTAGGGGGAAGGGGTTAATAATTTTCTTGCTCTTTCCCGTGGCACCTAAGTGTTTTCTTTATTGTTGGGGTTTTTGTCCGGTTGTTTTGTTTCTTCTGGTGGTGTCCGTCCTCTAGGCTGGTTTCCTTTTATTTTCAGTGTTTTGAAAGCTTAAACACGATGCTCCGGAACGCATGGCCCATAAAGTGTTAATTTCCTTTCTCCGATAATTACAAAGCCCTCCTAATTTTTAATGCAGGTTTTCCCTCGGATCTTACCGTCTAAGAACACAACACATACAGACAAGTGTGTGCGTGCAAGACACTCGTGCCTTCGGTATTGTTTCTATAGCTTGCCTTTTTTTCTTTTTTGCTCTTAAAAAACCCCCACCAAAATCCAAAACTATTTTCCAAGCCGGCAGGAGAAAGGCCGGGGAATGCCTAGGCTGCCTGGGAGTTACTTATCTATTGTTCTCTGCCACACCCCTGTTGAATATTGATATATCCGTTCAAGTAGCGACTCCGAAACCGAGACTGAGAAAGGGAACTGGTTAGGATTTTTTTCCCCTTCTAGTTTACCCAGAAGTGCTTTGGGGTGTGTGTGCGTGTGTGTGTTTCCGCTGGTTTTTCCTGTTGGAGAAGGAAAGGGGGAGCTGTTTTCTCTCTTCTCATAATCTATTTTTTGTATCCTTTTTCTCCTCCTCCTCTCCTTTCCCCTCCTCCTCCTCCTCCTCCTCCTCCTCCTCCTCCTCCTCGTCTTGGGTTATCTTTGTCTGGCTCATTCGGTCCCCGAACTCTCCCCAACGCTGCAGCTCCAAGTCCTTGGCCAGTGTGGATGTGTGCTGTGCCCTCCGATGCAACAGCGGCGGCAGCAGCAGCAGCAGCAGGACCGGAGGAGGAGGAGGAGGGGGAGCAGCAGCAGCAGCTGCTGCGGGAGGACTAGAACGGAGAGGGAGGAATCAGCTTGTCCGTGAGCTGAGCTTCGCCAAGGCAGGAGAGGAAGGAGGGGAGCGGTTCGGTGCTAGTCTTCCCTCGCAGACGGGGAGCCGTCCGGAGGCCCCAGCTGCCGCTTTGCCCCCGCCCTCAACCTTCCTCGCCCGTTTCTCTGGGGGAGGAGGGGGGGGAGTGCAAATGCAAGCGCGGCCGCTGGGCGTGGAGGAGGCTGAGGCTTGAGCCGGGAGTGGGGGAAGAGCCTGGGTGCCGTCGCTGCCACCTCAACATGGTGTAAATCCGCTTCCGACTCTGCACGCTCCCAGTTTCTCGCTCTCTCTCCTACACAAACAGACTTACGGACAGACAGACATACACGCTCAGACCGGGGGAAATAAAAGCTCGTCTCGGGGAAGCGAGCAGTCCAGCGGCAGCAGCGGCGGCGGCAGCAGCAGCAGCCTCAGCGCCGCCTCCCAATGAAGAACAGTCTCAGGCTGGCGGGGCTCGTCTCAGTGTGAAGAGCTGCAATCGGCAATTCGCCCTTTTTAAAAAAATTCAAATTGAATTAAAAAATAATATATATATTTTTTTTGCAAAAAGAGAAGATGGCGAACGACTCCCCTGCAAAAAGTCTGGTGGACATAGACCTCTCCTCTTTGCGGGTGAGTGCAAGCGACAATGAAGCCTCCCCCCAACCCCTAATCTTTCAGTTTGTAGCAGCCTTCCCCTTCATCCCCCCCCACGCCCATGCCCTTCTGCACCCTCACTCCCTCCACCCCCCATTACCCTGTCCAGCCCTCGCGGGTCCAGCCGTGTGCGTTTGCCTGGGGTTGGGGGATGGGTGGGGGTGTAATGGGGAGCCACCCTCTGCCTCGGCCGGCCTCCCCTGTGTGCCTCGCTGCCTCCCTTCCTGCCCCGCTCTGGGTGGTGCTGCCGGGGCGGGGGTGGGGGTGGGGGGGAAAGAGTTGGAGGCTGCTGGGCTGATGCTTTTCCTTTGTTTGCATGTATTGGCATGTGCGTGGAAAAATTAGGGCGCAACAGCTGCACCCAACATCCTCCAGGCTCCAGACACCGTTGTGTTTTGTTTTGTTTTTTTTGCAAGACGCCCCCCGCCCCCACTCTCCCCTGGACCCAACCCCTACCCCCCCCCCCCCCCGTCCTTTACTTACACTTTGACATAAAGCAACTTCTTTATTCCTTTGCGTTAAAGGCAAAACTAACTTCTTTTATATGTCTCTCTCATCTTTCAACTCCACTCCCCTCCTTAAAAAAAAATAAAAAACAAACCCTCCCTTCTTTCCTCTCCAGGATCCTGCTGGGATTTTTGAGCTGGTGGAAGTAGTTGGCAATGGCACTTATGGACAAGTCTATAAGGTTGGTGTCTGAGCCCTCTTTGTTTACCGTGACATTTTGGGGGAGGGCAGGAGGAGTCCGAATAGCCAAGCCGACTTGGCTACACCAGTTGGTCAAGTAAAGTTTAATAGATTTTTGCATTAGGTTTTTTTTTTCTAGCCCCCCTCCCCCCCAAGTTTACTGTTTTATTGGCCTTAAAGGACCTCATTTCCTGACTTTCAAATAGGGAAATAAACTATTCTCTCTGGCTTGTACTTTACTTGAATAAGAATGGAGGTGTTGGTGGGGGGGGGGGGGGGGGAGAAGGGAGAGAAGAGAAATGTTTTCATAAGGCAATTTCTTCTTTTTTTTTTAAAAGACCTACCCTGTTGAGTTTGTGTAGCTTAATTAAAATTCAGGAATGTTTTAATAGGCAGGCATTGCTTATGTTCATTTTAAAGCACTGCCTTGGCCTTCTTGAAATTGTCATCTTGTTTCCATGTTTGAACGTCTTCCAAGTGCTCTAGGTGCAGTTTGGTATTAACTAGTTCTGCTTTCTAACTTATCTTGGTGAGCATCATATAGGGTACTTACTGATAGATACCTTGATTGGAAGTGGGGGGAAATGGGTTCCCCCCACTTCCAATCTTGCAGATTTAGGCAGGAAGGATTATAGTGTGAACATTATAAAATCAGAATTCCAGGAATAACCTGTTTGACAAGTGCATAATTAAAGCAGAAATCAGGGAGAGTGAGAAGTGAAGAGGATGCCCTTGTTTCACACTCATCCCAAGTCTTATTTTTTTTTTCCAAATGAACAGTGAATGGAACAGACAGGTCTTGAGACTGCATGACGCTGCAATGAGTAGCAGCTACCTGGTGTGACTAACAGTTATCGTATATTTTAACTAATACGTGGTCTTAAAGAAGAAGCTGCAGGAAATAATAATAGCTTGTTTTATGTAGCACTTTAAGGGTTTGCTAAGCACTTTTCACACAACTCTGTTAGGTGGGTAATGCATTTATTGTTATAGAATCATAGAACCTGAGCCAGAAGGGACCTTAAGGACCATCCATTCAAACCCCCCTCATTTTACAGATGAGCAGAGAAGGGCATGTCCAAGTCTCACATACAAGTCTTAAAATAGGGATTGATAGCCAGAGCTTTTGACTCGAGACAGTGCTCTTTTAAACTACAACTTCAGAAGTAGGAACGAGGACTTTAAGAACTTGAAACAAAAGGTTAAGTTCTCCTTTCCAGTTATTTTTAATCATTCATATAACAATCTATCCTTGTAAAAACAAAACAAAAAGTATGACTTTTCTTCTAGAAAAATGTATTTGAACAGGTACAGGACCATTTTTAGTTATACAAATAATGAAACTTCAGCTTTTTATTTAAGGATACGAAAGTTAGAATCACCACCATGTGCATCATTCTGCCTTATTTAAAAGGTAACTTGGACATTTGGAATCTTAAAAGCCTAGAATGTTAGAGAAGGAAGTGAGCCTTAGGGATTCTTTAGGCTAACCCCTTCATTTCCCAGTGACTAATCCCAGTGACTAATCATTTTTTCATATATATATATATATATATATATACATATATATATATATATATATACATATAAAATGTTTCTATCATCGGAGTTCTTTTCAACCACCTCCAATACTGTGATTGTTGAGCCCTCTACAGTTAAAATATTAATAAATGTGAATGGTCTCCATGAATGAATTAGCTTGTATTTTGTTGTGTTAACTTACCTAGGTCTTGGTAGGAGAATGAGAGGACTTGACTACTGTGATCTGCTTTCTATCTAGAAACAAATTTGCCTAATTCAGTTTGGAAGTCTTGGGAAAATGTATCCTTTCTAGTGTGTTGTAACTTCTGTAGACCCAGATGAGGAGCTTAAATGAACTCCTTAACTACATACAGAGTGAGCACTCTCTAACCCACTTTTTTCAGATCAAATCTAAGTTGTGAATGGATGCTTCTAGATGATTTTGCAAAAGCATGTTGTTCATCTGTTTATCCAGTTCAGTTTTGTTTTTTTAGAGAGTGAGGTTGGGGGGAGTATGAGGCCCCCATGAAGACTTATTTCTGCTGAAGAAAGGTCCTTTGCATCAGCCTGGTTTTAAAATATAACTCAATCAATGAAAGAGTAAATTGTCTTGAACTAGGAGTAGTCATGTGGGTCTGCAGAAGCAAGATACTTGTTAAAATCATCTGGATGGTGGCAGATGAGGCCTTTTATCACAACTGTTATGAATAAGGTTTAGACAGATTTTTTATTATTAAAACTCTTTAGGGGGTTCTTCAAGTGATTTGAGTTTTTTTACCCTCAGAATTCCTTACTTGTCTTCTGTCTTCCTCTCTTCTTGTTCCCTTTTGATTTCGAAACACATTGACTGAATATTACATTTAGGCAGTGTCTGGAATATTGTGGCTCAAGTCTGTGACTACCAGATCTCTTCAGATTGAAGCTGACCATGTAAATATAAGCCAGTCTAGCTAATCCTGTGGCTATGGCATACAAATTAGAAGCTGATGATACTACTTAAAGAGTTTGGATCATGGCGTTAGGAGTGACCCCTGTGAGGAAAGATCATTTCCTCAGTGCAGCCTGAAAAATGTTTCCCATCTTAGAGAATGTTATATTTTCTTAAAACAATTTTTAAAACTTATTTCCCAGTCCATTTTTAATGTACATTCTCTTCATTTCCTGTGGATTTTTATCGTAGTTTTGATTTGGTGAAGTAAGTATAAGGAGTAGCGTTGTATATTGCTTGCAGTGTACCAGGCACCATGCTGAACACTTTAACAATGTTCATCTCATATCTCCTCGCAACAGGCCTGGGAGGTGCTATTATTATTCCCATTTTGTCGATGAGGAACCTGATGCCTAGAAAGGCTAAAGTGACCAGCTAATTGATTGGTTGATTGTCTAGAGTCAGACAGTTAGTAAGTATCCAAGTTTAGATCTGAACTCAGGTCTCGGGTCTTTCTGACTCCCAAGTCTAGTACTTTTATGGTTGGTCCCTGTGATTGTTGCAGCTTTAACACTTGGTGATTGCTAAAAATCCAACTGGGAGCATGTAGAATAATTCATGTGGAATATTAGCGGACTTTGTATTACTTAGAGCTTTTATTTTTCTTGTGACTGTGTGACTCTGGGCAAGTCACCTCTTAGTGTATTGGTCAACTTTGTTGAGATTATAATTTGGAGGGAAGGTGCTGACCTGTGTTGGTAAGAGGAATTTTCTCTTTCTGGGAGTTCCCTATGCCATTGAAAATGTGGTCTAGTCCCCTATTGAGTGATTATCTTTGCGTAAGTGACTGTCTGAGCCTAAACTTATACTCTTTTACATTTGGTGGTTCTTCATTGGAGAGTTTTTTCTCTTCCTAGAAATGCAATATGTCTCCTTTGAGAGGTCTTCTTATAGTATTGTTGGTATCGTCTATTAGAAGTGAATGGAAAGAGGGAGTTCTTTTAAGCTTTTATGTGTCTCCTAGTAAAAGAAGACAGGTTCTTCAGAGCCTCTTGTTTTCTGGATATTGCACATTTGGTTCTGGGTACAGATACTAGATAGTTTTTATGGTTTATATAGATACATATATATGTTTTAAGAAATTGTGTCTTGTTTATAGACATTTGTTTACTTTTCAGAGTTGCGGGTCTTTGGTGAATCTGTAGGAGATGATGCTCATTATTGAAATAATTTTCTCTTTATCATTCCATATGGGATATATGTATGTATGTGTCTCTATATGCACAAATTCACATATTTCATCCTGTAAGCTTACAGTAAAAATGCCTTGGGTTTATAGCAATTTACATAAAGGAGATATTGAAGAAGCATGTGCATAAAAAGACTAGTTGGTGACTAAATTGTGTGTGTGTGTGTGTGTGTGTGTGTGTGTGTGTGTGTGTGTCCTGTCTCTTATTTGTACCAGTTCTATATGTTTGAGAAAGTCAATTGCTGTTACTTTTCACCAGTAGAGAAGGGCAATGATGTGAAAAAATCCAGGACAGGAAATTTACAAAGCTTTAGCGCATTTCTACATGGTATTAGAATTCATTCAGCATCCCAGCCTTCCCCCATTAGGCTTACCTGACCATTTGTATTTTTTTCTTGGCCTAATATGGTGTATTTCTCTAGCATATACTGGTTGATAGAGGCGGAAGGTCCAGAAATCTCATGAACTGATTGGGGAAGTCAACCTGGAACTGAAAATTTAACAGAAATGATCCACAAAAATAATCGAGATACTGATATGAAAGTACGTGGTTTATTATTGTTAAGAATATTAAGAATTGAGAGCTGGAATTTATTCCTGACGGCCGCTGACTTCCTGTATAATCTGGTAGATTCTTTTTTTGCTCTTTCGCTTCACTTTTCCAGATTATTAAATGGGAATGACATCCACCTATTTCTCTTTTTCTCAAGAAGTCAACAAGGATTAATGAAGTAGTTAAAAGCACTTTACATTCCTTAAGAAGAAAGTGCTCTATAAACTCAGACTGACTTTTAAAAATTGTTATTTGAAATTTGGACTTGGAGCAGTTAACTTGCACGGGATCCTGTGTGGGATTCTCCAAATGTTATTTTCTGTTTTATTGGAGTGTTTTTACTTCAGTTGTTTGAATATCCTTTTTGTGTTACTGTTTTTGTAACACTAGATAAGAACACTCTCGAAAGCCAAGTGTTTTCATTAGGGGAATGATTGCAGAGTGCTTCTTGGGCAGGTTATATCAGCTGATCTTTGGTACAGTGCCATGTGCAGACATGTTCTTAAACGTGGGTTTCCTTCTTATTGCATGGATCCTGAATGGTTGGTTGTGTGAGGAGGAAGCTCCAGTGGCCATGTGTTCTCTTCTATTGTTTTGGTCATTTGAGCTCCAGATTATATATGACTTTAAAACCCTATATAAAAGCTGTTAAAATTATCTTCGTTTGCAGTTGTATAAAAATCTGTTCCAGCTACTCTAAACTTCCTATTTTTTAAGATTGTGAAGATTTAAAAAAAGAGAAAATGATACGATTTTAAATATATTTTCTCTATACTTTGTTAATGTATACACTTTTTTTTTTTACATAGGATGTACATACTTGGTACAGTTTTCTTTTCGCTGTTTCCTCTCTCCTTCCCTCACCCCCCAAACTCCAACTTAACATTTCCTATATGTCATTTAAAAATAGTTCTGGAGTGTTAAGTTTGTTTTAATATGTCACAGTTTTCTCAGCTGTTCCTTTATTGTGGGACATTTTTTTTTTGCTAAGGATCCTAGAATTTTATTGGAAAAATTATTTTTCTTTTGGGTTTTTTTTGAGGTATATGTCCCAAGGTCATTTGGAGCATAAAAAATGTATTATTCTGAAGTGGACTGAATTAATTTATGCTTAAGATTTTCTCATGGTAGAATCATTTAGTTATAAAAACATTAATAATAATAGTAAGAATATAGTACTCACTGGACTATATAAATATCTCATTACATCCTCACAGTAACCTTGGGAAGTAGGTTCCGTTATCATCCCCATTTTATGATTGAGGAAACTGAGGCCAAGATTAAGTAATATACCTAAGGTCACCCTGCTAGTAAGTATCTGAGGTCAGATTTGAAATCAGGCTTCCTCACTGCAGACCCAGTGCTCTATCCACTGTTCCACCTAGTTTGCACAGCATATCTGTTGAGTGTGGTTCTTTCTTAAAAAATCATAAGTGTGTGCTAATTTTATATCTCATCACATCATAAAGGAGACCTTAGGCTGGGGGTTCTCTAGTCTAACCCTTTTATTTTTACACACAGAAGAGGTCACGGAGGCTTAGAAGGGTTGTGACTTGTTGTAAGTTACATTGATAACAAATGACAGTCAGATTTTGAACTGAGGCTTTAATGTCTCATTTGGGGACAAAATGATTGCCCCAATGAGTCAGTAAATATGTATTAAGTGCCTATGGTGTACTGGGGATCAGGGTAGGATGGGGAGAGCAAAGGGTAAGATGAAGCCCACAGGAGTACAGCTGGGTGAGCAGGTGCCTCCCCCGGCATCCTCCGTAAATGGAAGATCTGGCAGGAGCTCTTGTGATGTCCACCCTCCATCCTGTCCAGTCAGAAAGAGGGAAGGGGTATTCACAAGATAGGAGTTTCAAGGTTGATTAATTTTGTAGGATGATGAGATTCTGAGGAGCATGGGTCCAGAGAAGTGTAGTTGGGTGGGAAAAGAAGTTAGGAATTTTGGAAACACTATTTTTATCAGGATACACAAGTAGAATTAAGAATTCTTTCTTTCTTTTTTTTGGTTTTTGGAGAGGAGAAGGCAGGGCAGTTGGGGTTAAGTGACTTGCCCAAGGTCACATAGCTAGTAAGTGTTAAGTCTCTGAGGCTGGATTTGAACTCAGGACCTCCTAACTCCATGCTAAATTCACTGCACCATCTAGCCACCCGAGAATTCTTTCTTTGTTATTAGTGAGATATCAGAACATTGTTATGAGTGTTTTGAACCTCTCATTGATCTTGAAAGAACAACATAGTAAAACTTAGAAGTATCTGAAGCTAGTTCAAATACTACCATGAAGAATTTGTACATGCTCAAGGTGGGCTGAACTCATATACTGGACTGAAAGAATATGTGTAGAGAATGTGAAATATGTAAAGAATATGTTTATACCTCTTTGTAACCTTTGTCTAACTATAGAAAGGTATTATACACATCATTGCACGTAAGATTTCTGGTAAATTGTTTAATCTGTTTGAAAACAAGTTTTTAAAAGAATTGTAAAAGTGTTCTAAAATAACATCGTTATAGTAATATTTTAAAGCAATATCACGAAACCTTGAGGCATAAGTGGGATGACTGGCATTAGTAGTAGCATTAACTTCTCTTCCTACCATATTGCTTTTCTGTTTTGCTTTTTGGGAGCAGCTAGGTAGCACCGTGGTTAGAGTCAGGGCCTGGAGACAAGAAGTCATCTTACTGAAGTCAAATTTGGCCTCAGATAGTTATTAGCTGTGTGACCCTGGGCAAGTCACTTAATCCTGTTTTCCTCAGTTTCCTCATCTGTAAAATGAGCTGGAGAAAGAAATGGCCAACCACTCTGGTATGTTTGTCAGGAAAACTCCAAATAGGGTCACAAAGAGTTGGATACACTGACAGCACTGAACAACAACAAAATAAATAATCTCTTTTCAACTAATTGCCCTGGCTAATGTTTTGGTAGTTCAACTGAAATTGAGGGTAAATAAAATATATCTATGCTAAATAAATGTATGGTTTCCCTTTTGTAAGGTTAAATGGATCAGCCACTTGACTGATTTGGTAATAAAGGGATCAAAAAAACCTTATCTGTCCATATCCTAGGATCTAGATTGAGGGATGGAGGGGACTTTTAAAGTCATCTAGTCCAACCCCTTCATTTTATATAAATAATCTCTCAGGGAATGAGTAGGATTTGAACTTGTGCCTCTAACTCTAAATCTAGTACTCTTAACCACTGTACCCCTTATAGCAGGCCTTGAGAAACTTGCTTTCAAACTAGAAGCCAGGCCCCAAATTTTAGAAATAGAAGGATTTCTTTTTTTAAGTTTTTGCAGAGAGGAAAACTTACATATTTGTTCCCAACTTTTGGTAAAGGTAAAGACCCAGAGTGATTTCACTGAATGTCTATAGAAGAATTCTGCGTATGAGATCAATGATGAAGGCTCTCTGCATCTGATCTTGGTGCTTTGAGGTTTATGTATAGAGGATATGAGAG
>CM053591.1:27164919-27180671 GCA_028646515.1 Pseudochirops corinnae | reverse complement strand
TGGAGAGAAAACACATTTTTTTGTAAACTGGCAAAATTAAATTTAAAATAAAGTACTTTACAGACCTAAAGTTTATAATTATTTATTGAATTCATTAGTAGCAATAAGGTAAGTATAAATTAGTTACTGTGACTATGCACTTTAATTAGCAAGTCAACTTTAAGAGAATGAAACCAGTCAAGTGTCCATCTAAACAGTTAAATGCTGCAGCATGCTGGATCTGGAGTCAGGAACATCAGAGTTCAAAACCAGCCTCAGACAACTGCCAGCTCTGTGATTCTTGGCTGTGCAAGTCCTTAAGCCGCCGCCTGCCTCAGTTTACTCTTCTGTAAAATGTGGATGATGACAATACTAGCACTTCCCACAGAGTATCTGTCAATTAATTCCCAAACCTTAAAGTGCTTTATAAATGCTTATGATTACCGTCCCTATTATCCTTCAAGTACCCAAAGCATTTGGGCACGTAGTTAGTAGGAAAATGGTCACCACCATGAGACAAATCTATGTCTGGTAAAGAGCTTTAAAAACCTTTCCTTACATAACCCTGACAGGCAAGGAGTGCAAATATTATTGTACCCATTTCACAAATAAGGAACTCAATTCTTTTTGGAGAATATAAATTTTCTATGAGGGAGGGCTAGGGGAAGGACAGTATTAGTCCTTTTTAGCAACTGCCTGGCAATGGAGATAGGGCCTGTCATCAGGTAGGTCAACAGTAAATTGGAAGAGTAGAAGCTCCAAAAACCTTTTTTAGGAGAAAAACCAGTATACATGTGCAGAACATGGGACTCCTAACAAGTTACAGTTCGAAACTAAAGTTATCGAGACGTCTTGATTCAAAGATTTTGAAAGCACAGTTCTTGAGTTGTTTCTAAAATAGTTATGTGGGAAATTCTAATAATTAGTGTAAAGAATTTCCTTTGTGCAAGATTAAACTGTGGGGAAAGGGGGGAGATCTGTGGAATGGGCCACACCAAATAAAGAAATCTGTTATGGAGATGGGAGAGGAGAAGGAGGCATAACTCTGGGAATAAGCAAATTATTTATCCCCTAGCAGCGGTCATGTGAACTGAAAAAAGTCTGCCGAGTGAACAAAAGGCCTTTGCTAGCAAATCTACAAGGAGATCTTTAAGAATTTCAGCACAGAATACAACTATCTTTTCAATTTGTCTTTAAAACTGACACCAAAATTAAAAAAAAAAATTTTAAGGAAACATTATTCCTTCACAAACGCAATAAAAAGCAATGAGGTTCCCCCCCCCCATTCCCCTAAAGCAGTGGTTCTCAACCTTCCCAGTGCCACGACCCTTTAACACAGTTCCTCATGTTGTGGTGACCCCCAACCATCAAAGGATTTTCGTTGCTACTTCATAACTGTCATTTTGCTACTGTTATGAGTCATAATGTAAATATCTGATAGGCAGGATGTATTTTCATTGTTACAAATTGAACATAACCCACAGGTTGAGAACCGCTGCCCTAAAGGGGAAAAAAAAAATAATTTTACACTGTCCACTTCCAATATTTCGCAAACAAGGCAAATTCCTCATGGAGTTTACTTAAACTGATATGCTATGATTTTTAAAATTATTGTCAGTGCTCATAATGGCTACATTATCTCATAAAATTACACCAGATGCAACAAAATAAGCTGACTTTTAGTTCACCGTCTTGGAACTTCTAAGCATACCTTGCCTGTTCTATCACTTATTTAAAATATTTCTACAGTCTTCAACGCCTCCCCCAACCTCTCTTTCCTCAGAGAAGTTCCTATTATCACAGGATCACAGACCTAAGGATGGAAGCAACCTCAAAGGCCTTCTCAATCTAGCCTAAGCCCTACATATTACAAATCATGAGGAAACTAAGGGCCAGGGCTGGGAAAACAAAAACTTAATATCCAAACGTATTATTTAAATATGAAATAATGATAATAGCTAGCAGTTATAAAGTGCTTTAAAGTTTACAAAGCCTTTGCACATATTACTGTGTTTGATCCTCACAACAACCCTACAAGGTAGGTGTTATCATCCCCAATTTACAGAAAAGGAAATTAAGGCAGACAGAAGTTAGGTGACCTGCCCATAGTGACATAACTAGTGTCTGAGGCAGGATTTGAACTCAGGCTCCCTGATTTCAAGTCTACTGCTCTGTCCACTGCACCACCTAGCAGTAAAAGATTTATGTAAATTTCTTTGTCTAGCCACCCACCATTCCCTAGTTATAAGCACTCATATGGCTAAAAGGTGGGAAGTTTGCTTGTTCTCCCCGATAAGCTAGACCTTGCGCTCTCTCTCTGTCTCCGTCTCTCTGTCTCACTGTCTCTCTCTCTCTGTGTCTCTGTCTCTCTGTCTCTCTCCCCTTCCTCTCTGTCTTTCTGTCTTTCTCTGTCTCTCTCTGTCTCTCTCTCTCCGTCTGTCTCTCTCTCCCCTTCCTGTCTTTCTCTGTCTCTCTGTCTCTCTCTCTCCCCTTCCTCTCTCTGTCTCCATCTCTCTCACACACACAGAATTTAATGTCTCTTTGCTAATTAAAATCCTTACTTCATCAGTCGTAACAGCATATTGTGCAACCAGAAGCTTATTTACTTGTCATGCCAAAGCCAGTATTTTACCAATCCCCTTGTTGCAAAGAAAATGATGTACCAGCAATCCCTCTCCCCCAAGTCCTATCTTTTAGCATGTTGTATACAGAATGAGGTCACAATCCTTAAAAATCATTTCCCACAAAATCAGACAGTAACTACTTCCTCAGTCAAGTCAACACCACAAACACAACTTACCCATTCAATGATTTTTTTTTTAATCTCCACAAAGGCTTCCAAATCAAGATTTAACTATTTTATTTTTTCTGGTACCTTCAAATTATTTCACAACTCTATTACAAGCAAAACTAACATCTATTAATGAAAAACAGAAGTGATTTTTATATACTCCAATTTTATAAAAAGGGCCATGTGACAAATCAATAATTGTCTCCTCTCAGTTGAACTAAATGGAACAAACAAGAAAAGCAAAGCACCAGGTCCCAGTAATAGGACTGCGCCTACTTAGGAGGTCACTGGAGGCCTTGGTACAAGGAGCTGTGCTTCAGTGGCACTTGTCTGCCTGCCCAGAAAGCATAAGGGTGAGGGGTCAAGGACAGAGTGAGGCCCACAACGCTGAAGATGTCCGCACAAAGGGGCCATTCATGACTAAGGCCCTTCCTTGTAAGGTTATCTGAACATCTGCCACAAAAACTAGACTCCTTGCATTAATGTACCTTCTCTTCCATTCCATATGGCAAATCCAAAGTAAAAACTCCCAAGGGACAACAGTTTTGTTTTTTTAGTTTAATTGGCATTTGGTTGCTCAAAATAATGGATTATCATCTGGAGTTTGGAAGCCTTTGTTATATAAGCTTTCACTATGTGCTGTAGAAAGATTTGACCTTTTCCTCTCCTTCTGTCTTATAATTATTCCTCCGTAGCATGAAAAACTCAATAGAAGCATCTCTCTGTGTAGACAAAACCAAGACAGTGCAAAAGTTCTTAAGTTAGGGGGCAGGAAGGGCATGGAAGGGTGTTCCATAAACTTTTTAAAAAATATTTTATTACCTGTATTTCAATAATTAGTTTCCTTTTAATTCTGCTTTATTTTTGGAGTTACAAACATCATTCTAAGAGGAGGTCCAAAGGCTTTGCCAGACTGCAAAAGAGGCGGCCCAAGTTTCATTAAAGGTTAAGAATGTGGACACAGTAGCGTAATTCCCTAATTCTCAAGTAATCCTCATCTCACAAATGTCCAAACAAAGACTATCCCATATGAAAAAGGAGATGACATAGCTAGGATTTTCAGAAATAGTCTCAACTGCAAGAGAAAGTGTATTTTTAAAAAGTCTCTGCAAAAATAATATGAATTGTATAGACAGGTAGTTCTCAAGGGAATATATCTAAGTTAATTACAGCTATATTGAAAAGAAAATACTCCAAATTACTAATAATTAGAGAAATGCAAATTAAGGAAACTCTAAGGTTCCACTTCTGGGGGCAACTAGGTGGTGCCATGGATAGAGTGCCTGGCTTGGAGTCAGGAAAACTCATCTTTATGAGTTCAAATCTGGCCTCAGATACTTACTAGTTGTGTGACCCTGGGCAAGTCACTTAACCCTGTTTGTCTTGGTTTCCTTGTCTATAAAATTAGCTGGAGAAGAAAATGGCAAACCACTGCAATATCTCTGCTAAGAAAACCTCAAATGGGGACACACAGAGTTGAACACAATTAAAACAGTTGGACACAAGTGTACAACAAAAGGTTCCACAACTCACATCTATCTGACAAAATAAGGAAAACAGGAAATGCTGGAGGGAGTTGTTGAAAACAGGTACATGGGAAAGCAATATGGAACTATATCTAAAAAGTAACGTAAGAATGCATACACTTTGACCCAGCTATACCATGGTTAGGTCTACACATATACACACACACACACACACACACACACACACACTCACGTGCATGTGTGTGTGTGTGTGTGTCCTGTCAACTGGGACATGGCGGAGTAAGTTATGGTATACGAATGGAATGGAATACCACTGTACTATAAAAATCATGAAGAGAAAGGTTTCCCATAAACCCATGAAGATTTATATGAACTGATGCCGAACAAAAGTGAACAGAATAATTTCTACTATCACAACAACACTGGAAAAAAAAATCTTTAGGGAGCTAGGTGGGACAGTGGATAAAGCACTAGATCAGGAGTCAGGAAAACCTGAGTTCAAATCCAGCCTCACACACCTACTATTAGTTAGTTGTGTGACTCTGCCCAAGTCACTTAACCTCTCTTAAACCCAGTTTTCTCATACATAAAACAGAGATAGTATCAGTATCTACTTCCCAGGGCTGTTGAGGATCAAATGATGAAATATTTATAAACCATTTTGCAAATCTTAAAGCATCATATAAATGCTAGTTATTATTAATATGCCTGTTGCTGAAAGACTTTAAAACTCTGATTAAAGCAATGACCAACTATGTCTTCAGAGGGCTAACACAAAAGAATGCAACCCACCTACCCAAAGGAAAGATGACTCAATGAAGTATGTAAACACATTTGTGAACGAAGGAATCTGTTTTGCTCGGCGATGAACATTATTCCACGGGTTTTCCTTTCCTTTCCCTTTTCAAAGGGAGAGGGAAGGAAGTGGGAGGGAGAAAGGAACAAGGGAAGGGAAGAGGAAGAGAATAAGCATTTATACAATATTTACTATGTACCAGGCACTCTGCTAAGAGTTTTTATAAATATTATCTCATTTGATCCTCACCAACAATCCTGGAAGGTCGGTGCTATTATTACAGTTGAGGAAACTGAGACAGACATTAAGTGACTTGCCCAGAATCATACAGCCAGTGTCTGAGGTTGGATTCTAAGCCTAGCCTCTATCCACTGCTCCACTAGCTACCTAGAGAACACAAAATGAATATCTGTTCATTGAAAAAGTATGTATTTTTGTCAGCCAATCGATGAATTACATTTTTTTTTATTAATAAAACATAGTAAGAATGGACTGGTAACTACTCAACACTGGCCCTCCAGCAACCTTTATCATTATCCTTTTCTTTATCAATTTCTCAAGGGTGGGGAACCTGCAACCTCAAGGTCACGTGTGGCCCTCTAGGTCCTCAAGCGTGGTCTTCGACTGAATCCAAACTTCACAGATCAAATACCTTTAATAAAAGGATTTGTTTTGTAACACTTGGACTCAGCCCAAGTGGCCTTCAAGGTGGCAGATTCCCCACCCCTGGTCTAGATGCTAGTCAAGAAAACAGTAAATCAAGCTTTCATTTGTGACCCCTGTTGATTTCCAACTACTCTGGCCACTGGAAGGCTCTTTTTTCCTTCAGATACACATAGCATGCTCTTACTTCCCTCATAAACAGCCGGACCTTCTAAATGTCCCCTCCAACAAGTGGCTTTGAGAGGACACAGAGGAAAAGTTCCCATCCCTGCTGCTTTCTTAAGGACTAAATGGGAAAGATGTGTTTTGGTATCTAGGGTTGAAACTCTCAGTGACTTCTCACAAGGACACAATTATAAATAATTATAAAATGCTGGTCTATAATCTATCATTCAAGGATGCTACGTACGGGTTCAACAAGGAAACCTAACCACTATGTATAACAAACTTGTTTATATGGCTTCATTTTACACACAACTGATTTACAAATAAAATGTTTATGAACACATCTAACTTGCAGACTGACTTTATGAGACTGATTCCATCGAACAGTAAAATGGCTCTCATTACTTTGCTGTACCCTTTTTGTATATGCAACATGTATGCACATATACACACCTGGGCTATTTGCAGTCAGCCATTTTTTGTTTTTAAGTAAAATCACAGAATTAGGGACTAAGTTGATATGGCTCTACTCTACGGAATCAGCCCAAGATAGACATCTTTATTTTGCTAAGACCTCTGAGGAAGGAGATGCCATGGCCTCCCTCAGCAACACAGTATTATTAATGTTCAACCTCACCAAAGGCAAATTTCAGAAACATCTTTTTTTCCAAAACAAAGCACCGCTTTGAAATTTGGAGGAAGACTATACTATTCATACGAATTTTTCAAACCTGTCTCTGCCCCTGACTTTATAAAGACCCAACATCTCTTGTCCTCTCCATCTCCCCCCACCTACCTCCTCCAAGCAATTAATTCAGTAATTCCACTGCGAATAATCTCCCCATTATAGGGGTTGCCTTTCTGACAAATGTTACTTAAGAAATATTTGCTGAAATGAATGCACAATAAATAGTTTCTAAGATGGCTCAGAATCAGTATTTCAGAGCTAGGACCCCACCAATCATATGATTCAACCCTCTCGTTTTACAAATCATGTTTCCTCAAATAATAGTGATGCTCATAAGTGGTTGCTTACTGTAAGAGCAACCATGCAATTAGCAATGAGGCTGTAAGAGAAATTAGATTTGTAACAGAAACAAACCATAATTCAATTCTATAAACCCGACTGCGTACCTACTATACGACCCACAACATCGGCTCTGAATATCTCCTGGGTCCTGGCATTTATTATCACATTTCCCCCTGCCATTATATATTTGTTAACAGTATCTCTAAGACAAATACATCAAGGGGAGGACCAGGTCTGATTACCCCTGTACAGTAGCACCAAAGACATTAACAAGTTAGAGAGACACTTAGATGCTTTTGATGATGATGTCGGATGGGCTTGCAAAAATTATGGATCTGTTCTTGCCCCCCCCCCCCCCAATGAGCTGACAATGACATCAGCGAGATAAGATATATACACAATTAACTACAATACAATAAAAAGGCATGTGAGAATGCCACATGAGTACAAAGTGGTACAGAAGATTCATGTGGATGGTAATTTTTGGCACAAGATACCAGCTTGTCAACTGTGGTAATTAGTCAAAGGGTTGGGCTTAATATGAATATAAAACAGAGACAAGGAAAATGTAGGTACATGTGTTGCAGGGAGTGGTATTACCCCCTGAGCCAAGTATGAAGCAATCCCTGGAATGGTAGGAAGGTAGGTAGGTAGGTAGGTAGGTAGGCACTAAGACACGGACGCTGCTCCTTAGTGCCTTTGGGGTGAGGGAAAGGAAAGTCTGACACAGTTCACATTCATTAAAGGACATGCCAGTGCATTATCACACAAAATATGAATTTCCTTTTGACCTGGGAAAATTATAAACTTGGAAAAATACATGTATATTCATATATGTGCTGTACATTATTCAGTATGAATCCCACACAGAGCCTCGTTTGGAGGGCTATGTTTTCATTTTAGGCACATTATGAGTTCTGTAACATGCTTTTTGCATAATGCTTATTCTAAAAGACACCATGATTTTTTTTAAAAGCAAAATTAATTTTAATTCACTTTCATTTGGAATACATTCCACTCTAAAGTGGTTCAAACTCAACCTAGCAGCAGCCAATGGCAATGTTTACTAGTCTACAAATTCTTTCTGCCAAAGGCCTTATAAAAATCTATAAACTTTCTAAAACTGTCTAGACTGGAGAAGGTAAATTATAACCTAACTCAAGGTGGGTCATTGGAATGCAGGCCAACTCTCCATTAACTTATGTTGCTGTAACCACACAAGCAAGGGAGTTACAGTTATCCTAAACTAGACAAGGTCCTCAAGTTTGTTTACAATCAATTACCAACAAGGAAGCAGAAGATAATCTCGTGTGTGTGAGCGTGTGCGTATGTGAGATCGTGAGAGAAAGAAAGAGGAAAGGAGAGGAAGATAAGAAGGGAGAGAGAGAGGGAAAATGGAAGAAAGAGAGAAAAGGAAAGAGATGTTGTTACTGCTGCCTTTCGATAAAACATTTATTGAGTATATTCTATATAATGTTGCATTTGCATAATAGAAAAAGAAAGCAGACTTAAGTGGTTCAGCTGAATGATGAAGGAATCTGAAGTCAAGAGAACATGGTACCATTTGCTCATTATCTGTATGAGCTGGGACAGTCATCCTAAAGCTTTATCCTAAGGCTCAGTTTCCTAACCAGCAAAATAAAGAGAACATCTGTCCTACTGACCTCACAGAAGACCACTTTTGTAAACTTTAAAGCCTTCTACAAATGAGAGTTATTATTATAAATCAATAATAATGACTAACAAAATGTAAGCAATTAAAAACGTATGTGGGGGAGAGGAGATAGAAAGGACATTGCTTGATTTTCATCATGAAAAAATATTTCAGAATTGGAAAGTGACTCAAATAAATTATTTTAAATGAAAATCTCTTGAAAGGCCCAAGGAGTTCTTTTTTAAAGTGTTTATCGGTTGGAGGGGGAATGAAAGCACTTCATATTTAATTAGTTTTCATATGACTACAGTCTAGAAGAAACCATTTTGAAAATATAATAAAAAGGAAAGCAAAGAAATGCCTGGAATCTGGCACTGCTATTTTCCCAATCATATCCAACTCTGAGAAAAGTGAGTAGAAAAACAATAATCACATTATCTTTAATTTCTTTATTTTTATTACAAAATGTCATAAAACATTTATGGTCATATTTTAAAATATAATGTCTTAACTGGAAGAGTTTTATTTCAGTAATAATTTTTTTTAAAAACAAGTAGTAAGGAGATATATATACACATTTATATACATACATACATATACACACACACACATATATATATATATATAAAATGTTATGTTCCTTGCACTATGGTCCAATCAAACTGACCTTCTCACTTTGCAACTCTCCATCTTCCACCTCCATGATTCTGTACATCACCGTCGCCATCACAACTACATCTATAGAAGTGTTTACTATGTGCAAGGCACTGTGCTAAGCCCTGTACAACTAGTATCTCATTCGATCCCCATAACAATCCTGGGAGAGAGGTACTAGTAGTATCTTCCTTTCACAGATGAAGAGTTTGAGGCAAAATGAGGTTAAGTTACTTGCCCAGTGTCCTGATCTAGACCCATATACATACAGAGGCATGTGTTAAGGAAAAATCACTTACCTGAGCCTCAGTTTCCACACTGGTAAAACAGGGATAACAGCACCTACCTCACAGGATGGATTGTGTTTTAAAGTGCTGCATAAATAAGGGCTATAACTATTATTAAAATCAAGACCACCGGGAACAGTAGATAGAGAGTTGGCTTCTGAGTCAAGTCAACAAACATTTATTCTGTACCTATGGTCCATACAAAGAAAGGGAAAACCAGTCCTTGCTCCCAATGGTCTAATGGGTGAGAAACAAAATGTAAACAGCAACAGAGGATAAACTGGAGATAATCTCAGAAGGAAAGCAGACCTGGGTTCAAATTCTGCTTCACATACTGGTAAATCATTTTAATTTTTCAGGGCCAAAGTCAACTTCCTAATACTCAGTCACAGAGAAGGAAGGTACTAGGAACTGTCTTCACTGACCTTCACCAATGAAATCATAGGTCTGGAAAAAAAAATTATCCCTCTTCTATCCTACTTTTTCCCAGTTCTTTTTTATTTCCATAGGAACTTCACCAAACCTTTGGAAAGAAAAGAAAAGGAAACGCAAAATGAGATAGTCAGTTTGGGGCGTGGTTTCCAGATCTTCTGTTCCAATTGAATTGTTTTAATTTGCAGTCACCCAGGGTGCAGACCAATAACCGTTCTCTCTAATTACACAGTGGGAATCATCTGTTCCTAAAGGAAGTCTTTAATTACTCCACACTTGGCATTCCCTCTCCTGGCTTCGGTGACCAGTTTCATGTGTGTATGTGTGTGTCCTCCATTCCCCATCCCACCCAACTGCTTCAAGATCCAGAAGTAAACATCCCTGTTGGCACACACCACCTTTTCTAGAAAATCAAGATCCCTCCACCCACCCCCTAAATCATTCCCTCTCTTCTTGATTCAGGACACAATCACAGAAGCAAAATAAGAGGGAAAAGAGCAATCGATTTTTAGTTGGAGGACTGTGTTTAAAATCACACGTCTGTCACTTAATATCTGTGTGGCCTCAGGGGGCTCGGTAAACCTGAAAAACCTCATCTATAAAATCAGGTTAAACTCAATGGATTCTTAAGATTTCTTCAAGCTCTAAATATATAATCCCATGATTAAAATAATTTGTTCTATATATATACACATATACCAAATTCTTCCAACTACTTCTGGACATCTGAAGGTAACAACGGTTCACCTGTTTAACTCCAGGTGACCAACTTCAAATGGTCTACTGAGGACGAGGAAAGTATGATAAGATTTAGAACCAGAAGAAATGCCTTGTAACAAATTAGGATTGCTCAGCACACAAAATGGAAAAACAGTGCCCCAGTCCTGTGAATCAATACACAGTCACTTAGGGCTCAAGAGTAAAGCAGTTAATTGCTCTTAACAACACATACATGTAAGTGTATGTGTCACCTAGCACAGCGCCTCCCCTGTTATCAACATGCATTAATGTTTGTACCTCTTCTCTTTATTCCTCCTTGTCCATATATGTCTATGCATGTCTGTATACAAGATACCCAGAATGTCTCAAAAGCTTAAAACTATGGGAGGGAAGAAAGAAAGGAAGGGAGGAAATGAGGGGCGCAAGAAAGGAAGGAGGAACAGAGGGAAAGAGGGGAAAAGAGAGGGCCATTTAACTAAAGCTGTTTTCTGACATCCAGTCATTGAGGAAAAAAAATGGAATCTATTGATTTCTCCTAACAGGTGTACTCAGACAAGGAGCTTTTGAAACACTTCATTAACCAACTGAATCACATCCTAGGAAAATATCTCTATACGGTTTTATAAAATCCAAGGATATGCAGGAATAAAATTCACAAGGCAAAATTTCAAGATTATAGACCAGGATGAACCACTGGCAGACCAAGCCTGGCATATGACAACCAGACCTGGAGAGCATTCTGATGTGAGTTTTCATTTCATACCCACCCAGCCCTTCCAAGTGGTACTATGGGGATGTGTGCCTGTGCATGCCTGTATGTATGTGTCTATGTGTCTGCGTCCTTAAGACAGTTTTTCTTACCATCTGGAACAAGGCAGCTTCTCCTGTCACCTTTATGTCTTAATAAGACCTAGAACCAGTTTCCATAAGGTGTCTGGTTTTTTTCCCCAGAAAAAGAAAGAACAGCCTAAATAATGCAGTGGGTGGGTGGGGTGGGGGGGTGAACTGCTGCATCAAATCACACTCTAAAAACACACACAAAGAAAAGCAATAGAATGAAGTTTACTTTGGCTACCATAGGAACTGGCTATGTGCTGACTTACTTTTGAAGCTTCTTACTAGTGTGAAAGTTATTTTGAATAGCTACTTATTACCTTGAAAATTTTTTAGCTTTCTCAAAGCCCCTTTATAAGAACTATATTTTTCCTCCTTCAAAAACCTTGAAGAACATTCCTTTGCTATTGGTCAATTTCTCTATTTTGCTCCAATAGCAATGATGAAGTTCTGGGATGCTGGGACCCCAAGAATGCCAAGACAGAGTTGCCTGGAATGAATTCACACACTCAAGCCTTTTCTTAGTCAAGTGGTAAAAAGTTTATTGTAACACTTTAGCAAAAGCGGGCAAAGGTCCTTATGGGAACCCTGCAAGAGACTGAAGATGGTGCTGTGGTTTATATGGAAGGGGCATGGGAAAGGAATGCCAGGGATATTAATTTGATAATCTAAGGGTCCAGGTGTTTTGGGGAGCTATGGAGTCTACGGGAAAGTTTAGGGAATATACCTAACATTGAAGGAGTGGTCAGAGGCATGGACCGTGGGGATCTGGCAGGAGGAAGAGTCCTTGGGCCAGCCAGGGACAAAAATCCTTGGGCCAGGCACCCCTGTCTATTCCGATAAGAGCATGTGTTCTGTAATAAGAAAAAAATTTCTCATGGGGCAGGGACCTACTGAGAAACTGAGAGGCTTTCAGAGACATGATCTTAGGGCTGGGTCCTAAGTAACCCATCAGCAAGATGTTTTCACACTCAATCTGACGTGCCACAAACCACCTTTTCGAAAATGCTATACTGCTCAGTTATCTACATGTACTTATTAAAAACAAAACAAAACAAAAAAACAGGAAAAAAAAACCCTCTTCCCTTTCCTCGGACATCAAGTGCCCCTCAGTTGCTGTAGTCCTAACCTAAAGGTCAGTGTTTCTGCTGTGTAAAAATGTAGAACCTTTCATAAAAGGTACTTAAATAAATGATTGCTGAAGTTATAGGTTAGTCTTTTCCAGCATCCCCATGCCAACACTGAGCAATATACACAGGGTGATCTCCTAAAATAGAGTGAAATATAAAATGATTTTGTAAAGGGAGTTCCAATCAATTTCATAAAAGTCACTTCCTGTAGAATTGTGCCAAAGTCATCTCCCAAAGCAACAAGCTAGCCCTACTATAGAAAACACCAGAAAAGGAAATGGCAAACCATCCCAGTATCTAAGCCAAGAAAACCCCACAGACACTATGGTCCACAGGGTCATAAAGAGTTGAACATAACAGAACAACAGAAACTCTAGAAAACATTCAGTTTGTATGTCTGAAATTCTATTCAGCTTCAAAAACAATGGGAATGGAGAAGGGCATATCCTAGAGAACTCAATGAGACAGGAAAAGGATAATGGTGCACAGGGGTGAGAGTCAGAAGTCTTGAGTTCCAATACAGCCTCAAATATGATTAACTATGTCTCCTTCTCTGGGCAAGTCACTTAACTTTTGCCTCAGTTTCCTCAACTGGGGATAACAGCACCAACCTCCACCAACCTCCCAGGGCTGTTGCAAGGATCAAGTGAGGTAACATTTGTATAAAGTGTTCGGAGCAGGGCCTGGCACATGGAAGGCTCTATATAAGAGCTTATTTCCTTATTTCCTTCCCTTCCCCTAACTTCACTCCAAAGTTAAAAAAGACTTTGGAACTATGGAGCCTGAACGCAGATTGAAGCATACTATTTTCTTTTTGTGTGTGTTTTTTTCTCATGGTTTTTCCCTTTTATTATGATTCTTCTTTCACAACTTGACTAATGTGGAAATATGTTTAACACGATTGTACATGTACAACCTATATCAGATTGCTTGCTGTCTTGGGGAAGGAGGAGGAAAGAGAAGGAAGGAGAAAAATTTGGTACTCAAAATTTTACAAAAATGAATATTGAAAACTATATTTACATGTAATTAGAGAAAAAATAAAATACTATTAAGGAAAAAAAGACTTTGGAGTAAAACAAGGAGAGGCTGTACTGCTGAGAGAAAATGGACAGCAGCAGTGTGACTCTCAGAACAGTCTTGAGATCCAATTGTCAAGAGAATCTTGAAGTTAATGAGGCAAAGCCAACTCTTAATTTTCATTAATAGAGAAACAGACCATCCAAAATGGCAGATTATCCAAAAACCAATACTATTTACTTCTTCTGAGGTCATTTCGTTCAATTTTATTTTGCAGGTGAGGAAACTGAAGCCCATAGAGGTTAAATGACTCCAGATCTAAAGTGCCTCCCACTGTACCCCCTGATGCAGGAAGAAATGGGAAATCAGTACCACAGACCTCTCCAAAGTTCACTCTTAAATATTCTCTAACGCAGTGATCCTAGAGGTGATTGGCACTAGTTCTTTATTATGTGATTTTCCTTCAAAATCTTCCTCTCTTTTTTAAAAAAATAAGTATTATCAATGTCACTTAAAATTTATCAGACATAATTAGTATCAGTTTTTGGCTCATAAGTAGACTGAAAATAAAAGAGCTAGAGAAGTGGAAGGGAATAGAAGAAACAGAGGTAGCGAGGTGGTGCAGTGGATACAGCAGGCTTAAAGCCCAGGAGACCTAAGTTCCAATCCAGCCTCAGACACAGGTTGACCCTGAGCATGTCACTTAACTTTTCCCTCAGTTTCCTTAACTGTAAAATGATAATAAGAGCACATACCTCATAAGGCTGTTGCAAGGATCACAACTGTAAGTGTTCAGCACAGCACCTGGCAATTAGTTGGGCTGGCGCTATATAATTTACTTACTCCCTTCATTTCTCAGGGAAAGAAAAAGAAGAAATTTACCAAGGGTAGTTCAGGTAGTTGGAAGAATAAAGGTTAAAAGGCTATTTTGAGATTGCAGCTGAATTAACTGAGTTGGAGTGCTGAAAGTCAGCTAAAGGGGGAAGCAGAGCACGTGTATGACTTCTTTAAAAGAGAAAAAAAAGGAAGCATGGAGAAGACAGGACTGGGTTGAAGCTGTTTCCACTGCGATATTCCCCTCTCCCCTTCAACCTTTCCCTAGCTACTTCATGCTGCTGTTGAGTCAGAACAGCTGGTCTAGCTGCCTGTGACAATGGGGAATGAAAAGCACAAACTATGCCAATTACTGTGGTGGTCTCAGATGAGGCACTGGTAACTTCCACGAGGTTTTCTGATTTGTGCAAAGATGGTACAAGCATCCCTAAGTTCCCTTCCCACCCTAACATTCTGTGATTCTATACGGAGGGCAATGCCAAACTTCCAATTCTCAGAGATGAAACATTTTATTTTGTTTTCTACAAGCAAGGGGTCTTCCCTTGCTCTGAAAGCTTCTATATACAAAAGTAGGGAAGCTTCAGTCAATACAAAAATAAACTCTACTGCCAGGCAGACCAGAGTCAAGGACTGAAAGTGAACTGCCTGTCCTATTAGAAGTTCTAACACTCATGCCCGGTCACATGGTCCAACAGTTTCTCACATAACATTACTAATCCGTTATCACTAGACCCTCACTGTAACACTGGCTTAACCTTTCTTTGTAAGGTTATAACGGTGTACCCTTGGAACTCTCTGTGCTGTAACACAGCTGCAACTAATATGTTTTCCTAGAAGAAATTAATGTGAAGTGGGGTATGGCTTCATCCTACCGAATATACTAATTTGGGAGTGACTTTAAAAGGGGCAAACAAAACAGAATTTATGCCATGATCAATGTTTCTTAAGAATTGTTTTCTTTTTAAGTCACTCTTTTATTCTACAACCCACTAACCTCTTTTTTTGAAATCTTTAATCTCCTTTCTGAAATGTGAAGTCCAGTTCCTAATGAAGTTGCAACCTATCAGGTGTCCCAAAAGTCTTAGTAGCTCCAGTAGCATAAAAATACCCCAAGACTTTTGGGACAACCTGTAAAAAAACCTCTTCAACGATCATACTTTCATGGAGAAGTATTAAATGTGCAGTCAGAAGATCTGGGTTCTAATCTCAGTCATGCTACTTCCTTGGGGGCAAGGTAAATTCTTTGAGCCTTGGTTTATGATGTGTAAAATCATTC
>CM053591.1:27119173-27164419 GCA_028646515.1 Pseudochirops corinnae | reverse complement strand
GGAAAGACCTAGTATTTCAAGCGAAGACCTAGTATTAAAAAACTAGATGTTGATGAAAGATAATCAACAAATTATGGTGATACGGGGGGGGGGAAAGTGTGTATTTTCTTCTCAGATTTCCTACCGACTACAGACTATCCCCTGAACAGTTTTACTTTCCTCGTCTCCTCTTTGTCAGAAAGGGCACACCTATAATTTCTAGTTTTAAAAAAAGGCATCCAATCAATAGCACCTCTAGATGGTACTGGATAGAAAGAAGTTAAATCTCATAATACGAACACCACAAGACATCGAAATCCTTTATATGTAATGAACTCAGGACAAAATCCCACCCCTCATATTCTCAAGTCCAGTGTTGAGGGGTCTCCATAGCCAGTTGGTAACAGAAAGTCAAAGGAACACATCAGGAAAAAGAGCCAAGTGTCATCCACTTACCCCTTTTAGCTTCCATTCCCTTCCATTAGGCTGTAAGATGTCTCTCTTTCTCTAAGGGATATGCCCTGTTTCAGTAAATGTTGGGAAACAGTGAGTTTGCCTAGCGAGAATGCTTAGAATGTCTAAGGCAAAGACAGGGATGAACTGGGTAACAGTGTCTTACTAGCAAAAGAGAAAGTGCTACAAAAGACAATCAGATTTCTTCTGCATACAGCCCTGTTTAGATAGACCAGAAAGACACTTATTTCACAGGATTATTGGTGTCACAGCACTGATCACTCAGTAAATACTTCCCAGACAAGTCATCAGATCCATACTTACTAAGGGCCATTCTCTGCATCATCAAACAGACTGAGCATACAGAACTCTGTTGTAGCAATATCTGTCACTGCAATGGGAATTTTATTCATGTATCCACGAGTGTCCATTCACATCTGTGTTATAACAGTCTTTAGATGGGCAAGTAAAGTATCTGTTTAGAGCCCTCTGTGATATACTAACATTTTAAGAAGAGGTTATTAGCCTAAGCCAAAAACTGGAGTATCTGCATTTCCACAGTCATTTTTTTTATCCCCTCTTTTGAAATAAGATAATATTTTTAAAGTGTTTTGTAAACTTTAAGATGTTATAGGAACGTTAGCCACTATTATTATTACATTAAAATGAAGTCAGAGTAGTAATATTCTTTTCAACCAATCAACAAGAATTTATTAAGCATCCACTATGAACCAGTAAGTATGCGAAATGCTGAGGTGACAAAGACAGACTAGTTCCTTTCCCTGTAGGAATTTACATTCTAACCAAGATATAGCAAGCACATCCTTATTTTAATCTCTGAAACTTTTTCATCTCATTGTGTTTTCTCTTAAAGATCAGTAATAACCCCAAATCACTCCCATGACATGGTTTGGCTCAGAATGAATGGAAACAATTGTATGGATTATGGCCAGAAACCCTGACTGAGTGTCTTCCCCTACCAGATCTATTTTTTTAAAGAGGTCATTCTTGGCTTCATTTTTTATTAAGTCTTAATCACTGAAGGGTGCTACCTCAGTCAAAGTGAGACTCATTAGTTAAAGACCTTAGTTTGAAAAGGCCAAGGTCCACCACTGCATCCTGGGCCATCTCCCAGATGATCTATATCTGGTCACTTGACACTGATGGCTCTGGAGGAGAAAATGAGGCTGTCACTTTGCACAGCTTTCCCTCACTTAAATCCAGTTCACTTGCAAGTCATGGCATCACCTCCCTGATGTCAATGTTGCTCTTAGCGAAAGAAGGACAACCAGTCGCAACAAGCACAAATGGCAAGCATAAACAAAGCTAGGTGGCTTAGTGAATAGAGCACCTGCCCTGAAGTCTGGAGGACCTGAGTTCAAATGCGACCTCAGACACTTAACACTTACACTAGCCTTGGGCAAGTCACTTAACCCCAATTGCCCTCCAAAAAGCAAAAAAAAAAAAAAAAAAAAAAAAAGCAAATTATAGAGACCAAAAAAAGTCTCATGTAGAAGAAGGCTGAGTCTTGAATGAAAAAGAAAGATGGAGGTAATCTTAGTCCTGCCTAAAGAGCCCAGGGAAAAAGAATCTAAGGTCAGCTATGGCAAAAAAGAAACAGAGACTTCTATTTTTAAGTCACTATTTAGAGAAAGCACAACAAACCAAAAAGGAAGGAGGGAGAAGAGAGAGAGAAAAAGAGAAGGGCAGGGAAAGGAAGAGAAAGGAAAAGAAAGGTGAAGAAAGGAGGGAAAGAAAGAAAGGGAGAGAAGAAAACAGAAAACAAGAAGGGAGGATGGGAGAGAGAAACCAAATCTTAATGCAGAGAATTAACACTGAAAACAAAAAAATATACAGTGACCAACCCTCACACAATTCTAGTGCTACAAATTACATTCTAGAGAGATAGCTAGAAACCAGGAATTAGTTCCCAACACTCCCACTCAATGTGGCAGTAACTAATCTTTACCCACTATATTTATAATAGAGATAGACTAGTTTAAAATGGGGGGGGGGGGGGAGGATGTTAAATAAAGGCTTGTTCCATTGGTCTTGGTCATGGTCCTGTAATGAAACTTAAAAAACTTAAAAATAAGATTTAATAACACTGATGCGTAAGTATAAATATATATATATATATATATTTAACTGTAATTACAGTGTCCCCTTGTTTAAAGTCTTAACTAGTAGTTGGATTTTAAAACTTCTGTCCAAAGTCTTAAGTACTTAGAAAACCTAAAGTGTCTTACTCGTTTGCCCAAGAAGGTACTCTCTCTCTTACCCCTCCCCCAACAAACTAAACCAGCCCAGTTGGGCCATCTGTACATAACCAGCTTTCCCCACTGACAAACGAGAGGTTCCCTCCCTTCCCTAGCTGGCACTCCCAGCCCCTAAGTTCAAGAACAACAAGGGGCAGGACACTGAATACAAAGCCAGAAAGAGACAACAGGGTAAGAGGCCATGAGGGTTAAAAAGGAATCACCTCTTAGGTAAGCCTCACCTATCCCAAGCCCCTCTTTTTACTACTGAGAAAGCTAAGACCCACAGAGACAGGTAAAGAAACTTGCCCAAAGTCATACATAAATACTAAGAGATTATAATAAATTTATTGTGCCTTAATACTTAAAAAAAAAGTCCCTCTGAATTTGGCAAAAACAGAATAAATTTACTATAAACATCTAAACCTCCTCTAGCTTTCACCTCTCCCCTAAATTTGAAAAAAGAAGAAAAAGTAGAACCAAAAAAAAGTTTTAGGAAATAAATTATAATATCAGTTCAAAACAAAGAAACCACCAATGAGCCACAGAACTCCCTCAGTGGCCAATAAGCTTTGGATCACATCAACACTGCCTCAGGCTATTGTCTCAACAATTCTCCCAAACTGACTCAGAGTCAGAACTGGTCAGTACTTACTTGGGAAGGTTTCAAAAGAAACTCCAGATCTAACAGCAAGTGTGAAGACTGTGAATCACTGAGCTCAAAGGTGGACATAGTTGTTTGGACTTAAGAGGCATGCCCACCATTGGACAGGGCCTCAAGGTGGTAACAGAGGTGGTCCTCAACCAGGATGGACCTAACAGCTCTACTAATCTGCTTTCCCTGCTTTTTTTGAAGAGGTAAAAATAATCCCCAAATATGATGATTATGAAGGTCCTGGCCTATACCAAACAGCGTGATCTCCTAAGAATGATAGGACGACAGGCTGAGACAAAGAAATGGCTTAAGGGATCATCTCATCTCATGTCTCATTTTAGAGTTAAAGGAAGCTGAGTCCCAGGGAAGCTGACTTGCCCAAGGTCACCCAGCCATAATTTGAAATCAGACCCTCATATTCTGGGACGTAGCAGACATACTGACTTGTAAGATGCCTGGAAGACACAGGGATCACCCAAGGGAAAAACAAAAGTCCCTAAATTACACACTAGAGAGTATGGTAAGGAAGAAAAAAGGGGAGTAGGGAGAAAAGAAACAGGAAAGGCTTACCCCATTTAATTCTAAAGAAAATCATCTGAAAAGGGGGCATGTTAGATGATACATTTTTTTAGTATTGTGAAAAAGAATGTCCCTCAAGAGAGCAAACAAGAGAAGGGCTTTGCTGATGTTAATAGTACAAAATTAGGCAGATAAAAGCCTGTCTTCACAACTAGCCTGGGATTTACAGTAACTGCAGGCAACAAGGTCAAAACACATGGCTTCAACAGTTGACCTGCCGAGCCATAAAAGTGGCTTTTATTTCAGAGAGACTCCAGATAATATAATGAAGGAAGATGGTGTTGGTAGTGAGTAAGAGAAAAGGAAAGAAGACCAATTAAAACAAGTTTTAAATTACAATGGTGTGGAAACAGTTTGTTTGAATACACATACTGCAGAACCCAAGAGAACATGCAATTTTCATAGAAGGGGTCAAATGTTTCTCTGCTCTGATCGCTCAAGGTTTTTTTTTTTTCCCCCATGGAACCTATGGTTTGGAATCTATATAGCATCTATACCAACTCTTCTTCTCATACCCTTTCCAAAAAAATCAGATCTTCTCGATGGCACCCAAAAACAACAAAAAACCCCACCCTACCAGAGGAGGGTTTAAAGAAGGTATGACATCAGTAAAAATCCACATGCCAGTTCAAAGCAGCACAATAACACACTGTATTTCTATGTGCTTTTCCTCAATGCTTCCAGGTACTGCAGGCACCACACTGTCTGCTTTTCTTTCTGACATGAATTAATAACTTCCTTCAATATTCCACACTGATGTCTCATCCAACCAGCATCAATTTAACCACTCATTCTGGTTAGTCATTTTTTGCAATGCCAAAAAGTAGGGAGGATCACTGAACTGGAAAAGGTGCCAATTAAATGCAGTCTTCCTTTCCCTTTTATTCTGTTTATCACTTATTGTGATCACCTTTATCATTGTCCCAGGGACAACTTCACCTACCCAAAGTATGACATGACAATTGATTCCAATTAGATTTCCAACATCCGAAGTTTAAGCCCTATATAATTAATAGGTAATTCAGGCCAGAGAATCTTCCATTGTTGGCCAACGATACTTTTCAATATTCTGAAGATACATAATTTCAAAGTGGCCATTCACTCACCAATTGTAGAATACAGTCCCATCTAAACAAACACCTTGACAGACACTGGACTGATAACTAGACTAATAATTCTATAGCTAACAGGTACCAGGATTAAGTAAGAGGCTCTTTAATTATGTTGGGTACATGAAATAAAAAAACTGCTAATGCCAAAAAATTCATCAACCTGGTGACAAGTTTCTATGAACTTTAGTCTATAGATGAAACCTTTCTTGCTTTGTAGGATCTGTCAGAGTTTACAGGCTTCAAAAAACCATTATCACTTCCAAAGTATCATGAAACATCTAACACGGTTAACTAAGGTTTTCAAGGTCAACTAATACAGTATGATTTGAAATGATAACATTCTAGACTCCCCCTTCCCCCATTATTAACAATAGTTGAAGGAACAACTGATGGCCATGGCAAGTCAGAACCATTATTTCCAACCAATAGTACTCAATGAAATATTAGAAATTTAAGTTGATAAAGATATACCAAACACTAATGAGTCTTCTATACTACAAGATTTTTTTTTCTGGAGGGGGGTGGGTAGATTGATGCCATTAGAGTCAAGGAAACAGTCTCCCTCTTCCAGGAATGCAATGAAGATATTACCAAGTTTAGTTTCACAGTGTAACAATTATATCAAGGAAGAAGAAACTATTCCCAATTATCTGAGGCAAACTGCATTGAAGGAAAGCCCAAAAAGCGGCTGGGAGTTATCTTTAGTCACAGACAAGGGTTATTTAAATGGTAGAAAGAATAGGAGATCATTGTAATTAATGCCACTGAAAAGACAAAGAATGAGAATAAACGACCAGGAACTGCCAGTTATTTCCCCTTTTTCATACTTTCTTCCATCTGAGTCACCTGTCCCAGACACACAAGTACCAGGTGATAGCCTTGAGCAATCCAAAAGGAGTGGCTGGAGAAAAATGGGAGTGAATAGAAAACAGGGGTGTATATGTTCATCATCATCGTGTTTCTAAAGCAGAATCACCCCACCTCCAGACTGTTTCCAGGTCTGGCTTCTGTCCAGACACTACTCTCAAACATTTCTCAACATTATACTTTGATCCATCAGATGAAACAGCAATTAATAATAACCAGAAGAGAAATCCCAAATTAGGTAAGTCTTACGGTTAAAGCAAGATGGAGCAAAAATTCTGCAGGATTAAGTCAGAGATCCTTTAAATTAAGTAGGTTATACGGTAACAATCCAAAAAATGTGAAAGAGGACACAGCTCCTAGAGTCAGAGTTAACTAGTGAAATCCTCAAGAACTATGTAAAAGCTAAATTGACTACAGCCATCCCCGCATTAGTTCACCATTTCCACCCTCATTTATTTTTTTTAAACAAGGAGAATCAAAGCACTCAGTAATAGAAATGCAACTCCCCCAACGGACAAATCATTTCACAATAACAAATTTTAGTAGTTACCTTATCATCTGCATTTCACACATTTTGCAAGCACTGTGCCACGATGATTTAACTTTTCATCATCAAAATCCTCCATTTCCCAATAGTTCTTCAGTCCTCAAATTCTCTGGGCTTCCCCAGACAGGACACAAGTAAGCACAGAACACACAGGACTAAAACCCTGGTTATAGGAAACAATGGAGTTGCAAGTCCTACAAAGTGGAATTTCTCCTATAACCCAGGATTAACACTTTTCATTTAATCACTGATAGAAAAAAAATGTTCTTAAATGAGCCACAAACTTCCTTGCCTTCTTAAACACAGCATATGTAACATAACTGCATGTTTTCAAAATGAGTCAGGGTCATGATCAAAAATCTTCGTTATTATGTTGTGCTTGAAGATGCTGTTCACATTAGGAGAGAGGGCCAAACGTGACTTTAGAATCTCCTTGGAAAAAGACCCTGTTTCTCAGCTCCCTTGGGGTAATCTGCTTCTTTCTCTAAAGGTGAGATAAAGCACAGCTGTGTTCCAGTTGTCTTCCTATGACATCAGAGAAACAAAAGATCAACAGCTTTCTCCCAGAGTTTTCTCACCCTATATAAAATTATCATTTTCATCTTCTCTGTTGCTATCAGCATCCTTTGACTTGCCAACATGAAAACATTATCTCTGATTTCTAGCATGTTAATAAATACAGTGTGCCTATAAACACCACCTTCTTAGTATTCACCTACTTTTCTAACTCACTCAAGTTTTGTTTCTCCATGGGATGAAGCCTGGGGCTTGTTGGGGGGAGGCCCCACTCCAAATTTACAAATTCTTCATCAGAATCAGAAGCCTATACCCCAGATACAACAGGCAATCATTGGGTTCTTCCTAAGGTGTATATATTCACTCAGTGAATTGTACTCATGGCTTGGAAGAGACAAAATGGTATATAGTTAAGAAAAGCACTGGACTATGAATCAGAATAAATCCCATGCTATTATCCTAGCACAGACAAAAATGAACAAGGAGGTGTCTACTTAGAAAAATTATGAAGTCCAAAAAGGCACATATTAACTGTCTAAAGCCTCCCTACTCCACCATTTGAGGGGCAGTGATACCATGCGAAGAGTATGAAACTCTCAGTCAGCAGAGCTAGGAAAAACTATATAAATTCTCTGAGACTCAGTTTCCTCACCTATATAATAGGAAAAAGAAAAGCTACACCATTTCAGAATGCTCTTCTTAAGCAAAAACAATGGTTTCCAACACAAACACATAGGTTTTTAAACCTGAAAGAATTGTATAAATAAGAACTACTATTATGAGAACCATAGTTCACTATCAAGCCTGGGGCCACCTCCCCTTTGTAGGACCCAATACTTTCCAGCTCTCTAGTCACCTTTTGCCCAAACTGAGTCCCCTATCTTTGGTTTCACTTTGAGCAGCACTCAAAACAGTACCTGGCACAGAGAAGATGCTTAATAAATGTTTACTGACTGACAAAACTGCATTTAAACTTAAGGTTGGTGTTTTTTTGTTTGTTTGTTTGTTTGTTTTGCTTTTTGTAGGGAGGAAGGCTGGGCAATTGGGGTTAAGTGACTTGCCCAAGGTCACACAGCTTTAGTGTTAAGTGTCTAGAAGCCCAATTTGAACTCAGGTGCTCCTGACTCCAGGGCTGGTGCTCTATTCACTGTGCTACTTAGCCGCCCCTAAATTTATGTTTTATATATCACCAACATCTTACCATCCTTCCAATTTTGGAATGAAAGCCTTTGACTGCAATTAGAAGAAAAAAGGCAATGTATATGGGGCAGCTAGGTGGCACCGTGAATAGAGCACCAGCTCTGGAATTAGGAGGACCCGAGTTCAAATTTGGCCTCAGACACTTAACACAAAACTAGCCGTGTGACCTTGGGCCAGTCACTTAACCCCAACTGCCCTCCTCCCCCCAAAAAAGCAAAAAAAAAAAAAAAAAAGGCAATGTATTTTAAGCAAAAAGGCTTACCTAACATCACTTACTATATTGGTACCAGACTTAATGTTAACACACTATGGGCTTGAGACCTACTATAGCTCAGAACTCTCAAACTCAAGTGATCCACCAGTCTTGCCCCCTAAGAGAAGGGACTAGAGACATGAACTACCACATCCTGATTCTGCATTTTTAAAAAAATAACTATTTCAATGCAATGGGCTTCATTTGTAACCTTTTATATCCCATTTTATTCATTTGAGACATAATTCTGAAAAGGGGTCCGTAGGCTTCACCAGACTGCCAAAGGGGGTCCACAACACGGAAAGGGTTAAGAACCCCTAAGACTAGATGACAGTCTCAAAGGTCCTTTTAACAATTCCCAACGATTACACAATGCATATCCACATCCCACTACACCAGGCATACTAATGCTAACTAAACATAATCGAAAACTAACAAATGTACAGAGAAAAACGATAAAATGTATTTGGCTATAATACTAATACAACTACCAGCTGCTATTAACACTGGGGGAGGCAACTTGTTCCAGGCAAAGAAAAACTGATTTGGATAACTGTGGGCAAGTCAACCTTGCTGGGCTTCAATTTCCTCATCTGTAATATTGGGGGGGGGGGGCAGGCAATGGCCGCTATAGTCCCCTCCAACTCAATCTATGATCCTATGTAGCATTAAATGAGTCAAAGAATCTGTTCACTGGAGGACCTCAATGATTTCTCTGTTAATGTCATGAGGTTAAAGTCCATCTCCCACCTTTGTGCCTTTGCAAAGGAGATCTGGAATGACCTCCCTCCTTATCTCCACTTCCTGTAATCCCTAGCTCCCCTTAAGTCGGGCCACATGCTGCCTTGTATACAGGACTTTCCCCAACGCCTCCAGTTGATAATTCTTGATTTTTTTCTTGTATTTACTGTATATATAGTTTATGTTTTCTTAATTGTGTACACATCACCATTCCCCCTATCAAGGTTCTTGACAGCAGAGACTATACAGTCTGACTGGCACAGAGTAGGCACTTAATAAATGCAAATTGAATTATAAAGTTGTTGTTTTTTTTAAATCTATGCTCTAATTTTTTCCACTTTATTTTTCTTGTTTGCAACATGGCTAACACAGGAATACGTTTTGCATGATTTTATATGTATGACTAATATCACACATCTTGCCTTTACAATGGGTGGGGGAAAGAATCCAGAACTCAGAATATTTGAGAAAAGGATGCTAAAATAAATAATATTTTAAAAAATAAATTCTAAATTGATAAATGTGGATAAAAAACCAACAGTGTTCAATCTTCCTAGTCCATACAGCTTTAGCCAACTGTTAATGAAGCACAATTTTTTTTCAAACAATCAGAGAAAACTAAGGCTGGAAGGAACGTTGGAGATTCTCTAGCCTAATCCCCTTCTTTTATTGATGAGAAAACTGAGATCCAAAGAATTTAAGTGATTAACATGTGCAGTCATACTATAAATGAGAGATCACAATTGGAACCAGAATCTAGGGAGTTTCCAAACTCCTAGTCCGGCCCCAGCAGTCAGACCATTGTGACCCACTACCGAGTCCTGCTGGAAAACAGAAGGAATCAATGCATCAGCTCGATTTTCCCTAAGTCCTCTTAAATGTTTGGTTATGAACAGAATCCCATGCACATGTGACACTTAATATTTCCTCTTCACAGTTAAACCAAAACAAACACATATTAAGACACTCCACAGAACACTGGTCCTTTACCGAATTGAGATTGCAATCTAGTTAGGAAATCACATAGATAATGAGCAATAATTCATGGTAAGTGCATTAGAGAGGTGCAAAACCCACATCCTTTGTGTTAACAAAATTGTAAAGAACAAAAATAGAAAGCCACACGTACTACAAGTCACAACCACACCTTAAGGTGGTTTGACTTAAATGTTTTCAGGGAACAAATGTATTAGGGGGGATCGATAGGGAGTGCCTTTTCACTAGAATGTGTCTTATTGTGTCAAAATAAAAATTATTAATAATTCAAAATGTTTTAGCCAACAATCATTTATTAAGTGTTCCCTATGCACCATGCACTCTGCTGTGCACTGAGAATACAATGGCAAAAACACTCAGTGCCCTCAAGGAGCTCAGCCAGTCTAATGTTTTCAATAGAACGCTGCCTAATCAGTCTTTTTTGAGATCTGAAGAGAAGTGCTTGTTAATATTTTAGTTGGATTTTAAAGGATAGATGGGTGACAGAGTATTGTAATCACTGAACTGATCACTGTTCCCCCCGTTTTTTACTTAATTGGTACAAGAGAGTTGAATAGGGGCATTATATAGGAAATGGTTGTGATTTTGTAAAATCATAAGCTTTTTCACATGGATCATAACTGAACAGAAGAGTTATGAAATAGATATTTGGCCATTAGGAACTTCATTTAAAAAGGCTGAGTTATTAAGCAGCAGGGTCAAAATCTGAGGCCAGGTCCAGTGACATTCAATCCAGTGTCTTCTTTACTATACAAGAACCTAAGAAAGGCAGTATGGTTTAGGATTTAGAGTTTCAAATGCCAAGCAAAGGAGTCTAAACTGGATTCAGAAGTCAATAGAAAAGCACGGGAGGGTTGTGAACTGAGAAAATGCATGGCCAGATCATAAAGATTATAAAAGACTGACTGGAAAGGGGAGAGAAGGAAGATGTAATAGTCCAGGCAGGTGGTTATAAAAGTCTGTTGTAGAGTTGTTGTAGACAAAGAGGAAGAAGGAAGGGAAGGTGAAAAAGAAAAAAGAGAAAGATGAAAAGCAGTAGTAGCTATAGTAGAAGTAGATTAATAGTAGTAGAAGGAGTTTATATAGCACCTTAAGGTTTGCAAATTGCTTTAGAAATATCTCATCATTTCACTTAATATAAAACAAATAAAGAAAGGGCCCACTGTGAAGGTAGAGTTGATAGATCTTAGTAAACCAAATGCACGAGAGGTAAGAAAGGAAGAATAAGAGTTATATTTAAAAAAATAAAATTATTCCTCAATGATATATATAAACTTCCTTATAGAATCTCTCTTGTAATAGCATTTCATATTCTGACTAAGACACCACAAATGACTGAGGTAACATTAGCAAAGAAGAAAGTAGAGATAGCCCCAGACACCAGCCTCGCTTCATCTCGGTGACTGCCATCGTTATTGCCAATATCATTAGACAGAAAAGCTGTAACTTGTATGTTTTGGGCACCATCTTCTGTGCCGTCGTTAGGTGTTATGGATGAAATGGAACAATATGTGGATCCCGATTCTCTCCCATTTACAAGTAATGTTACCCTGGTCAAGTAACTTAATCTCCCTGGGCCTCAGTTTCCTCATATGCTAAATGGGGCTACAAATATTTTTAGTCCATATTTCACAGGGTAGCTAACAACCAAATGAGATAAACTCACGTAAAGCACAAATCATTACACCAATTTAGTAGTAGTATAATAAGATAGCTATGATCCTCTTTCTCCTCTTAACACAGTACAGGCCTTCATCACTTCAAGCCTAGACTACTATTAGTCAATGATTTTCTAACTGGTCTCCCTTCATCAATTCCCAGCTCACTCCAATGCATCCTCCACACGGTTGTCAGACTGATTTTCCTAGAGTTCTGACCATGCCTCTCCCCTATTCAATAAGCCCCAGGGTATCTTTCTAGTCTTAACACTTTACCCCTCCCCCCTGCCTCCTCATACACTAAGACCCAGTCACTGGTTGTCCCACATCCTTGACACTCTCTTCCCTTTTCATCCATAGCTTCCCGGGGCTTTCTTCAAGTCCCATCTTTTCTGCAAAAAGCCTTTTCCAATCTTCCTTAACCTTAGTGCCTTTCCTTTGAGATTATCCACATCTTATCCATTGAATTTTGCTTGTATATAATTGCTTATATGTCATGTTGTCTTATCCACTAGATTCTAAACTCCTTAAGAAAAAGAACTGATTTTTTGCCTTTCTCTGTATCCCCCGCAGTTAGTACAGTGTAGAAGCTTAACAGACTAGGCTTGTTGGCCTGATTCTCTCCATTATATTGTATGGACAACTGTATTTGCCATTAGTTATCTTCTGATACTTTTCACTATGCTAGCTGGTAAGGTTGAAGTGCAAGGAAATGAACAGCTAAGACATCTATGCAATAATGCAAGGTAGAGTATGTGGGAGCAAAGGAAAGACACAGACAAACTTTCCTAGAAAAATCTGAGAAATTGAGAGAATGGTTTCAATTAGGAGACTCATGGAAGGTTGCACAGAAGAGGTGGTATCTAAGTTTTGGGTTCAGAATCAGGGTAACTTGGGTTTAAAATTACTCTGCCATTTACTAGATGTAAAACCACAGAGAAATCACTTCATTTCTCCGAGTGGTACAGTGTTAAGAGTACTGGATCTGGAATCCAAAGAATTCAAATCTCAGCTCTGTCACTTACTACCCCAGTGACCTTGGGCATGTTACTCGGGTCACAGTTTCTCCATGCATAAAATGAGATGGTAGCAACTAGATGACCTATAAGGTCTTTTCCAACTTCTTAATTTAAAATGCTATAATCTGTAAAGTTAGAATAACAACATCGGTAGTACCTATCTCACAAGGGCTTGTGAGGATCAAACAGAATGAGATAATCCATGTCTAGTGCTTTGGGAACCCTGAAATGTTATATAAAAGTCAAGTTACTATCCCTATTATAAGAGAAGTGTGGTAGAATGAGATAATCCATGTAAAACACTTTGTAAAGTGCTATATAAATAAATGTCACCTTATTATTATCATTACTGTGTTTTAAATGTGGCCACAGTGAGGACAAGGGGAATCTAGAAAGAAAGGCAGAGGAAAAAGGTCATCCCCACCACCACTACTACCCTTCTCATTTAAAGCACTGTTTTCCTATAACCTACATATCCAACTTTACTCACCTCACAGACAGTAAGCCTACTCTTCCTGCATATGCTTGCCTGTCATCCTTCCTTCAGCCACACCCCACATGATCTCTTCTTGGTTACACACCTGCAGGGTACTGGTTCCCAAATGGAGACAGTCAGCATAAAAAGGAGCATTCTCGGTTTGAACAAAGAATGAGAGTGGGGAAAACACAAACTCTGTGAAAGTTTTATGAAGGAAGGGTGTGTGTTAAGTTACTACAGCCTCAGGATAACTATAAATTACACACTAGCTAGTTATGTGGGCTTTACAGGCCCATTTCATCTCTCACTGAGTTTTTTTTTAAAGTATACTCCACTCATGCCCTCCTGACATGCTGCATGGTACCTTAAGGACAAGAAGCACAGATAGCAGTCCCCTTCCTCCCCAGTCCTGTTGTTTCTCCCCGTTCCTGCTTTTATAATATACTACAGTAATGTAATAATATTTATAGTAAATATTCTTAAATAATAATCAAAAATTTTGAAATATACAAAAGAATATGGAAGGAGACAAAGTATCTAGAAAAGAGATAAAAAAACCATAAAAAACCATAGAAAAACCATAAAAAGGGATTCTGTTGTATATTTCGAGGGACTAGCAAGTTGTAGAAGGTAGATTTGCAGTTTCACGTGCAATTATCTTTTCTAGTTTACTGTGTTATGGAAATGCTTGTTTTGTTGGGTGAATTGAAAAGAAATTTGTAACACCAAAAAAGAAAAAGAAGCAGAAGAATATAACCTTAAAAAGGGGGGTGAGAGTGAACTCTGACTTTCCAAAATTTTTCCTATGGAAAAAAGAAAGAAGCTCCATCTCTTGATAAAAGTCAGTGCCATATTCTATTCAAAAAGGTAACCCAAGACAAAACCAAGGTGGCAGAGTGCCTTCAAACTGTTACCAATCCTTCCCTCCATCTACCCCCATTCCCACATTTCCTATACAGCACCTACTGAGAAAAAGGTCTGCTTTATTTTTTTTCAAGTTCATAGTGCACAGTTCCCTCCTCCAATCTCTAACCACTAAAAATATGTTCCTTCACATAAACTTTTAAATTAAAATGGATTAAAACTAGTTTTGTTTTGAGAATTTCATTATATCCTTTAAAAACTAGAAATACCGACCTCATACTCCCACCTATACTTAAGCAAAACTGGAGAATTTTATTATCACACAGAATTGGTAAGATCTTTCCCTGAAATAATCTCCAGATGCTATGTTTTTCTCTCCCTCTGACTTGCCCTCACTCCCTCTCTCTTAGACTCTCCTGGAACCTCAGCAAACTAGAGGGAGTCAATGCTCAATTATCTAAGGCAATTGGCATCACGGTCACAAAAAGCAACCCTCAAACCTCATTTAAAAGCGACCCTCTTAGGCCTTTTTTTAAAAGCCCCTGGAAACTCAGAAAACATTAAGTTAAAACCTACTAAGTTTAAGCTGGCATGATGGAGTGAAGAAAACATTGGCATCAGAGTGAGAACGCCTGGGTTCAAATCATGATCCTGACACTCAATACCTGTATGATCATGGGAAAGTCATTAAACCGTGAGCTTCAGTTTCATCATCTGTGAAATTAAGAGACAGCACTAGTTGACATCTTGAGTAGATATTTTAATATCATAGGTTTCAAGTAAGAAAGCCTTAAACTTTAAAAAAACTAAGGAAATCAATGTCCAGACAGAACTCAAAGTGAATAAACACAAATAACCCACCCTAACCCCCCAAAAAAGAGAAGGGAAAAAAAACCCCACACCACTACCTGAATTCTGAAGTATTTTAAGACCTCACATTGAGAAACAGGTATACTCTGCAGATGATCAAGCTATTTAAAAATACTTAAATGTCTTATATATACCTCCAGGAAATATCTATAATGACCTATTTCAAATTCAGTTTTAGAACTAGTCCTGAAAAGGAATTACCATGTCTCAGATATGTTCAAGTTAATTTTCTTAAAACCACCTATCATATAAATAAAAACCGTTAAGATCCTAAAGGAAGATGTATACTCCAGTAACCAGGTTCACAGGGGAAGAAAGGAGACTTTTTTTCTTTTCTGGTAGCCTACTTCACCCCAACCAGTTCTTCCTCCCTCCTGCTTCCTAACCTCCCTCCCCACCCCACCCCCCACAACTCCCCTGAATTGGGCAGTAGTCTAGACCTGCTGTTTGGTCTCACATACCTGCTTTACTTCACAGACTCACAATTTATTGCACAATAAGAACCAGGTTCTCTAGCAACAGGATGAAAATAGTCAAAGGAGTTTTAAAGAAAGCAGCTAAGAAAAATAACCCCCAAACCCGAAAGTATCACCATCTCCACCCTTTTCAGGCAGTGAGAGTCATCTACCCAAGGAAATTCTTTCTCACAAAATCTTCTGCAACCTGTCTTCCTAGCTACTTACAAATAGGGAAGGTCTCCGCCTACCCAGCAGCAGAGAACAGTAGCATGGAAGAATCAGGGCCCAGTATCACCAACATACAGCCTGTAATTCAATTCCAGGAATCACTCTCCCTATTATAGAATCTCATCTACCTAAACTGAACCGCACATCCCTCATAGGATTTTGCCAGAGCTACATGTCTAAACACTTAAGGGTTTCCCTTCCCTTTCTTCATGTCACCAATGGAGAAATAGTGAAGGATCCGACCTGTGTAAAGGACAACGGGTCTTCAGAAACCATTTAAGTGACAGAGCTTTCCTTGGTTCAACACTGTGCAATAACTCTCCTCTTCCTCCTAGATACAGAATAAGACTAATGAAGTAATATAAGTTAAGGTCACAAGATAACTCAGTCTCTTCCCTTCTCCCCTGTGGCTACGTTCAAAAATATGCCTTCCATCCCTTTAAGCCCACTCTTCCTCTCCCTGTGGTGACACCCTGAGGGAGACATTATCTCTCCAGTCACTTACAAAGGCCCAGGGGAAGAGCAGGAAAAAAAAAGAGCAAGGCTAGGTTCAGATTATTCAGCAAGTGTTCTATTTTAGGAAGCACCTACTAAGTGGAAACACTCTGCTGTCCCACGAGGGATATGTTCAAGTGTAAAAAGTGGTCCCTGGCCTCCAGGAGCTAATAACAAATGGGGGATGGGCGAAGGGAAAGGGTCAGAAAGTGGCCTTAGGTTTACAAGATTAACACACATTCAACAACTGGAGAATACAGTCCATAATCAGGCATCACATGCGGTTAAGTACAACAGGAGTTTGGAAAAAAACGCAAGATCATCAGGAACCAGAGTAGTCAGGAAAAGCTTCTGGCATGGGTCAGAAGAGCAATGTCAGTGGAGGGATGGGCAGGAACAATTGAACAAAAACGTCTTGAATTCCACTGTAGAATTTTTATTCTACCGAGGGAAATCTGGTGGAACACAAATGATCTGAGGATAGAAACCCATAATTCTAGATGACCAACAGAAAAGGGAGCCACCTAAAGAGACCAAGATAAATACATGCAATACATATATTATAAATATTAACATATGATATAAATGTAATAATATAAATAATTTATAATAAAAGTTCCAGTGGATCCCTTACAGTTAGCATGGGTTCTTCAAGAACATGATGGAGGGGGAAAAAGAAAGTAAAAATTATGGTAGAATAAACATATCTGCTTGGTCCTCATAGAAATTCCACCAACACATGGATTTCAACAAGGAATTTTTAGTGGTACCTTTGTGGCCAGGAGTAAGACTTAACTAGTTTAATGTTAAGACCCCAAAGAGTGACAACTGGATCAATATTAACTTGAAGGCAGGTCTCCATGGTAGTCATAGAGCTCTGTTTTTGGACTCAAAATCTGGGAAACCTTTACTAATGACAAGACGACAGGATTACAGTGGGAGGGGAAAGAACATAGAATTTGGTGTCAAATTCGTCAGTTCTTGATACTTACTATTTGTGTAACCTTAGGGCCTGAGCTTTCTAATCTGGAAAATGAAGGGGCTGAACTAGACCAACCAATCAACAGTCATTTAATAAGCACCTACTTTATGCTGAGCACTGTGGCTAGGTGCCACCAAAAACACAGAAATGAAAGTCTCTACTCTCAGTAAGTTTACAATCTATCATGGGAGACCATTATGTACATAGTTAAGAACATGAATACATACAGAACAAAAATAGTTAAGATACAAGGTAGCCAGTGAAGGAGGGCACATTGGGGGGATTATAAAAAGTAATGCTTGCCCTGTATCTTGAAATCCAGAAGGTCCCTTTCTAGATCTTACTTAGGAAGTGAGTTTATTGGCTTATACAAACTGATGCTAAGTGAGAAGAGCAGAACCAGGAGAAATCTGTACACAATCACAGACACATCATGTGTGTGACAAACAACCTTGATAAACTGGACTCTTCTCAGCAAAGCAGAGTTATAAGACAACTCTACAGGTCTCAGGATGGAAAGAGATATCTGTATTCAGAGAAAGATCTAGAAAGAACAGTTTAAATGGAGACTGAAGCAGTCTACATGCTACTGCTCTTTTCCATGTTTGGTTTTGTTTCTTTTTACCCATTGTTCACTCCACTGGTTACAACCCTTCCATACGACCACATTAATGTGCAATGTGAAAAGTTATCTGCACATCCTACACTTGATTGCACGCCGCCATGGCGGGGGGGAGGGGGGGAGGGAGGGGGGGAGGGGGGAGAGATATGAAACTCAAGGGATTCTGGAACTGAATCTTGTAAACTATAAGTAATTAAATCAGTGAAATAAAAATAAAATAAAAGAAAGGAAAGAAAAAAAAAAAGAAAGTGAGTTTATTGTAAGCAGCCTAGTAAAAAAAAGGGAGAAAGGCATAAACAACTAGTGAAAAATGACCTTTGGTGGATCTGTGTGAATTCCATCTACCCACACTGTCCCTTATTCCTGTGCTCTGCCATGGCTAATTGATAATTAGCTATACACTGCTAAATATTATAACCCCTCCCTGTGATAATACCTACTTTAACTTCATCTTAGATAAAAAGATATCTTCCAGAAACTGATGGAAAACAGGAGTCACCAGGAGGTGAGTCACCTAAGAAGCTACCTATCTGCATTCCTTGGAGCCTCAACTCTGTGGACAAACTGAATCACCTACTGAGAAAAAAAGGCTTTCTCCCCAATGCTTTAATTAGGGTGAAGTTTTAATCAGTAACCTTAGGCATCTCCAATATACACCATACCAAAAGGACATCAAAATACCAGTCTCTTAAGAACACCAGAACTAGTCTCTGCCGGCAAAAATTTAGTTTTGCATTAATTTTGTACAAAAGGTATGATGGTTCTCTTGGAACGACATATTATGATGACAAAATAACCAACAACCAAATACTTCCTTTTGGGAATAATTTCCTTTCAGTTCCCAAAATGGATGATGGTCCCCTTTCCTAGATATCAGTTTATTTTTATATTCCCTATTCACCTACCAAGGAAGAGCAAACCACTGTACTCAGCTAGGAAATATAATCAAAAAGACAGAAAATTTCTGCAAGTTTTGAAGTCACAGGACAAAAAAATTTTCTGTCTACGAAAAAGAAAATTGTAGGAAAAATTGAAATAACTGTAACACTTTAAAACCCTTTCAAGATCTAAAGTTACCTTGCAGACTTAAAAACAAAATATTTTGAGATTGCACTTAGCTCACTCACAAAATTGTTTGTTAATTTAAAAATATACAAGCTGCTTTTTTTGGCTCTTTGTGGAAAGCAGAAAATCCCTGAGAACATTAGAAATTGTCAACATTCAAACAGACATTCTGTCTGTAGAATCCTGTCCTAAAAACGAGAAAAGAGCTAGGTTGTCCAGTCTTGGTGTTGCTGCATAGTTGAGAGCAGTAAACAGAAAACACTTATCTTCAGAAATCACTGGAGAGAAAGAGGAGAAAAAATTGGGAAAATTCAAATGCAACTTTTGGGATTCTAGCTAATCATAATCAGTCTTACTTTCTAGGTATCACTATCAGCATTTTCTGCAACAATTCCTGGCTATCAAAGATTTCAAGAAAATGAAAGTTTGGCCCAAACTGAGACAATTTTTTTGTCCCATCTCTTCCCTAAGTTTGTCCTCAGACCTGGTAGGACAACCACCGACCTGAAGAGCCTACCAATACCTCCAATTCAGCACATACAAAAGCAAGCATTTTCCCCCAACCACTCGCCCCATATGCCTAACTCCACTATTTCTGTTGATGAAACTCACTACCCTCCTCAGGCAACAAGAATCAAATAGTTGAGTCATCTTTAATATTTCCCTTTCTGCCAACTCCACATTTAACGAGTTGCCAAGTCCTGGTGAGGAAGAATTGTGTACAGTGGAAAAACTGATTGCTTAACATCTGAGTATAGTGGGTTCAAATCCAGATTCTGCCATGTACTACACCCTACAGTGGTACTCAACCTTCCTAATGCCACGACCCTTTAATATAATTCCTCGTGTTTTGGTGACCCCCAACCATAAAATTATTTTCGTTGCTACTTCGTAACTGTAATTTTGCTACTGTTATGAATCGTACGTAATGTAAATATCTAATATGCAGGATGTATTTAAATTGAACAAAACCCACAGGTTGAGAACTGCTGCCCTAAAGCAAATCACTTAATCTCCAAGGGTCTGCCTGTATTTCTCATCTATTAAAAATGAAGGACTGAAACAAGATAACCTCCAAGGTCATAATCCAGCCCAAAACATGATCCAATCATTCTACTTCCAAAATGTCTCTGTTGTCCATTCCTCTACTTTCTAGCACTTTCAGGCCTTTATAACCTGACACCTAGACTTCTTTTAAGCCTCTGGATTGTCTTAACTCCAGCATCTTCCTGACACCACTGACTTTTTATTACCCATCTGATCCTGAATGAGAAGGATAAGCTTACAGAGAAGGTAAATGGAAAAAAACAAATAAGAGAAGGTTGGGAGATCTAGTTTAAAAATTGGCCACAATACCTTACACATAGTAGGTTCTTAATAAATGCTGCTTGAATTTAATTGAATCAAATTATTGTAGTCTGGCCATTGAGCTGAACCTGACTAGTGGTTCTCAGGTGTTTTTTGCTCACAGAATGGTATTTCTTTCAGTGAGGAATCGGGACTAGATGAGTAAATGATTAAATGAGAATCATTTCAGCTGGGAGTAGTAGGGAAATCAGGCAACTTCGAGGAATGCAATTTCCTTTCAGTAAGACCTACTTTAGGCTGAGCACTTTCCATGTCTAAGGTCTCTTGTGTTAAAGTTAGCACAAAGACATAGCAAATTTGTCTATTTTATGAATACTATAGTTACCAACCATGTTAGGTAAGCAAAATTTATTTGTACATTTTTATCTGACATACCACTACTTCCAACATTTCACCATACTTACCTTTTAAGAACCGCTGTATCCGATAGTTCTCAATCAGTGTACAGGAATTGATTATAAAGAAAAGCTAATCCTGCACAGTCTTATATTAAACATTTTCCATTACATACAAACATTTTCCAGTTATAATTTTTATAACTCATTTGGGGAAAAGAATATATGAACACCCTATATTTTAACATTTTAAAAAACTGTAACGTATAATGTTTCTTTTATTTGGAAGGAGCATGGTATTAGTTTGATGGTGAGGTCAATTTTCGGCACGCTAAGACTCGAAATGTGGAAGGCCTAGGGAAAAAAAAGTGTGGTAAAGCTAGGAAAAATTTGTCTGAAGAATTCAGGCATGTGTTCTTGAAAATTGAAAGGAAGTTGTTTTCCATCCCTTAATTTTTCTAGATTTTTTTTTTTTTTTTACCAAAATTGGACATTCCTAAATATACCAAACCTGGTGACCAAACCAAATTAAGGGTAAAACAACTTTTTTACCTGTAATATTATAAAAGGACTATAGATATGTAGAGCACATATAAATGATTTTTTCTTTTATCCAAGTATCCTCCCACAAAAAAAAAAAAACTTCACAAAAACGAACACTTTTCTGATGAGGAGAAATAAGGAAAGAAATGATACAGATTTTAAAGGGAAGTAGGCTATTGAGATAACCAGAAGAATCACAAAAGAGCAGAGTTTTAAAAAAAAAAGTCTCTTAGATGAAGGAATTAGGACACTATCTCTCCCTTTAAAAGACAGCTCAGACATCATCTTCTGCATGAAATGTCTCAATCTCCCAAAAGCTAGTACCCTCCTCTTGCACAGTACCTTGTGTTTAACTACTCAAATACATTTGTGTATGTGTGTGGATTTACAAGCGTTATATTTATGCTGTATATGCTGAAAAATATACTGTCTCTCCCATTAGAACATAAGCACATTTTGAAAAGGGATCGTTTCATTCTTTGGATCTGAATCTTCGATGCCCAGCACAGATGAACTACTCAAATAAGTAGTATTTAATAAATACTCATTGACTGATTGAGATCCAAATTAGGACCAAATCCTGACCACACTCAAAGTATATATTTTATTTCTGTAGGGTATAAAAAAATTCATGCAGACAGAAAAGGTGTTTCTGGGTCATGGTAGCAAAAAGAAATTTCTCTAAAACTCTCAACCCTTGGAAGAAAACATTCTGTAACTCTACTCAGGATTCTACTAAAAAGTCCATCAACCATCTTCCTACTTGTGATACAATTCTAAAAACTAATTGTCAAGTTTTATGCTTTGATCACAGAACATGAAAATATCAGCTAAACTTGGTCAAGTTGCCAGGGCTGTGTAATCTGAATGTGGTTTCATTTTTAATAGCCAGTAATAAAGTGAGAGAAACTCTTGAGTTAAACAAATAGCTTCCATATGAAACAGAATGACATGAATTTTCTAATTATTCTTCTATGCTATGAGTAGTAAGGCTAATAAGCTAATAAGTCTTTAGCCTGCAGACTCCAAAAAGGTCACGTAAACTGTGGTACCAATACAGATGGCCACACTGGTTTTAAAACCTCACGCTCATTTAGGTAATCTTCTTGACAGTCCCCCCCACCATGACCCATGCATCATCATCTGAGCAAGAATCAATCCTAAACAAGGCCCTCTTTTCCTTCTGAATATCTACCCTAAGGTAAAAAGGGATTCCAAAGGTCTTCTTTTCAAAAGAAAGCTCTGTGACACATAAGCATCTTCGATATGCTCTGCCTCTCTCACTCCCTTAACCTTCTCTTGTTCCATTCCTGTTACATAAACACCCGGAACCCCAAGAAAATCTAAATCAACTCCTAGTGCCAGAGAAAAATCACAAAACTTTGTGAATCTGGGTCCAAGAGTTTTTAGGGTATTTTTCTTTTGTAGACATCTTGAAATTGAGGGGGGAAGGATGGACATTTATGTATCTATATCAATCTATCTATATGTGAGCTGTGTGTGTGTATGTAATTTCTGAAGTGGGAGGGGGAAATCTTTTGTTCCTCCACCTCCACTGAAACTTCTCCCTCTGGTATCAACAACAAAAAATACAAGTAAGCAAAAAGTTCCCTATTCAGTGCCAGCAGCTGACAATATATACAATATTCTGCCTTGACAGTCTCTTCCCTCTCTTCTGTAAAAGAAAAAAAAAAAGCTATGTTTCATTTTCTGGACGATGATTGATTTTTCAATTAATTCAGAGTTCATCTTTGTTTTTCCATTATCAATTTTTGCTATTTCAATTCAACTGGGCCCTTAATGCTGCAAGGTCATCCTTATGTTCATCTTTGCACACACCTCCCCCTCCATGTTACTCTCAACAGATGTTCCAAATCTCTTCTAACTCTTCTCCCTATTCTTTCCCTCCTCCTCCCTCCTTCTCACTCTAAATGCACCACTTTGTTTCCTATTTTAGGAAGACGCCTTAGGCCAAGAAAAAGTGAACTCTTCTCCTAAACCTCTCCATATCCTTACTTCCATTTAATCAAAGAGAAAGAAGCAATTCCCATAGGCAATACCTTCACTAGTATTCATTCTCTCTTGAATCTTCAGTTTCTAACTTTTAAAGTCTCAGTACCCCCATGTATAAAAGGCAACTATTACCTAACTCACAAGGGTTGTGAAAAAAACATTGTGTAAAGCAGAAAGGTCTGTGAAAATGTAAATTATTAATAATTCCTTCTCCTACACCCTACAAAACACATTCAGTTCTCCCTTATACTTTAAAAAAAAAAAAAAAAACCTTTCCTCAACTCCTATATTGGTCACATCAGACTACTGTTCTCTCCTCTCCTTCTTAGTCAAATTTCTAGAAATTTCTAGAAAGAGACAACTCCTCTAGTCTAGGAGACTAACTGCCTCTATTTCCTCATTCCTCAACCCACACCAAATCTGTCTTCCTACTCTCCCTACTGAAATTGTTCTAAGGATACTGACAACATTTTTGTTGCTTAAATCCAATGGCTTTTGTTCTATCATCATCTTTGACCTCTCTGCAGCATCTGACCCAAAAAAACCAACCCTACCTTTTCTTCAAACCTCCTCCTCTGGCTTTGTGCTGGAATTTGGTAGGAATCCTTCTTTACTTAATTTTCACATAGTTCATTTGGACTGGAATTCATTGTTCTTTAAATGTTTCATAGAATTCACTCGCTAATCCATCTGGTCCTAATGATTTTTCTTAGGAAACTTAATGACTTGTCTGATTTCTTTTTTCGAAGGTAGAGTTATTTAATACACGTATAGTTTTAACATGACTGTTCCTCCAAGGTTCTATCTTTGCCAAGGAAAAGAATGTAGGGAGAGGACTATCTCATCTATTCCATGACTTTAATTATCTTAGGAAGATAATTCAAATGCAAACACACACACATGCACATAAATATATGGATATATAATACATATGTGTGTGCATATATAAAATATGTGGATATCCCAACACCACCTCCAATCAGACACACCCAAATCTCAACATGCCTTTCTTTCCCCTCTACTTTACCTTTTATGTCTGCTAATATCCTCTCATTCACCCTGGCTCACAACCTCAGAGCCATCTTTGAATCTTCACCCCCAACATCCAATTAGGTTTTCAAAGTCCAAGTCCTCCCAATTCTACCTTTGTAATTTATTTGGCAGCTGGTTCCTTTCTACTCCCACTAAAACCAGTCCAGATCTTAACTTCATTTCTTCAACTCTTATTTAATAATCAATTCATCTGAAAAAGATCTGGGGAGGTTTAGTAGAACACAGGTTTCATGAGTCACCAGCATACAATACAGCAGCCCCAAAAGCTAAGGTGATTTTCAGGTTCATTGACAGATTAGTTTCCAGAACTAACAAGGTGAGGCAAGCATTGCATTGTATTCTGCCTTGGCTGGGCCAAATGGGAAAATTGTATTCAGTTCCAGGCATTATAGTTTAAGACAGACAATGCTAACATATGCTAACATCCCAAAAAGGTCAACCAGGATGATGAAGGCCTGGGAGATAAAGCCATGTGAGGAATAGCTGAAGAAACAATCTATTTTCAAGTATCTGAAGAACTGTCATGTTGAAATGGGAGGCAATTTGCTCTGTTTGCCCCAAAGAACTAAGCTAGAAGTAGGAGACAGACTTTGGATCGATATAAGGAAAATCTTCCAAAACTACAATGGGCTACCTTGGGAGGTAGTGAGTTCCTTCTAACTAGAGATCTTCAAATCAAGGCTAGATAACACATATAAGGCATATATAAACATATATATGAGGCATATATAAAAATGAGCATTCCTGTTCTGATAGAGGTTGAGCAAGATGACATCCAAAGTTGCTTCCAACACTGAGACTCGATATTTTCATCTAGAGTATTATAACTGTTTCCTAACTAATCTTCTTGACTCTAAGGAAATACATGTTCTCCAAGGCATCCACATGCATCCCTCTGAAATCTTTGATATACTGCTCTGATCATTTTATTCTCCTAGAGGAGCTCCCTAGAGTCTCCCAAATCAAGGGTCAACTCCTGATAATGGCTGGTGAGAATTTTCACTACCTACTCTGCAATATACATTTCTATCATTAGCTCTTGACATTCTTCCCCTCTATATTCTTTATTTTAATTCAACAAACATTAAATTAAGCACTCTGACTGAAATCCAAAATTTAAATAACCCCAGACTCTGCATAATACACAGAAACAGACAACTAGAATGTTCAGTACTGCATTATGACCTGTGTCTAACACACAGTAGGCACTTAATAAGTTCTTGCTGACCAGGTGCTTAATAAATGCTTGCTGACTGACTATGCCCAAGAGGTATAAAACAATGTGTAAGAGGAAGACAGAGGAAATCCCAACAAAAAGGTTTCAAAGGTATTATCTGAATCAGACTTTAAAAACTGGGTAAAAATGTAACAGGCATGAAAGGTTACTATTCTGGGTAAAGGTTACAGCTTGAGAAAAGGGGTAGGAACACAGTTTATTTCAAAGACAAAGAGGAGTTCCCTACTCAGTCATTTTCTCCAAGAAGTTTTCCCTGCCTTATCTCCCAATCTAGCCCCGCGCAAAAAAGCATCAACAGCTATTGCTGTTGTTGAGTGGTTTCGGTCCTGTCCAATTCTTCAGAACCCCACCTGGGGTTTTCCTGACAAAGATATTGTAGCGGTTTGCCATTTCCTTCTCTGGCTCATTTTACAGATGAGGAAACTGAAGCAAACAATGTTAAGTGACTTCTCCAGGGTCACATAGCTAGTGAGCATCTGAGGTCAAATCTGAACTCAGATCTTCCTGACTTCAGGCCCCAGACTCTAAATTTCTCATGGTACTTTGCCTGAACCTCTCAGCTTTCATATCATTCTTCCTACACACACATCCTTCCTACACACACTTATCTACCTTACCTCCCCAACGCCACCCCTCCATACACAATGAATCAGACGACAGAGATAGAAAGGGAGATTCCATATATACAAAAATACATACTGAAGCATTTTCCAGAGTGGAAAAGACTAGAAGCATAATAGGTACCTAGGTAATGGCTGACCAAATTATTATCTGAATATAATAAAAATGGTGAATATAAAGAATCCCAAATTCCAAAAGATTTATATGAACTGATGCAGAGAGAAGTAATGAGAGTCAGGAGAATAATTTACTCAATGACCATAATAAATGCAAACAAAAAATAATACTCAAAGACTGAAGAATTCTATCAATGCAGTGAGAGATAATAAAGATTTCAGAAGACTGTGAAGAACCAAAGCACACATTTGTGGAAACAGCCAACGTGTGCATCTGTTTTGCTTTGGTTACCCTTTTGTTACAAAGCAAAGGTTCAATGGCAGAGTAGGGTATGGAAATTAGTGAGAAGTCATAACATTAAAAAAAAGGAGCATCATAAAAACAACATGGCCAGGAATATCACTGTATTCCCAGCACCAAGCATACATAATGCAATGTTTCTTGTAGCTGGGTTTTGCCTCCCTACTATCTATGCATGTAAGCTAGATAAACAGATATATGGTTAGTTAAATACAATCCCCAAATTGCAGCCCAAGGCAATTCAGGAAACATCAGGGAATCTCAAGAAGCTCCCCCGGAGGGAGAACTAGGTCAAGAGCACAGAGGTGGTCCATCAACCATTCTTTAAGCAGCCTTGTGAAAATAGTCCCCCCTCTTAAGATAAAATCTAGAATGCATTAGATTTTCAGGTTGAACTAAATGATATCCTGGGAATAAGACAAAAGCACCATCAGGTCTGGACTTGCTTCCTGAGCCCCAAGTTAAAATTAAATAAATAAAAGACAACTGGCTACTTTGTCCAAGGGCTGAGCTCCACAGAGTTAAGAGAGATAGAATACACATTATTAATCACCTTGCAACAATGGAATGCCAAAAGCCATATAACTCTGTCACATGATCATGATACCACATTCACAGGTGTAAAGGCTCCTCCCCACACTGTCAACCACAGCTACCACCCACCTAAGTTTTCATGTTTACCTTTCACAGTCCAACAATGCAGGGATGCCCATGTTGGTGAAGGAGCCCCATGAGAATGTTTCTTCTCATGTTATCTCGAAGAGTGGAAGCCAACAACACAGTCTGGTTTGAAGACACAACTATTTTTTAATACACCCAAGGGCTATTATTATGCGCTGGATGCTTACAATAAAGATTCTGAAAAAGAAAGTGCTATTTACACAGGGTCTGAGCAACAGCCAGCTAATACTTGGAAATCTAGATTTCATCTACCAGGGGCCTATTATGTAACTTACCTTTCTGGGAGCTGATGAAACTATATATTCCACTATTTTTGCTTTTCTTTGTAGCCTCAGCACTTACACAGGTGACTGACATTAGTAAGACAGGAGAATGAAACTCATGATTCCACTGACATGGAACTCCCAGATGAAGTATACAATCCCTCTACCAACGCTGAGCAGCACATTCTCTGCAACTTAAAAGTTTAGTATGTGGTAGGGCAGGGAGTAAGGTAGAAGAAGACGAGACTATAAGTATAGAAGGGGGTTAGGTTATTAAGGGCTGTCAACATCAGTCTTTCATATTTAATTCTGGAAGTGGAAGTGATAGGGAACATGGATCAACCCACACTTTTCACTTAGGCAGATGAATATCAGTTGGAATGCAGCAGGGAAAGACTTGTGACAGGCACAAAGCAAACGGTTTATACTTTAGGTTCAAACACTCTTTGACATACTTTAAAATGTATGAATTTAGTAAGCCAATATTCAGCAACTATTAGCAAAAACATTTAAATTACTCAAATCAAAACAAGAACTCATTTGGAACCTACTGGTTACAACGAAAAAAATAAAATCTCTATCCTTTTGTCAATCTTATATTTCACAATAAGACTATTTCCAAACGCCATTTTGGATGCATTCATCCAAAGAACATTTACAAAATGACTCAAGAAACTGAGTATCGGTACTTTTCCTCTGTTGAATTATTTCCCATCTATCCTCTACATAGCTTGGTTGTACAGGGTAGTTTGCAAGCTGAATACTCATTGCTCAGCACTGTATTGACACATAGTAGGCAATTAATATTTACTAAATACTAAATACTAAAATTTACTAAAATTTACTACTGACTTTCTGACCAATTAAAAAGTTAAAAGAACAGAGGCATCCTCTAAGCCAGGACGAAAGCATCCAGAATCACAAAAAAGTAATGGTGGACCCTACCAATTCAAGCCAGACTTCTTACTCTGAAGCTTAGTTCTATTCAGGATCACTTTCCTTGCCATTATCAGATTATTAAAAACTAGCATGCAGTCTCTGATGAAGGACAATTTTTAGATCTGCCTTCTGTTTCTAAATGGTGTAAGCTTTTTCTCAATGACTTGTCTGGAGTCTGGGAAAAGAATGTAGAAAAACAAGGGGAGGGAGGAAGGGACTTTAAAAAACAAGGACTCAGTCACCTGGACCTATACAGAGAACAAAGTCCATCAGTCAAAAGAAAAGAAAAACACGCTGCTGAGACACAGGGGGTCCCAAAGGCTAGAGGATGGTGACATTCCATTTCCCCCTCAGCCTCCCCAAGCAGTGTTTTAAGGGCAAAACATGCCTCCTCCTCCCCCTCCCCCACGGTATTAGAAGGGAAGAGGATAGAAGCTAATGCCTGATAGAATTAGGAAAGACTTTTATTCAAAGCTATCCAGAAACACAGGTTCATATCACCTAAAAAGCAGAAACCTACTACAAACTTGGACTCTTCCTCAACTGCCAACTAAAAACTCCAGCCCCCTCACCTCCTGTCCAAGAGGTGCATAATGCAACATCTGGGTTTTTGGTCTTGGCCAACAGGGAACCTTGTTTTGTTTGACTATGCAATAAAGGTCAAATACAAAGGGATAAGCAAACATAAAATATCTTTATCTAGTCCCTGCTTATCCAAATCTTGACTTCACTCTCCCTTTGGATACATAAAGCTGCATAACTGGATGGTTTGACTCTCTCCTCCAGGCATTTATAACAATACAAACATGAATTTGCACAGGGAGGTGGAGGGGTCTTGGAGAGGTCACAGATGCACCAGCTTACAGAACAATTTTTCTTTGTGTATATAGAAACATGGAAGACTATCCAGCCATAAGAGGTTGTATTATACAGACTGGTGTTTCTGTGTACATAAAAACTGTGTATACATAAACTAGCTCAACCAACTGCGAACCAAAGGGAAAAAAGACAAGCAAGTACAGTAAATTCAAAGGTGATTTCCCACCCCCCACCCCCCCCCAAAAAAGAAAATCTTCTGTAAGATAATAGTATCAAATCCATAATCCTTTCCTTAGCTATCCAGGGGCTCCTGATGACCTCTCCAGAACTATCTTTACTTAGAGGACTGAACATGCAGTTAGGAAGATCTGACTTCAAACAAAGCCTCAGACACTAGCTGTGTGAAATTCATTTAAACTGACTCAGTTTCCTCATTTATAAAATCGTGCTAACACTACCACCTACTGCCCAGGTGCCGAAAGAATAAAATATTATTTGTAAAGTGGTTTGCAAATCTTAAATATCAATTACTATTAGCCATTTTTATTGATTTATGTGTGTGTAATAAGGCACTTCATTTTTGTCTCTGTAACCACCACCACCCCACCTGGCACAGAGCAGGTGATTAACACATTTCTGATAAATTCATGAACAGCCTTCCAAATCCAGTACAGATAATTCTTGCTTTACCAAATGGAAGCCTTCTAGCAGAGCAGTGCATAAAATGTACTCCCATGAAAAAAACAATTTTATCAATGATTTCCATAACTAAAACAAAGACATTTGTCTCACTTATAAAAACCCTTAGCAGAATCACTTTGAAGTTTTCAGTGAGGAAGGGGGTTAAAGGGTGACCAATCCCATGGATTTCTGGGGAGCACAGAACAACAGAAGGGGAAGGAGAGAAAAACAGTAAGAGGCTTCAAATGCCCTACAATCTCTCATAACCGCTTGAGAATAATTCACCAGAATCAGATGATTGTCATTCCTCAAAAAACAGGTCACCACCATAGGTAAAAAGGCCCAAAAGGCCTGAGAGACAGAGAAAAGAAAAATTAAAGGAGAGTTGACAATACTTAGACATTTAGTTTTAGCACATTTAGTTCAACATTGAGCTGACTCATATGGATCACAGCCACCTAACTGGCCAAGTACAGACAATAGAACAGTAGAAGTACCTCCCTCTGACAAAGGAAATAGGAAGGACACTTAACACAGAGCTGACATATGTTTAACTCAGCCTCTTATTTCTACTTCTGGCTTTTTCCCCCTACTATTAATAAAAAATCTGATGGACTTGAGGGTAACAGCATCGTTCTCTGCTAACACTCCCAAGATGTCCTTGCTATCTTGCTCTGTAAGAGAGAAGCTTGGAAGATTATAATCCAAAAAAACATTATTTCACCAGAAGAAATGGGACAACGAAAGGAAGAAAGGAACCTGTATCTCCTTAAGAGCCCTATGATACCATCAGGTGCTAATATAGCAAAATAAATGGAGTCACCATAACACCTATGGAATAATAATGGTAACTGTCATACATACTGCATTTTAAGGCCTTTGAAAAGCACTTTATATAAATCATCTCAGATAGTTTACAGCAAGAACCAGAACTCCAGGCAAACTAACTTTTTCAATCAAATCACAATCCATTCCTCAGGGAAACCGGGTGTAGTGACCTAAAGCAAAAAAAAATGGTTGCCTCTCTTGGGGCAGCTAGGTGGTGCAGCGAGTAGAGCACTGGCCCTGGAGTCAGGAGGACCCGAGTTCAAATGTGCCCTCTAGACACTTAACACGTCCTAGCCCTGTGACCTTGGGCAAGTCACTTAACCCCAATTGCCCTCCCAAAAAGAAAAGCATTGCCTCCCTCAGATATGTGTGTGTGTGTGTGTGTGTGTGTGTATGTATATAGGAGAGGAGAAGGCAAGGCAATTAGGAATTAAGTGACTTGCCAAAGGTCACACAGTAAGTGTCAAGCGAGTGAAGCTAGATTCAAACTCAGGTCCTCCTGACTGCAGGGCCAGTGCTCTATTTACTGTGCTACCTAGCTGCCCCCACCTCAGATATATTTTGCACAATAAAGCTTTACCAACTTCAGTGGGAGTAGATATTATTAGACTAAATTAAAACTGGTTCATGATTTATGATAGGTAAGAAGAGAAGAAAAAAATAACCAGAAATATCCAAGGAAATCTCAAAAAATTTTTTTAAAAACCTACCATTAAATAGATGTGACAGAGTCAGAGGACCTGACTTCAAATCTGGACTTGCTATGAGGAAGGCTGGCACACCTTCACTTTCATTAGAGCTAGAAGGGACTCTCTTAAAAAGGTCATCTAGTCCAACTCCCTCATTTAACAGATGTGGAAATTGAAGCTAAGGGAGAGAGTTACCTACCCAAGATCACAAAGGCAGTAACTGGTCAAATCTGAACCCAGATCTTGTGGGTTACAAATTCAGAACTCTTTCCATCACCCTACCCTGTTCAAACATGCTTCACTTAACCCAGCCTTAAGCATCGCACTCTTGACCACTTCCTCCAACTGTCCGGTTTGTGTATACTCCAGAAATGCATATTAACTTTAACACTGACCCAAGTAAAAGACAATTAAGAAGGCCGATCACATGGGAACATCCGATCCGATAAAGATGAGTCGGCTTATATTTTATTAAGCATCTACCACGCGCAAGGCATTGTGTTTGCTACTGGTGATACAAAATGTAAATCAAAACAGTCCCTGTGCTTAAGGACCTTTCCAAAGGTTTACCAAAGCAAACCACAAAAACCTCACTCTCCTCCCAGCAACTCAAGGCCAGTGTCCGATCCTTTGTGCTGAGGAACCTCTCACCATAAACCTCAAGAGAAAAGACTTCTGCTATGGAGGATTCTTTATGTCAAGGTGTCCCTCCAAAAACATGGGGAGGGGGAAACTCTCCGCCAAAGTTCCTGGAGTCCCTCAAAATTGTGACCACAGATCTAGAGAAAGGTAGAGAAATGTTCAGTTCTGTGCCTGTATCCCAAATACATGTCTGTTAAAGAAGGATAACACTTGTAGACTATCAAAAGAACTCAACTACTGTTGACAGAAAGCTCTCTAATACTCAAAGGCATGTCAGTCAATATGTTGTTCTTTTAGAGGATACTGTTAAAAATTTGTCTTTGATTAATGTGATTCATAGAAAAGCTAAGTATTAGGAATATTATTCTCTAAACATCGGTCTGAGGCAATAAAGTGAACATTTAAAGCTATTTCTGACATCAGTCCTACCAGAGAAGACTTTTATATGAATTTAGTATATATTCCTTTGTATTATCCAATTTCAAAAAAAAGATTAATGACAGATAGTCCTATTAATTACTTCCATATTACCAAGAAAAAGCCACCTGCCCTAGCGACCATGCTCCTGCCTCAAATCACTACCTTCACAAGTGAATCCTACACACCCTTTTACATACCTCTGATAATGTCACCCACTATCACATACCCCTCATTCTGACTCCTCAAAACCTCCATTGGCTCCCTGCTGCCCACCCAACTAAAGTCCAAATTCCTTAGCATGACACTGAAGACCTTCCATGAATGGTTTCCAATCACCAGTTTTATACCTCCCTTTTTTTTTTTTATCCCTTTTTATACCTCCCTTTATACACCTCCAATATTCCTCCAATTCCCTGAGCACCTAGGGTCTTCTCCTGGCCCTGGAACATCCTACTACCCCATGCAGGTGCATGCTCAGCCAGGACTATCTAATCCAAAGGACTCCCACTGGCCAGTTCCTCCTGGAGCTTCCACTTTGTGAAGAGGCCAGGCTGGCCTGCATTCATTTCCTTCTACACCAATTGGTATAGAAGGGCCAGTATCTGGACTCAAAAATCAAAAGAACATTATATACAGTAACAGAAATATTGTTTTAAGAATGACTTTGAGTGAATAAGTCATTCTGGCTTTATAAATATCCAAATTAACTATAAAGGACATATGAAGAAGATACTACCTGCATCCAGAGAAACAACTGATAAATAGGAGTATTTTTAGAATAATGTCATATACAATATGTATTTGTGTCTAATGGTAGTCACTGCTAGCTAGTACGGAGGTGGAAGGGAAAAAATTTTACATAACTTTATTATGCATTTAAAAGGAACAGCAAGGTGTACATAAAGATTTGCAGTTTCATGTACAATCATATTTTTTATTATACTCTGTTATGGAAATGTATGTTTTATTCCATAAATTAAAAATAAAATAATTTTTTTAAAAAATCATGCCCCTGCACTGGCTACCTTCCACTTAAACTCTTTCTGTCTGTTGTCTTCCTCCAACAGAATCCAAGTTCCTTTCTATACCCCAAAGAGATCAAAGAAAACAAGAAAAAGATTCATATATACAAAAACATTTATAGCAGTTCTATTAATGGTGGCAAAGAATGAGAAACTGAAGAGGTACACATCAACTGGGGAATGGCTGAATTCATATAATATATGAAAGTGAAGGAATACTATTGTGCCAAAACTAGGAAGGCTTATATGAACTGATGCAAAGTGAAATGAGCAGAACCAGAGCAATTTATATAATAACAACAATACTGTAAAGATAAGTAACTTTCACAAATTTACGAATTCTTAACACTGCAATGACCAACCCCAAATACAGAGGGTTTTATGATGACCATGCTATCAATCTCCAGATAGAGAGCTGATGGACTCTGAGGGCAGACGGAAGCATTTTATTTTGACCTAACTAACGTGGGAATTCAGTTTGCCTGACTATAAATATTTTTTTAACAGTTTTCTTTTTCTTCCCTTCTCAATGTGTGGGGGAGGGAACATGGGAGGATGTGAATTCGGAACTTATAAACAAATTTTATTTTTTAAAATGTAAATTTTTTGAGAAGGGACTTTTTTCCCCTTACATCTGTATCATCAATGCTTAGCACAGAGCCTGACACAAAGGAAGCCCTTAATAAATGCTTACTGCTTTCCTTCTTTCCTATTCTAATGTGTACCCTATGTTCCATCTCACCTGACCTGCTTACACCATTCTTTGTGCCAGGAAGAACAGAGTAGTATGAGTGAAATAATGCTAACTCTGAGGGCTTCGGTTCAAAACCCACATCTGATACTACCTATGCAACTTTGAGCAAGTCACAGTTAACATCCCTGAAAGTCAGCTATAGAAATGGAAGGGTTGGCCTAGATTGCTTCCGAGAACCCTTCTAGTTCTGAGATCTTTAATTTCATCATCTTATGCTGTTCTTATTGCTAATCCTATCCATCCTTCAAGGCATAGCTCAAATGACAACTATGTCATCCAGTCACAAATGAATGTGATCACATCCTCCTCCAAAGCTTCAGAGCATCTTGTTATGTCCGTAAGCATAAACACTCTCTCACCACCCCTGCCATATATGTGTATTTATACGTAATATACACACATACATACACGTGTATGTCTGCTTCTCTTATTTGTCTTTCTATACCTGAAGTTCCTTGAGGTGAGTGAGAAGGAAATCAGTTAATATCGATTTCAGAAAATGAATTTAACAGGAGAGACCATGTCTTACTCATATATGTACCCCAGTCAACACAGCAGGTTATCAACTTTTGTTAAATAAATTAATGACTTCCCTGTTTAACAACGGCACCATCAACACTACTGTTGGCTACCTGATCACTCTTTCATACATAAAGGCTCTCTCCAGCAATGCCTCTGACTCTTCTTCCCCTCTCCCTTTCCATCTTTCAGATCCTAAATCCAACTACTGTCAACTCAACACTGGCATGATATCACCTATTATAACTAGAAACAAAAAGGTTTATTTTAAGTAATCTAACCAGAAGGTATGGTATGGTGACTGTTTTAGACTTGGTGTGGCCACTGTGACCTTGGGCAACTCATTAATCCTCTCTAACCCTGTTGACTCCTCTGGAAAATGAGGGGCTGGCTAGAGAACAATTTACAGAACATCATAGTAATATACAGGAAAGCAACTTTGAAAGACTTTGAGAACTCTGATCAATGCAGTGACCAATGATGACTTCAGAGGACTGGGGATGAATCATGACCCTTCCCTTGGCAAGAGAAGTAATGTAGAAGTACAGAATGACACAGGCAACGTATTAATTGGTTTTATTTGACTACATTTATTAGGAGTGAAGGGATTCACCAACAAAAAAAGTGTCAAAAGACATTTTTAAATACACAGAAGAAAAACAAAATTTCTTTAAAAGAAAGGCAATTTCATTACTACCATGTTAAATTTAATAGGGAGACAGCTAGATGACTCAGTGTATAGAACACTGAGCCTGGAGTCAGGAGGATATGAGTTCAAATCTAGCCTCAACTAGCTGGGTGACCCTGGGCAAGTCATTTAACCCACTGGAGAAGGAAATGGCAAACCACTCCAGTATCTTTGCCAAGAAAACCTCATTTGGAGTTTTCAAACAAAGAGACAGAGACAACTGAACAGCAACAAAATGTAATAGGCAGTTTTACAAACTCTTTTGTTCTCTGAATACTGAAATGTCCATATCTGTTAAATGTTAAGCTTGTAATGAAAGAATAAAAATAAAATGAGAAGTTGGTGCATGATTGCTAAAGCCCCTTCCAGCTCTAAGACTATGCACTCCTAGGATTTCCTATGACCCTCCTTGATCAGAAGTCATCCTCTTTTCTGTAACAAACTCCCTCCAACCCCCTATCACTGTCTTTAGCCTCCTAATACACCATCAACTTCCTAACACCCATAGTAATTCCTCTTCCTAGTCAATGACCTCTTATACCAGGGTCTTTAGCACCGAACACCAACTGAGGCTACAGGAAAAATGTTGGAGGCTGGTGGGAGGTCAGGGAAGGGATGGGTCAGCCCTTTATGCCACAGCTTTCTGGCACAGACCTGTTCCCATGAGAGGTATAGGGAAATAAACATTCAGTTTAGAGCAAGGTTTGGTTTCAAATCTCTTCTCTGAAACTTCTACTTATATGACCTTAACAGGTTACAAAGCCCTCTGGGCCTCAGTTCCAAAATGTAAAAAATGAATGGGTTGGTTGGACTCGGTGGCCTCTAAGAATCCTTCTAGATAAAAATCTAGTGGTATCTAGTCACACCCTTTGTAGGCCCTTCTTTCCTCATCTGTGAAATGATGGGAATAGGCTAGAGAATCCTTACGGTCTCTGCCAGCTCTAAGATATATAAATCTTGGAAAGGACAACCACAAAACAGTCTTAAGCAGCTAGTCAATTGACGTTATCATCAATCAGTATTTATTACTTACATGAAGCACTTTACAGTACATTGCACTAGAGACATGCCCAGTCAAATGAGATAGTCTGGTTGCTCTGATAGGACAAAATGTTGGTCCAGCTATCAGTCACAACAATTCAATTCACCCCTGTCATAGGATCCTGGGGAAGCATGGGCTGTCCCAGGGCTGAAAATCTCTAATCCCATCCCTTCTCCCTCTTTTTGTTACTCATACTGTTCTCTCTGACTGGAAGGTTCTTTCCCCTTCAGCCACGTCTCTACATGTCAAAACCTTACCTGTCCCTCCAGGCTCAGCTCAAATGGCATTCTCTTCATCATATTCCCTGATCATTCTGCCTCCCTCCCCTTCAGATAAGATCTTGATTGCAGGCCAAGTTCATGCTGCCACCCTCTCTCTCTTTAACAGTCTCACCACCTCAGATGATGCCACTCCACCACAATCCTTCCCCATGACTCCCTCTGTAGCTGTCTATACCACAAGTATTCCCTAATCGTCTACTCCATACAACTTAGCATTACCACTAGATAAAGCTAGCCTTACTCACCAATTGTTTCACGTGTAGGGTTCATCTCTCTTAGGAGACAAGCTTTAAGTTCCTTGAGATCCGACATCATGTTACCCCTATTCTTGACTCCAGTACTTGGCCCAAAGACACTTTATAAGAATTTAATAAATACTTATTGGTTAACTGAATGAACTCAACTTAGCTGATCCCCATTCAAGGGAAATAAGAGCTAGAGATGATATACTCTCTTCCTCTTAAAAATACCATTTTGGAGATACATACTTTTTTTTATGCAAATGCCTAAGACCATACATGGCAACATGTAAGAGAGCAGAGAGAACACAAGATTTGGAGTCAGGAAGAACGGGTTTCAAATATCACCTCCGAAGATTACTAGCCTATGTGACCCATGGCAAGTGTCAGACTCTGAGCCCATTTTCTTGTGTGTAAAATAGGTAAAAACACTTACCTCACATGGCGGCACTAAAAATCCTTAATTGTTATATGAGTTATAATTTCCAGAATATGAACATATAATCATTACGAAGCTGGCATGGTGGATTGAGTGCTTGGTCTGGACTCAGCAAGACCTGAGTTCAAATCTGGCCTCAGACACTTACTAGCTGTGTGACCACAGGTAAGTCACTGAACCTCTATTTGCTTCAGTTTCCTCATCTGTATAATCCACACATGGATAACAGCGCCTACCTCCCAAGGCTGTTGTGAAGATCAAAGGAAATCATATTTGTAAAGTACTTTAACACAATCCCTGGCACGCTGATAAATGTTAGAAAACAAATACGTCATGTCAGCCTGTATGAGCACTCCGGTTTTAGCTCCAGCAGAACAAAATATATACAGTACCATATTTCTGATGGAAGAGTAAACCCACATGGGATTTTTAGAAGCACAGGTTTAGGTTTTTTGGGTTTTGTACTGGATTTGTGATCTCACTGATATAAAGAAGACATGCCAAACACTCCCAACAGTAGCCCAAATCACAACTGGGAAATATTTAACAAAAATACAGTAAAACACTGGATAATGTTAGTGTTATTCCGTATTATAATATTAGTATATAAGCTGACATGTAGCCCATGGAGAGCTTTATGTACAGCTCAATGGTTCCCATTTCTATTTGAGAACTCTTTCAATGTAGAAGAGACCCTTCATTATAGAGCACTCTCAACGAGTGTAGGTCAGTACTTTGTAATCTATGGTCTTAAAGAATTATCTAGGATGATTAGAGGGTAAGTGACTTGTCCAGGTCATACAAGATGTCAGAGGCTGAACCTGAACTCAGAAGTCACCTCTTTTGTCTACTATGCCACAGCACACAAATATGAACAATGGAATTTTTTTAAATTGATATAAATTCACCAATAAATTCATTTTATGAAAAGGATTCCTTTGAACAACAAGCTCTCTTGTATCATTTGAAATATGGGTCAATGAATAAAATGGGATTTATGTCATTTAAAAAAGCAATGTATCAGTTGCTGTCAAAAAGGCAAAGCTATAGACATATCCCACTGACTAAATGTTTCAGATTCACATACACATCTAAAATACTAAGAGAATGATCTCCAACCACTAACATTATACTTAACCAAGTCATAGCAAAGTCATTACTGCTATTCAGACATATTAAAACATATTACTCAACATAGTAAAAAAGGATCAGAACCCAAAGCTTACAATTGATCCAGAGCCTCTAGTGTCAATATTTCACTAATTTTTGAGAACCATCAAGAAAGTAAAGAAAATCTGGGGTCAAGTCCTATCTCTAACACATACTGGGTATATAATCCTGAGCAAGTTACTTATTTAATTGCTCAGGGCTCTAGCCAACTCTCTAACAGTTACAATAAATCAATCCACATTTATTAAGTACCTACTATATACCAGGCATTTTGCTAGCCACTGGAGATACAAAAAAAGAAAAGAAATTTCCTGCCTCTTACAAGGTTCACAATGTAATGCGGGAGACAACGGAAGATATATATGTGTACATACAAGATAAGTAGGTAATAATTAAGAGAGGTAAGGCACTAGAATTAGGAATCTATGGGAAAGGTTTCCTGTAGAAGATGGAATTTTAGTCAGAATGTAAAAGAAGCCTAAGAAAGGCTGAGATGAGAAGGGAGAGCATGCCAGGTATGGAAGACAGCCAGAGAAAATGCATGGAGCCGAAATGGACGTCTACTAGAAGGTGCCATTCTCAACATTGAAAAATAGAGAAAGTTTCTATATCTGGGAGTCCCCTAAATCAATGAAATTGGTCCAGTACAGTCCCCATTGCCTATACATAATCTTCTTAAACTCTTAAGTTTCCATTACCAGTCATTTCATACAGCTTTTTCCCCTTCAGACTAAAGAATAGGACCAAGCTCTAAAAACTTTTGAGTATTCCAATCAGTTTCTTATTGAAATAGACATAACTCTCCAAAAAACATGTTCTAAACCAGCCTGTCCAGCTGGCATTCCCAGATATTCCCAAGTATCATACCTCCTAATAACAAAAAAGAAAAAAAAAATTATCTTCTGTGAAGACAATACCAACTGTCACCTCCTTTTGAAAAATGAAGAATTATGTATTTTTAAAATATCTGATAAATAAGCCCAATGTCGGAGATTGTTGCAGGTTTTAAAACCAAAAATAAGCAATTACGGTGCCTATTTGTCATTCTTTAGCAAAAGAACTAAGTCAAGACATTTAAGAAGCTAATCATAGGAATTTCCAAGAAATAATCTTTACAAAAAGTTACAGCTCATTCTCCCATTAGGGAAAGTAATCAGCGTCTTTTCTACCAGTCATTGATTTCGAGGCACAACATCTTCAGTCTTTTTACCTGTACCTGCTATCTCATTTCCTCTACACACTCACAGTTCTCTGGGAAAGAGATAAACTCATCTAATCTTCCAAAACACCCAACGAGGAGGTGGCAGAGTGAGGCCAGATGTGCATGCATGACTTCCTCCCGCTTTATCCACTCCCTCACTTCCTGTTAAAGGAAGAAAATCAGGTCTACACAGGCAACACATGAATCATTCCATCATAAAACGTTTCTGCCAAGGGGGACCTTAGAGATCACCATGGCTTAGTCCAACCTCCACAACCCTTCCTCCAAGCCCCATTTTACAAATGTGGCAGTTGAGGTCTGAGAGCCTTTAAAAAAAAACAAAACAGGCAAATCCCTCACTTCTTCTACCAATGATTATCTCATCCTTAAGGTGGCTGAGAAATCAACATTTCCAAGTTCCACAAAGAGGCACAGGAAATGAATCTGCCAAGCCAGAGCAATTAACACTGATTAGAACCCTTAGTCCACTTACTAATGGGATTCAAAAGGGGTCAGCATTAGGACTCCATCTAAGTCCCTCCAAATCTGACAAGAAGGCACACAAATCTTTAAATATTTTAGGTAACAGATTTATCATATCACCAACCTTCCCCCCCCAAAAAAACCAACCTACAGCCTAAGGGAACTAAACTCCAAGTCCAAAGATGATCCTCCCTAAATTTCTTAATTGTCATTTTCTACATGAATTCCAACAAGAAAATCACTCTAATATATGTCCCAATTCCAAGTTTGTACAGTACTAGAAATTAGGAGTTTCTCAAGGAAAAATCCTATAAGATCACAGATTCCGGAACTGACCAACTCAAGAAAATCTGTTGTGTTCCTTGAAATGATAAAAGCGTTAGAAAGGTTTTGTTGAACCAACACATCACACAATTTAAAATATTCCTGCTGTGTTAAAAAAAAAAAGTGTGATTTACCCCTCAGAGGCAGTGAAAAGCATTCTTAAAAAACACACCCACCTGTGTAACATCAGAAAGATAGAAGCAAAGAAGTCCATGTTGAACATATTAAATACCATTTGCTACCACCACCAACCACCCACACGCCATCTTGACTGAAAAATAAAACTCTCTCCTCCTCTTACCTCTCCCTCCCCTGCCAATCTCTTTCCCCAAGAGAAATAAATACAAAGCTCTACAGTCCAATCAAAAACTAAATCACCTAGTGATTTAAAATGACCTTGTAAATATAGCCAATTGCTTACTTTTTCAACATCCCCGACTCTTTAATCTATACATTAAGAACATCACCATTAAACTAATTCATAGGATTGTCTTATGGAGGGAAGTGCCCATAAATCCCTCTGATAATATAACCATGATAAAAACATTGACGTCAGGATTCACTTCTATCATTCCCTTCTTAACTCTCAAAATATGTTTTCATTCACCTCTTTCATTCACTTCATGCTTATTCATGACTTCAAGTAACTGAAGCATCATGAAGAAGAGGAAAGACAGATTTTACACGTGCAATTCAATATATCATACTCTGGTCATTTATTTATACCACAGAAAAATGGAGATTTTTGAAAAATGTATGGTTTTTTTTTTAATTTGCAGGGAATTTACCAAGAACAAACACATTTCCTACATCAGAGAAATAGAAAGGAACACTCATATGCATAACTGTAATAACAAGAACCGAGAATCTCTCATCTATCTAAAGAGAATAGCTAGATCTCCCTCCAAATAAAAAAAGAGAGGGAGAAATTAATTCTGCAACTCTCTTTTTCACATTGAAAGCCAAATTCAGAAATGAAATATTAAAATTAATTTTTACAAACCCAAATCCTTTGCCCTGTGAGTCTTTAACGTCTTTCTAATGTATAAGATATAAAGGTCAGTGAAACAAGGTATCTCAAACCCACGTGGCTCACTGATGTCGTCTAATAAAGTCTTGGGGGATCAAACTGTTGAGTTTATTAATGATTTGTTAAACGGCCATCCAGTATTTCATCCTCCATTTAAAATACAACGCCAAGGAGAGTGTGCCTAGTGTGGTAACAGAGTGAGTGGCATTGGCGGCAGCGAGGGCTCTAGAGCTCGGGTTCCCCACTTGATGCATGAGGGCCACAGCAGCAGTGGCAGCCACGATGACTAGGGCAGCGGACTTCTGGTGGGCAGAGAAGCCTCTTCGGCCCAGGTAAAAACTGTGTTTGTGGGGGGCGGAGGTAAGATGGCAGAAAGGAAGCAGTAGCCTTTCCAAACTCCTCCAAGAATTCTGTCACTAAAAGCTAAAAAGTGAATTTGAATGGATCTAAGAGTGATAGAACCCATTGGGAGACGGAGCATGGCAGATTCCCAGCCCTGAAAAGTGCCTACTCAGTTTGGGGCAAGAACTCGGAGCACACAGGAGCTGTACCAACGCAGGTCTGAGAGCAGAGTAAGGCAGACTGAGAAGAAGCCCCAGCCAGCCAGCAGACTCATCCAGCCAGAGGGGTTTGCAGTTGTCTCACCACAGGACAGGGGATCATGGGAGCTTGGTAGGAAAAAAGTCAGGGCCCACAGCAGGGTCAGCAGCTTTTCCTGGGACTGGGGGTCAGCAGCTTTTCCTGGGGCTAACAGCCCACAGCCTGGATGTTTAAAATTATATACCCAAACTTCCAGAAGTCAAGATGGAAGAATAAATTTTAGTTGCTCAGATCCCCCCTCCCTGACCCAGAAAAGTCCTGAGTTAAATGCCCCACCCAGAGTAAAATCTTGAATTAATGGAAACAGCCTCAGGCTTGGGTGTCACTGAGGAAAGGGGAAGGGAGACAGTATAGAGTCTAACCCCAGGAGGGTGGAGCCAGCAAGCCCTAACAACAAAAGCCCAGGTGTGCTTTAGCACCATCTGGCCAATCAGCAAACTACGGCCCTGCCCTGCCCTTTTGCTGGCCTTCTGCTACAGTGAGCCCGAGTGGCAGCCCAGAGACATAGAGGTGGAAATCTGAAGGAGCCAGACCACCCTGCCCCTATAGGTTACTCTGTAATCTTCAGGGTAACTCAGGGGAAACATTGAGAGACCTGGCCTTGGCCTCAGTCTACACATTCAGAGGTAGCGCTACAGCTCACAAAGTTAACAACCAAACCCCTACTTCCAGCCTGAGAAGCTCAGTACTTCTGCACCCCAGAAGCAGATATCCACTCTAAAAACCCAGGACATAGGCAACCACAATGGGGAAGAAGGAAACTGCAAAGGCTAGGACCATCAAATCTTTTTATAGTGAGCAAGAACAACCAAACTCAGAAGGCAACACAGACTCTATACTCACACTGGAGACCACAGAAGGAAATGCAAATTGGACACAAGCCCAAAAAGCATTCTTGGAGTATCTCAAGAGAGATTTTAAAAATGAAATTAGAGAGGTAGGAGATAAATTTAAATCTACAGTGACCAAATTGGAAAAAAATCTCACTGAAGATTTTTGATCTTTAAAAAGTAAAATTGGAGAACTACGACAGGAGGTCCAAAATCTAACTAGAGAAAGTATCTCCCTAAAAAAGAAAACTGAGCATATGGAAAAGGAGCTTCAAAAACTAATTGAGGAAAATAATTCACTAAAAATTAGAATCAGTCAAATTGAAGCTAAAGACTCTATAATGCAGCAAGAGTCAGTCAAACAAAACATAAAGATTGAAAAATTAGAGGAAAGTGCAAAATATCTCACTGGAAAAACAACTGACCTGGAAAACAGATCTGGGAGAGATAACCTAAGAATTATCGGCCGACCAGAAAGCCGTGATGAAAAAAGCAACCTGGACAGCATCCTCCAGGAAATCGTCAAAGAAAACTGTCCTGAGGTCTTAGAATCAGAAGGGGGAAACAGTTATTGAAAGAATCCATCGATCTCCTCCTGAAAGAGACCCCAAATTGAAAACTCCAAGAAATATAGTAGCCAAATTCCAGAGCTACAAGGTCAAGGAAAAAATACTGAATGCAGCCAAAAAGAAACAATTCAAATATCATGGAACTACAGTCAGGATTACACAGGACTTCGCAGCTGCTATATTAAAAGATCGGAGGGATTGGAATGTGATATTTCGTAAAGCAAAAGCGCTAGGACTGCAACCAAGGATCAACCAACCAGCAAGACTGAGCATATTCTTTCAGGCAAGGAGATGGTCATTTAACGAAATAAAGGACTTCCAGACTTTCCTTACGAAAAAGCCTGAGCTCAATGGAAAATTCAATCCCCACTTACAAGACCCAAGAAAGACATAAAAAGGAAAATAAGGATTATATACTCACACAAACACATACACACACAGATGCTCACACATGCACATAACTTGGGATTCAATAAGTGCAAACTGATTACATCTCTTTATGAGAATCAGATACCTGTCAATACTGAAATTTGTATAAGTATTGTGACACTTAAGAGGGATGTACACAGAAAGAGGGTATGGGTATAAGAGAACTAATCTGAAGATTTTTTTTAAAACCCTATTAAGGGGAAGAAAGGATTGTAATGGGAGAAAAGGAAAGGTAGAGACAGAAGATGGTAAATTATGCCACAAGAAGAGGCATAAAAAAACATACTAAAGTGGAGAGGTGGGAAGGAAGAAGATGAGCATGATATGATCGTTACTCTCATTGGTTCTGATTTAAAGAAGGATCAATACAAACGGCTAAGTTTAGATTCTAACATGAAAAGACACAAAAACTCATAACAATAGAGGGAAAAGAGGGAGGGAGAGGAGCACTGTATGAAATTTACTACCATTGGTTTGGGCTCAAGGAGGGAATAACACTCTGTTAAGAATAAAAATCTATTGTGCCCTACAGACAGTAGGAGGGATAAGGGGGGAGGGGTGTAAGAAGGGACAGGGTGGTCAGTAGGGAGGGAAAGAGTAGCAAGGGGAAGGGGCAGATAAAGAGGGGGGAACACAGAGAGGGAATACTGAGGGAGGCGGTGGTCAAAAGGAAAATTCTTAAGGAGGGGAAGGGAAAAGGAAGACACAAAGATATAAACAGGGGAGGGAATAAGATGGAGGGAAAGTCACAGATAGTAATCATAACTGTGAATGTAAATGGGATGAATTCTCCCATAAAACAGAGGCGGATAGCATACTGGATTAAAAACCACAATCCTACAATATGCTGTCTACAAGAAACACATCTGAAACAAGAGGATACGCACAGGGCAAAGGTAAAAGGATGGAGCAGAATATATCATGCCTCAGCGAAAGTTAAAAAAGCGGGAGTAGCAATCCGTATCTCAGATAAAGCAAAAGCTAAAATAGATCTAATTAAAAGAGATAAGGAAGGAAACTACATCCTGCTAAAAGGCACCATCAAGAATGGAGCAATATCATTACTTAACATATGCACCAAGCGGTATAGCATCCAAATTCCTAGAGGAAAAGTCAAGGGAATTAGAGGAAGAAATAGAGAGCAAAACAATACTACTGGGGGACCTCAATCTCCCTCTCTCC
>CM053591.1:27059973-27118673 GCA_028646515.1 Pseudochirops corinnae | reverse complement strand
GAGCTTCAGGCCAGGCTGGTTTCGGTTGGCAGTGCTGATAGTTCCTCGTAGCCGAGCTGACTTTAGTGGGAAGTATCTGTGTGCGTTTTTGAAGTTCTAGGTTGGTCCAGAGTCCTATTCCATGGGTATTTGGGGGTGGCTATGTGAGAGCTGCGATATATTGCTGCTGCTACGCCGCCATCTTGGCTCCGCCCCCTGGCCCCACCTTTTGACCATTTTATATCTCCTGTATCACAGAGCTAATTTTTTCACAGATTTTTTTTTTTTTTTTGTGGAGAGGAAAGGCAGGGCAATTGCGGTTAAGTGACTTGCACAGGGTCACATGGCTAATAAGTGTTGAGTGTCTGAGGTAGGATTTGAATTCAGGTCCAGGGCTGGTGCTCTTTTCACCGCACCGCCTAGCCACCCCCTTTGTTACCAGATTTTCAACAGTTAACATTTATAAAATCCAGTTTTATAAATCTGCAAGGAGAAGATGGCAGAGTAAAAGCAGAAACTTGCTTCAGCTCCTGCTCTAACTGCCTCCAATACTGGTAAAAAAAAAACGACTCTAAACCAATTTAAGAGCTACAGAACCCACAAAGTGACAGAGAGAAACAAATCTCCCATTGAAGGCAGCCTGGCAGGCTGAGAAGAAGGCTCTGTCGCACCCGACTAGTGTGTGAACTGCCCAGGCCCAGACCTGGGGCAGCCCCAACCAGCAGCATAGACCAGCTGGAGTAGACTTTAGGAGAGTGAATCACGGGCAGCGATGGCGATTTCCAGACTTCTCAACCCCTAAATGCCAAAGAGAAAGTAAAAGGTCAGTGGGGAACTCTGTTGGAACTGGGTGATAGAAGAGCATGGGGAGGCTACAGCTGCTGCCACATGGATTCTTGTGGAGGTCCTGGCCTGCAGATTGTAGGGGGACCAAGCAGCCATTCAGAGGGTAATCACTCTTGCTTTGACCTGCTTGGATATGGGTCGCAGTCTTGGGTGGTGGTCCTGGGGTGAAGAACGCCAGTAAGTCAGAGCTTGTGGGGGCTATAGAGAGGGTGCCCTCCTCATAGCTCTGGCAACTGTGAAAAGCCCAGCGATTTGGGATATAGCTCTCTCCACTCTGGAAGCAGAGTTCTACTGTGGCAAACAGCTCAAAAGTCAAGTAATTGGCTGGCAAGATGAGCAAGCAGAGGAAGCACAATCAGACCATAGAATCCTTTTTGGGGGACAAAATAGATCCAGGAGAGATAACTTAAAAATTATTGGACTACCTGAAAGCCATGATAAAAAAAAAAAAGAGCCTAGACACCATATTTCAAGAAATTATTAAGCAAAATTACCCTAATGTTCTACAAAATAGAAATTGAAAGAATTCACCAATCACCTCTTGAAAAAGATCCCAGAAAGAAGACTCCTAGGTATATCATAGCCAAATTCCAGAGTTCCCAAGTCGAGAAAATATTACAAACTGTGAGGAAGAAACACTTTGAGTATCATGGAAACACAATCAGAATAACATAAGATCTAGCAGCTTCTACATTAAGGGATCAAAGGTCTTGGAATATGATATTCTGGAGGTCAAAAGAGCTAGGATTAAAACCAAGGATCACCTACCCAGCAAAACTGAGTATAATGCCACAGAGGAATAGATGGTCATTCAGTGAAATAGAGGACTTTCAAGCATTCTTGATGAAAAACCCAGAACTGAACAGAAAATTTGACTTTCAAATATAAGAAGCAAGAGAAGCATGAGAAGGTAAACAGGAAAAACAAACCATAAGAGACTTATTTTTTAACTATTTACATTCCTACATGGAAAAACCATAATTGTAACTCATGAGACTTTTTCTCAGTATGAGGATAGTTGAAGGGAATATATATGTAAGAGTCTAGAGCAAACACTTTGTGTCTTAAGGTTTATGAAGAATGAAAATATGGAGCAGGGTGGATATGATACATTGAAAAGAGCCTTGGCTCTGGGGTTAGAGGACCTGGATTAAAATTTCTCTTGTGTCTCTTACCTATGTGATGTTGGCCGATTCATTCCCCACTGAAAAATGAAGAGATTGAACATTAGATGATCTACGATCTCATCCAACTCAACACCCATGATTCCATGGTCCTTTGATTTTGTTTAACAAATCTTTTTCAGCCTTTTTCATTATTGAGGCTTAGTGGCTTTATTTCACATGATCAGAGAAGGGGTTTTCTGGTTCATTAAATATTCTCTTTAATAGGGATCTGGAATTTCTTCAGAAGACCCCCCCCACTGTCAGCCAGCATTGGTTAGAACTTTTCTATGACTTAGTCGGTAAGACCCACATAGAGTTGCTTGAGGCCATACAGATGTAAACTGACCTTCCCAGGGTTAAACTTGGGCTAGTCTTGGAGGCAGTATATGATCCCAGGTTTTCCTAGTTACTCTTCCAAATTCCTTCTGGTCTGGTTAATACTTAAACATATATAACATAGCAAAGAAGGAGAGAGGGAGGACAGAACATGAAAGGAAGGAAGGAAGAAAGTAGGGAGGACAGAGGGAGAGAACAAGAAAAGAGAAAGGAAAGGAAGGAGGAGGTAAGAAATGAAGAAGAACGGAAGGAAGTGACTACCATGGACCAGGATCTGTACGAAGCACTTTACAAATTTTATTTCATTTGATTCTTGCAACAAATCTGAGAGGTAGGTACTATTATTATTTCTATTTTATAGTTTAAAAAAACTGAAGCAAACAGGTTAAGTGACTTGCCCAGGGTCACCTAGTTAGTGTCTGAAGTAAAATTTGAACCTTAATCTTCTTGACTTGAAGTCTGGTGATCTATTTACTGTACCACCTTGCTTCTCCATAGAACCAGATTTCAAAGAGAGTTCAATAAAGTATATTTAGAATAACTATGTAGAATATAATGCAGTACAACAAATGCTAGCGTTAGAGTCAGAAGACTCATGTTGGAATCTTGGCTCTTCGTGACCTTGACCCGGTTGTAGAATTTCTGTGGGCCTCAGTTTCCTCATCTGTCGTGAAGGAGTTAGACTACCTTTAAGACCTCTTTGCCCTTTAAATCCTGTGATCTTTTTCTGATTTGGAAAACAGTTCAGATCTTGTGTGCTGTAGCAGTTCATATAGGTAAGATAGGTTTATGGAGAGTTTGTATAAATTTCATGCCAAATAGCAAATTTTACATTGCAGCCAGGTGAAATTATTCTTTAAAGTGCTGTAGTCAGCTATTTAGTGGACTTGTACTGTGTGCTAAGCCTTGTGCTAGGTCCTTTGGAGGATATAGAAGTAAAATAGAAGATACTGGAGGTTCCTTTGATTGGTTCATCTGAAAGGTAGGTCTCCATTTTTGAAGAGGAGGATTCTAGTGGTGGAAGCTGAGGGTTATTTATGTAGGGACTTGCCTTCTGCCTTGCATTTGTTCAGATGTAGAGTGGTGAAGAATGAAGGGTCTCAGTAAGAAGGATTGTGAGAAGCTAATTTATACACTGAAGCAGTTCTTATCAGTCTTTATCATTGAAATGGTCCCTCCTTCCCTTGAATTAATGAATGACTGCTCCTAGACTGTCAGTTGAGAGAGGAAGAGGGAAGGGGGGAAACAGAGAGACAGATAGAGAGTGTGTTAGTTTTACTTAGTGTGTGTTTGGGATAGAGAACTGTTCTTATTCTCTATAAACTTTCTGAACACATTTTTTATTCCCTGAAGAATATGGCGGTACAGAACTTTTTTCTAAAACTCAAGATCCTTGGACTGGTAACCAAGAGATCAGGCTTTCTAGCTCTAGCCATTGGTGTGACTCTGCCAGCGTCTCTTCCCTTTTCTCACTTTGTAGAATGAAGTATTGAAATAATTTTAAAATTCCTTTCAGGTGCTGTGCCTTGTCTTCTTTGGTTGATAGTGGAGAAGGGGATGGGGCAACTTCTTGGTTTTGTGGATGGAGCACATAATAGGTGGTTAAATAACTGCTTGTTGATGGGCTGGGCTAGGGAATCAGGAAAACCTGGGTTCAGATCTTGCCTCTTATACATGTAAGCTGTGTGGCCATGGACAAGTTAACTTCTAAGTGCTTCAGGCAAGTCTATAAGACTCTGTGTTACAGGTAAGTTTGTGAGCTGCACTGATGGAGTGCATTCTTATTTCCATACAGACAGTTCTTTCACCGAGATGAAATCTCAGGTCCACCCTAAGAAGATGAAGGTGAAAGTCAGAACAAGTTGTTTAAAGAGCCCTAGGCTATGTGAGACACACAAAGGGGTCTCACTTTTAACTCATAAAACGTAATTGTGCTTTGTGATGTGAAATTTGGAATCTGTGAGATTTGAAATAATGGTACTGTGAGGTAGCCTTTTCCTTTGAAAGCTCGAAAAAGCTTTGTATTCAAATCGATTGCTTTCTTCTGTTTTATTTCTTTTTGGAGGCAGTTGGAGTTAAGTGACTTGCCCAGGGTCACACAGTTAGTAAGTGTCTGAGGCCACGCTTGAACTCAGGTCCTCCTGACTTCCCACTCAGTGCTCTATCCACCCCACTGCACCCCCTAGCTTCCCTGATTGATTTATTTTCTAAAATTTTGGGGAAAAAAGTTACCCCAGTCACTAATTCAGGCAGGTAGGCATACACCGAGTTAAAGTGATTTGTAGCTCAACTGAATATTAGAGCTAGAACTTGAATGAACTCAGCACTAATATCCTGTCCATGCAGCACTAGGGCAGGAGTAGATTGAAAACATCCTTTAAATCTGTTGCCTTAGGATTTGCCTTCTTGCCTTGAGTCTTTTTCTTGTAGCAAAATATGGTCTTGAAATTTTGGGACAGACTTTGTTGACTTTTTTTTAATACTGTTGGAACAGGAAATTAAAGGTTTTTATTATTCATTCATTTTCAGTTGTGTCCATCTCTTCATGGCACCATTTAGGGTTTCCTTGGCAAAGATACCAAAATGGTTTGCTGTCCTCTTCTCCAGCTCATTTTACAGATAAGAAACTGAGGCAAACAGAGTTAAGTGACTTGCCCAGGGTCATATAGCCAATAAATGTCTGAGGCCAGATTTGAACTTCTGAAGATGAATGCGTCTTCCTGATTCCAAACCTAGCGCTCTACACCTAGCTTCCAGTATATCAGATTGGGAAGTAGTGTAATTATATTCACTTAACGCATTAATTTTTTTTAAAAAGATGGTGGGGTGGTACTTATGAAGTTGAGGCACATTGAACTAGACGCACGGACAATGAAAATTCTCATTATATATTTGTATTTGGTTATTGGGGAATATAGTCCAAACTGGATGATAGACAGAGGACAAGCTAATATGCCTAGATGCCAAATTTTTAAAACTTCTCCAAAGCAAACCACGATGTGTCCAAAGAGTTCATTTTATATTCTTAATCAGATGTTGAGACAAAGCAAGCTTGGTGTCCAGCACCCTGGATGAACACTCACTCCCTTGTGTATCCATGAAAAACCATGGAGAAGAATTGCAGTTAAGTGACTTGCCCAGGGTCACACAGTTAGTAAGTGTCTGAGGCCACACTTGAACTCAGGTCCTCCTGACTTCCCGCTGATGGGCTGCCATCTACATCTCTGGGAGGAATACCCTTTTTGAGGAGATAACAGATCTATTTAAGTATCTTGTTAGTAGGAAATAAGTGATTTGAAATCCTGAGGGAAGATTATGGTGGAGGGACAAAAAAAGTTCTGGAGAGGGTTTTGGAAACTTTAAAAAAATGAGCATAATTTGCTTTTGCTGTTATAGATTTATCTTTAATGGATCTTTCATGTTTGACATTATCAGCAACTATCTGCATTTACTCATTTGAACTCTGGATATTTAAAGTGCTTGAATTCTGATTCTCTGTTTTTAGTTAATGGAGTGCAAATGCCCTGATCAAATACGAAGTTGAGTCTTTACTGTTCCCTTAAAAAAGAATGCTTATTTCTCTGGTGTCCTTGGGCAGTCTTCTCCTAGAAAGAGGTCTTATCTGTTTCTGTTTTCCCTACTGGCTTTTGCATGACACCATCTCTTTGGTATTTCCTCAGAAAGTTTGCTGCCCGAAGTTCTTTGACACCAGGGGAAAAGGATCGTTTGTGAAGGACTCCACTAGGGAAAAGAAAGATTTAAAGAGCTTTTTCTTTAAGTCTTTTCTTTGGAACTTGAGATAATTTTACTTAAACTTTTAAGTCCTTCCTCATTTCCAGTACCCCTGAGCTCAGGCTAATACTGAGCTAAACATAGGAATCCCCGCCAGATAAGATGTTCTTCTGTTTATGCTTTTAAAATGACCAGTGTCTTTGAGAAGCAAGGGGGAGATATCATTTGAGAAAATAACACATGCCTAGCCCCCTAATGTTTAAACTTCTCAAGTTGAGTCGTGAAACAAGGTCAGATTAAATTCCCCCAAAGAATCCACTTTTCCTTTTGGAGTTGTGGGTTCTTGGAGCACAAATCAATTTTTCTGCAATGATTATCCTGTTTGGTTTTTTTTAAGGGAATGAAAGAGAGAGTAGTTATCTTTCCTTTAGATATAAAGTAAAAAAGTGATTAGTGCCTTGTTTCATTGTTTACAGAAATGAAACATGGCAGGGAAAGGCTAGATCTGTATTTTTTGTAATGGATTTCACTTTTTTTTTTTGTGGAGAAGAAAAATAAATGGACTAAAAACCCAAATACCTAGTTCTACTACTAATTAGCTATTTGATCTTAGACAAGTCATTTTAATCTGGGCCTGGCTTCCACACTGCCTCTTCTCTGCAGCCTTTTCCAGTTCTTAATTCGCACGATTTATTTAAATCATCTTCTTCTTTCTGTGATTTCTCACATTCTTTATTTTCTCTTATGATTGGTTAAATTTATGGATTTTTCCCCTGCCTTTTTTCAGTCCAAATTTTTGGTAAATTTGCTAGAATACACTAACCCGTGCATTTGTTTATCTTTTTTTCTGCCCCTTCCTCAGCCATATACATGCATACTTGCATGTTCACGTGTATGTCAGTTATCCTTTTCACCATAGTCATTACTGCTTTTACCTTCTTGGTTAAAATTTAGCCAAGAACAAGGTGAAAACCTATATTATGACCCAAAGTTATTGAGAAACAGTAGGTAGGACTGAGCTTGCTTCTCAGGAAGATTCCATCCTGTTCTAGATCAGACTTAGCTTTTCATAGCTGGGTTCTACTGCCATAGATTTCATTCCTGTCCCCAAGCATCCATCTCATAAATGCAGGCCATTGCCCACCGGGGTCCACAGGGTGGGAAAGATCAGGTGAGAAAACATAGTAGCTTTCCTAGAGCACATCCAGCATCATCCCTGTAAAAACAACCTACACCACATGTTCTGCTGATGGTTGTTCAGTGGTTATTGTCAGTGGGTTCTTACTGTATGTCAAGCACTGGAATTATAAAGAATGTAAAAAAAACAGAAACAAGGTCCCAGTCATCAGTGAGTTCACATTCTAATAAGAGGAGACAACATGCAAATAATTTTTAAAATGAGATACATGATACACATACATTTGCGTGTCTGTGTGTGTATATATATAAAATATAATGAATGAGATATACATTCGTGTGTGTGTGTACATATACACATACCCTCTTAATGTATATAAGACATACATTGGAAAGGAAAGGTAATCTCACAGGAAAGGCTTTGGAGTGGAGGGGTTTTGTGTAGAGACAACCAGAGAAAGCCTCTTGTGGAAATAGTCTTTGAGTTGAATCTTTAAGGACACCGTGAGGTGAAGGTGAGGAGGGGGAGTCTTCTAGGCTAGGAGGACAGTGGATGTGAAGATCTGGAATGTCACGTATGGGGAACTATAAACTGGGGGGCCAGTGGTAGCAGGATTATAGAGTTTGCGGAAAGGAGTAAAGTATAAGAAGACTAGAGATAGGCACTAGGTTGTGAACAGTCCTTAAATTTGGGTGGGTGGGTAGGACAGAAACGGTCATGTCTAGTAATAGATTTTGGCCCCCCTGCCCCCCCACTCCCCCCAAGGTGTTAAGTACAGGCTGTATGGGCTGTTTTTAGAGATGATTAAGTCACAGTATTTCTGGTTTTTGTTTGTTTTTTGGGGGAGTTTTTTTTGTTGCTTTTTTTTGGAGGAGGAAGATAGGACAATTGGGGTTAAGTGACTTGCCCAAGGTCACATGGCTAGTGTGTGTGTGTGTGTGTGTGTGTGTGTGTGTGTGTGTGTGTATGTGAAGTGTCTGAGGCTGAACTTGAACTCAGGTCCTCCTGACTTCAGGGCCGGTGCTCTATTCACTGCACCACCTAGATGCCTTGGTAAGACAGTATTTCTAAGACATTTCTCCTTGGGCTTGATCCTCTATTCGTTCAGAATTGTGATGCTCTGCCATTAATTTTGGGTGGATTTTTTATTTTGTTCTTTCTACTTAAAGCCAATGAAGGTTTCCTTTACTGTGGTCTAGTAGTTTGGGTTCCTGAGAAAAAGAAAGTGAGAGGAATTTTCAAAGTCGGACCCTCTGAATAGACTCTCTGTCTTCCCAGGATCCTCTCCCTCCCATTCAGCTTTGAGTACAGAACTACTTTTGATACCCTCTGCTGACTCATCAGCTCTTGTGGAGGTAAAATAGAAGAGTGGCACCGGGTAAGGACAGGGGAAGACTTATTAAGGGTATAACTGTCTGGCACACAAAAGTCTGGCACTCAGTTGAATTTCCTTACTCTCAATTACTGTGAAGTAAAACCCAAGAATGTGTTGTACAATGCTGTTACTGTTGTTTCCAGTGGGAGCTTCCAGAGTGCAGTGAGGGCTTTCTCTGGCTTACTAAAATCCCCCACTTGCTATAGGCTTTTGCATAGCTTGTTCTCTCTGTGTGGGTGTAATTGGAACTGGGGAAAGAGGAATGATTAAGCAAAGGAAGAGTCTGTTTTTCCCCTGACTTCCAGCGGTTGACTGGTTGGTTAGGGTGAATGTGAATGGTGAATTTTTGAGGAGGGAGGAAGAAGGAGAGAGAGAGAGAGAGAGAGAGAGAGAGAGAGAGAGAGAGAGAGAGAGAGAGAGAGGTGTGTGTGTGTGTGTGTGTGTGTGTGTGTGTGTGTGTGTGTGTGTGTGTGAGATGCCTGATAACTAGGCCTGTAACAGTTAAGTAGATTATCTGTAGAAGACTGACCACGGGTCTGCTGGATGTCTGCCAAATTGATATTCCTAAAACACAGATCTAACCGTGTTCCCCCCTTCTCACTCCTCCCCCCACAAAAAATGCTCAGTGGCTGGTTTTTGCTTCTAGGGGTAAGTGCAAACAAGCATGGCCTGGAATTTCAAGCCCTTCCCAATATTGTTCCTACCTACCTTTCCAGTTTCTGTTCATATTATACCTTTTCGCACATTCTACTTTTTCATTCAAACTAAGCTGGTAGTTGTTCTCAATACTTGACATTCCAGCTCTTATCTTTGCACCGGTCCGGAAAGCTTAGAAATAAACGCCCTCTTAGAATCCCAAGCTTCCTAAATAGCACACAGTTCAAGTGCCATCTTGGATAGGAAGTCTTTCCTTGTTCTTTTTCCCTTGACCATTAACGTTCTTTTCTTCTTGAGTTTACTCTTTTGAATTTATTTTTATTTTTACTCTATGTTAATCAGATTTAGGATTCTTCAGGGCAAGAAGTGTTATTTATTTGTTAGGTTAGGTTTTTTTGTTTTGTTTTGTTGCTTGGTCTTTATATCACCAGTGCCATGAGCAGTGCCCTTAGTGTAGCAGGCAGGTAATAAATGTTGGTTGAATTAAATTAAGCGTAGGAGAAATGGGTTGTAGGGAGACGAGAATTCTCCTTCTGCCTTTTGGGAAGCCACTGGGAGTTCCGTTTCTCTCAGTACTAATGAGCTATAGAACAGCCTCCATCAGATCATTTTAAAGAACAAAAAAATTCTGGGATCCTGTAATGACTAGTTTTTCTCTCTTCCACTCAGCCCCCACTTTAAATTACTATGGTTGTTGGAGAGATCAGCCAAGATAATTTATGGACTCTAAGGTCTGTCTGAACAAGGATGCTAACTTGTTCTCCTTTATATGCTTAATAGTGTCTTGCCTTGTTGATGCTCAGCATGAATGAATGCAGGCACTTTGAAAAAAAGTCTTCTTGAGTCACAGCTGGATTTCCAGAATGTTTTGTATACCATAGAGTTTTTGTTCTTTAGGGTTTCATCTTCAAGACTCTCATTAACCTTGTGTTCTTTTTAGGGAGTTGGGTTTGCTAGCGTTGCCGAGGAATTCTGTGAAGTGAGATTGACTTTTTATTAATTGTGATTTTGGGAAAATTTATTAATTATGATTTGAGGAAAATGGGGTAGGTTGGGATATGATGTGGATAACATAAAAGTAAGTAGATGTCTATTCTGCATGCATACAAAGCTAAATCTTTGACAAAAAGACCACGAAGATAATTTTTTTAGGGAGGTTGAATACAAATCTTCCAATTAGGTTGATTTATGTAAGATAATATTGTAATAATGTCACTTGCTAACCAAATCACTTAGCTCTGCTAAGAATTCAAAGCTTTTTAGGACCCTTCCACCCCCTCACAAAAATCTATGTGACTATAAGAATAATAAGTTTATTTTTTTTTTAGTGGTGGTTGTGGGTTTTTTCTATTAGAAAACATGGATTAGTTTACAGAAACACTGTATTTTTTTTAAAAGAACTTACTTTAATGCACTAAAAATAATTTTATTTGTAAAACAATAAAATAATCAATCTTTTTTTTCCTCTATCAGTTGTATTTGTGGAGATTAAGACACAATTATATTGAGTGTGAGAAGTGAAATAATGAAATAGAGTCAGTTTTTCTAGGATGGTTTTAATGTTTTTCTCCCTGGAGAAAGAGGGATGGATTAGAGCTAACTTTTTGCTTATCTCTCATTTCTATTTGGAGGATCTTCCAGTGCTCCTATTTGCAAATGATACAAATGATATTGCATTGTTCATCATCACTTCCTCAGTAAATCCATAGCAATGAGAGATTGGACTAACCATCCACACTGGAAACAGAAAGTGGATGAAAAATGCATCTCCCAGACATGTCACTCAATAGAGTAGCCCATCAGATTAGTTCATCAGCATATATTTCTTCTGTAGGCATTGTGGCCTAGTTAGTAGATAGTGAGTTGGCCTTTGGAAATTAGAAAGACCTGGAATCAAGTTCTGCCTCTGATGGATACTGACTTATTTGATTTTGAGCAAGTCATTTAATCTCTTAGTGTTCTAGCTAGGCAAATCCATAAAAGTATAAGATGCAGAGTAAGGTTATCTACAGATTGATGAAGGCAGTTTCCACACCAGGAATTATTGCAGAACTAAAATCACAGATCTGGAGGCAGGTAGAAACTAAATAAAAGCAAAAATACATAATTTTTTAAGTGTAGCAGAAAGCCAGTGAATTGTCCAGAATTGGGTAAAGAGAAATCAGACCTAATTGCATTTGGGAACATGTCCCTTGCTTTTAGTAGTCCAGGACACATCCAGGACAAAGCCTCCATATCTTTAGTGATGGTATGTAGTCACACAGCAGTTCATTTATTCTAGATCATGGAAATATTTCAGGTGAAATGATCAAAATAGGTAACTATCCCAGAGAGTAAGGGAAGGCACATATTTGGCATAATTAAATGTCATGTTGCTAGGAATCATTCATATTTGAAAAGTAACATAAAAGGGATTGAGGACGAGTAGAAAGGGAGCAGGGCTAGTCATGTGATAGATAAACATATGCCACAACAGATGTATAGTGTTAGTACACTCATGACCTCAGGTTATTAAAAGAACCAAAGGAAGGTCTCTTGCATTTTCGACGAATCTTTTGTTGAGAGGTTTTTGGAGAAGAATTGAACAGGAGGAGAAGGTGTGGAGAGGCTGTGATCTGCACAGCAGCAGAAGGATCACCTAGATGAAATCATAGTTTAAGCAAAGAGCCAGAGTCATGCCTGTTAAATATATCTGGGAATGCAGACGCAGACTTTAGTGCTGAAGAAGTCATCTTCCAGCTTGATTTAGGTTTGATATTTACAGAAAATAGGTTTATAGATTCTAGGAACAGATAGCTCCTTTCCACTTAAAGTGTCTTATTGATGAACTTAAAAAAAAAAAATCTGTCACTTACAATGGGCCTCCTCATTTCCCCAGTACAGCCTTCCCTTAATATTTTTTATTGGCGGTACTTAGCACAGTGATTGGCCCATAGTGCTGTCTTCTAATCTTCCATTAGAAGCTAATTGCCACTCTATCCCTGTTAGTCAAGTCAGTCATTAAGCTTTTATTAAGCACTTACTGTGTGCCAGGCCTTTGGCTAAGCAGTGCGGACCCAAAAGTCAGTCCTTCTTCTCAAGGAGCTTATAGTCTGATGGAGAGAGACAACATGGCCAACAGCTGTGTACAAGCAATGTTGGATGTCATTGCTGTGTTTGAGCTTCATGCTTTAGCAACATTTTACCCCCAGACTGAACCTGAGCTAACAACAGGGCACTTTACCTTATGCCTAATTTGATTCTCTTTTCATCACGCTTCACTGTATCTCTAGGTTTTTGAATGTGTTTTTCTTTTCTTTCCTTTTTTTATTTGATTTGTTTATTTTTAGTTTACAAGATTCAGTTCCAGAGTACCTTGAGTTTCAAGTTTTTTTCCTTCTCTTTCCCCCCTCCCACCCATGGCAGCATGCAGTCAGGTATAGGATCTGCAAATATTTTCACATTGTACAATAGTCTGGGTGTATAGAAGGGTTGTAACCGATGTAGTGAACAGTGGGAAAAAGGAAACAAAACCAAACATGGAAAAGAGCGATAGCATGTAGACTGCTTCAGTCTCCATTTAAACTCTGGTCTTTCTAGATCTTTCTCTGAATATAGACATCTCCTTCCATCCTGACACTTGTAGAGTTGTCTCATAACTGTGCATTGCTGAGAAGAGTCCAGTTTATCAAAGCTGGTCATCACACATACGATGTGTCTGTCATTGTGTACACATTTCTCCTGGTTCTGCTTTTCTTACTTAGCATGAGTTTGTATAAGCCTCTCCAGATAAATATAAAGTTCATCTGCTCCCCATTTCTTATAGCACAATAGTATTCCATTACATTGAATGTGTTTCTCACAAACTTAATAAATTGGTAGCACTTGCAGATCACAGGGAAGTTCGTAGGCAGGGACAAACTAGTAAATGCTCAATCATTGACTCTAGGCTGGGGAAACAGAAACATACCCACAGATCCCCTGCACATGCGTTTCTAAATTTAATCTGATTTATCTTTTTTCTCCATCACTTTCTCATGGCTAGACAGCCAGCAAAACTATAAATCAAGCCTCGATTTGTGGCATTTGCTTGTTTCTCAGGTATAAATGTTCACGCCGAAATTTTAATAGTTGGCTGCGGTATGTATGCCCCTGGTTTTAGGTACTCAGCATAGCCTGCTCTCTAACCCTCAGCCATCTGAGAAATACCCCAAAACTGATCATCTATGACCTTGATTCAGGTAACAGTTTGTAGACGTCAGCATTTTAGTGCTTTGTTGCATCTCACGTTGGCTCCTTGGTCCAAGGTCTAGTTATGGAGTATGTGACAGGTTGTCTAAGCAGGAAGTACAGTTGGGTGATGGTTGGTGGTATCCAGGCTTTGCCAGTAACTGTGGTAGGATGAATTGTTTTATCTGTTGCTTGCATTCAGACATCTTATTTTCACCTTTTCCCAGTCTCTCCTGAATGAAACTATCTTTTGGCCTGGGAACTTTTCTTTAAATGTTACTTTCCTGATAAAAGATTATTGTTTGAGCTTTTTCTTTAAAGAAGATAATTTAATCACAGTTTTCTTTGTTATTTGTGTCTATTTTTTCTTTATACATGGCTCATTACAGTTATGCAAACTGTTTGACTTCCCATTGAATCTCAAAACTCATTGACTTCCCATCTTTTGTTTTCTTTGCTTATTTTCTAGATATAAGGTGTTTTTGAATCTCATTTCTCTAACTCTTAGGAATTTGGAGTCATCTTTCATCTGACTCTTAATATTTGCAGAGAATTTTGAGAACTGTTTATTTTATTTCTAGATTTCTATTCTGTGAGCTTCTGTCCAGTAAATTCCTCTTCCTTTACTTTAATTTCCATCTCCTTTTAAAGAGTTGTTTGGGGCAACCGGATGGCACGGTGGGCAAAGTAATAGAACTGGAGTCAGCAAAGCCCGAGTTTAAATCCTGCCTCAGATATACAGACAGTAGTTGTGTGTCATTTTGCAGGTCACTTAACTAGCCTCTTTCTGGCTCAGTTTTTTCATCTGTAAAGTGGGTATAGCAATAGAATCTACTTCACAGGATTATTGAGAGTATTAAATGAGATAATATATATAGAGCTCTTTGCAGTTGTTAAAGTGCTATGTAAATGCTGGCTGTGATGATGGATGATGATGATGATGGTGGTGGTGGTGGTAAGGAAACCTCCCTTTAGCCTGCCTGTGTGGGTGACTGCTTTCTTCCTCTGTCCTGGAATAGCTCCTTATTTTTGTAACGGTAATACATTATGATGTAATATTATATATTCCATGTATTTTTTGTTTCTATCTTAATGCTCTAGTAGAATGCAAACTCAGTGAAAGTTAGGAATTGTCTTATCCAAAGTTTTTGGCTTCTGCGATTACATATACTATTTTGTACGCAAATTTTTCGTTGACTTAATGACAGAGGTGTCATCCCTTGGTATTATGTGGAAAAAACACGGAATTTGGAGCACCTGGACTCTAATGATAGTGTTGCTACTTGTTAACTTGTATGATCTTGAGCCAGTCACTTTCCTCTAGTTGCTCAGGATTTGGAACCACAAGACCTGGGGTTTGAATTCCATGCCCCATGCTACTGCCTGCATGACCCTGGACAAGTCATTTGACCCCCATCTTACCAACCATCTGTAAAATGAGGGGTTTAATTTTGATGGTATCGTAGGTCCTTTTGAACTTTTAAGTCTTTGATCCTTCCTAGGCCTTAGTTTCTTCACCTGTTAAATGGGAAATTTGTTCTTAATGCTCTCCCTTATATCCTATGAATGAAAGAATAATCTCCCATGTAAACAGTTGACAGCAGAGCTTTCTTCCATGTCTGGACCATTTTAGATTTGACCTCTTTTTCCTTCATTTTCCAGTTTCAAGAGCCCACAAAGGACTTTGCGTTTTGCAGACTTTGTGACAAATGCATTGTCTTTCTAGTTTATAAAAGCAGATCATAGACATTTTTTTAAAAAATGTTTCCCAGGAGGTAGAAAGCGGAGTGATGTTGTAGCCAACAGAGGTGACATGGTTCCTCGGCAACCTGTCTCTGAGGTTAAAGGAGCTAGTTATACATCCGATAGAAAACCCAAGGAGGTATTTTAAATAAGTGGTGCCTTCTTCTCTCTGGGCAGCGTTCCTTCATCTGCTTTCTTTTTTGCTCAAAGCTTGAATGCTTTTAATTCTTTCTCTCAGTAGTAAGGTAATAGTGCCAGATCTCAGTAGGGCACAGGATATAAATGGCCACAGTGGGTATTAAGCCTGTTCAAATTTCATCCTATTCAAAGCCGTGGTGGCCCTCGATTATAAGCCTGAAAAGAAAATGAAATTTATGTAGGTCTGGGATTTTACTTATGTCCTATATCTGCTTAACACAAAAATTCAAATCATCTTTACTTTCACTATTTTTTTTTTACCAGTCATTGAAGGTATAAATTATTTTATATAAACAACTTCTACTTAAGTAAATCCAGAGTTTTGTCGTGTGACTTTTAAAACTGGAGTAAAATAAAATGTACGCTTCTTTTAATGTCTGTTGCTTTTAAAAAATATTGGTCCCTTTTTAATATACATCACCATCACTTTTCTAATAATCACTCCTTCTATCTAGAATCTCCCCTTGAAACCATTTATAATCACTTATTCCTCTTTTTTTGGGGGGGGGGGGTTATATGGTCAGAATTACATAATGACTTATTTTTAAGGGGTATGTGAAAATCTAATGTAAAAGAAAAATGTGCTGGAGAGAAGGGAAGAGACTTTGTATCTTTATAGTCTATAATGAAGAAGAAAAATAATCAGGGGGTGGGTAAATTATTAAGGGATTACAATTGATGTTAACAATCTATTGTAACAATTAAATGGGGACATTCTAATCTGGACACATTCAATCATGATGAAGTTTGTAGCTTTGTGGCTTTCAACAGCAGGAAGCTTGTGCCAAGACAGTATGGTAGCCATTTGTATTTGGTATGGGGTCTAATTCAGAAAAATAGGAAGACAGAAACCTCCAGCAGCAGATACTACACCAAAACCTTGAACGAGATAGACGGCTTATGACAGCTGTAACCTAAATTTTGCTGAGTTTGCTGTAACCTAAATTTTATTAGATTGTTACTTCCAAACATCTTATGCTAGAGAACATACAATGTGGAATGTTCTTGAAAGTATATGAGCTTCACACTTTTCCCCCACAGCCATCAAGCTCTGGTCTCTGTATTCATAAACTCATTGAATATCTCTCTTGCCTCTTTTATCCAAGAATTTTTAGTATCATAGGTTTTGAACTAGAAGGGGCATTAGATTTAGAAGTCAAGTCCCACCACATCCCTCATTTTGTAGTCAAGGAAACTGAGGTCCCCAGTTCACTTGCCTCAGATCAAGTAAGTGTTGTCACAAGGCCGTCATTGAACCACAAGTCCACTAGTTTTCACAGCACCACACAAAATGTGTTGCTCAGTTGTTTTTCATTCGTAAGGTAAAATATAAATAAATAAATTAGTAAATATAATAAATAAAACTAAGTGTGAATATTCAGAATAATAACAGTATTTTGGTAGACACAAAATTATTCTCTTTATATTAAAAAAAATATGAACAGGAAAAATGTGTTACATGCCTTTAAAAAAGCTAAACAACAGAAAACTTGGCCCGGCGCCTGGACACTCTGTGTTCAGCTGTAGCACACTGGGGGCTTTCCCAGCCTCTTTTGTGTAGTGTTGAAGAAATGTGTTCCAGAGTAAGTGTCCCTGGGGATGTAGGTCTTTCCTGAAGATAACTAATTTGACCTTCCTGAGTCCTTAAGAATAGGGGCTAGGGGTGAAGAAAGGTGGGAGGTGAAGTGAATGGAAGGAAAACGATGCCAACCCAAGGGTAAAGCTGCTGAGAGACTGGGTGGGAAATGAATGTTGCTGACTGAACTCTCTACTAAACCCAGGAGATCTCCACGGACCTGTTTATTGGGGAAACTGATTTCTAACCAATCAATATAAGGGAAAGGCTTGGGGACACTCCTGATTTTCATATTTTACCTTATTCATTCCTTTTCTTTATCTGTTGTATCTCATTTTGTACTCTCTTTAAAATATATTTTCTGTTTTCTCTGCATCTGGGCAGTTGTCCATGGTCCATTGGGTGCCATGCGCTGAATGTTGAGGGTGTGAGCAGCTCCAGCATTGTTCCTGGTTCTTTGGCAATGAACACAGAGCTGTCATTGGTTGTACTTAGGTTTCCCCTTCCCCCAGTTTTAAACAGAAGAGGGTGAGTGTGGGTTGCAGATTAATAGTTGCATCTTGGTTCCTGTTATTAATGAGACCAGCATACTATTGCTGTTTGTTCGCTCACACAGTGCTTTAAGACACATAGCTCAGTGATGGATATGTTGGTTTTAAGAATTGGAAACTGTAGTGAGCAGATTCTCCATTGACCTGGTTAGCTGCCATTCTTTAAGTAGCAGTAAAAATCCCTACATAATTTACTGGGAGCACCAAGAGTGAAACAGTGGCTTGACACCCTGTGATCTGATGATTGAGAAATCTAATTGCTGGTGATAGTGACTTTAATAACCATGATGCATGAGTACCTAGTTCTCACTGAAACGTCCCAAGCCAAGGAAGGAGAAGAGATTTGACCATGTTTGTGGGTTTATGCTTTCTAGTTTAAAATTTTGTTTAGAGGTATTATCAAGTCAGGTCATTAAAAATGAACAGGGAAAGAGTTATTTTCTCCCAGTTTTCACCCTGTTACTCTTCTCCAAGCTCATTGGCTGGCTTTACTTGCCTTCTTACCTAGTCTTGACTCAATAGTCAGCTATCTCAACTGTGCTTATTTGGTTTCCTGCCTTCTTGGAGAAAGACCATTAGATTTGGGGTCATTGGTCATATAGTAGTGTTAAAAGGGACTCTTGTTCAGTTGTTTTCAATTATGCCCACCTCTTCATGACCCTGTTTGGAGTTTTCTTAGCAAAGATACTGGAGTGGTTTGCCATTTCCTTCTTCAGCTCATTTTACGGATGAGGAAACTGTGGCAAACTGGGTGAAGTGACTTGCCTAGGGTCACACAACTAGCAAATTATTCTACAGGTCATCTAATACAGAGATGTCAAACACATGGGATTCTTAGGTACGGTTTGAGATAAGACACCATTCATAGTCAAACAGCCCCTCACCCCCCATAAGAAAATTGAGGGCCATGTAGATAAAATGACCAAATCCAAGGCAGTTATTCTTACCCTGTAAAAATCTGTAAGTCAGATTTACTTGAGACATAAATTAGTGGGCATGATTGATAGAGAAGTTAAGAAGACCTGGACTTTACCAACATGTGTGGAGCTGCATGACCTCAGGTAAGTTAGTTAACCCCTGATTGTTCAGGCATTTCTCTGAAACTCTTAATTTGCAGAACAGGTGCTTGTTCTTTGATAGAGGGAATTTCCCTACAAGGGGAGTTTCCTATTTCATTGAAATCACAGGTCCAGACCCTCTCTTCCATGTTCCTTGCTGCCCCCGCCCCCATCACTGTTACAAAAGGATTCATTCCAAGTTTCCTGTAATAATATCAAGTTCCTGGTGCATTTAAAAATAAGGTATGATGATTTATTTGGAACTTTGGGAACATTCTATTGGGTAAAATGAAGCTCACCACAGAATTGGTGGTTTCCTTAAAGGAAAAGTGTTTTTCCTTTCATTGCTGACAACAATAATACCTTAAGATTTGCTAAGCATTTAGCAAATCCTGTGAACCCTTCCAAAGGCTTGGGTTCAATTACTGTACTAACTTACTTTCTCAGTCCAAAAAAAAAAAAAAAGTCCTGAAGTTACCATTGAAACCTTCTTGGTGTATTTGGTAGTTCTGGAGCCTGAATTTAAGTTCTCAGCCCCAAAGAATTAACTTAAAAATTTCTTGAAAAGGGAGCAATTTTTCTGAATGTGAATAAATACTCATTAATTATTAGCTTCATGCTTCTTCTCTGTATTACCTTCTCCTAAAGTGGTGTAGTCCTGCGACATTTTGCACCTAGGTGTTGAATCAATGTCAGCTAAGTTATCAGATCTCTTTCTAACTCTGGTCCTTTGTGGCCATGGTTTATGGAGTTTCCCAGCAGTCCTTAACTGCTAAACCAAGGAGACAGGAATTCCCACCATAAACAGACTAACCTCCAGGCCATTGCCACAATTTAGTAACCTGACTTCCTTTCCCCCCTTTCCCTCCCTTGAGATCCTGTAAGATGTGTGAGCTCTCTTGCATGACAGTCTGATAAGAATTAGAAAGAGGAGGTGGGGGCGGGGGGAGAGGAAAAACCAGTCAACAAAGCAAAAACCCCAAAGCGGATATGTCTGTCTGAGGCACCCCTCGCTGAGCAAACAGGAAGGGAAGCTGAAGGTCTCGATGTGTGCTGTGTTTTGAATCAGTGCCAATGTAGATGACTTCATATCAGCCCTGGACAGGAAGTAGCTGTCCCTCAGAAGAGCTGTCTTGCTCTCTGTAGGCAGGTGTTCTTCCTAGGTGGGGTCTCGGAAGGCAAGCATGGAGCTGCGTGGTTGAGGCTGAAAGATGAAGTGTAACTGACTATGGTGTTTGACAGTCCTGTTATTCCCTTACTTTGTAGCATATATAAGCAATTAAATTCACAGTTTCTCTGCATTGGTGAATGATTTTAAGTGCTTCCTGTCAAGATCACATTCCCCATTTTAACTCTCTTATAAACTCTTTCTCTAATTGGGCTTGCCTTTACTAATGAAAATATAGTTTTATTTATTTCGAGAGGCACTCACGATAGAGTGGAAATAGCACGGATCTTTGAATAAGAATTCCTGAGTTACTTCCACTTTCTAATTTTGTAACCCTGGGCAAATAACCTTACCTCTCTGCCTCTCAGTTTTCACATCTGTAAAATGGGAATGATGCTTGGAATCACTATCTCATAGGGAGGCTGTGAGGAAAGCATGTTGTAAACTGTATGAGTACCATATCACACAGTCACAGATTTTGAGTTGGCTACAACTTTGTCAACTATCTAGTCTGAATTCCTACTGTAACCTACTGGACAAGTGGCCCTCCAAGGAGGCAGAACTTAACCAACTCTTGTTGGGGACATCTCACTTTTCAGAAGCTCTAATTGTTAGGAAATTTCTCTTGATTTAAAACAAATTGGCGCCTTTAAAACTTCTGCTCATTGTTTCTGGCTTTGTCCTTCAGGGTCAAACTGATTGAGTCTGATCCCTTCTCTGGTTGGTAAATATTTTAAAACAGTTATCCTGTCTCTCCCCCCAGGATTCCACCATCACCACCACCCCCTGCCCTCCCTCCCCCCAGGTCTTCCTTTCTCTAGGCTAAACTTGCCTAGTCCTTTTCACTCTCACCTTATGTGTTGTGAACTTTTTAACCCTTCATTACCACTGTGATCTGCTTGATGTTTGGTGATGATGATGATAACGTAAAAATGTGTTACTGGTTTTGACAGTTTTACGGATATTATAATTAAGGTGTGGGATCCCTTTTTTTTCTCTCAGCGTGATTCCTTCAAGCCTTGGGGAGTTTTTAATATTTTAATGCGATTTTTCTAAGGTTATCCAAAAATACAGACAGCATCAGTTCAATCATTGAATCAAGAAGTGTTTTATTAAGTATGTTCCCCTCTGCTGTGCCCAGAATTGTGCTGGGGGTGGGCCTGGGAGATGATTCAGATCAAAATAGAACTCTTCCCCCCTTCAAAGAACTTATATTCTACAAGGACAGATAACACAGGCATAAGCAAGCATTTATAATTTAAAGACAAAGTAAATCCAAGGCAAATTGGGAGGAGGGGTGTTCACTACTAACAGTGAAGGGGATCAGGAAAGGCTTCTTGTAGAAGATGTCACTTCAGCAGTTTCGAAGGAAATCAGAATTTTAAGAGGAAGAGGGTGGTGGGGCCAAAGGAAATCCATTTCAGGCATGGAGGACAGCTAGCGGAGATGGTGTGCCAGGTGTCACAGACAGCAAGAAGGTTCTTTCAGCTGTATCTAGTATGAAGGTGGGGTGGGAGGAAACAAGCCCCATCCCTTGGAAAGGGAATGAAAAGTGGGGAAAGAATCAAGGGCCACTGACACCTGAGGAAGAAAAAGCACTACCATACGGTCGATCCACAAATGTGGGTAGCTGGTGATCTTTCTTTTTGCCGAAGATAGCTCGTGAACATTGTCTGCCCAAGAATGAAAGGCAAAAACTTGTAAATGCTCTTTACTTTTAGGAAGGGAATATCTTACACATAATTCGGTTTACTGAAATAACAATAACAAAAAAAATCTAGGAAAAGAGAGGAGAAAAAATTCCATTCTTTGAGAATAATTGTCCCCATAAAATGACCCTCCAGTGATGAGAGCTCACCCATGTTAGATGCAGATGTTACTATTATTATTGATCTATTTTTCCTTGTTTCTGGTTTGCTCTTAAGTTTTGGGTTCTCTTGGTCCTTGTGTAGTTTCATGGAAAGTTTTCTTTTGCTATTTTTTTCTTCCTTATCCTTTCTTTGGCTCTTTCCCTAATGGGAAGGGGGGACTTCATACCTAGCAAGGTTGAGTTTTAGCTAACAGACGACACTAGTCTTCATCATCTTCAAATTCAATTGATCAAAAATGTTTACCACGGATTTAGGGAAAGACTGCTTGTGTGTAGGGCATTATGGGGTGTGTGACCTACTTTCCCTGATAGAGTAAATAGTAAATACATGTAGTAAATGTTGCGAGGCATTACAAATATAGAGAAGAACCTAATATAACTAATCCGACAAGAAACTGATTTTGCAAACAAATTTTGTTGAGCTCTCCTTGGAGTTCCATCCTTCTAAACCAACTGCTGATTGACTGCAGTTGGCTTCTGATTCCATTGGGGGAGTCATGGCAAGGGCTGTGGAGGCCAGACATAGCCACAGGAGGAGAGCCACCTGTTCTAGATATGTGGGTGGGTGGGTGTCTATTTTTGTGCTTGCTCATAGCATGTCCTATTGCTTAGCAGCTGTGTCTGAAATTTACAGTACTAGTATTGGGCACAGGAATGAAGGGTTGAGGTTTTGAGTGAAAGAACATCTTTAGGATTTTGGTTCAGAATGACTTGATTCCTTTCAGAGAAAAACAATTCTCTCTGTTGGAGTACATGTATAACAACCCCGTGCTGACCTTGTCGAATTGAAGTGATGAGATGAGTGGATGCAGTCTAGACCCTTAATTTTGTTTTTAAACTTTAAGAAAGCACAACAATTGGCTTGAATTCCCTTCCTCTAGGATGGTCCCGGTTCAAGTGCGCCAGTCTAGCTGCTAACAAAGTTTTCCATTCTCAGACCTCGCATAGCTATTCGCATTTTTCTGAGTTTATGATGTAATATTGGTCACTTTTGTTTTCTGTAATTATATTTTCTCTCTCTTGTCAACCATGAGGTTCATGGAGGCGTTTACCAAAATCTGTCCTAGTGCCAAATGTAGTGCTTTTCACACAGTAGGCCCTTAATATTTATTTTGAAGTTTTGAAGATGCAGCTAGGTGGCACAGTGGATAGACAGCGTTGACCCTGGAGTCAGGAGGATGGGAGATTAAATCCAGCCTCTAACCCTGGGCAAGTCACTTAACCCCAATTGTGTTAATTAAAAAAGTTTGACACCTTTTAAAACAGTTTTTAAAAATGTTTTCTTCTCTGTCATTCCTTAGCTCCTCACATATTGTACAATCTCATATAACAGAGAAAAAGTTAAGGAAAACACACTGACAGAATGACCATAACTGTCTGTTAATAGGTTTGATGAATGGGTGTGCTGGGATACTAGTTTCCTGACCAGAAATCAGTATCTCTGATTATGAAATATGTGTACGGATTTGTGAAAGCTCATGTTCAATTATTCAAAAGCAAAAATTCAAGAAACATATATAAAGCTCCTACTGTGCACACAGCACTACTATAGACCTTGAATTGTGTATTTTGTTCCGGAGCTCTTTTAGGGGAGTGTTTCTAGAAATGGAGAGTCAGCATGAAAGAGAAGGTGGGAAATGCAGTGATCCATTTCACATAGAAATTGAGCAGATTAACAGGAAAACTTTATATTTCATGAGGTACCAGAACTTATCTAATGGCAAGGAGAGGTGGTTCTTGTGGGAGCAGTCCAAAGCCAGTGGATTTATTTATTTGTCTTAATATAATAAGAGAGTTGAAGCCTTTGATTGTTTTTATTTAATGAATAATTCAAGGAAATCTCATTACATTATGAACCTCTTCCTTCTGAACCTGAGAGTTGTTTTCCAGGAGTGTTACATAGTTCCAGAAACCTTGAGGACTCATTACATTTTTAAAAATCATAATACGGCCATTTGTAGTACATTACTGAGTATCCGTCAAGCAATTAACATTTAACACTTAGGGACCACCTCATCATCAGATACTGGAGTGAAGAGGGATAATGGAGAGATGGTGTCAGAGAGATAGGAGATGAAGAAGTTGAGAGGATGAGGAACACTCAGCAGATAGTTCTAGTTTTTTCAGTCAAGTAGGAGGTTATACTCTTAGAGAGAACATGGGGGTGGGGAAAGGAGGAAGTAGTATAGGAGATCTGAGGAGGCAATAAAATGTTTGGAAGCTTTGTATGGAGTAGGCTAGGGTATCAGTTAGGGAGCAGTAGCATTACCTTGTTCTAGTAAGGACCCAATTGCAATTATCATAAATTTGTAGTAAACCTGGTGAAGTCTAGATTTTCTCTAGTTCAGCAGCAGCTGAGTGGGAGTAAAAGAGATTGATGGTGGGAATAATTTAAGGTTGGAGTGTGGCAAGGAGATAGGACAAGGGAACATGGAATTTAGGAGTGGAAGCTTAGCGTAGAATTGAACTGGGTCCTCCAGGAGGTCAACATTGGAATGGGAGAAGAGTAGCCACAACTTTGGTGCTGGTTTGGGATACACAGATGGAAAGAGTGATTGGAGGGCAGAATGAGTCATAGGGAAAGATGGAAAAAGAAGAGATTATGATCAGGTGAAGGAAATGCAAAATTCTTAATTGTGGATTTGAAATATCTGTGGATAATGACAAGATCAAGGGTATGACTATCCCTGTGTGTAGCTATGGGGGGTGGGGGGTAGAGCAGTAGGTCACGGGAAATGAATAAAAGAACTGGGAAGTTGGAGTATTTGAAGAAATGTAGGTGTGTACATTGGTGTGGATTTGGAGTAGAGAGAAGACTGGCAGCTGAGCATTGAGCTTAACTGAGAAAGGAGGGAGCCTATCCTGGGAGTTGTAGACTATAGCTACCCCAATCTGGATTGGGGGGGCGGGGCAGGATAGACATAAAGTTCCAGTATTCTGTGTGTTTTTTAAAAAGTGTTGCTTTGGGAAGGAGATTTTTTTTTAAGTGCTAAAATGAGTCTTTCCTAATTATTTTGTGGATACATAATTTTAAAAATATGTAATCTTTTATATCTAGATGAACTAGCTATAAATAGTAATAAATTTGTATGAGGAAGCTTTGACTTTGAAAATTTCACTTAACAGAGACAGTAGATGTGGTATCTCTGTCGAGGGACAGTTCATAAAATAGAACTATGAAAGGAGACATTTTTAGCTGCCATTTCTTTTTTCCTTCTGTCCTTTTTTTTAAAGAAGGAACAATGGAATGAGGAATTTGAATTTATTGAATTAAAATTCTGGGCATAAGCGAGATGGGCAAATTGGAATACTTTATAACTTGAGTCAACTACACTGGAGAAGAGTTGTTTGTGGCCTACTTTTTGAGTGGTGTGTCATTGTTGAAAAAGTTGCAGAAATAGGTGAAGATCAGAAACTAAATTTTATTAGCATTTGGAAGTAAGGTTTTGTTGAGTTTTTGTTTGGTTTTTTTTTTTTTTGGTTGGGGGAAGGGAGAGACACACAAAGCTGTCTATGTTGAGGGCAGAATATTTTGGGTACAACTCCTTAGGTGTATTGGACAAGAAAGTAGTTAAAATATGAAAATTTTAATCAGAGAACCGACATTGAATGTGGTTGAAATGGGGGTAAACAGGAGGGACAGAGAGAGAGTGAGTTCAAAGATATATCTTGTACACCGTTTAGAGTCTGCAAGTTCTCCATCTTTGCTTCTCTAAGAGCAAGGTTTGAATTGAACTGCTCTTTGAGTTTATTTGGTTCCTTCTAGGATTGACATTTTGACGTTGAGACCACAGTTTGGTTATAATATGCCTGACCATACTTCTCACTTCATTTTGCTCCTCTTCCTGCATTGTGATCTGTTGAAACTGGCTTGCTCACTTCCTCTTCCTCTTCCTCCCTGCCTCCTCATACATTGCACATTCTAGGACCTAATCCTTTTCGAAGGTGGTGTGTCATGTCTGGAATACCCTTCCTCCTCAGTCTCATGAAATAACCAACTTCAAAGCAGAGAGAAGACTCCATCTCTATTACAAGGCCTTTCTTAATCTCCATCTCTCTCCTCCCCCTTCACATCTCTCTTCTTTCTACTTTACTTGCAACCATGCTAATTTAGAAACTCATTGCCAGTTTCCTGAAGTTTAGTACTAATTTCCCCTTTCATGTCCCCTTTCCAATCCCATTTTTCACACCACTGCCAAAGTAACTGTTTTAATATGCAGATAGGGTCACAAGGCTCCCTTGTTCTAACATCTACTGGGGCTTCTTCATTACCTGCTGAGTATAATACATACTCCTTCTACTGACTTTCAAGGTCTCATATTGGTTTTTTTTGGTTTTTTTTCTTTTCTTTTTTCAGTATTTCCACACGCTAACTCTCCCCCTGTGCCCTTTCTCTTCCAGCCAAACTCGGCTACTTACCTGTTCCTTGATCCCATCCTGTTGTCTGTCTTTCTTTTGCTCACGGTCCCTTGCCTTACAATAGTCTCCTCTCATTTCTGCCTGTTGAAATTTTTTCCTTCCTTCAAGGTGTCATGTTTTGTTATAAAGCCTCCCTTTCTCCTCCTAGTACTTAGAAGTGATCTCGGTGACTCCTTGAGTTCCTCATATAGGACTTTTTTCTGGGCTTCTCCAGTGTTCTTACGTTCTTACTGCTTGGATTCTAGATATCATTGTGAATAGTTGACTTAATGTTTTACCTTGATGATTATTTAGTGTGTGTGTGTGTGTGTGTGTGTGTGTGTGTGTGTGTGTGTGTGGTGGGTGTGTCTGTCTGTCTTTATTAGAATATAAAATCCTTGATTATCTTGCCTATATTTATAGCTCTAGAGCAGCGGTTCTCAACCTGTGGGTTATGTTCAATTTGTAACAATGAAAATACATCCTGCATATCAGATATTTACATTACAATTCATAACAGTAGCAAAATTACAGTTATGAAGTAGCAACGAAAATAATTTTATGGTTGGGGGTCACTACAACATGAGGAACTGCATTAAAAGATCGCGGCATTAGGAAGGTTGAGAACCACTGCTCTAGAGCTTATTAGCACAATTCTTGGCACACTTAACAACTATTTTTCGATTCCATTTTATTCTTTATTTTTTCTCTTCTCTCTATCAATTATTGTAAGTTCCTTTAGGGAGTTACAAGGGACTTTCTTTTTCATCATTGTGTCTCTAGAACCTTGCATATTTTAAATGCTTAATAAATTTCAGTTGAATCTAGAGTTCAAGTTTTTGAGTTTTTAAAATCCTGGTCAATGACAAGCATTTGGTAAGCCGCATTTTGTGCTGGGTGTTATGCAGGACCTTGGCAATACAAATGGAGAAGTGAAACAGTCTCCTGAAGGAGTTTACTTTTATTGGTGGGAGTGCAGAACATACATACATATATACGTATAGGATATAAATGAAGTCGGATATATGTACATGTGGGATAAATAATACAAAATAAATACTTAATAACTTTGGAGGAGGGGTCATACTAATGACTTGAGAAAATAAAAAAAAAAAGACTCCTTTAAAAAGTGGCACTTGAGCTGAACCCTCAAGGGACTTAGGAATTCCAAGAGGCACAAGTCATTAATAGGGACAATTTCCCAGTTACACAGCAGGCAGATGAGAGATGAAATATCATATACTGGGGGTGGTAATAAGCTAGTTTGGCCAAAGAACAAGGCATATGAAGGAGATCAGTGGTTTTGAACTCAAATGGAAGTGGGAACACTGTAAAGATTCCTGCAGGCTGCATATTTATTTAGTTTTAAAATGTAATATTATGCATGTTTTATTGTGTTTTTTAAAAGAAATTTGTTAAGTATTTCCCAATTACATTTTAATCTGGTATTGTGTAGTAGTTGAGAATATTATGGGTAACATGTGTTTAACTCCTTTGGTATAATCCACCTGGACAGACTGGCAAGAGGAGCCAGATTGTGAAAGACTTTGAGTGCCAAGAGAAATTTGTATCTTGTCTTAAAGGCTGACGCTTCTTGACCAGGTTTTGTGGTGGTTACACCTGTACTTTAGAAATATCAGTTTGTCAGCTGAGTAGGATGGGAGGGTTTAGAGATACATGAAGCAGGCAATTCAGTTAGAAGGCACTTACAGTATTTCCAGACAAGTTCCGATGAGAACTTGGACTAGGTTGGACTAGGTAGGTTGGTTGGTGATGGTTTGGTTTTAGAATGTTGTATACAGTAATGGCAATATTGTTTTAAAAGGAATTTTGGAGGAATGAGCCATTTTGACCATTATAAATGGGTAAATTAATTACAAAGGACATAAGAAGGAAGACTGTATCTGGAGAAAGAACTGATGAATAGAAGTATGGATAGAATGATTTCGTGTGTGTGTGTGTGTGTGTGTGTGCGCACACATATTTGTGTCTAATAGCAGCCATCTCTAGGGCAGGGGAGAGGGAGGGAAGAAAAAAGGGGAAAATTTACATAACAACTATTATATATTTAAAAGGAGTAGTAAGTTCATAAGAGATTTGCAGTTTCAAGTAAATCTTTTTTTAAATTTAAATTTAAATTTTAAAATTTTAAAAATTAAAAAAAAATTTAATTTTAAATTTAAAAAACTATTTTATGGAAATGCTTGTTTTATTCCAAAAATTAAAAATAAGATAAATAAAAATTTAAAAAATTATTTTGACAGATGTACATTGGCGGTATTAATTTAAGTAGAAGCACTAATCCAGTTAGCGAGGGAGGCCATTAAATATTTTGTTAAGAAAAAGGGTATGATTGGATTTTAAGGTTTTAAAAGAAAATTTTTTTTACCGTGGTGTTATATTTAAATTACTAATCAACAATAGACTGTCGCTTGAAGAATTTTGTGTTAAAAGGACACTATGAGGCGATCTGGTGTTTCCTAAGTGAAGGGGCATGAGTGTGAATACAGGAGAACTCCTTCTCTCTTGCTGTTAAAGGTACACTTCATTTTTAGTGTACTTTGTTAGGCAAGCTGTCAGTACTAGTTAAAATTCATCACTTGCTATTATGTACTGTATGTACAGTTATTTCTTTAAGAAGAATATTTCAGTAGGACTTTCTTTTTGGTCTTTGTGGGGCTATTTCCATATCTTCCCATTATTCAGAATAGTTATCTTCATCCCTGCTGAATTAAGTAACTTTCAGAATCTGTGCCAAAGGTATGGCATTTATTGTCTTGGATTCTTGGTGATGTGATACAAATGCTTGATTTTGATGGAGGCATTAGAATCAATTTCACTTCCTCATGTTACCAGATTGGTTACTTTCTTAGATGCTGGGAAAGATTGCCTTAGATGTTAATCAGAGATTCAAACAGAGGTACTGCATTCTAAACACCAGTTTGGTAGTGAAGTGAAATATAGTATACTGAGTTGATTCTTTACTACTTACTCATCCTTGCTTTCTTTGATGGAGAGCCTGAGGCATTTGGTGTTTCTTAGAAGTTTGTTTTTCTTTTTTCTCCCTTTGTTTTGCTGCAGAAATAGGAATGTAAAAAAATGCTGGCAGAATCTTATTTCCCCTGTAGTTCCTATGGTTTTGACTTTAGGGCTGCTTTGGAAACCTAATGATATGCAGTCTGAGACAGTGTGATAAGTAGAGTTGGACTTGAAAATCAGTAAGCCCTGGGTTCAAATTCTGCCTCTGAGTATTTCCTACTTGTTCCGTGACTATGAACTTCTTAACTTCTTAGCCTTAATTTCCTCAGCTGTAAAAGGGACATATTATGACATACTCTTTCTAAAAGGGAATCTCTAATAAACTCGTTGGGTTGTTATGAAGATCAAATGAAATGATTTACGAGTTTGCAAACTTCAGAGCCCAATATGTGATTTTAAAAAAGGAAATGATTAGTTTTTTTCCCCGTTAATCTAAAAGCATCTGTTAAGCATCTACTATGCCCTAGGCACTTTGTATGTTAGCCTCTGGTAAAATGTGATTGAAAGGATTTCTGGGGGCATCTTAGGAGCCCTTGTTAAGAAGAAAGAAAACCCTCGATCCTGAGATGAAGACTCCAGTGTACATGGTCTTTTGTCCCTGTAACTCCGTCAGATCTACCACATATGCTTTTATCCCACAGTTCCTAGATATGATCTTCTATCATGGATTTCTTTCTCCCTTTTGTTAATAACTTCCACTCCACCTGGCTGGTAGAAGATTGGACGTTTACAGATAGTCTCTGTGAATAAGCAAAAGTTGGCTATGATACGCTTTAGAAGTGCTTGGAGGTATGACAAGCTTAAGCATAATGGAAGTTCAGTTTCAAAGGTCTGTCATCCCCACAATGGAGACTGAGGCTGGTGGATCTCTTGAGCTTGGGAGTTCTGAACTAAGAGGACTAAACTGATCAGATGTCCTCACTAAAGTTAGGCATTTATAGGATGAATCCCTGTGTGATGTATCTGGCTCAGATTGAGAAATTGAGTAGATCAAATTATTATTAATGTTTGTAGTGGAATGGGCTTGTGAATAGCTCCTGTATTTCTAGCTTGGGTCAGATAGGGAGAGAAAGAAAGGAGGAAAGAAGATGCAAGGAAGAAAGGAAGAGAAAGGAGGATAGGCGGAAAGAAAAAGGAGCAAAAGAAGGAAAAAAGGGAGAAAAGGAAGAAAGGATAAGAGGAAAGAAAGAAAAGAAGTTAGGAGGAAAAGAAGAAGGGGAGAAGGAAAGAAAAGAGGAAAAAAAGGGAGAATAATAGGATTTATTTTTTTTCTTTTTCCCCTTCATCTGGAAAAATTGTTGGTGACTTTTCCCTAATGACAGACTTGTGCACATCTACAAAAGTGTGATCTTCCACTTTCTTCATACTTCAGAATTTGCTGTGAACATGATTGAGATAACATGTGGAAGCACTCTGAGGTGTTTAGAAGAACGGTGATGTTTAAATCCCTATTAATTGCAGCCTTAACCATCTTAGATGGCTCTTGGTGATGTCTGAGCAGTTGATCTCTTGCTCTTGTTGACTTTTGGATTTTCAAATACCTGCCCCTTCTTGGAAAAGGAGTCTTCAAGCATGTGACCTGTGGTTCAAGGTAGAACCAGCTGGGTCTGTGAGTTAAACTGGTTACACATACACCCCAACTCTGGGATTGTTTAGATACAAAGCTTGAGAAAGAATACGCCAGCTCTTTCATCTTTGGTTAGGACCATATAATTAATCATCTAGCCGCACAGATTTCCTGAGAAATAATGAAATTTCAGGGCATGGGTCTATGGAGAAGAGCTACATTTTTGGACCCTGTACAGTGTCACTGTGAGGATAGAACATGGGCCTGGGAGTTAGAAATCTGAACTCTAGTTTTAGAGCTGTGTGACCTTGGGCCATCTACTTAACCTATCATCTGTCTAAATAATATTAGTTTGACCTACCAGAAGAGGCTATGAGGATAAAAATAGGGAAAAAAAGAAAGGTAAGAAATGCCAATTGATGACGGTTTGTCCCAGTCCCTCTGTTTTTTTAATTAACCTGCTCCTTCTCAGAGGGCCTCCCCTGTCAACACAGCCGTTCCCATGATATATTTTTAAGGGAAAAAAAATGATTTGAACTTTGCCAGGGTGTGATAATTAGTTTTTGAAACTTCTAATTCCAAAGCATTCGGTAATACAGTAACATTTAAATGTGTAACATTTAAATATAGTCATCCTCTGTGATCGTTTCCAGTTTATTCTGGACACACTCCCACCTACCTTACTTGGTCATTGTTATTCGCATGGTGTGGGTCTACCTCTCCCCAGTATTATACATTCCATACTTTATTATATATTACATGCCTTCTTATGTATCCCCAGAACTAAGAACAGTGCCTGGCCCACAGGAATCATCGCTTAATCAGTTTTTGTTTACTTGAACAGAGTAATTAAAACTTTGGACTTTCTAAAATTTACTTCCCCTTTTGCAACGATTGACTGGACCAGTGAAGTCAGACTTTATTTTATTTAAAAAAATATCTTTTTTCCTTTACTCTCTGTAGCAACTCCTCCCTCATCCCTTCTAAAGAAGTAGAATTTAAAGTTTAAAGATGAAAAGAATGTGAGCAAAAACTGTGATTACTCTCCTTCCCTCCTCCCCCCTGTTTTAACCGTAGCCCTTTCATAGCTAGATAAAGTACCTTTTTCTGTGCTCAGGGAAGAAGGCTATCTTGGACTTGGTTGAATTCCATGTTCTGTATGATAAGCAGCTCTTTCTGTTCTTGCCATGTCTGGGGAGTGGTGATGACTTCTTTTTTTTTTAAATTTTAAGATGCTGGGACTAAGGTAGTTACAGAAAGCAACACACGGTGATGGACACACTTATTTTTCCTTCATCTAGCTCAGCAGTTCAGCCAAAAAATTCTTGTTGACCTACCTATCTGCCTGTCTCCCAGGGCTTTGTCAGATTGATAAAGTGTTTAACCTTTATAGTTTGCTTCACCTGGATTGCTATCCTTCTCTGTTCCGCTTATTTATAGCCTAACCATCCTAGGTAATAGAGAGCTCAAGTCTCTGAGTGTTTGTATTATATTCTCTTGTATGCACTGCATAATTTAGCATTTATATATGCTTTCATATATTTAATATATTCATATTAGCATTTCTGCATTTTCATGGTATCAGTATGCATCACAGCTGTATTCTTGTGTGTTGGTTTTTACTTCTTTGATGACGACTACTACTACTTGTATAAACCTTTCAGTAGTAGTATAAACTACTACTACTTGCATAAACAAGTATAAACTTGTATAAAACTTTCTACAAAGTTCTTTATGTAAATTACCTTTGTTATTTAACAATTATGTTTGTTGATGATTAATTATATTTGTTCCTTGCCACTTTGTGAGGTAGGTGCTTTTATTACTCCCATTTTACAGGTTAGGAAACTGAGGCCAAGAGAGGTTATTTACCCAGGGTCACACAGCTCACCAGTGTCTGAGGCAGGATTTAAACGCGGGTACTCCTGATGCCAAGTCTAATACTTTGTCCACCAGCTGCCCTTCTATTGTAGTGTTTCTTGGTTTCCCTTAACTTTTCTGGGTCTAAGACTTTCATTTGTTAAATGAGAGAGCTTCTAAGGTGCCTTCTAGTCCAACATTTTCTGGCAGTGTGACCCTGGGCAAGTCATTTAACTCTTAACATCAATTTTTCATTTTTTAAAATATGGGTGATATTTACATTTCCTACTTGATCAGGATTGTGGTGGCACTGTCTTGTGTTTATTTTGTTTCTCTATCAGTACTTGCCACAATGTAGAGTCTAGATTTTAAGTTCTGGTAGCCCTTGATTATGATATTCCCTTGAGTAATTTATATACATGTAGCAAAGTTTTGTGACAGACACTCTACAGCAGAGGTGTCAAATTCACAGACCAAATGCAGGCTAAACCAGATTAAAACGTATTTGGGGAATGTTTAACAAAAAAAATACAAAGAACAATATAGCACAAATACTAGCCGTGATTTTCTAAGTCAATATGTTTCCCACAGAGGTCTTTTTATTTGAGTTTGATGCCACTGGTCTGCAGATACATAATTTATCACTGGAGATTTTTTAAAAAGTGTTTTGCAGGATCAGAAAATCAGAGTTCTAGGGTTGAGAAAGATCCCTTAGGCCATCTAATCCAACCCCCTCCTTTTATAGGTCATAGAATTGAGATCCAGGGAAGTTATGACTTACCCAGTGGTGCCCATGTGGAATTTTGGACCCAAGTCTTCTGACTGCAAGTGCTTCTGCTGTGCTGCTCTCAGATTGTTACTTCTATAGGGTGGACCTTGATAACCTCTCAGCCATTTTCAACTCTTGAAATTCTGTGCTTTCACAATAGCTAGTTGATTAGGTAGGATGTTAGTGAATATATATGTGAACACACACATACATAGTTGTCTGTAAAATTAGGAGTGAACCTGGTTAGGATTCGAATAGCTTCTGTCCTAAGCAAAGCATGAAATGTGCAAATTTAGAACCATCTCCACTCCAAATGTTCATGGTGACTCTGTACCCGATCTGTAGTAGTCTTCTGGTTAGCTACAGTCAGACACACTGTATTTTGACTCCAGCATAGTGATGTTATTTTGGTCCTCTTTGAGAATGAAGGACAACAACCAACCAACATGAAAAAAATCAGATCCACTTTAAATCATTTCTACATACAACATATTTTCTAAGAACTTTGTGTGTCAAAACTGCTCGTTGTAATTGCGGGTTGATTGATTGTGAAGAACAGTGGTGCACCTTCCAGACCATTGGACAGGATAACCGCCAACCCTCCCCTCCAAATGAAAAAGACAGGGTTTTTTTCTTACTCTTGAATAAATTTGATAGGATTTAAGTGTTCCATAGATTTCTAAATAATATCTAAATGAGCATTCTCTGACCACCTCTTTGATCATTGGGTTGAATAACTATGAAAAGTGTTAAGATTCTGGGAAGACATGATGCTCACTGAGTATTGTGATTCTGAAATGTGCTTTTGAAAACAGAGCTTTACATGGGTTTATTTATCAGAATCTGTGCTGCAGGGAAATTAATGGAGCAGTGTTCTTAGAGTTGGAGCTATACCAAGGTTGGTGAAGTTCAAATATTCTGAATCCGCTAAAGAGGAGGGGAGGGATAGAGAATTAATTTTACTACCAGCTTTGTTGAGACAGGAGTCCAGTATTGTTCAGTCTTTGAGCTCAGGGACTATATACTACTTGGGATCGTGCACAACCAAATACATATTTGCTGAATGAGTGAATGAGTAAGATTCTCCTAGTAAAAGTAGTTGTAGGACTTATGTCCTGAGTTGGGTTTTGTTGTTATTGTTAAGCATAATAATGAAGCCTGGTTAACTTTTTATATGGATACAAAAGGAAGAAAAAGATTAATTGATCCATGAACAGTGTTGGTTGTCTGGCACCATCAGCTATGGCAGTTCAGTCCAGTAAACCTTTATTAAATGCCCATAGCAGAATATTCGACCCTTTTGGGGGGAGATAGATCATTTAGCCCAGACTTTTTGCCTGTACTTAATGGGACTTCCAAGGGCATCTGGGGGATATGACAGAAATACAAATGACTATAATGAAAAGAGGTAGCAAAAAATTAGAATGCAGACTTCTGGAGGATGGTATTTTAAACTGTGGCATGTAGAAGGCACTTAATGAAATGCTTGTTAAATGACTGAACAAACAGAAGTTTGGTGAAATGCTTTAAGGGACATGTTCTTTGGTATTTTAAAACGTTTCTTTAACACTGTTCTCATTTGGCTGGTGATTGTGGGTAAAGGAAAGCCCTGCCTGAAGACAGGGGGACACACTGCCACAGTGGCCTACATTTTAAAGCTAGTGTGGCTTGAATTTTCATGAAACATGTGTTCTAAATTTATTGCACTGTGTGCATATATCAGGTAGCTTATTTTGACTGGGTTGGGCGCTTGAGGTAAGGTTGAGAATTAGGGCATTATTCATATCTTGGCAGCCTGCCAAAAATAACATATTTGGGTTTTCCTCTTTTCTAAATCATGTGTATTTCTTTCCCACACAGAGACAAGAAATATGTCATATGCCATGGAGAAATGTTCCATAGGGGGTTGTGGGCTGTGCTTAGTGTGACTTGCTGTTTATTCCCATGAAGGAATATAAGGAAGATAATTTAAGCTCTTCCTTTATAAAACACACACCCATGCACTCCCTTGCTCACCTTTAAAGCAGGAATTTGACAGTAAAGAGTATGATTTTTCTGTCTTCCATACCTCATGTATTATAAGTACCTGCTCTCATACATCTTTGATTCATAGAACATTTATTGAATACCTATGATGTGCTAAGTGAGATAGTAAAGAGTTTCCTGTCTACTGGGTTTCCCTGTGCCCCTTCTCTGCTCACTATCAAATGATTCGTCTATTCTTCTCCAACTTAGTGGATTCATTCCTAAAAGCTTAGTTGACTTTATGATTTTCTAGCCAGAGAAAACATAAATATCTTGGAATTTAAGTCAGTGGTCTCCATGGTTTTTTTGATTGAATGTTTTTTATAAATTAAAAAAAAAAACCTTCATACATTCCATATACATATATAAGTATATACATGCTATAATTTACATATGTACTACTGCATTAGTGTGTATTTACAAAACACGCACAAAATTTTAAAATTAAAAAGGTTCAAGTGAGGTGAAATAAATATATTAAATATTTTCATTTTACTTATTAATGCTACAAAAACACTTTTTTGCTCTCGTGGGCAATTTGATGGAACATGCTTATTACATTTACACAATTCTTGTTTATCTCCTAGGGAACTGGATTATTTGTAAATAATGATTTTATTCAATTAATTTGATTGATATAGCCAGCTAAGCAGGTGAATTTCTTTTTTTTAAGGTACTTTTTATTGAAATACATAATGCAATAATAAAATAATAGGTGATAAGTCAGAGAAAATAACTTTTGAATGGGAGTAATGCCTCTATAAATGTTCACAGACAATGAGAAAACAACACACAAAAGTGAATTGTGTCTGAATTCAACTCAGCAGAAAATTTAAAGCACACATCCCTTCCTCTCTTATGTTCTGCTTAATGCATGGTATCTGTCATACCTTAATTTCCTTATTCATTTTTGAGTATTTTTAGATATGTTTTTCTATGAGTGTGAGAATGAACAAGATCAGATTAGCTGGACCATAGAGTTCTCTCTCTCTCCTTCTGTCCCTCTCCCCCCTCCCCCTCTCCCCTTTCCCCCATCTCCCCCTCCCCCTCTCCCCACTCACCCTCTCCCCTTTCTCTGTCTCCCCCTTTCCCTTCTCCCCCTCTCCTCCACTCTCTGTCTCCCTCTCCCTCTCCCCTAAAATGAAAAAGGGAAGAAAGTTTCCATGCCTGATCATTGCCCTGGAGCCCAGAGCCTGAGATCTTGATCCTTTACTTGGCCACACAAGGACGTGCTGGGAGTTTGCTGGGTGAAATTTTGCCAGTCGCGTCTTCCCAGCTGTGATGGTAGGTTAGGTTCTTACCATTCTGAGGAGTCAAGGGAATTTTGAGTTGGGGTGAAGTTGAGGAAAAGGGATTGACATTGGGAGTGTTGGACTGTGGAGTTAGTGTCACTGTGGTCGTGTCCCAAGATTCTCTCGGGGAGACTTGGATGTGATCTGCCTCCCCATCTTCCAGTTGATTCAATCACACACTGATTGAACTTAAGCTGTGGCTCCCATTTTGGAGGCTGCTGCCTTTCATGATAACCATAGTTGCAGTATTATTTTAGTTAAAGTTAAATGAAAAGGGAAAGCTAAACACATTTCCAAATAATTTTGGGCTTAGGGATTTGTATCCATCGTGCCTAGTGCAGATAATTTAATAGCAAAATACAGTCAGTTGCCTCCAACTCAACAGACGTTAAGTATCTACTTGATATGAGGCATAATCAAGCCCCCTCAATAGGAGGGATAGCATCCTGCTGTGTCTACTTTACAGGGTTAAGATTCAAAGACATACTCGTTTGGACTCTTAATTGGAAATTGTGGTTATTAAAAACATTCAAATGCCATTGTACATATTATTTTTTAAAAGTGAACGGTGTAGATGCCTGAGAGCAGGATTCAGAGGATTTAGCGTGGGGAAGGATGGCTTGAAAAGTCATCTAGCCCAAATTGCTTCTCTTTGATGATTGAAGAGCCTGAATATATAGGTTCAGAAAAGGGAGAGTGACTTGCCCGAGGGTCATATAGGTAGCAAGTCATAAAGCTGGTTCATCTTACAGAATTAATATGAACCTACATGTGCAAGAATTAATAGAGTGAAATTTTAATTCCATATGGTGTAGTAAATGGAAAGCTGACCTCAAGTCCCTCCTCTCCCATATTCTGACTGTGTGGCCCTATCCAAGTTAATTCATTTCTCAGGAACTAGGAGACAATTCACTAAGTTGATAAGACTGAATTGCCGAGCAGGTGTAAAGTGTGCATTGGTAGGTGGAGTTTCCTCACTGGGAGCTAGCTTGATGAAATGGCAGGTCTGGTAAAAACAAGCCAAGAGTAAATGACCAACCAGAAATACTTTAAACAACCAACTTTTCTTGGTTTTGAAAAACAAGGCCTATAGTAAGTGTATATATTTTAGGATTGGGTAAAAAGTAAAGACAAACAAATCTATTTGGAGGTTAAGAAGGGCATTTGTGGAAATTCCGTGTACAGATTGAAAAAGATGAAGGGGAAACAGTCAGCTTTTTTTTTTATTTTCCCCATTAATGAATGACTGTTAATAAAATAATAACTATTATCGCATATATAAGCATATTGGAGCCATTTACTGGCCTAAAAGACCCCAGTTTTCATCCCAACCTTCTATCTGGAAGGAACCTTGTAGGTAATCTAGTCTAACCCCTTCATTTTACAAATCAGGAAACTGAGACCTACTTAGAGATGCTACATAATTTCACCAAATATTTGTTAAGCCACATGCTAGGCACTGGGGATGGAAATGACAAAATGGAAACAGTTGTTGTCTTCAAAGAACTTGGATTCTATTGGGGAGGATGTGCACATACATACAGAAAGAGCTTACATTCTATGGGGAGGATGTGCACACATATTCACGTAAGTAAGTGCAAATATTAGGCAACTAGGTGACACAGTGAATAGAGTGTCTGGGCTGGAGTCAGGAAGACTCCTCTCGAGTTCAAATTTGACTTCAGACACTTAATAGCCATGTGTCCCTGTGCAAAACACTTAACTCTGTTTGTCCCCAGATTATCATCTGTAAAAGGAGTTGGAGAAGGAAATGGCAAACCACTCCAGTGTCTTTGCCAAGAAAACCCCAAATGGGGTGACAGAGTCAGGTACAACCAAAATGATTGAACAATACCACCAAAATATATAAAACGTCATTTTGAAGAAGAGGGCTTGTGAAATAGGTGACATGTAAATTTCTTGAATTTATGTAACAGCTCAGCTATAAAATCTGGTTTATTACAAATTTACCTCCGTTTCATTGCCTTATTATCCTTCAGACTTAGGGTGGGCCACTGAAAAAGTAACCTCCCTTTATGGAAATAGAAATAGTTTTAATAGACCAATAGCTGTCCCATTGTGTTTATTACCAGCAGTCATGCACCAGCCTGCATCAGGGAAGGCTGAAGCAGTCAAAGATTTTCATTGACTATACAAAGCCAAAAAAGCAGCTCATGAAATTAGCTCTTGTTGGCCTCACGCTGGCAACTGATGAGTCATTAGATAAAGAAGAAAAACAACAAAAATCAAGAGGTTGATGTTCTTTATAAGGTTAACAAGCACCAGCTATGAAACTCTGGTTCAGGTACCACCCTTCAACATGGACAGTTCGTGCTAGCTCTAGCTATATGGAAATTTGACAGAATAGGGAGAGTCTTGGAGAGTTTTGTTTTCCCTCCTACGGGTCTTTATTGATATATTTTGTTTTTATACCAGTTACATTTTCCACTTTATTTCCCCACCCCATCCCTTGTAATGAAAAACTAAGGAAATGACAAAGAAAAAAGTCTTCATAGGCAGTATTCCCTACCTTTAGCCCTTCACCTCTGCAAAGAAGCCAGGGGTGGGTAGGTGAGGGGTAGGCATCTTCTCGTATCTCCTCTTTGGTTGTTATAATTTGGCAGACTCCAGTTTTGATTATTCGGCTCGGCCGATTCTGTCTTTTTACATAGTTGTTGCCAAGAGATTTAAGGGAGTTGACCAGGTGGTAAGATTTGGAACCAAAATTTGAACTCAGAAGTCTTTCTGTCACCAGTCCAGTGACCTATCCACCTTTTTAGTTGTCCCCCCCTTTGTGGGCATCCACTTTGTTTTTAGTTCTTTGCTGCCACCAAAAAAAATGCTGCTGTTATTATTATTTTGGCACATACAGGGCCTTTAGTTTTGGTTTTGACATCCTTTGGGCATAAGGGCATAAAGACAAAGGGTATGCCCTTCTAATAATTGTCTTTGTATAATTCCAAATTGATTTCCTGAATGCTTGGAAAAACTCACTGTTCACCAAGAGTGTGTATCAGTATGCACATTTCCCACAATTCCTCCAACTATTCCCATCTTTTATCAGCTTTACCAATTTGTTGGGTAGGAGGTATCACCTTCAAGGTCATTCTCTCCCATTTTTTCCTCAACTAAGAATAATTGGTTTAATATATTTGTAAAGATATTTCCTAGTAAATGTTAGAGATCTATAGAAAATTTCTTCTCACCTTCCTCGGTCTGAAAAGACTCAACGTTGCTTTGGTCTGACTCTCCTTTGGGTTTTATTCCTTAGGGGGGAAAAAAAGATGGATTCAGTCAAATCCACAAGCATTTATTAAGTATGTACTGTGTGCCAGGCATGGTGCTTTGGACTTGGAATATAATACAAGCAAAAGGAAACGTAGCACCTGCCAGAAAATAGTTAAAATTTTAATGGGGGAAGACAGTATATAACAGAAACTGGATAGGGAGTGGAGGAAGGTACCTGCACTGCGCCACAGTAGCACAGAAGTCCAGAGAGTCTGGAAGAGAGTCTTTTTAAAAAAGACTTTCTTATGCATGAACAGATTATATGAATGGAGTTACAGAGCTAGAATTACTTCATTCATTTTGTTTATATTCTTAGGGCCTAGCCCCGTGTTTGGCTCATAAGAGAAAATAAATCCTTTTGGACCGATTGAATTAAGGAAATGGTTGGACTGTATTTAGATCAGCATTATAAGTATACATTTTGTATCATGTTTCACAGAATCTAACCCTTAACAAAATGTTTTAAAATAATGGCAGATTAAAAACATTTTCAGTATGGTGGTAATGTTTTGTTTGGTTTTAGTTTTTTGGCTTTCTGGAGGGGGGAAGGCAGGGCAATTAGCTGTGTCTTTGCTTGCCCAAGGTCACATGGCTAGTAAGTGTGTCAAGTGTTTGAGGTCGCATTCGAACCCAGCTCCTCCTGACTCCATGGCCTGTGCTCTATTCACTGCGCCACCTAGCCACCCCCTGTGGTAATGTTTTAAAAACAAGGAAGATGATAGGGAAAGGAAGGGTTTAACAATAATTTCCATAGGGAAAGTAACATTAGGTAGATGTAGAGCATTCCTAGAGGCAGAGTGAGGAGCTAGAAAGATTTTTAAAGTTTATTTAGCTATAATTTTAGATGGCCCGTACTTAAGCAACAGGTCTTTCCAAAGACTTGAGAATGAATGGATGGAATATTCTCATCATATTGACTATTTTTATTAAGGGCACTGATAGACATAGGTAACAGGAATATTCTCATCATATTGACTATTTTTATTAAGGGCACTGATAGACATAGGTAACAGGAATATTCTCATCATATTGACTATTTTTATTAAGGGCATTGATAGACATAGGTAACAGGAATATTCTCATCATATTGACTATTTTTATTAAGGGCACTGATAGACATAGGTAACAGGAATATTCTCATCATATTGACTATTTTTATTAAGGGCACTGATAGACATAGGTAACATTTTGTATGCATTCAATAACCAATAGCTCAGGTATTATTAACACTATGCCAGGAAACCTAAAAAATTCCATTCCACTTACTCTTCTAACCTTACTGAAAAGATAGCCTCCTATAGGAAAAAAAGAACCGGGGGAAAAGATCAATTAGAAAGCTCATTTATTATGCTTCTGTGTAGTCTAGGTGCTTCATCTGTTTGTGCTGGTGGCTAAAAGGGGAAGACTTCTGAAATTCAAACAAATTCTGTTGGTCACAGGACTACACAGCCCTACTACTATACTTGCTGCCTGATCATTCCCTTATCGTGGGTTAGATCCTATAGTAATTGTTAAGAGAATCAAAAATAAACTGGTAAGTGCTTTTTGTGTCAGTGGAACCATCCTTTTCTGTAGGAGGTATAGAAATAGTAGAAGCCTGTTCACTTAAGGAGTTTGCAGTCTAACTTGAGAGAAAGGCCTAACCCTACAGGAAATAGTGAGCAAAGACACAGCTAATCTATAACTAAGTGATAAGTGGCCCAGATGGTCCAAGAACATAGTGATCAAGAACATAGTGATCAATGAAGGACTGGAATATTTAGGAAAACTTTATGGCAGCAAGCAGGAGGTCTGAGGATTGGAGAATCAAAGAAAGGGACCTTAGGTGATCACTTAGTCCAAACCCCTCATTTTATTTGAGCTGGGCTGCAAAAGAGAAAAAAAGGGGTTAGTCAAGATTTATCTGCTCTTCCTTCATCATAGCATCCCCAAACAGCTATACTGTCAGAGTCAAGGAGGCAGAGCAAGGCTTAGCAGGTCTAAGTCAAAAATCAATCCTTTTTTAAACACCAGTAGAGAATTCTATCTAGAAATAGGAATGCTGAAAGATAAGTTTCGTTTTACTTTCCAACCAGCAGCATGGAATAACCAACCCCTAGGGCAGTGGTTCTCAACCTTCCTAATGCTGTGGCCCTTTAATACAGTTCTATATGTTGTGGTGATCCCCAACTATAAAATCATTTTCGTTGCTACTTCATAATTGTCATTTTGCTACTGTTATGAATCGTAATGTAAATATCTGATATGAAGAATGTATTTAAATTGAACATAACCCACAGGTTGAGAACCACTGCCCTGGGGCATCTGGCTTATATTTTTGCTCAAGGAAAATACAGCATTAGTCAGTCAACAAACTTATTTATTTAACAGTGTGCAAAGACATCATGCCTGATGCTGTGGAGGTTTCAAAGAGGCTCATGCCTGATGCTGTGGAGGTTTCAAAGAGGCTTAAGTTTTTATCATAGTGTTTTTATTTCAGTACATTTTTTTGGTGGTGCTCTAGAGCAGTGGTACCACACTAAAATAGAAACTGGGAGCCACTAAAGTGCACAAGGAGGACAGCTAGGTGGCACTGTGCATAGAGCACCAGGCTTGAAGTTGAGGAAGACCTGAATTTATAGATGTAGCCCCAAACACTTACTGTTTGTATGACCCTGGAAAATCACTTAACCCTGTTTGCCTCAATTTCCTTATCTGTAAAATGAACTGGAGAAGGAAGTTGCAAACCACTCCAGTCTCTTTGCCAAGAAAACCTCAAATGGAGTCACAGACTGAAAAATGACAGGACAACACAACTATGTAAAGATCCCTATGAGTAGCATATTCACTAAGAAAACCACATATTAACATTATGTATGTTGTATTGTAATTCTGTTTATTTTATGAAATAGTTCACAATTATGTTTTCTTCTGGTTCAGAGACACTGGTATATTTGACTATTTTGCTCTGGAGGAAGTCCTAGGACCATCTTTATATGATGCGCTATCCCGTCATTCCTTCAAGAAAACATAGTTTGGCAAAGGAGACAGATATCAGAATGTTACTCTGCTTAGCATAACCAGTTGTTAGTTGATTTTCTCCATAGAAGTTGTACTCAGATGATTCGTGGAGGTATGGGGCTTGGTGAACTTGGGTTCTTCTGGTGAACACAAGGACTGGAAAGTTTCCAGTTAGGCTTGGTGACAGCTTTCCTGGGTCAGTACAAAGAAGCTGATCTCCAGAAGGATGGCCACAAAATGGTAACTCGTGACATTTCACAGAAGTGTTTACCAAGTTTTAAAGGGTTGCAGGCTATATAGGTGACCAGGAATCCCCATCCCTGATGAAAGCACAAATCCTTGTTACAGTAAATGTTAAGATTCAAAATTCAAACTGGGATCTCATGGGTATAGGTCCACTGTTCTTTCATTGCACTATATCATAGTAAAAGTATATAGTAAAAGATACCGTATTAAACAGAAGGGTTATTTAGCCAATTAATCAGCATTTATTAAGTACTTGCTACCATATGTGCTAAGCATTATTCAACCTACCCCAGTTTATTGTTGTCATTCAGTTGTTTTCTCTTGTGTCCACCTCTTTGTGACCCTATTTGGGGTTCTCTTGGCAAAGACACTGGAGTAATTTGCCATTTCCTTCTCCACATTATTTTATAGGTAAGGAAACTGAGTCAAACAGGGTTAAGTGACTTGCCAAATGTCACATAGCTAGTAAGTGTCTGGGGCCAGATTTGTATGCGTGAAAATGAGTCTTCCTGACTCCAGTACTCTGTCCATTGTGCCACCTAGCTGCCCATGAAGATTGATACCCAAAAGAATTACTGTAATAAATTATATCCTATAATTGTTATTCAGTAAATTTCAAATCCTTGGCAGCCAGATGTTTGTTCTGGGAATTACTAAGAAGAGATTTATAGGATACTTTAAGTGAAGTAAATGGTTTGTTTAGTACTGTTGGTTTATTACTCAAACTTTTAACATTAGAAGAGCTGGTTTGCAGGCCTACGGAGTTGTTATGGCTACTATTCCTGCACAGGACTAGCATTAACAATGGTCAGAGTGGGCTGAAAACTACATGATTTGGTTTGATAGAAGCTAGGCTGTTGGGCTAAATAGCATCTGAAATTCTACCCTACAGATCTTAGCATGTCTGCTATTAAAATGCAAAAAATAACTTCTAGTGATGAGATGTTTCCTTAAACTTAGTTGTTAGTTGTCTTTGGGAGGAAAATGATAGCTTTCTATCCCCCAAGGAAAAAAACCCTAAAGATAGGCACCTGGGTTGAAAGGTGAGGCAGCCAACCTGAGCAATGGGAGGACATCAAAGAAAAAACTTTCATGTGAAGCTGGACTGGAAGAAACACGTATATTTAAAATACGACCTTTTTGTAAGCTCCTTTTCCAGGGCCTAGAGAACATATATAAAAATTCTAAGTGCAACTCTTGACGCAGATTTCAGATTTTTAGACATAAGAACGTAGGGTGTCAGTGCTAAAAGGGACTTAGAGAACTCTCTTTTAAAAATAAACTTTGACTCAGAGAGGTTAAGTGACTTTCTCATGCAAGGTCAAACAGGTGGTATCTGAGCTAGGATGTGAACCCAGGTTTTGAGGTTTCTTCTCTGGCATTTTTCCCGCTATCCAGGTTTGGGGAACCTATGGCTTCAAGGCTGCATGTGACCCTCTAGGTCCTCAAGTGCGGCCCTTTGACTACATTCAAACTCCACAGAACAAATTCCCTTAATAAAAGGATTTATTCTGTAAAACTTGGACTCAGTCAAAAGGCTACTACACCCAAGGGCCTGGAAGGCCACATGTGACCTTGAGGACACAGATTCCCCACCCCTGCACTACCATGCCGCCCTCTCCTTATAAACTGGTTATCTACAAAAAAAAAACACGGTTGAAGGAAATCCTGACAAAGGTCCTTTTCAAAAAAGAAAAAAAAAAGCTTGAATATCAGACATTTAAGGACTTATTTTGAATGTATAACGAAACTTGACTAGAAAATTTCTTTCATTTGGTACCTTACTTTATCCTGTGAGTTAGAAGCAGTGATTTTAATTAGGACCAAAGATTTGGTCAATCAGCAAGATTTCAAACTTTTCCAATTTCCATTAGTCTTTCTGCCAAATAAATTTATTTAGCTTTGAATCCCAAACTTTTTTCTCTTTTTCCTCGTACTGAACTTATCCAAAAAGCAAAAAGTCTGTAATTCAGGATGAAGCCAGTCTTCTTCCCCCAGGTCAAGTTTCTTCCTGTTCTTTCTCCATCCATCCATCCATCCATCCATCCATCCATCCATCCATCATCCATCATCCATCATCCATCCACTTACCCACCAATTTATCCATCCAGTTATAGGCCACCAAGTCATTTAAAAACAGATTATTTCCCTTCCCATAACTCTGTAACCCAAATGGCCTATAGCAAAGACATGAATCAGTTTTTAAAAAAACTTGACACCCTCCCCCCCCCCCCCAAAAAAAAAAAAAACCCAAACAAACCAGACGCCAGACCCAACAACAAACAAACCAGCCTCATAGTACCAGAAGCAACTACCCAGGGGGGGAAAAATTGCTTTGAGATGAAGTGTTTCCATACGTTTTAGGATAAGTACGTCCACAGACGTTTGAGATTTTGTTGTTATTATTCTTGGGGGTGGGAAGGGACACAGAAGAAAATCATTCTTGAATTCCATGGGCAGGGCACTGGAGTAGCAGATGTGAGATAGGTATGAGTCTTGCAACTGAAAAGATGCCTGTTATCACAGATCAAAAGAGTGGCAGGTGTCTGCAGGCAAGTAAATGGATTAGACCTTGGGTAGACAGATGCTCCTTCCCCTAAAGTGTTGCCATTCCTCCCCTCTGCCCCCAGACCAGACACTGGAGGTGGGGGGATAAGGTGCCACTGTCAAGCTATTCACTCACCTTTATCCTACAAAATATTAAGTCAACTTACCCAAAAGACTGGTGCATTTACTGGCTTAGATTTCTGGATAACGAAAGCAACTCCTGCTTGTGGTTGTGATTCTTAACCTCAGGGACTTTGGGTACTTTTGCTGAAAACAAACCACTACATCTTGCTCATTCATTTTTGCTAACTTTGCTTATGAACTCTCATTTCCCAAGAATTTCTGCTTCAGGGGTTCTTCTGCTTACCTTAATAGCAACTGACCTATTTCAGTCAATATCACCCTGCAGCCCCTTGCTATTTTACCCTGTTTGCCCACTACGTCTCTGGGGATGTTCAGTCTTGCACACATAATGTCTTGGTATTGTATGACTGGACAGATAGCCTAAGACTTTGCTGCTGGTGATCCTCTCTTGGAAGGGAGAACTAAACACAGATTGAAAGTAATCCTTTTTTTTTTTAAGAGGGCAATTAGGGTTAAGTGACTTGCCCAAGGTCACATGGCTAGTAAATGTTAAGTGTCTGAGGTCGGATTTGAACTCAGGTCCTTCTGACTCCAAGACCGGTGCTCTATTCACTGTGCCCACCTAGCTGCCCCAGATTGAAAGTAATCTTGATGCAGACTTTTTAAAAGGATACATTTAAAGGAGACCCAAATACTATAATTTGGATTAAACAATATCTTACTTTGGAAGATTCCTCTATATCCATGGCCTTTTCCTCTGATTGATCATATCAGAACCTCTGTTTTTAGGATGAACCCAGACCAGCCATGTTGACTCCTTAATTACCCTCCTTGTTCTTCTCCAGCCTCTCTGGACTTCTTTCTCCACCATTGCACAGTGCAGGTACCTCTCCTCTCCCCCCTTTTTTCTATAGTTCATGTATTATCTTCTCTCGTCTCTCTCATTTTGACTGTAACCTTTTCTTTTTAAGGAGAGAATTTCAAAAAAGAATACTAGAATGAGACAATAGGGAGTCATAATAAATAAAAAAAATCTCACTTTTATATTCAGGGTTATTTGTCTGGGAAGAACAGAAAGTACATTCATGAATTCATAAAACTTAATCACTTTACATGCATGTGTGCCTGTGTGTCTTAAGGAGAGGCATGAGACTGCTGAAAGATCTCCATAATTTCTCATGTAGCCCTACTTCCCTAGAGTTACTCCATTCCCTCTGGTACAGTGCTTCTCAACCTTCCTAATGCCACAACCCTTTAATACAGTTCCTCATTGTGGTCACCCCCCAACCATAAAATTATTTTCATTGCTACTTTAATATTGTAATTTTGCTACTGTTATGAATAGTAATGTAAATATCTGATATACAGGATGTATTTTCATTGTTACAAATTGAACATAACCACAGGTTGAGAACTGCTGCTCTGGTACGTAGTAATAGTGTCAGTGACTTTAGACCTTACAAATTCCATTCAACTTACTTTACAAATGGAGAAAACTGGGATCCAGAAAGCGAAATTATTCTGTTCAGAGTCCTAGTTAGTAATAACAGCTAGCATTCTAAGATGTGCAAACTCCGTAACAAATACCATCCTGTTTGATGCTCATAACAGTCCTCTGAGGTAGGCAGATATTTATTATCTTTTGCAGAAGAAGAAATGGATGCAGAATGAAGAAAAGTGACTTGCCCAAAGTTATGTAACTAACAAGTGTCTGAGACAGTGTTGTAGTATCAAGTGCCTTAGTCCAGGGAATCTTTTCCAGTTATGGTTATGTCAGAAGTGATAAAGCTGTTAGAGTGAATATCAGATGTTTTCCCTTTTGTGCCACTAGCAAACTCTGATAAAGGACTTAGAGACAGAGAAGCACAGAATTAAATGCATTTTCTAATTAATCTTTCCAGTTTGCTATTTCTTAACCACATTTTGTCTACTTTGAAAACTTGTGTGTATTAAGTCATTTCCAGTCATGTCTGACTCTCTGTGACCACATTTGGGATTTTCTTGGCACGGATACTGGAATTGATTTGTCATTTCCTCCTTCAGCTCATTTTACAGATAAGGGAAGTGAGGCAAACAGGTTAAGTGACTTGCCTAGTGTCACACAATAGTAAGGGTCTGAGGCTGGATTTGTATTCATGAAGATGAGTCTTCCTGACTCAAGGCTCAGTATTCCATGTCCTCTGCCACCCCACTACAACCACTTTGAAATAAGCACTCAAAATATTTTGATGTCTTTTGTGTGTTACTGCTATACCGAAGTCCTGGTGCTTCATTGTGAAGGCAGTCCTGAATTATCAGAGTTTATACTCCTGGAATTATAAGTTTTGTCAGGTACTAGCAAGTTAGAAAGAAGGTTTCCAGGACAAGCCCAGTAACTGTGCCAGGCATCTTAGCGTCAGCCTGGCAAAATTCAGAGAGGATCATGACCAGAAATTAGGCCATTAGTCATTGAATTTTTGTGTTCAGAGTTATGTATAAAGGTTGTGTGGCTGGGTTATCTCTCTGCCATTGGGGCCAGAATCTTCTTTGGTGAAATCACAGATCCTTAATTGATATCAGTATCTCTTTGTGCTATATCAGCTTTCCTGGGGTGTATCAGTGTGGCAGAGGAATGGCTGACAGACAGTGGCTGCATCATGAGGAGGAGTTGTGGAAGTGTATGTAGGGAAGTGAGAAGAGACATTAGAACCCTGCAAATTCAGTTTTAAATGGTCCAGGATATATGTGGAATATAGTACAATTGTGGAAGCAGTGGCATGGGCCAAAATTGCTTTGGTACAAAGCATCCAAAACAGGGTAGTACATATGGCCTCGAGGCAGAAGTGCAAACTGACTTCAGCTGCAAGCCATAATATAAGCTTGATGATGATGATAGCAAGCATTTATATGGTGCTTTAAGGTTTACAAAGTGCTTTATATATGTTATCTCATTTAATTCATGCAACACCCTGTGGGATAAGTATTACAACCGCATTTTACAAATGAGACTGAGACTGAGAGGGGTTAAATTACTTGTCCAGGGTCACACAGCTTGTACATCTCTGAGAAAGCATTTGAACTTACGTCTTTCTTAGTCCAAGTCCAACAATTGACTGCACTGTTATAAGAAAAATGAGCAGGAATTGGTTGCCTAAGTAGATACAATGGAGACCTTGGGTGGGAGTGTGGTGGAGGAGAGCAAAGCAAGCATGATGTGACATGCATCTTAAATTTTGGGAGGGCAGATTTCAAGAAGTTTAGAAAAAGATTAAGTAGAATACCCTCTCCCAAAATGTTTAGAAGAAAAAAGTTTTTGGTATAGTTTTTGTTTTTTAACATCATCATAATTTATGGATATCCTTCTTACTTTATTTTCAGCATTTTTTATTGATATTTTGTTGCTTCCCTACTTTGCCGTAGTTCTCTTAATTATGTCTCTCTCCTTCCCCTTCCCTAGAACCATCCTTGAAATCCTTATTTCCTTATTCTCCCCACCCCTCACCTCTTAGATCTTTGAAGAAGAATTAACAAAAGTTTTGCCTGGTACTGCATCTGGCATTCTATCCAGTTAGTACCCTAACTCCCTTTCAAGAGAATAAGATCATGGATCTATAAAGAGCATGAGAAGACCTTTCCTTTTTCTGATGAATCTACTAAGTCTCAGGAAGGTTTAGCCATTTGCACCAAGGCCAAAAATATTAAATATTAGATGTGAGATTTGAACCTAGATCCTCTTCTAGAACCAGTGTGCTTTTCATTGTTTTCTGTGGCCGACTAGGGAAATGTGTTTAATTAAAAGTTCAGTGACTTTTCAGTGGCTTTTTTGTTGCTATTCAGAGAGGGCATGTAGTGCTGTACTTGTAATATTTTCTTTGCTCTGCTCTCTTTTCATATAAGTCTTCTCCTGTTTGTTTGAATCCCTTCATTGATATTTTGTTGCAGGGTAGCAGTATTCTTCTAGATATACCGTCTATACCGTCTGCCCTCTTGTTCAGCCGTTATCCATGGACGGTGCGTTCACTTTGTTTCCAGTTTCTTGCTACTATAGAAAATACCGTTGTCATTGTTATTGTAGTGCATATGAGACCTTTCTCCTCTGGCTTTGACCTTGGATATATGATTAATAGTCTCACTGGGAGAAAGTGTTTGCACAGCTTTGTGACTATTCTTTTCTAATTCCGAAGTATTTTTCAGAGTAATAAGACAAATTCATAGCTCTACCAACAGTTTGTTGTTTAGTCACTTTCAATCATGTTTGATTCTGTGACGCCATTTGAGGTTTTTTCGGCAAAGATATTGGACTGGATTGCCATTTCCTTCTCTTGCTCATTTCACAGATGAAGGAACTGAGGCAGACAAGACAGGGTTAAATGACTTGTCCAAGATCACACAGCTAGTAAGTGTCTGAGGTCAAATTTAAACTCTGTTCTTCCTGACTCTAGGACCAGTGCTCTATCCACTGTGTCACCTAATTGCTTGCTGCTGTCCCTTTTTTCCCACCACCTTAGGTCAGTTCTTAACCAAGTCCAGGAAGTTAATCAGAAATTCAAAATTGTTATCTTCATGATGATGGCCACATTGTAGAGGCAAGAGGAAAGAACAGACAAATATTCCTCTCTCCAAATGCTGCAGAATTAGTAATTTCCCAGATAGTACTTTAGAAAATCAATCTTGAGGTGTCTGGGAAGATTTTACACTTAGGAAAGTGACCAAATTACCCAGCAGTGTTTTCTGGGCGAGGGTGGGCTGGTGACAAGGAAGAGGTTATTCGGGAACAAAGACTGAATAATTTAATCAGAAAATGATCATTTGGCTGGGAAAAGAATGAACATCAAGCTGCTGTTTGAAACGATGTGGAAATTGGAATAGATTGGTGGGGGCTAAATTGTAAAGGTCTTTTCCAGCTCTAATAATTATATCTGACTTTCATATCAAGCTTTAAGATGTATTTATCTCTTTAGATACATTATCTCACTTGGTTCTCACAACAGTCCAATCAAACAGATAGCTTTAAGTCTTTGTTACTCCCTTTTGCAAATAAGGAAACACAAGTGACTTTCCAGTAATTCCATTCCTACCTCTTGCAATTCTTTGATCCTCTGATAATTTCTGATGAAAACAATGAATGTTTAATTTTTAAAGCCTTGTTCGGAAATAGATTTTCTATCTGTCTTCCTCAGTTTCCTATTCCTTTTCCTCCTTGCACACTTCTTTTGTCTTTTACTTCCTAACGTTGTAAGTTTTAATGTTCATATTTCTCCCAGAGGATGAACATACGAGCATAGTTTTAGAGCCGAAAAGGGACCTAGAGGTCATTCAGTCCAACCCCCTCATTTTACAGTTGAAGAAACTGAGAATTAAACAACTGGGAATCAATTAGAGCTGGGAATCAAACCCAGACTTCCTGATTCCAAATCCAGCTGTCTTTCTACCATAGTATGCTGCTCCAGAATCTTACATCATCCTGTAAAACTATCTATCTGTAGATGTGTAAAAGTGTACTGTGTATTGTGCTTTGAATCGGTGGTTTTGTGAAAGATGTTGCTCTTGGCCAACTTGATACACAAGTGGGTCTGTATTAACTCACCTTTAAAAGTTCATGTAGCTTACATCTACCACTTGCACATTTTTTTTTTTCTTTCTTGGAAGGGCAGGGGAAAAAAAGGTTTGAGGAAGGATTATATTTTTTAAAAAATATTCCAGGCAGGTTTATTCCCAGTATGCCTATAACCTGGAGAAAATGTAGCACAAAACTCCAGATATCTTTAATATACATGCCTTTAAAAAATTAACATATTCATGGTAGCACACGCAGTATTTAGAGTGATGTTAAATGAATAATAGAAATAGCTTACCTTTCTCTAGTGTTTCAGAAGCACTGTATTGTAGTAGAAAGAGAATTGGACATGGCATCAGGAGAGACTTGGGTTTGAATACTGGCACCTGTACCATGTGACCATGGGCAAGTTACCATTGCTTTCTCTGAATGTTACTTTCCCAGTCTGTTAAATAGGGGCCAGTAAGATTTATACTACCTTCCTTAGAAGGGGTTATAGGAAAAATGCTTTATAAACCTTACACTGATACATAAATGTGAATTGATAGTATTTAATGTTTGCAAAGTGCTCTATAGAAACATTTTCATTTGGTAGAAGTAGGGCTGCAGCGATGCCATGCTTGGGACCATGATATCCCCAACAACTCTATTTCATATTCTGTTGTTGAAAACTAGAACCTTGTTGTTGTTTTAAATTATATTTATTTATTTATTTGATAATTTCTTTTACTCTTTGAGAGATCTATAAAAAGAAAAAAAGTTGCTTGATCAGGGATCTATCTTTAATTTAATTTAAGTGGCTTAGGATTTGATGGATGGATGATTAAGAGAATAGAGCTAGGGAATTGATGTTTAAGCAGAACATGTCAGTACAACTAATTGTCTTGTTGATTAAGGGTAATTTATCTTAAATAACATTTTATTGGTATTACAAACTATATTATCTTTGTGGGAGAGTCAGTCTCTTTCATCATATGTTTTTGTTAATGTGAAGAAAATCCTGGAGGAGGTAATTATACTGGAAACTTATTATCTACTCTGTTTCTCATTAATAATGGTATGGAAGATACATTGATTCTAATTGTTCTCTCTTTTCTTTATTCTTCAGGGCCGACATGTCAAGACTGGTCAGCTGGCAGCTATCAAAGTTATGGATGTTACTGAAGTAAGTAAAGGTGGGGGGGGAAAAAACCCTATAGCTAAGAATGTAAAAAGTGTGTGTGTGTGCATGCATGTGTGTGTGTGTGAGGGGGAGAGACAGAGAGAGAGAGAGAGAGAGAGAGAGAGAAAAAGAGAGACAGAGACAGAGAGATGTTTGCATAAAGAAGAAAAAAAAGATACTCGATTCTGCTTTAACATAAAAGAAATCACTTTCTCAGATTGCCCTCATGTGACATTATGTCTGCAGGAAGTTTTAGGGGCCAGTTTTCTTACATTTTTGCAGATGGCTTCCAAAGAACTGAGCATCGGTAGCATCTTAATAAATCAATAAACCAAATGCTGATGTGATCTCTTTGGCAGCATCATTGCATTTTTTTAAATGGAAAAATAAAAGGATTTCTATAACAGAAGATGAAAGTCATATGAATAGGGAATTGTGGGGATGAGGAAGGTGGTCCCCAGTGTACTATGTCATTTCTTTTATTTTTAACATGAGGGAATGGGTTCAGTGAGGTTCCCCGTGGCTTGAAAGCAGAAACATCTGCTAGAATGAGGAGCAGATTGTTGGCAAAATTTAGCAATGTAAAGTAGTAGCTGAAATGGTCTCAGGGGAGAGTTAACTGCAGAGTTTTAGATGGGAAAAAGGGAAAATTAACCTGGACCTAAAATAAGACATATGTAATATGTGTGTGTCTTTATTTAAGCCTACTTATTTTAAAAATAACTTTAATTCACTGTGTTCCAAAAATAACCTGTTTGAATTTTATTAGGATATTTATAACATTTTGGAGTATGTCCATATTATTACATTTAGCCTCCCATAATTAGGACCATAATTCAAGATAGTTGTTAACAGATTGACTGTTTGGGTCCCTTTTGTTCTTGCTGGTCAATCTAATTAACTTCTAACATTTGAAGACATAACCAAATTCAACCCAGTAGTTACCCATTCTTAATATCATATCCTTCCTCAAGGTCCTACAGACAGACATACTGATTATTCTGGTGTTGTCTGTGGTATAGGGAAGCAAGTGCTCCCATCCAATTTATTATAATTCTCATTTTTTTTCACATGTTACGTCACCTCTTTGTGTGTGCATTTTTTGTGATAGAAATTATATCCTTCTGTATTAAAGAGGAGAGGGTATAGTTTCTAATTATAGGTGAACTAGTAGGGCTGATGTCTGCTTGGATGTTTGTTTTAACCTTACCAAGGGAGAGCTTTCGTTTCTAAAAGGAGAAAAACATTATATACTAACATGATTTTTGTTTTTAAATCACCAGAGTGGGTCGATCTCAAAGACATATAATATTTTAAAATTTAATTTATAAATGTGAACAATGAATAAAAATCTCTTTTCTTTCCTTACCGCTACGGGGATGAGGAACAGAACATCCCCAACCCTTTTATCAGATAGGTAATACAAGTTCCTACATTAGTTGGACCAAAATCTATAGTATCTTAGGTCCGTAGCATCTCTATCAGGATATGGGTAGCATTATTTCATCTTGGGTCCTTTGGGAATTATGACTGGTCATTGTGTTGATCATAGTTCTTGATCCTTTCAAACCTATTTGTCTTTACAGTGTTGTCATTATTGTCTATATTGTCGTCCTGGTTCTGTTCACTTCATTCTGTATCTGTTCATGCAACTCCTCCCAGATTTTTCTGAAAAAATGCCCTCAGCATTTCTTATAGCACAATGATAATTTGTTCAACTACTTCTTTATTGATGAATACCCCCTCTTAGTTTCCATTTCTTAGCTGCCACAAAAAAGAGCTAATATAAATTTTTTTGTATACAGGGGCCCTTTTCTTCTTTCTTTGATATCTTGGGGGTATAAGCCTAGTAGTGGCTGAAGGATATGCGTAGCTTAGTAACGTTTTGGCCATAGTTCCAATTTGCTTTACAGAATGGCAGGAACAATTCACAGCTCCCCTAACAGTGTCTTAATGGGGCTCTTTCCCCACAGTTGTCATTTTCCTTTTTTGTCAGTTTTGCCTGATGGTACCTCAGAGCCATTATTTGATAGAATTATTTTGGGAGTAGCACTTTCCGGTAGAGCTCATGAAGTGCTTTGTTGCCGAATATAACTTTATAGCTTTTCTCAAACTATTTCATATTTCTCTCATAATAAGCAGCTCAGTGTTTGAGCTGAAGATTTCTCATAAATAATATATATATTTATAAATACTATATTTTAAGATTTTTTTTTTAAAAGATAATTTGAAAGCATGGTAAACAGTGACAAGTTAATTTAATTTCAGTAGAGAGGAAAAACAAAATTAGTTGAATGAACAGTGAGTTGTGTAGTGGTTGGTTGGCACGGATAACACAACTAAATTGTCCAGGGTAGCGAATATTATCTTCTCTTACAGATGGAAAAATAGAAAATAAAGATAGCCTTATGGTCACAAGTGAAAGGTATCTTTGTGGAATAGATAAAAGCTGGAGTTTTCAACTCTCCCTCTGGCGTCCACTAACCTATATGATTATGGGCAAGTCATGTAACTATTAATGTTATGCTGCAGAAATCGGCTGACCTTCTGCTGTTGAATGTGGTTAGCACGCCAGGAGTTAACAGATGAATTCAGTTTCTTATATGCTCTTTTTCCTTCCTCTCCTCCTGAAAAAAAAATTAAGAATATACTTGCATTAAAATAATCCACATGTAATGATAATTTTTATAAAGTATTTTTACATTCTCCCAATTTATATTTTTCCCTCTCTATGATTCCATGATAGATAGGTTATCATAGACTAGAAAAATAATTAGTTTAGATATATCTGTATATGTTTAGCCTTGAAAGGAGTACTGATAAATTAGCCATATATAATCAGTTATAGCATTTCTCCTGTTCTGACTTAGCACCTTTTTCAGTGGAGGACTTAGTATTCTGAAGCTGTGTACTTGAGGGGGGGGGAGTGTGTGTGTGTGTGTGTGTGTGTGTGTGTGTGTGTGTGTGTGTGTGTGTAGCCTTAATTCTTTGCTTGGAAAATGTAGTTTGGGATGTGGGACACATGCAAGATAAAAATACCCTTAAAGCAGTCATGAAATTAAACACTGGCTCAGGATCCAAGATCTTTCTTTAGATCTAGGATTTAAAGAGAATGAAGTGGTGGGTGTAATGCAGACCAAGAAGTCAACAGTAAATTAACTTTACATGCTTGATGTTTCAGTGTTTTGTTACTGTTCAATTTAAAAATAACTGTTGATGTTAAATATTTTCACTTTGTTGCAGTCACTTCTAAATTTTCCCCATCCCTAAAATTGAGCCCCTCCCTTGCTAACAAAGGGAAAAATGATCACTTTTATCCAACTGCGTGTGACGTCATAGTTATTGTTAGGTTTTTGTGTGTACTATTATTCATGGGGAACTTTTTTATTTGCTGCAGACAGATGAGGTGTTCCCTTAGCTTAGTGTGGTCAAGAGTGAGATAAAAAGATAAAGTTGAAGAAGGAAAGATCAGTGTAGTTGAAACTGCTAGTTATTTTGTTGGCCAAATACAAATTTTTGGTGATAGTGATTTGAGGAGGAGTGGGTTATGGTTTTTAGAAAACGCTGACCTAAATTTCGGTAACTGATTTCTATAAAATATTGACCCGTAGATAAGGAGAGGAGACATTTCCTCAATAATGAGACTAAGAGAAGGTTTTACTTTTAATTTTTTTGATTTCAGGAACATGAGATGCAGAACCTTGTTCTCTGTGTGCATTTAAGAAACTGACACATTTACTTTATTGGTCTTGAGTATATATAGCCCATAACTCTTTGCCAAATCTGGATTTTAGAAGAGCTTAGTATAGCCCATCCTCATGCTTTAAAAGACAGAAAAGAAAGATCATGGGACAGAGTGAGTACAGTGATAGTTAAAAATTGAATGAAGCATTTCAAGTTGAGAGAGTGCTAAATCTAGAGTCAACCCTTGGCCTCAAATTTTGGCTTTGCCTCCTGTTTGACCTTGGGGGAGTTGCTTAACTTCTCTAGCCCTGAGTTTTTCCATCTGTTAAAGGAGGAGGTTTGGACTAAGTGGCTCAGTGGATAGAGTTCTGGGCCCTGGCCCAGTCAGAAAGACCTGAGTTTGAATCCAGCCTCAGATACTTAATTTAAGGCTGTGTGACCTTGGATAAGTTACTTAAACTCTTTGCTTTAGTCCACTGGAAAAGGAAATGACACACTATTCGAGCATCTTTGCCAAGAAAACCCATGGATTGTGTGGTTCATGGGGTCACAAAGAGTCATACATGACCTAATGACTTAAGAACAAACAGCAAGGACTGGATTAGTGGTATCAAACTCAAATGAAGCAAGGACCACCAAACTCTATGTAATGACTTAGGAAACCACATATAAACACTGTTTTATTACATTATTAAAATAATTTTGTTAAATATTTCCCAGTTATGTTTTAATCTGGTTTGATAAGTAGCCCTCAGGAGTGTTGTGGGCTTTATGTAGTCCTTGGCTGTGTCTTTGACGCTTCTGGAGGGGTTGGGGGGAGACCTCTTAAGATGTCTTCTAGTTCTAAGTATATGATTTGGTGATCTCGCTTTTAACTTAAGAATGTTTTTAAAATTCCAAATATTTTCATAACTTTGTATAAATATTTTCACCTGTGTAAGGCATTCCCTACATAAAATATTTTTGACCAATTGCATTTTACCACAGGGTTAATCCACTAAGAGAATGGGGAATTTCTGTTACTGTACTGTTCATCTTTGTCGTTGTTGTTGTTGGGTCATATTCAGTTGTATCTGGCTCTTAATGACTCCATTAGAAATTTTCTTGGCAGAGATACTGGAGTGGTTTGCCATTTTCTTCTCTAGGTCATTTTACAGATGAGAAACTGAGGCAAACAAGGTTAAGTGATTCACCCTGGGTCACAGAGCTACTAGGTGTCTGAACTCCGCTCTATCCACCACATTACACAGTTCTGTACTTCTCTTTGGCTTAGTTCTAATGCCCCATATCTGTTGTCAAATATTACAGAGAAATGTCAAACACTTCATATAAAAAGTCAGTATATTCTCATATCTCAGCTTATTCGTTGTTTTTTAGTTTTCTAGTAGAGGAAGTAATGAATAGACTCACTTTGAAATCCTGAGGACTACTTGAAAGGAGGTATACCTGTACGTATGTGAATAGGCTTAGAGTAAAGCAGGAATTCCACCTGTATGGCATTGGAAGGCTATTGCCCTTACAGCATTGTAAGGTGGGTACTTTCAGATTTAGGTATCACGCTTCTTTGACCCTCTGCTGAGAAATTCCTGTGTAGCCACCCTATATTCGAGGTTGGTTGTCTCTGGGACACCCATTCATCTTTGAATTGATTGAGTTGCAAAGCGAAGAGTCATTCATTCACAAGCACAGTAATCACAGGCTGAATGGCTTCATCAGGCCATCTGAATCTAGATCAGTCTCCTGGAAGCCATGGAAGCACCAGTGCTTGACCTGTTTTTTGATATGGTTCACCAAAGGCTTGTTGCATATTCTTAGTAGGGCCACACTGGTAAGTCAGCTGCGTGGAGTTTTGGTGTTAGGCTCTCATCAGTCTAACTGGGGTAATTAGACGGTGGGAGTTGGGAGGGGAGGAACAGCACTTTGGTTCAATTCCAGCCCAGCCATAAACTATTATTAGCTTCTTCCATGTATAACACTGTTGCTTCAGAATGAAGTCAGAATTTGGTATTTGGCATTATTTTGATCATTCAATGAATATTTATTTTTTTTGAAGTCACATAAAATTTTATTATGTAAAGTGCTACAATTTGAGTTCTTAGATTATTATATTTATTTGAGATGATGGAAAACAGAAACACTAATATTTTTTATTCCAGTATGGAAATATTTGAAAATTTCTAAGGCTTCTATGCCTTTATAAATGAAGAAGCCACAATATATACTTTTATCCCAGTCAATTTCCTTTTCTTTTAAAAAAATTATTTCATTATTTCTCAATTACATTAAAAAATTTTATTTACATTAAATTTTTTTTTACTTCCAAATTCTCTTTCTCCCACTCCTCCTCTTTGAGAAGGCAAGCAATATATTGATTATACATGTAAATCATGCAAAACATATATCTATATTAGCCATGTTGCAAAAGAAAATACATAGTATGCTTCAGTCTTTATTCAGAGTTCATCAGTTCTCTCTCTGGGAGTAGATAACATTTTTCATCATGGGTCCTCAGCACATTATTTGTTAAGATAATTGTTATGTATCTGGTGCACAAAGAATGAAACAAAATGAATTTACAGTGTATAATCACCAGTAGAACTT
>CM053591.1:27008297-27059473 GCA_028646515.1 Pseudochirops corinnae | reverse complement strand
TCTGGTGCACAAAGAATGAAACAAAATGAATTTACAGTGTATAATCACCAGTAGAACTTAGAAGAACCTTGGGTGGGGCCATAGATACTATACAAGCATATATGTATATGCGTCCCCTCCACCCACCTTTTGAAAGACATCTCATTTTAGTGGTTTAGCCTGTATTGGGGGGTGGTCCATGCTGAAGAACCATGAAACTCTCCCATTGGCCTTGGGAGAGGGCCATGATTCTGCCTCTTCCCCATGCCTATAGGAACAATGCCCCTGGTAGCACCTGCCCCTCCTCCAAGTGGCAAAGACACTCCACCTCCATCCCTGCTGTCTTTTAATCTAGGAGTACACAGAGTCGGCGCTCTCCTCTGTCGCTTCTAAGATATGCTTAGTACCCAGAGCCAGTTTTGATGCCAAGAGGAAGCTTTTGCACCCCATGACCCCAGGATGAAGCTTGAATCAAAGCTCAAAAACATGTTCTCTCCTGCTCCCATCATCGGGGGCCCTCCCTTTTCCCCCTCCCTCCCTGCCTGCTGGGTGCTACAGGAACCTTGGCTAGAAGCCTGGGAGCAAAAGAGAAAGAGAGATTTCACAGCTGATGCTTCTCTTTCAGTCTTGGCAGGTGGGTAGTCAGGGGCTGTTGGAGAAGAACTCCTCTTGTTTCGAGTAGGAGAGGGCATGTTTTCTGACTTTGAGGCTTGATCTCAGGGGCACGGGGTGCAGAAGTTACCCCTTGACCATCAAAAAACTCTGTCTGGGCTATGTGTTCTCTTTTTCCTAATGAATGGAGGAGAAATAGCAGGAGCAACAGGTAGATGTGGGGAAGAGTAAAATATTCTGCCTTTGCCCTGTAAGCAAGCAAGAATGCAGCTTCTTTTGGTGAACTCAGTGGAATAGCTCTGAGCTTACATGTAGGCCAAGGGTACTAAACTTTTCTTTTTGTGTTAGGGACTCGATGGCAGTCTGGTGAAGCTGGGCTCTTCAGAATAATGTTTGTAAATGCATGAAATAAAAATCCCTATTTTTAAATTATCAAAATAATTAAAAATTAGATTCATGGAACTTAGATTCCATGATCCCCTCGTCAAGGCTTTCGTGTATGGAGCTAGGTATGGATACTGTGTTTTTATATGTTAGACAGTGGTACACGAAACCTAAAGAGTGCTAATTTCTTACCAGAGAGATTGAAGAGGACGTAAGGAATAGGGTTCTGAGATCAAATAAGGCAGTTCATGTAATCACTAATTATCTTACTGCATTTTTATATTTGTTAGCAGGTTCTGAAACTATAAACTCATTAAATCAGAAAACCCTAACTTTTAAATGGTGCTTTTGAAAGCATATCAGGTTGTGTCTCGATGCTTTGAGTATTGTACATTCTGGGCACAGGCACTGGTTGGCAAAGGAACAATTGGGTTACTTTGCGCCCTAGTTAGCACATTTTTCTTGTTACCCCAATCTCCATATTTTGGCATAAAACTCATGTGGTGTGGTAGAGAACATAATTATTATTGCCTGCCTTCCCTGTCCCCCCACCTCTTCCAATCCATTTTCTTCTTTTAGATAATTCTTCCCCTTACCAAGTTTGTTGTTAGCAAATAAAGTCAAGGAATACTTACATTTTGTGAAATGTAAAACTTGCTCCTTTTGCTAGTCACTCAGGCCTGTGGTCATTTTTAATTCTTCCCTAGCTGTCAGCCTCTAGTAATGCCTGTTAATTCTGCCTCTACCAAACCTTGTGAATCAGGACCTTATCACCTTTCACTTCTTGGGTGAACTAATGCCTTAACTTGTCTCCCTGCTTTCGCTGTCTTCCTTTTCTTAATTTGGTATATAACTGCCAAAACAGTCTTCCATGTCTAACCATGCTACTCCCCTGCTCAGAAAACTTTAATGGTTCCCTATTGCCCATAGAATAAATGCAAACCATTTATTTCAGACCTTCTGTGATGTGGTTTCATCCTGCCTTTACATCCTTCTTTCACAGTACTTCACACACCCGGTATCTAACCAAATGATTACTGGCTAGTGTCTGATCTTGACCTTTGCAACTCCTACCTCCATGCATTTTGGGTAGATTTTCTGCTGTGTCTGAAATGCCATGCTGTCCCAGTCCATCCTACTTCCCTTCAAAATTAAATTCCAATGACATCTTCTCCATGAAGCTTTGCCTGTTGTCAGCCTGCACCCTCCTTCCTTCCCAGTTATATACATTGCACTCTCTGCACTTCCATCACACAGTCCATTGCGGTTGCTTATCTGTGTTGCAGTAGAATGTAAACTTTTTGAGGGCAGGCACATGGTCATTTTTCATCTTTGTGCTTTGCATATAGTTACACTTAACATGTATTTGTTCAATAGAATCTCTGAATGCTCTATTCATTCTTCATGCCCCATAGATCCAGAAGTAATCATTGAGTATCTGTTTTGTGCCTAGTAGTGTGGTGGGATGGGGGAATGAGAAGAAGTGGAATAGAAATGTAAGGAAGTATAAAGCATTAACTGGGAGCTAAGACAATTAAGTGAGAGATGAGTATGGTCTTTGTAACCTCTCTTTGTAATCCCTTCTTCCCCCCCTCCCCCAGCAGTCCATTTAGTTATGGCATTATTGCTCTGTTGGTCATATGTGAACAACTGCTCTCTCTGCTTGCTTCTTCCCTGTGGCCATTGATTTCCCTTTGGCTATGGCAGATACTAGAATCTTAGGGGATCTTAGTAGGTCTTTGGAGTAAGCTACTAGCATAGCACCTGAGACGATACTGTTGTCATTTGTCATTTTTGTCAAATAGTTGCCTTCTCTTTTTCTTAGTTGTTTTTCTTTTTCATCATTTATGCATCCATTCAAGTCCACCTCTCTTCTAACTTCAATGTGTGGTGATTCTACTTTTTATTTATTTATTTTTTTTGAGGCGGGGAAAGGCAGTGACCTCCTAATTGGTTTCTCTGCTTTCAGGTTCTTCCCTCACTATTCAGTCTTTCATGTAGCCTCCAAAGTAATTTTCCTAAAACACAAGTCTGACCATGTTGTACTCCTGCTCAAAAATCTACACTGGCTCCCTATTCTGTGATAAGATACAAAACTCCTGCCTGGCATTTAAAAGCCCTTGGTAGCCTTATTCCAGTCTACACTTCCAGACTTTTGTCACATTTCTCCCTTTGACACTCTACACGTTCCATCCAAACTGACTGACTAGTTCCCTTAATTTAGTGTCTTAGTGCCTTAGCCCCTGCCCACCTCTCTTGTACCACTTAGAAGCCTTAATTTCTTTCCTGGCCTACTCAATTTAAGTCCACTTTCCTATTCAGATTATTTTACATTTTTCAGTTTACATGTTCTGTCCCTCATTAATGGAGCAAGGTTTTTTTTTTTTTTGGTCTATATTTCCCAACACCGAGGCCAGTCACTGTCTTCTTAATTTTTACATAGTAAACACTTTATTGAATCAAATGGAAATAACTTTAATGTACCATAGAATTGGCTAAGTCTGGAAGAGATATCAACAAAATAATATGAGAGTTTGTGGTGGGGAGGAATTAGTGAAGGCTTCATGGAATTAGTAGCTCTTAAGATATATCATGAAATATAGGTAGGATTTCTAGTAGGTGGAAGTGGGGACTTGAGGGTAGGAAGGATAGAGAAAGACAAGGAAGAAACAAAAGAAGATGTTCATGGAATGGTGGAGTGTAGGTAGAGTATGTAAGATGAAAGTGGATGGTAGGGCTACAAAGGTGAATTGGAACCAGTGATGTGGAGCTTTGGGGAGCCATTGAGGCTTTTGAACGAGGGGATTGATGTGATCATATTTGTACATTAAGAAAATCTGATAGCATCGTAACGATCAATGACTTTTGGCTATGAAAACTTGCTTTTTGGGAACTTTAAAAAAAAGCTTTTTGTCTTTAGGCTTTTACTTATGTCACCCTTACTCCTCACCTATCCAAACTCTCCAAAACCTACCTGTTCTTCAAGCTCAATTCCTTGGGAAAACCTTGTGTGATCTCCCCACCCCTGCCTAAAGTGATCTCTTAACTTCCTCTTAATTCTTCTGGCAGTTATTCTATGGATTTATTATTCATTTGGCAGTGAATCATATATTTCCTTGTGTTATAATTTCTAAAATTGCTTTCTCTCTTGTTTATAGCTTTTTGTTATTGTGTAACTTTTAATGGATCTCGTTTTCTCAACTAGATCTGTAAGCATCTTCAAAGATGTCAAGACATTTCTCGTTGTTTGTATCCATCTCTTCACTGCCAACCACGGTACATATAGTGCCTTCCACAAAGTAGACATCCAACTACTTGTTGATTCAAGGTCCTAGTCAGCAGGTTCTTGAAAGCAGTCCTAAAAATATTTTGAGTAATATCAGCATGGTAAGGGTATGACTTCCCAAGGTGATTGTCTTGAGGAAGGAGTACTGCTAATGTATATGTTTAGGTTTTTCCTGTATTGTCTTAAAAAAATCAATCGTGTTACTCTATTACACCTTGAATACATTGTGAGATTGTAGTTAGATTATTTTAAAAAAAGATTGCAGTGTTTTATTATGTTGTCATGGTTCATTCTTGTTTATAATGTATGTTGTTGGAGTATTCAGTGTTCAGCCTAGATAAAATTTAAATGTTGCTGAGGGTAGGAATGCTCATTTGGGGTGGGGGAGAGTTTTAGAGGGAGAAGAGAATTTAAAATATTTTGAGGGGAAAATATTTCCAAGATAGCATTAATGTATTTTTAAAAAAATATTGTAGTCTCATTATGGAAATAAACAAGCATATTAAGCAGTGTGCTAGGCATTGTGCTAAGTGCTTTATAAATATTCCCATTTAATCCTCACAACAACCCTGAGACTGAGGTCCGAAGTGCTTTTATTATCTCCACTTTATAGTTGGGGTAACTGAGACAAAGGGTAAATGACTTTATTTCACCTAGCTGCCAACATTATATTGTGAAGTGCTCTGGGTCCTACAGAAATCAACTAATCTCCAACCTTTAAGTGTAAGCTCTCCCCTTTTCTATTTTGGTGATTTTGTCTGTCAATTTAATCTTACTACATTCTTGGTTGTTTTATGTAGTCATTTTTTCTAAGGGAAACTTTTTTGAATGAATTAAAATAACTCAGTTTCAAAATTTTGACAAGCCAAATTACCATTTATATTTGTTCTTTTTGCAAAAGCTTTTGTTTCTGCCTCTTGAGATAGTAATGATTTTTGTTGTTGTGTTTTTTTTTAATGTCTTTAATTTATTGTTCATCAGGAGACTTTGTGAAAGGCCTAGTAAACCCTGAGTACAAGTTTAATCTGTGGTGAGAAGTTGGAGAGTTGCTACGGGTTTGTTTTTTGTTTTTGTGCTCACTTGCTTTTTGGAGGGAGGAAGGCAGGGCAATTGGGGTTAAGTGATTTGCCCAAGGTCACACGGTTAGTTTTGTGTCAAGTGTCTGAGGTCACATTTGAACTCAGGTCCTCCAGACTCCAGGGCCAGTGCTCTATTCACTACTCCACCTCGCGGCCCCAAGAGAATTGCTATGTCGAAACAGATCATTTTCACATTTCTTACCTTTGCTATAACGGACACAATCTTCTTGCCCCCTGTCCTTTCTCTGAACTACAGATTCATGGCTTTTGGGGCTTTTTCCATGTTACTACTTCCTTTCCTGTCCTGATCCCCAGCAGATCTTTTGAGAAAAGATGTTTTATAGTAGTATGGTTGAATGGAAAGAAGAGGTAGATGATTTTTAAAAAGCTGATCCTAGGGCGCTTCCTTTTGTAAGGAAGCTGTCACTATGGGAACCCATACAGAGTTGGACAGAAGAGTAACTTTTCAGGATTTAGAAACCTCTTGTTAGGTCTTTTCCTTAGTTTTGCCAGGTTGTAAACAATGCTGAGAGTCTTTTAACATACTAGAGATGGTTTTCCTGTGTGCCCATAAAGGAAAAATGTCAATTTTGGTTTGTAAACTCAAGTTCTTTTCTTTTTAGCAGTATAAAAAAATAAACAAAATTCTCCATGGCAGAGGCGCTGTCCCTCGATTTACTGCCCAGAGCAGAATATTAAGTCGCCAGTATAGCCAGAAATCCTGTGCAAATGTTAGTTGTGTTTTGTGGGTTCTTTCTTTCCGAGAGAAATCTGTTTTAGAAACTGTTGTGCCCTCTTAAAAACCCATAGTTCTTTGCGCGGCCGATCTCTGACTTAACGTGTTCACGCTTTGGCAAAAGTGCTGTTTGCCCCAGGACTTAATCTTATTACTAATTGTCATTTTAAAGTTGCACATTTCTCTTGAATTTAAATTAGAATCCCAGAGTTTTTTATCTTACAGGCTAGTCTAAAACGTTTCAAGAAGTAAGATAATGGGATAGGTTGGCAAGTATTTATTAGGTACATTCATATCATTGGAAAAAGCATTCTCTTGATCATTGTGTCCTCTTTTTTTTAAACCTTTTGATTTCTATTAGGAATTCCATTTTACTTAGGATCAGCCTCAGATACAAAATTGGATGATTCATAAAGGAATAAAGGGGACTTTACCTGTAGATTTTTTAATGTATTTTTGACGTTTCTTCGAGAGGAGCTGCTAATGAACAACACTCGGAATTCCATTAACAGTGCCTTTTTCATGAGAACTCTGTTTTGGGGTAGGCGCTTGGGAATATTCTTTATCTCCATTTTATAAATGAGGAAAATGAGACTCAGTTAGACAATTGGTGGTTCATTGGCAAACGTTTATTTACAGGTGTTAGAACCAGGATTTGAATTCAGTTTTCCTGATGCCGGTTCTCTCTTTCTCCCCATGATAATGTACTGTACTTTTTCATAGAACATGAGTCATCATTTAAAAGAGGCTAATTGGATGATTTTCAGTTTTGACTACCTGCAGATTTTTGTATTAGGAGAAGCATTCGCATTACTTGATTTGAGTGAATATTGTGATAATGGAACCCGGAAAAGCATTGTGACCAGAGAGGTGCCAGTCTTACTGTCCTTAGTCCATATTTGGTTTTGGGGCCTCATTGTATGAAAGACCGTTGATGAGATGGAGTATGCTGAGAGGAATGTGACCAGGAAGAGAGAAACCTTGTTACACATGACATGACTGGAGGAATGACCTGGAGATTTACCTTGGAGAAGAGAAAACTTAGAATTTGAGAACTAATTTGAATATTAAAAGAGCTCTCACGTGGGGAAAGGGATTATTAGACTTGTTCCATATGGCCGGAGAGGGCAGAAATAGAAACGCTGGGGAAAAATTATACAAAAAGTTAATTTGGGCTCAGTACAAGACTGCTTAACAGTTAAGAACTGGCCCAGAGCAATAGTGTGCCGCTAGAGGTCCTGGTTCTGGGAGAAACCTTTAAACAAATGGTAGGTGTCTGCTTTTTTGGGATGGAGTAGGAGAAATTCTTCTATGAGTATGGTTGGACTACATGACCACTCGTGTTCCTTCCAACTCAGATTGTCTTTTTCCTGTGATCAGGCAAAATTTATAACCTGTTATGTTCTAGCCAGTCCTTCCTCATCCTGCTTGTGTTTATAGTTCGGCTTTTCAATCCAGGTTTTTCCTTAATAAATTCTTTCTAAGTGGCAGCTAGGTGGTATAGTGACTAGAGCACCAGGCCAGGAGTCCGGAGGACCTGAGTTCAAATTTGACCTCAGACACTTAACACTTAGCTGTGTGATCTTGGGCAAGTCACTTAAGCCCAATTGCCTTGCTTTACCCCCTTCAAAAAAAAATTAAATAAATTCCATCTAAATGGATTTGCCTTATCTTTCTAGTCTATAGAATGTTTCAGATAGGGGACTTAGATGTCCTTTCTCTTTTGGTAAATTTCACCTGTGTTCTGTTTATGCTATATCTTCTGTTAAGGCTAATGAGGAGTCTTAGATTAAATGATAAGTCTTTTGAAGTTCTCAAGTAATTTTTAAATTGTGAAAGTGATTTTAGCCTCATAAAATGTGCTATAGCTATTTCTGCATTTTCCCATATTTTTCCCTCCAAGAGCAAAATGAAAAATCCTTTTCCTCCATGGCATCAAAAATGCATGAAATTTTACAGCTTTTAAGCCTATCTTCTACTTGATGTTTTATTTTTTCTTCATAATAATAGCTGGCATTTCTGTAGTTCTTTGAGGTTTGTCAAGTACTTTACATATATTAATTACCATGTTTGGTCATAGTTCCTGCAGAGTTAATTAAGCATATACTTAAAAAGAAAAAAAAAATCAAAATATGGACGATAAAAGAGCCAGTCAAAATATTTTTTAAAAATACATTTTGTCATTGCCTTTTGAAATGCTAGACCTTGCCCTTTTCCTACAGATAAAGTGAAATATTTTCTCCTTCGATCTAATGAAATTCTTTCTCTATAAGCCTCAGTCTTCCTGTGATCTTTAGAGCCACTTATGACTTGTTCAGTTACTATTATTGAAAAAGTCTTTGCATAAGCGGTTTCTTTCCTATCTGTTTACCTTACTTAAGTATATTGAAACTAAAGCCACACCTGTACCACCATTAGCGATCATTTCCATCATCCTTGGTTAAAATGTGTATATGTTTTCATTATACTGATTTTTTTTAAAGGAAATGAGAGATTTGTTTAGTGAATAGAGAAAGTATAATCAGCCAGAACAGTGAAAGAAAGAAACAAACATTCATTGTTTTTACTATGTACCTAAGCACAGTGATCCTCACAGTAACCCTGGTCTTTAGGTGCTATTACTATCTTCATTTTACATTGAGGAAACCTGGGCAGACAAGGATTTCATGGCTTGCCTAGCAAGCCGGCACAGTGGTTCTCAACCTTCCTAATGCCGCAGCCTTTTAATACAGTTCCTCATGTTGAAGTGACCTCCAACCATAAAATTATTTTCGTTGTTACTTCATTTTGCTACTGTTACGAATTGTAATGTAAATATCTGATATGCAGGATGTATTTTCATTGTTACAAATTGAACATAACCCACAGGTTGAGAACCATGCTAGCAAGCGACTGAGCCTGGATTTGAACTCAGATTTTTTGGACTCCAGGCCCAATGTTCTATCAGGGATCAAATGAATACTATTTATAAAGCACCTTTTTTTTTTAAAATTTTTATTTTTTTGCTTTTTGGAGGGGGGAAGGCAGGGCAATTGGGGTTAAGTGACTTGCCCAGGGTCATATGGCTAGTAAGTGTTAAGTGTCTGAGGCTGGATTTGAACTCAGGTCTTTCTGCCTCCAGGGCTGGGTGTTTTATTCACTGTTCCACCTAGTTGGCCCTGTAAAGCACTTATTACAGTGTCTGACACAAGATAGGCACTTAATACATGCTTATTCCCTTCCCTTCCTCTCACCTTATCCATTGTGCCACGTAACTGCCTTAGTGGAGCCCTGTATCTAGAGCCAGAAGACCTGAGTTCAAATGTGGCCTTGGACACTTAATAGCTGTGTGTAATGGGCGAATGAATTAGAATTATTATTCAATAATTCTAATTTAATAATTATTAATAATTATATTATTATAAATTAGAATGAACTAATCCCTCAGCCTCCATTTCTTCATCTGTCAAATAGGGCTAATAATAGCCCCTCCTTCCCAGGTTCTGCCGATCAATGAATTAATATTTGTAAAGCACTTTTCTAACTTTAAAACACTACATAAATGCTGACTATTTATCATTATTATTTATATCATCTTAATTTAACCCTGTCCCATTTTTGATGGGATATGTTGCTAAAGATCGATTTCACTTGAACCATTTCTTTAAAGCCATCATTTATTGTAGTGACTCCCCTTTTTATCTGTGACAAGGGAGCAGATAGAAAAGGAAGTGTTTTAAAATAGACAGCGTGAGCTGTCATGGCTGCTGAGGTTCAGCGTTGAAATAAGTACTCCTTAGCACAGCCCACTCCTTCTGAATTTAATTTCGGTGACTGCTTTCCAGTTTTAAATCTCTCAGTAAGAACTAAGTGTAATTTGTGGCATAAATTAGCCAGCCTGTACAGTTTGGTTTAGTTGAATTAACCGCCTATTTTACTGGCTCGCCGTGGCACTATTAGTGGAAATGGTGAGTCTATACATAATTCTTTAAAGTTTATGCCTCTGTGGAAATGTTTTAGTAATCAGAAATTTCAGTGGAAAAACATTTCAGAACTAAGAGGAAGAAGAGGTGAGGATATTTCCCCATGACAAGATCTGTTATCCCTTTACTACTTTTATAATCAACTGCTAGCTGAGTGGGTTGATGAGAGTGGAGTGATCCTGAAATAAGAAGAGGAAGCTGGCAAATTGAGGGTTTTTTTCCTCTCAGCAGCTGTCACCTTGGTATCACACGGATATTACATTGCCATTAAACCATACATATGTTGTGCATTTTTATTTTTCTTATAACAGTTCCCTCTCTGGCACGCCTGTTCTCTTTATAACATACCAGGCAGTTTAATAACATGGCTCATTATTATAGAAATTGCAATTAAATGGATTGTGAACACCAGAAATTAACTTATGTCATTGTGTATCCTCTCCCCCATTCGTCATCTACCAATACCGAATAACTTGATATAAAAACCAGTAGTAACAGCACCTATTTCATGTGTGCCCCACAAGTATCATAAGGTGATTTTGTTTTTTTTTTATTTTTTACAAAATCTTTGAGAGTATAGCTTTATGCTTTATTTAAGTTTTTATTATTGCTTTTCATTTATTTATTAATGCTTTATTTAAGCTTATGAAAATTTCAGATAGAGATATAATTTTATTTTTATTTCATTAATATTTATTATTATGTAATATATAATTTATATTAGACTATATAATTATATTTAATCTTTAAAATATAAAATTGCAGTTTTATTTTTATTTAAAAATATGCTTTAGGGGCAGCTAGATGGCGCAGTGAATAGAGCACTGGCCCTGGAGTCAGGAGGACCTGAGTTCAAATCTGGCCTCAGACACTTAACACACAAAAAACTAACTGTGTGACCTTGGTCAAGTCACTTAACCCCAATTGCTCTACCTTTCCCCCTTCAAAAAACAAAAACCCCCCATTAAAATAGGCTTTGTTTCATTAAAAATGTCCCGATTATATTTAAAAACTTTAAATGCATTTTTAAAAATTAAAAAACCATTTTTTGAGTTCCAAATTATCCCACCCACCTCCCACCATTCTCATGTACCTTGAGAAGACAAGCAGTATGTGAAGCCATAAAAACATTTCCCTAAATCATCCATATTTCAAAAGAAAACACACACACACGCACACACACACGCGCACACAGAGAAAAAAAATGGAAAAGTATCAATCAACTAAAAAATTGCATTATTTTGGGTTTAGTTAGGATAGAAACATTCTCCAGTTCCTCCCCCAAATACATGCTAATCACCCACTGTGATTTAAAAAGATTTTTTTACATAGTCTGACTGATAAGTCTGTCTCTGAAACCTGTGTTGTTAATGCCTTTGATTCAGTAGATAAATTATAAGCCTGGTTTTCCTTTCCTGTAGCTCCTCCTTCTTGTCTGTCTAGAAATTTTCCAGACACAGAGAATTATCCATTAGGTATCTACCTTCCCACACAAGGTAGTTACACCTGAATTCTGGTTTTCTCCCATTGTCTTCACCCAGCTGTGTTCTGCTGTGGCAACCACTCTGACAGGTTAGGAAGCAGCTTGTTATGTTAGGAAGGAGTGTGTATGCTCGTGTTTTTATTGGATTCAATAAGGAACTCATTAAAGATGCCACTTCCTGGCTTTTGAATTAAGACTTGTTGGCCTTTTTAAAGGCACCCAGTACAAAATCACTGGGGACTTTGCTCATTTTACTTAATGAAGTCTGATGATTGAAACTGAGCAGCAGCATTGGTCCGTCATGCCATGATGGAAATTGTTCTATTATTGCTCATCCATCCAGGCCCAAGAAATAGTAAAATAACTTTAAGAGCTACTCTTTTTTTCTTTCTTCTTTTTTTATTTGACAAGATCTTTTCTCTACTTTGAAACTTATGTGTCTGCTCCCCAAGATAATCAGTGATGACTGGTTGGACTTTCTCACTTTATTTAAATTTACATATAGTAGATTTATATTTTATATGTGTGTGTATATACACACACACATCTATATGTGTATATATATATATATATATATATATACACACACACATAGACACACACACATACATATAAACCTTATATAAAGGCTGTGATTTGTGACTTTTTGATTAAACTCCTTAGCCTGGCATTCAGTATCCGCTATGATCTCCAGCTTACCTTTCCACAGTCCTTTTTTCATAATACTCCTCTTGACGTGATATATTTTAATCAAACTAGACTCTTCACCATCACCATTGGCATCCTGCCTTGTCCTGCCCTCTCCATCCCTTTATTCATATGATCTGCCACACCTGGAAAAGGCTCTGCCAAGCCCACCCTCCTCACTCTGTCTTTCCCCTCACCTTTTTTCCCCCCTAGATAAATTCTGTTGTCACTTACCCATGATTTTCCAAGCTGGAAGTAACCTCTCTTCAAGTTTCTCTTGTTTGAACCACTTCCTTGAACTTGCTTTGTTCTCTTAGTGTTCTCTCTGTCTCCCCGCTCCCTCTTTTTCTCTGTCTCTGTCCCTCTCTCATTCCCTTTGTAAATTATATTGTAAGCTTCATGAGGCCAGAGTCTGTCTTATTTCATCTTTATCTCCCCAGTACCTGCCACCATGCCTCAGGCATATTTTCAAATGCTAGTAAAATCAGATTCAATCTGTATAACTGAGTTAATCATAAGAGCACCCCTCTCTGACACCCCTTCACCTATATAGCAGAAGTGTCTGCCTTAGTTCTTTCACAAGAGGCCCTAATTCCCCTTTTCATATTTTTAAAATTTCAACACAGTTATAGTTCCTTAAGCAACGAACTGACACAGGGCTATTATGATCCACTGACAGTAATATACTGCTTGCCAATGATGTCACACCACTCTCTTAATTTCTATCCTGTTTGTGAGATTAGTGAGCTTTCTTTCCTTATCCTGTTGTCTCTTTCTTTCCTTATCCTGTTTTTCATGCGTGTGTGTGTGTGTGTGTGTGTGTGTGTGTATTTATTTTTAGAAGGAGGGGAAGAGAGGCCTAAGGATTGGAGGATTTTCCTACTCCCGCAATCGACCAAATTAAGGTTTCTTTCCCATTTGCCCAAACCTATGACATGTATTAATTAGGTAGTTGACTGGTGAATATGTAAGGTTCTAGAAATTCCTAGTTTCTTGCAGGCTTGTTTTAAAACGTAGCCTTTGGTCCGGGCATTTCATGTTATGATGAAGGAGAACAGTAAAAGTTGTCTCTGTTATTAGGATGAGTATGCGTTTACTGGACTTTTTCAGCTCATGAGTCATCTTCCCACGAGACCCCTTGGTGATAGTATTTCTATTGTAAACGAGTGAGCAAAGAGGGTGTTTATACAAAAAAGAACGGTTGCCTATTTTTCAAATGTTGAATTTGAGTTGCCTGGTAAACTACCGCTGTTATGCATCTCCATGCTGATTGGCTTAAATGAAAAGGCAGGAACTCCAGTTGGCATAAAGCATGCAGTGGGGAACCAGGCCTGGAAAGCTGAAACTGTCTTGTTTCCAAGGCAGACGGCGATTTTTGAAGGCCAGAGCCACTTCAGTAAAACTGTACGTTTCCACTTATATTTGTGTTTATCTTCTCCCATCTCCTCCTCCGTTTTAAGGATAAAAGGAAAACTCTGCCTGTTTTTCTTCTCCCTCCACCATTAAAAAAAATAAAGTGATCGACTTGGAAAGGAACTGCACAGTGTTTTTGTTCAGAGGGCGGGGGGAGGGAGGGAAGCAGGCAGGTAGCTAGACGAGCTGCGTTCCCTTTTAGTAGGCTAGACGGTATTGTCTCATGGGTAGCAGCAGCCTCGGATTTATATTTTATGTTGTTGTTAAAGCTGAACAGCACCTTAGAACAGCACAAATAGGCTAAACCTCTCGTTTTACAGATCAGGAAATTGAGACCCATCAAAGATAAGTGAATTGCCCAAGGTCACACAGCTAGTAAGTGACAGAATATGGGTGGTGGTGGTGGGAGCTCTCTCTCACCCTTTTCTCCCACTCCTTATAAACTGACAGTGATAACTCCATGATGCTGTTTTTAGGTGCCTTCAGAATGATTTTGTATCAGATCTTTTCTATATACATACTTAATGCAATTACTTGATGGTGTAATTGAATTCCTTAATACTTGACTGTGCTAAATGGAGTTATGAGTATATTTTTGTGTCTATTCATTTTTCTTTTAAAAATGGTTTTCAGTTCCAAATTCTCCCCCTCCCTCCAGCCAATTGCCTCAGAGTATATTTCTAAATTGAAAAATATCGGGACATGTGATACTACTTTGGAGCATTTGGTAGGATGGGAAGATAAGAAAGAAGAGATTTGGAAGGATGTTTAAAAGTTTTCATAAAACTCATGCAACATTCAAAGCTATGTTGTTAATGAAAAGAAGCTTGCTCTGTTTGGTCTTGGGACCTAAGTTTAAATTCAAATTCTACTGTATACTGTCAGTGTAACCTTGAGCAAGTCATTTTAACTTCATTTGACCTCAGTTTCCACATCTCTAAAATGAACTGGTTAGACAAGATCCTCCTTTCCAAGAAAATATCCTACAAGGTGAGTCGAACTCACTTGGTAGCATTTGATAAGGATTCTGGAGGTAATGCTAGAGCACAAGTAACTGAAAGAGAACATTGTTTTCTAAGCTGCTGTACTATCTTGCTTTGTAATTTGGGACTAGTTTTCTTTTTAAAATTTCTTTGTGGTCTTTTTTCCCTCTTTACTCAATAATGCCCACCTCACAGCTAGGGCAGGGTCAAAGCCAAAAATCGAATAAGTGGGGGGCAGTATCGGATGGAGGGAAATATAGTTAGTCTTTCACAATATAACTACTGTGGAAATGTTGTGCGTAACTACACATGTACAACCTCTATTGAATTGCTTATCTTCCCAGTGGGAGTGGGTGAGGAGGGAAGAAGGGAAAGAATCTGAAAATCAAAGTTTTTAAAACAAATGTTAAAAAATGGTTTTTTTACATGTAACTGGGAAATAAAATATATAGGCACTGGTGTATAGAAAAGTTAGAGGGAAGAAGGGGGAGAGGATATAAGAGAGAGCAGATTGGGGGAAGGGGAATTCAGTAGGCTCGCTGTCTTGGGGTGGGGAAAGATAAAAAAATATATACATATGTATGGCATTACAAAGGCAACGAATTTTATTGAAATAAAATCAGTATTTTTTAAAAAAAGTTTTATGTACTGCAGCTGAAGAACTCTTAATAAATGATCTGTAAGACCTTTTAAGTTCTAAACCAATAAGTATTCTTTGAGATGAGTTTTAGGTATGGAGGCTTAGAGTTGATTTTGAGGGGTTGGCTTTGGTGGGGTTCTGATTATCAGGAAACTTAGTGGGGAGCAGAAGGTATATCTGTCATGGCAACCCTCTACAGGGTGGATGGGGCCTGTTCTTGTATAAAGAGATTCTTGTTGCTCTCTACCCCTATTTTGTAACTTTGGAATGGAAGTCTAGTGAAAAATGGTGCTTTCCATGAGACAGGAATGATGAGAGGCACTGAACTTAACCTTAGCCTCTTAATAAGAACCATTGATTTTAGGATTGTAGTTCTAAAGCTTAGAAAGGGACCTTAAAGGCCATCTAGTGTAAAAACCCCCTTCATTTTTCAGATGAAGAAACTGAGGCATAGGGAGGTTGAGACTTAGTCCTTTTTCAGATCTTTCTGGCCTTTTCTCAACAGGATACTGTGAGAAATAAATGGAAATAAAAATACTGGTCCTGCTTGGAGCTTTCTAAGCTCACTTGTGGTCATTCAAAGAACACTTAACGTCCAGATATGTGTGTGTGTATACACACGTTTTCTCCATGAAGTAAAGACTTCTTTGAATAATTTAAAAGCAGTGAATTCCCTACCCTCAATTTGTCTAAATATACAATTTACATATAATCAAAAGCCTTTAAATCTGAGATTAGTTATGTCCTCTTGGGGTTTTTGTGGTGGTGATTGTCTTCTTTTCGGAGGAGGTTGGGGCTGCATAGTAGGGGAGATGACTTGCCCAAAGTCACACAACTAGTTCGTGTATGTGTAGGACTAGAAACCGGAACTCTTGACTACTTACTTCAGTCCTTTTCCCTCTGCTACGTGACTCCTCTCCAGCTGCTACCTCATTTTATCATATTGCTTGTACAATAATGCTAGCACCGTGTTTCCTTTCATATGTTAGTCCAGTGTTTCTGTTGATGGACTCATGTGCTCTCGACTGTAAGTTCTGTAGGGCAGAAATATTCATTTTATTAAAATACTCATTTAACTTGCTTTCTACCTTGCCTCTGATGGTGCCACATGTTAAAAAGTTATTAGTAAGTATTTCCAGGAGGCTCCTAAGTGGCACAGTGGGTATGGAGTCAGGAAGAACTGAGTTAAAACCCTGTCTCAGATGCCTGACTAGCTCAGTGACTCTAGGCAAGTCACTTAACTCTCTGCTTGCTTGAGTTTTCTCAGCTGTCAAATGGGAATAATAGCACCTACTATTCGGGGTTGTGGTGAGGATCAAATAAGGTCATATTTGTATATTTCTGAGCATAGTGATGGCACATAGTAGGCCCTTAATAAATGCATATTTTCTTCTTTAATTTTGTGCTTTTGTGTCCAGTCTCCCCCATTAGATTGTAATAGACTATATAGTAGCTGCTCCTTGGAAGATCCTCAAATGTTGTTGACTGACTGTTGCCATATAAATGCAAGGACTCTTTCATTCTCATTATTTTTGTTAGCACATGATATGAATAGATGAAAAGCATTGTTTGGAAGGAAAGGAAGTAGATATTCTGTTTCACATGTCTAGGAAGTCTTGAACTCAGTTTGAAGTTTGTGATTTTGATGATTTCGGCTTGTATGAAGCCATGATTTCATCTTTCTTTGTGTTGTTTCTACTATTTAGATCCCAAAGCCTCTGTTTTGTCAGTTGCTGGAGCAAGGAAAAAAATTAGTACCTGGTGGCTAACGGTTTCTTAATGTGCGTTTTCGAATTTAGGGAGCCCGCTTGGCAGGCGGGGCAGACTAGTCTGGTGCTGGCATGTTCTTGAAGTCCTTTCAGTTTGGTTGGGCCTGCTGGACAGAGCTTGTGGTCCTCTCTGAGAATCTCATCGTCATTCCAGCAAGGCTTTAGCCTTTCCTAATCCAGCCCCTTCCTGGATTTCCAGTTTGCTCATGCCGTTCTCCCCTTCACATATTCTTCAGATCCTGTAACACTGGCCTCCTTGTTTGTTCCTTACACAAGATACTTCATCTCTTGACTCCAGGCATTCTCACCGACTGACTATTCTCTGTGCCTGGAATTTTCTCCCTCTCCCTCTATCTCTTGGCTTCCTTCAAGTCCTAGCTAAAATCCCACTTTCGATAAGAAGCCTTTCCCAGTCCCCTTTAAACGCTTAGCGCCTTCATTGATCACCTGCAGATTATGCTGCCTATATATTATTCGTATATAATTGTTTACATGTGGTTTCCGCTATTAGACTGTGTGCTTCTTGGACAGGGAATGTTTTATTTTTCTCTCCTCCCTCCCTTCCTCTCACCCTTATTCTCCCTTTCCCTCTATCTCCTCCCCTTCCCTTCTTTTCAGCACCCAGCACAGAGCATGTAGGTACCTAATAAATACTCGTTGATTTGACTGGTGACAATAAAGCCGTGTAATAATGACAAATCGTAAGACCTTTTCTTTTTTTCCTTATATTTTTAAAAGTTGTGTTGCTGCTTGATCTAAGTCCTGTTTGTTATTTCATTGAGGAAGCTGCTGTGTGGATTATCTTGAAGTTGCAATTTTTAGCATCTATAACTTGGCTTTTTGGTAGGGAAGGACCATTGTTTTCTGGCAGGTAATTAGGCAGCAGCAGCTCCTCTGCCTTTTAACAGAACTGTGACATCATGTCTGTGATAGATGGACCCCAGCATCTTGTGACACTGTTCATTGTTAATTGACTCTCTCAGCTGTGAGGTTTCCATGCGTGCTTGGCAGCACCAACACCAAAAACATCTGGTCTAAGAATATAGTTCTCTTCTGCTGGCAGCTGTATGAAAATTAGTTTGTGCTAAATGGAGTTGTGCCACGTACACTTAGTTGTGATAGAGCACATGAGGACTGCACAGAGATTCAAGAACCCTGAGGTGTTTTGCTCTCCATGGACCTAAGAATCTCTGTCAGTGAGCTAAAGGAAGGGATGAGAACCTTGCCGTTGACCGATTCATCGTGCGTGTGCGTGTGTGTGTGTGTGTGTGTGTGTGTGTGTGTGTGTGTGTAAAAGCTAATCAAGTAGGTAGAGGAGCTGAGATGGTAGAGTGAAATGAACATTTTTGCTGACCTCTCTCAACACACCCCTTTAAACTGATGAAGTACAAAAGAAAATTGAAAAGATCATGACCTTTTTTGTTCCCCTCGGAGATTGTGTCTGTGGATTTTTCTCATGATTAGGACTTTATTATCCACAATAAGATGGGCCAGTATGCAGGGAATGGATGTCTTATTCCCAAATGACTGCCCCTACTGATCCTTTGCATATACTGTGTTCTTCTGAGTTCAGGTCTACTTTTCTTTCTTTTTGGTGTTTATTTTTTAGGTAAGGGCAAATGAGGGAGACCAGTAACTGGTTATGAAGTTGAAAAGATGAGGTAACTCACTCTAGCACAATGGTGCCGTAACTAGGGATACTCTTGCTTGATTGGCTGACAGACCTGGTGATAGTGGGGAGGAGCGGTGCTGTTGTGTCATTTTGTTTGTGAAGAGATGGTGAGCTATGGGTTGGAAAGCTGCCATCAGCACTTCATCATTCCCCTTTGTGCTTGTGTTTCTTTTAAGCTGTCATGGACCATCTCTTGGGATGTCCAGTGGGACCCATTCATTTGAGCAAGGAATTACTGACTTAAATCTAGTTTTGTTTTGTTCCTTATTTATAGGGCTCTCAAGGAGGGAAGTGACTTCAAATACTACCTTGATTTCCACTCGTGTGCATGCGTGCACATTACACACACACACACACACACACACTCACTCTCTCTCTCTCTCTCTCTCTCTCTCTCTCTCTCTCTCTCTCACTCATTTTGAAGGGCTTAAGCAGGTACCCAGCCTCCTATTGTTTTGTAAGATAAGCAAGTCAGTCATTTTCACTTCTGTGCTCCTTTTTGCCAACTGTCTCCCTTTCTCTTGTTTTCTTTGAAGCCAAAGATTTCTAAACTGCAACTCTCTCATGACCAAAATCAGGCAGAGAGATCCAGACACTCACTATTCCTTCCATTCTTAGTTTTCTCTTGATTGTCATCCAGAATAGGATGGATGTATAGTAGGATATAATAGTAAGAGGGGGATTGTGGGATTCCTTATGATCTTGATGTTTGAAAGTAGGCAAACAGATGGCATGCTTTATTGCCTCTCTGAAATACCCTGTAGAACCTGTTCCCCCTTCCAGTTTTTTCCCAAATGCTTGGACTTACCCAAATCTTAAATGCTAAGGTCAGCCAAGTGGTAGCTATTTTCTTGATTGGGACACTAAAAGATATCTCAAGGCAACACAGTGTATTGAAAAGTGTATTGAATTTGGGAGGCTGAAGACTTAGCTTTACTGTTGAACTGCTGTGTGACCATGTGCAACATCTGTAAAAATCAGGAGTTTTTTCCTGGGCAAAATAATTTAACCCCAATTACCTTGAAAAAAGGAAAAAAGTCAAGAGTTTTTCTAGATGATTTCTAAGATGACTTCAAGCTCTTAAATTCTAGAAATCAATATCTTATTAATACCAGATGTTCCAGTTGCAATATTATTGCTTTATATTTTTTTAGGGTATTGTCCTATGTAAAGTATTTTCTGATCTCATTTTAGTTTCCCTATTCTAAGAGTAAGATCATGCAATAATTATCTTCATTTACAGATAAAGAAACTATGGCATTACAGAGGGTAAGCAGTGATGTGGCCAGTGGATAACAAAGCTGGGACTTAGAACCTAAGATTTCTTTACATCACATCAGATATGAATCTCATTCTAAAGCAGGGTTAAGGTCCAGTTCTCCCCATGGTTTCTGCCTCTTCAGAACGATCTCTTTCCCTCTTAGGAGTTCTTCCTCTTTCTTCTCTCTCCTCCCTCCCTTTTCCTGCCTCTTCCCTTTCCTCCCTCCCTCTTCTCTCTCCTTTCTCCTCTCTTCTGTCTCTCACTTCTCCCTGCCTTCCTTCCATGAAACCTTTTTTGTTTAGATACAAATGGGAACCAGTAACCTCTGAGGATTTTTTTCTGCTGCTATGGTTTCAAAGTGTTTCGCCTATTGGTTTACAGTTATACAAGATAGTTATGTAACAAACCCTAACCTCCTTTACCATTTTGGGGAAAGCAAGAGATGCTGTCTAGTAGTGATTTTTTTTCTTTTTTTACTTTTTGGAGGGGGGGCGGGCAGGGCAGTTGGGGTTAAGTGACTTGCCCAAGGTCACATGGCTATTGTGTTAAGTGTCTGAGGCCGGATTTGAACTCAGGTCCTCCTGACTCCAGGGCCGGTGCTCTATTCACTGTACCACCTAGCTGCCCCTTTAGTAGTAATTTTTAAAAATCAGTCCACAGTCCTTAGTTAAGCACTTCTTCTGTGCCAGGCACAGTGCTAGGCAATGAAGCTATAAAGAAAAAGCAAAACCCGTTTCTGCCCTCAGGGAGCATCTAATGGGGAGACAACACATATGAAATCAGTGTATACAAGATCAGTGGCAGAATATTTGGAAAAATGACCTCAGAAGGAAGGCACCAGAGGCTAGGAATTTAAAACTAATTGTGCTATATAAGAAATATATAAATAAAATATATATTTTATGTATATAAATAATAAATATATATAAAGAAATATATAAGAAATACTCTATTTTTGGTCCAGAGTAGAACTTATAAGATAAAAGAGTTCAGAATTTTAGGCATTTGTATGGCCAGTAGAAATAATGTAGATCTCTCACTTTAACAAGATGTCCATGTTTTGCTGGCTTTTTTTAAAAGCTGTTTTTATTTGGACTTTTCTTTAAAAAATTGAAAATTCATTCTGTTGATTTCCTATATTCCTGTCTATAATAATTATATTCATATAACTTTTAAAAGTAAAGCAGAAATGTTCAGACTGTTTAACTGTAGTATTATGCTATGCTCAAAATAAGTCATAAAATAATAATGACCAAAGCAAAAATAAACAGTACCAGAAACTGTAGGAGAGAACCTTATCTTGCCTCAGTTAATTCCCCTAAGTTTTTTGTCTGTCAGCCCCAATCCATAGAATCAGTTTTTTTCTGAATTTATTGCTTATTTTTGAGTTCTGAGTTCTTTCCCTGCTACCCGTCCTCCCCTACCCATTGAGAAGGCAAACGTGTGATATCAAGTATACATTAGAAATCATACAAAACATATTTCCGTATTAGCCATGTTGCAAAAACAAAACAAGAAAAATAAAGTGAAAAAAGTTATGCTTCAGTCTGCACTAAGACTCCATCATGATGTATTCTCTCTGAAGGTAGATAGTATATTTCAAGTCCTTTGGAATTGGCTTGGATCATTGCATTGATCAGAAAAGCCAAGTCACTCTCAGTTGCTTATTGTACAAAATTGCTGTTACTATATACAGTCTTGTTATATACAGTTCTGCTTCTTGTGCTCTGTATCAGTTTAAGTCTTCTCTTGTTTTTCTGAAAGTACCCTCTTCTTATAGCACAATAGTTTTTCATCACAATCATATACAATAACTTATCCAGCCATTCCCTAATTGCTTGGCATCCACTCAGTTTCCAGTTCTTTGCCTCCACAAAAAGAGTTGCTATGAATATTTTCGTACATATAGGTCCTTTTCTTTTTCCTTTATCTATTTAGGATACAGACATAGTAGTGGAATTGATGGATCAAAGGGTAAACATAGTTTTATAGCCCTTGGGGCATAGTTCCAAATTTTTCTCCAAAATGGTTGGATTAGTTCACAACTCCACCAACGGTGCATTATTCTCCCAGTTTTTCCACATCCTCTCCAACATTTATAATTTTCTTTTCCTGTCATGTTATCCAGTCTGATAGGTGTGAGGTGGTACCTCAAGATTGTTTTAATTTGCATTTCTCTGTAGGGATTTAGAGCATTTTTTTTTGACTACAGATAGCTTTTATTTCTTCTTCTGAAAACTGCTTGCTCAACACATCGAATCATTGCTTGCCAGAGGTGGAAATCTCTTAATGATGAACCAGTTAAATTCCCTCTTCAGCCTAAAGATGAAGAATCTCCATCTCCTGTAAATGAACTGACTGCCCCAAGCCCGTCGTGCTATGTAGTGGCAGAAACAGGAGTAACTGAAGACTCCTAACTTCATTCTGGTGCTTTTTCATCTAAACCCAAATGAGAACCACAAGAGCTTTCATATTATTCTGAAAGAAGTACAGTTGTTGTTTAATTATTTCAGTTGTATCTGACTCTCTGTGACCCCAGGGTGGGTTTTCTTGACAAAGATATTGGAGTGGAGCCATTTTCTTCAGCTCGTTTTACAGATAAGGAAACAGAGGTAAATAGGGTCGAGTGACTTGCCCAGGATCACACACCTAATAAGTGTTTAAGGCCACATTTGAACTGGGGTCTTTCTGACACCAGGCCCCACACTCTATCCACAGTGCCACTCAGTTGCCTAAGAACTGCAGTCACTTGCTTTTCAAATCTGGAATATTGGGCTTAGAAATAAGAACAAATTGGTAAGACACCTTTGTAAAACTAAAGTAATTACAGTTTAAAACTGCCCTAAGGCTTTGGGGATACCCTGAATAATTGGGATTTGCTGAAAGAATATCGTGTGATATTGTGATGGTTAGTTTTAAAATGCCAATGTAGCACAACCAATTTTTAAAGTAGATTCCCACATTCTAAAACCTGAAGAAGAAAAAATAAACCCAAACCACAAAAAATACCACAATTTCTTTTGTGTAAATCATTGAATATAAAGACATGAGACCCATTAGAACCCAACACAGGAAAGAGAGAATTGTCATTCATTACTCTGTGTGTGTGTGTGTGTGTCTGTCTGTCTGTCTGTCTGTCTGTCTGTCTGTCTTGGACCATTTTAAATCTGGGGACACTTAGGAATTCTTTCTCAGAATATTTTTTTTAAGTGCATAAGGTCAACTGTACAGGATTAAAGAGGAAATTAATTCTGTTGAAATAAAATTACCAGAATATTAAAACAACTAAGTTCATAGACACTAAGTTAAGAACCCATCCCAAGGGTCTTTCTACTCTGAGTGGTTTTCCTCCCTTATCTATTGCCCTCACTTCTCTTCTTGACACACATATATTTGGCCTTAGAACTAGAGCATTTTGGAGGCCTTTCTCTTTCCACAGATTTTGTGAAGATTGAAAAAGAAACCTAGTAGTATTCTTCCTTAATAGCCTGGATGTAGATTGGCTGTGTATTTGTAAGGTAGTAATCATAGTCTCTTATTTGGGAATGTATAACAAGACTCCCTTCCTCCCCCCAACATTATGTCTTGAGACACGGGTGTACTTAAGTTAACGAAATGTGGTGATATATTCTCCCTCAGACCTGTCATAGTTGAATTCATTTACACCAAAGCATAAAAAGTGCTCTAACCAGGCCATCTTGTGTTAGAGCACATTTTCGTATCTTTTTGTTGGATCCTTACTTGTGTCTAGAAATGGGGTTTTTATGTGTTTTCTTTGGGTCAGCGTGCATGAAAAGGAAGACTTCAGATTTAGGGTCATTGGACTGTGAAACACTTGATTGCTCAACGTCAGGGGCACTCAAGGTTCCCACTAGTAATGGAGACTTCAGCTACATTAAGGGTTGAATGAAGTTCTGTCTGACAGCCTAGCAATCTAACCACTCTGCATAATATTGTTTCTATGAGAAAACATGCTCCAAATCCCAAGAACCAACATAAATGAAGTTTTGATGTAAACGAACTGGTTGGATAGTGTGCTCCAGTTGGATGCAACTGATAATGGCTCTTGCTGTCATCATAGGCCAGCGGTTCTCAACCTGTGGGTTATGTTCAATTTAAATACATCCTGCATATCAGATATTTACAATTAGAATTCATAACAGTAGCAAAAGTACAGTTATGAAGTAGCAACGAAAATAATGTTATGGTTGGGGGTCACCAGAACATGAGGAACTGTATTAAAGGGTCGCGGCATTAGGAAGGTTGAGAACCACTGCCATAGGCCTTTTCTTTGGGGAGGGGAACCTATTGCAAGGCAGAGAATATGATACATTAGAGAAAAATCCAGGAACTGCTTCTCTAGGATATTTCATCCATCTCACCTGATAACCTTTCCCCACTGTTTCTATTCCTTGCTTTCCTTAACCCTCTTCTCCCCTCCCTCCTTTTTGCCTTAGGTAAACTTCCTTAAACAAAACCTCCTTTGATTTTATCCCCAACATACAACCTCTGCATTTAGTCCCCTGTGTCCTGGATTTCTCTTCTGAAGTATTAAGAACTTTTTCCCCACCTAGCATCAGTTGCGATTTAGGATGTGATTACATAAATTGCCTGCATGTGGTCCGTGATTCTATATATGACAAGATCAGCAGGCAGAACCAGTTTAGTAGTAATTGACAAAAATCCACAATTTGTGAATGAAGGGAAATTTATACTGTACCTTTTAAGCAGCTCGAAGTTTGCAAATCTCTTGAGTTTCTTTATGAAGTGCTTTTAAGTCATTAAAGTGGTGTATATTATGTGTATTTCCCCTCTCCCCTTCCCTGTTCCTCCATTCCTTCCCCTCCCTCCCTTCTCACCCCTCCCCCTGTATCAGCAAGCACCCTAGCATACCCAGGGTGGCTGCTAGCACAGGTTCTTAGATCTGCTTTTCTAAAGGAAAACAACTCAAAATGGATTAACAATCTTACTTTAATCAATCAATCAAATATCATTTACCTAGTTCAGGGGAAAATTCAGCACCCTGAACTTCAGAGAATGCAAACAGAATGCAAACAAATTACAAGTAGACAGAGAAACAGATCAGCAGACGGGCTTCCCACCATCCGACCATTACATCAGTTACCTATTACCTATTCAGGTACCAGAGAGGGAAGCACCAACATCTGGGTTTTTCACAGCCGGGGGGCTCAACGGCTGCCCAGAGTCTCTTCTGGCCAAATCACACAACTCTTCTGAAAGTGAGCCCCAGACCAAAACCTCACATCAGGGCGTATATATAGCCTTCTCCTGGCTTGGAGAATGTCACAGCCCTCTAGACCCAATCACAAAATAACAAGGCATGGGCATTCCCGAAAAACAAGCCTCCCTCCACAGGCTCCATGTGACCACATTTAGCCTATATTAGGGGACAGAGTATACTTTCAAATAGGGGAAGGTTCTCAGAGTCACTTAAGCCAATTAAGCAAAGGGCCTAGGTAGGGGCAGGAAAGAGCTTCAGATTCCCATAACACCCCCCAAGATCACAACCCATCTAAGACTTGGTAGATTCTTTGAGAATTCCTGTGGCAGAAACATTCATCACCTTGCGACCCAGCTTCTCAGATGAGCCATTCTGAACTTAGACAGGTCCTTAGATCACCCGTCTGCAGTCCAGTTTCAGGCCTGTATTTGAGTCCTTTTGGGCTTCATAAGATTTTCTAGAACTTGGAGTTCTACTGGCATCACTTTCAAAAACTATGGGTCCCTTCCACTGAGGTAAATAAATATCTCCTCTTTGGAAATAGAGGATGAGGAAAGTGCTAAAAACATAGGTTTTCTTAACGTACATAAGAGGAAAGGTTTATAAGATTGTTTTGTAGCTCATTATCCTCTTGCCCATGCTTGTTCCATCCCAAGTGAAGGAAGTGAGCCAGTATGGAATGGTCCTGACTGTTCTTTTTCTAGGCCTAGCTTAGTGCCTCTTTTGAGCTCCTTAAGATTAAAAATAGCTCTGGTTCCCTATGTCACAGCTGGATTATTTTAATTCTCTGGATACAGGTTTAAGAAGTTGGGTGACTTGGGGAGTTGGGTCTGTCATTGATGAATGCTACCAGTTTTGAGGACTCATTTCTCTGAAATCTTTATACTTCCGAAGCCCACTGCGGAGTATGGAGAATCAGATTCTACAAGGAGAGAGAGAAGAGGAGGCGTGTGATTGAGGATCAGTTGTGTAATATTGTGGGAGTGGAGGATGGAAGGGCCTGGGTGAGGTGATAGGATGAATTAATTGGATTAGAGATCACAGAAAATGGGAGATTGTAGTTAAATTATGAGGGCAGCAAGGTGACAATGGGTAGAGCACTAGAGCTGGGGTCAGGAAGACTCATCTGAGTTCAAATCTGGTCTCAGACACTTACTAGCCGTGTGACCCTGGGCAAGTCACTTAACTGTTTGCCTCAGTTTCCTCATCTATAAAATGAAGTGGAGAAGGAAAAGGCAAATCACTCCAATATCTGCCAGGAAGACCTCAAATGGGGTCACAAAGAGTCAGACAGGACTGAAAAAAATGACTGAAAATACTTAAATTATGACTAGGCTCTTTTTGTATCTTCTTTTCTTTTGAGGATATAGTAAATCAGGTAGCATGTTGTTTTTTTTTATAAAAGGCCAATGTGAAGTATTCATGGTAGTTGTAGGAATGGATTGGAGGCTTATCTGTGACAGGATCCAACATGGCCTGGGATTTGGTGCTTTAGCTTGGTCTGTCTTTGATTATAAGGATTACTTTTCTGGAAGTTTATCAGGAGTCCTTTTAGCCCTTTAAACATGGTTCTGTGGAAACTGAGGCAGGCAGGCAGACAAGTTAAGTGACTTGTCACTCAACTAGTCAGTGTCTAAGTCAGAATGTGAACTCAAGTCTTCCTTGCTGCTTAAGACAAATCAATCATGATAGACTTCGGAGGAGTACAAAATATTATGTGAAGTCTGATGAGGGAGAGGTCATTTATTACAGAGGTCAGGAAAGGTTTCCTGGGGTCCATGGCAGTTGAGTTTAATCTTCAGAGGTTAAATAGGGTTTTAGTAACAGAGATGGGTTGTTGGGGACAGTGGGGGGAAGGGAGTGATTGCCCATATGCACCAATAAAGAGATGCAGGAGATAATGAAATGTGTGCTGGATGATGTTAAAGTAGCCTAGTTTGACTAAGGCATGGAGTTCATGGAGAAGAGTAAGATGAGGTAGGTGCTAGATTGAAGAGGGCCTTGAATCCTAGGCTAAGTCAGTCAATTCACTAAGCATTTATTGACCACCTATACTATGTGCCCAGTGAACTGACAACATAAACAAAGGCAAAAGACTGTCCTGCCCTCAGTGAACTAACATTTTAATGGGGGAGACAACATGCAATAAGCATTTACAGATAAGATATATACAGTGTAAATGAAAAGAAGTCTCAGAGGGAAGGCACTGGAAAGATGGTATGTGGGTAGTAGGGGGAGGAATGGACCAGGAAAGACTTTCAGCTGAAGGTAGAATTTGAGTCTTGAAAGAGCCAGGAAAGCCAGAATTTGGAGATGAGGAAGGGAGAATAGTCCACTCATGGGAGACAGATACTGAAAAGGCAGAGAATGTTAGGAGATAGATTGCCTTGTGCAAAGAAGGTCCGTTGTCACTGGATCCTACAGGATGTGAAGATAGTGGAGTATAACAAGACTGGAAGGGTAGGAAGGGCCCAGATTTGTGGAGGTCTTCAAAAGCCCCAAACTGTAGATTTTCTGTTTGATCTTTGAGATATTAGGGAGATACTGGAGTTTATTGAGCAGAGAAATAATATGGTCAGGCCTGGATTTTGGGAAGACCCTTTGGCAGCTTAGTTCTCTCATTCAGCTGAGAATGGCTAAAGAGTTTCGATTTATTAAGGAGGCGGCAGGAAGTCGTGGAAGGGTTTCCAGAAGAGTGACATGATTGGAAATATGTTAAAGAAAGGTTAATATGACAGCTTGGGTGAAACATGCATTAGAGGTCATCCCCGAGAAGCAAGGAGAAGCTATTGTAGTAAGAAAAGCCTGACAGCAGTGGGAATAGAAAGGAGGGGACCTAATTTAAGGACTAGAATTGACAAGATTTGGCAATTTACTAAGTGTGGGAGGTGAGGAAGAAAGAAGAATTAGAGATAACACCAAAATTTCCATTCTGAGAACCAGGATGAATAGGGGTGCTACCGACAGAAATAGTGAAGTGAGGAGGAGCAGATTTGGGGAAAGAAGAAACAAATGCTGAGTTTGAGGGAATTGGAATTATGGGACAGGGTATTAGGATAAATGTCCAGACTAGAGGTAAGACTTATTCATTTTTCTAAGTATGTACAGTCTTTACGATTTTAATGTAGTTTCTTCAACTGTTGGCTTTACTCTTGCTTACAACACTGCATAGCATGTAAGAGGTGCTTCATAAATCTTTCCTGATTGATTGACTTAGTACTATAGTAAGTGCTTCTCTGCACCCTCACAGCTTCCAAGGGTACAAGAACCACATTAAAATGTAATTGTGAAGATATGTTCAATGAAATAAATAAAATAAATAAAATATGTAACAACACAGATAATGTTAATCTGTGGTTTTCTGAGTCAGTATGACACTCACATTTCTATTTGAGTTTCATGCCAGTGGCTTAAAATACTGTTAAATGACTTTAATAGGGTTACACAACCGTGTCAGAGGCAGAACTTCTTGCCTTCAAGGCTGGCCAGAAAACGGGTCTTACTGCCTTTAATCCAAGAGCAGATCTGGGTTAAATTTCTGATTTTGAGGACTTTTATTTTGTAGTGTCGTGTACCTGGCATGACTTTATCCTTTGAAGGTCCTTCAGATTTGGAAAAAGGATGGCAAACTATTTATTTGTTTTTTCCTCCCATTTTTGATCTTTGGTAAATAGCATTTATTTTTTGTCCAGTGGGGAAGTGACACATTCACTATTTGGGAAGTCTGTTAGCACCACACAGGATTCCAAGAGTATATGGTGCTCTAGAAATCAGTGAGCTCGTTCTCTTTCTTGCTAGTCAGACAATGAATTACCATTAGCAAAATGGGGATGTACATCATTGAAAGGACTCTGGAGTAGCATTTTAAAGTTATCTGCGAGCTGTGGATAGCCATTCATGGCTACTCCAATGGAAGGAAGATGAAACCTCCCACCATGTTGCTACCACTTCTTTCTAGTCATATATCTGCCTGCAAAATAAACAAATTTGAAACCCCTCCCTTCTCCTTTTCTGTCTGGCCTCAATCAAAGTGATTGAAGGCAAGTGAAAACTCCTACCCCAATCTCATCCCTACTTAGAGACAAAGATCTTTTCTGTGAGAGCTTTGTGCCCATTGGTTATAATCCAGAATGGTAATTGGTGTCAGCTGCATCAGATCACTAAATGGAGGTTACCAGCTGCCTCTCCTATTGGGGAAAAAAAGTCTAAGTCCTGATCCACTCACCAAGAAAGGCAGCTTTTTCCTTTTGAGTCATCCTTGTCTTTTTTGACAACAATTTTTTTTAACACAAAAGTATTTCCTAGATGAGGGGGGAGGGTGATGGCAAAAGCTCAGCAGAGGGTGTACAGGATAAACAAATGTGCTTGCCTGGTCCTGCCAGTGCAACTTAGTCTTATATGCAGCCATGAGCACTCTTTTTTTTTTCTATCATCTGAATAAATAAAAGGTGTAGTATGTGTGTGTGTGCGTGTGCATGCGTGCACATGTGTGTGCTGGGTCAGGGTCACCAAACTTGGTTTTAGTTAATACCTTAGGTCCAAAGAGTGATTTGAAACCAGAGGTTTAGTTTGTTATACTGACTTTTAAGAAATAACAAACTACAATATCTGTGGTAATAATAATTAGGACCCTAATTCCATTTAGCAGAACACTTGGCAAGTGCCACACCTCTAGTGGATGTGTTTTCTCCAGGCTGGCTTCTCTAGATTTCAGTCGTCCTGAGCACCTTTCCATTTCATTAAGTATGTTGTCATCAGTTTGTGTGAGGATAGTGATGGTGCTAAGGAAATGCATGCAACTAGCCTGTATCCCTGTTGTTTGTGAAACACTTTTAGTGGGAGAATAGTATTCTTGGTGCTGGGTGTCATCCATTCCAGAATTTGTTTTCTGGCTTAAAGTACTTTAAAAGCAGAAAACACTGGCTTTCTGGCAGGCTCATTTGATTTGATTACTTTTAGAGGCTGTTTCGGAGGTTACAGTCACATTGGACTTATCTAAGCCATTGCCAAGCCAATATATTAAATATATTTAAATTTTTATATTGTGTATAATAACTTACCAGTAGTCTTTATCACAATAAACTTTCAGTACTCATGCTTCTTCTCTCTTCTTCATGCCCTGATGCTCTGCTAGACAAGTGTATGAAAGTAAGGTTTTTCTTCTCCTCCTCCCCACCCCCTTCTTGAGGGTATCAAAGCTTAAGCTGTGTAATAGATAAGAGCATTAACTTCTTTAAGAGCCTATTTTATTTAACCCAGCAGGTTCTGAAAACATTCAAGCGTCCCCTAGGCACTGTCCAGTGTTTCCAGACTCTCCTGTTCAGTTACTATGACTCTATAGATCTAAAATTCTGGAGGGCATTTGTTAACATCACAAAAAGTATAAAAAGCTAGATGAAGTACATGCTTATGTGGTCAGTTTCTCTTGAGAAAGAGCCTAAATTTTAGGTTGGTTTTCCTTTTGTGCCAGGAAGTAAGAATGGCTTAATTGGGCTTTTCTTTTCTTTCTTTTCCTTTTCTTGTCTTTCCTTTTCTTGCCCCTTCCTTCCTTCCTTCCTTCCTTCCTTCCTTCCTTCCTTCCTTCCTTCTTCTCTCCTTTTGAAAAAAAAAAGGTTCTTCTTAAGTGTATTTTTTTTCCTTTTTAAAAACATTTGTATGGTCTTAAGTCACTAGATCCTTTTAAGTTTACTGATTTTATAAAAGGAGTGAGACAAATTTTAGCTGATTTCTTATTCAATTAGCAACTCAGTTGTGGTAAATGGATTATTTGGCTTATTATTATTATTATTATTTTGCCATAGAACTAGTCACAATAAAATATGATCCATGCCACTAGAGTATCATCACTCTCTTCTCCAACATGTGTTTGTTTCTGGCTGAAATCACATGCTGATTTTTTCCTAGGGCCTTACTAGACCCCACAAAATTAGTTGGGCAAGCTCATGTCAGTTTTTGGTCAGAAGGCTCATGAAGAACACCCAAATAGTGTAGGAGGTGTATTGTGGTGAGTCAGGAGATAACTCACTCTACCATAACACAGTGCCAACAGTTTCTGGTCATTCTTATCCTGCGACACCCTTTGTGTGGATGTGAGAGTAAAGAAGTAGCAATATTATAATTAGTTACATTTTTTGATTATGCCTGGGACACTAGACAAGCTTATTTTTACTTTCTCTTGCCCTGATTTCTCTATTGATGGAATGAAGTTAAACAAATTATTGCTACATATTTTGTAGGGGATTTGTATATTAAACAGTGCTGGAAACAGTGTGGTCTAACAGAGAGTCAGGGACTTTAAATTAGGAAATCTCAGGTTCAAATTCTGTCCCTTCCTAGCTGTTACCTATTTTGGATAAATCAGTTAACTTTTTCATCCTCAGTTTCCTGTCTGTAAAATGTGGTTAAGAATACCGGGAGTACCTAGTTTTTAATATAAGGCTTGGAAGAAATGATTGATATTCTTTTAAAAACTAAAAAACTAATAATAAATAATTTAAATGACTATGAAAAGACCTGAAAATACCAAGTATACTTTTTTTTAAAAGGCTTAAAAATTTTATGCTTCTTGAAATAAGGTCCCAATTTTTTTTAAAAAGAGAAGCATATTCTAGAATATTAATCAAATTCAACATTAGCTAAAATCTCCAATTTGATATATAAAAGTCACATTTATTTGTATTATTACAATATTACAAATGTTTGTACTCTCCCTATCAGAAATTATTGACTTCTGTTAGCCGCTTTGTGGTTTAATCTCGGACTGTTTATATGGCAGTGAGCACTGAGTATACACGTATGGTTTTCATGTAGCTTAGGTTTTTAAGGTTTGCAAAACACTTCATAAATATTATTTCCTTTTATCTTCACAACAGCTTTGGGAGGTAGGTGCTATTATGGTCCCTATTTTCCAATCAGGCAACTGAGGCACAGAGGTTTGTGATTTATCCGGGATAAAGTGCCTGAGTCTGGATTTGAACCTCAGTCTTTCTGACTCAAATGTCCTGTGTACCTCCTACCTATCTTCTTAGTGTTAAGAGGTTACATAAGAGGCCATGTATGAATGACTTCTACTAGTACTATTCAGTTATGTATCTGGAACTGTATCTGAAATTGTCGTTGACAGAAGAAGATACATGGCTGCTGCGTGCTGTATTGAATCTATTCTAATACGTTCAGGACTTGAGGAGTGTAAGATTACCTGATGTAGAGATACATGTGACTCAAGGGCTAAATTCTGAATATGCCTGCTCCAAGATCATTAAATATGTTCTTGGTTTCATTATTTGTCTAAAATATGAAATCTCAGAATGTTATAGCTGAAAAGGACACTATCAGTCATGTAGTCCAACCCCTTTATTTTACAGATGAAATCAAAGCCTGAAAAAGTGGAAAGAATTTGGCTGAGGTCCCACTACTAGGAAGTTCAAGAACTGGGGCGTGAACCTGGGTCTTTGAAGGCTCTTGTTCTTTCTGCTACAAGTCAAAGTTTTCTTACAGTGCTGATTTCCTGTCATTCTTTAGGGTTTAATTGATGATGGCATTCACTGAAGCTGAAAGTTACAGTTCTTTTTGAAATCTTACCTTCTCTCAGGTCAGAGAATCTATATTTGGGGTTAGGAGTGAGATAGGTTTAACCAAAAGAGGGTTCAGATATCAAAAGTGCTCTTATCCCTTCCTCAGCCTCTCCATTCCTGCATGAGAGAGGAGAAAAAACCCAAACCAAAACAACAAAATTGGAGGTAGGGCTCTTTAGCTGTGGATGGGGAGAGTGTGTCAGTGTTGTTTGTGTAAGGAAGCGGGAAGTGGGGAGATTGTCATGGGTGCTATCATTTTGTCTTTTCTGAAATTCTGTCATTAAAGTATCGAAGATGGAAAACATTTTGAAGTAGGAATCTTTTTCCAGAGAGACTGTAGACTTGCACTGGTCATACTTCTTCATTATTTCTCCATCCCTGTTGCTTCATCTTACATTTAGGTGTCTGATTTCAAGTTGAGGGAGGAGAAGCTCTTGTCCTGACTTGCCATTTGTCTCTCAGCACTGTTCCTAGCACACAGTAAACACTTAATAAGTGCTTTATCTGTCTCTCACTTAGTTCTGCCCATGGATAGATTTCAGAGGTTCATGAACTTGAATAGGAAAGAAACAGCATTTTCCTTTTTTAAGTATCCTTTAACTGAAATTAGCATTTCCTTCCATTATTTTAAAAACCATTCCTCTCAGAAGGGATCCATAGGCGCCACAGGATTGCCGGAGGTTGGATGGGGTGGGGTAGGGTGGGGTACATGCCACAAAATATCATTTAAGAATCTCTGATACAGAAAAACAGAACACCCAAGTTGGTGAAGATCCACCTCTTTACAAAGGATCTTTATATGGAATGAGGAAGGAAATTAGGATCTTGTAACTGTCTTTAATAGCAAGCGCTTCTAGTCTTCCTTTTTAGCCTGCTAGGCAGTCTCTCTTTTTCTTCCTATGTTTTGTGTTTCTTTCTTATACTTGCCCATCCTTGAGAAAGCAGAAGATTTTGAATAAAGCTAAGAAAGACTCTTAGTTTAACAACTCTTTCTTAAGAGGCCTCAAGAAGAACTGTTCTGATTATATGAAACAGCAAGTAGCGGTGGTTTGTTTTTCCTGAGTTAGTAGCTTTTTACTCAAAGTCCGTACTATAGCCTCATTCCTCCTATTTATTGTATTAACTCCTCAGAACACCTCTGAAGGGATCTTTTATTCTGTATGTTAAATCACTGATCCAAGAAAGGGACCCTTCCTTGTATTAGGTTGTATGTCCATAATTACGCTCTTGAGGAAAAAGTGCTTTTTTTCTTTAGCCATGGTTCAGATTGGAAGACCCATGGATTTCTAAAGTCATTAAGGGTCTCAGAGACCAGTTGTGCCCCTTTCATTTTTATACGTGAAGAAACTGAGGCCCAGAAAGATGTAAAGGACAGTAGTGTTCAATACAGTATACTTTGCAGATTGCCATTTATCTTTTGTGATTTATGTATTGCTGCTTAGATTAAATTCTTGGCAAAAGAATAAGGGCATGTATATCTCTCTTGTTGTTAAAGTTACCTAAAACTTTGTTTTTTTCCTTTTCTTCATTTCCTTTTATGTGGGGTAATAATATGCATCCTTTGAGACATGTATTTTCTATTTTTTTTTCCTCCTAAAGGATGAAGAGGAAGAAATCAAACTGGAAATAAATATGCTGAAAAAATATTCTCATCATAGAAATATCGCAACATACTATGGTGCTTTTATTAAGAAGAGTCCTCCAGGACATGATGACCAACTATGGGTAAGCAAAGATTTCCCAAAACATGATTTTACCCTTACCTCCTGTGTCATATTTTGAGAATTTGTTTGTCCTTTAGCTGGTGATGGAATTCTGTGGGGCAAGATCCATTTATAGACCTTATGAAGAACAGCGAAGGAAAGCCATAAAGAGGAATAGTAGTCAACTAGGGGAAAAGGAATTGGGAAGGCACATAACTAATGAGAGGATATGCTATAAATGAATGTATATTATATTTTCACAAATTTTCCTTGAAGTAATAAGATGCATCAACTGATTTGCTTGAATCTGTAATCAATATGCGTGTGTATTTTAAATTTTAGGCTCAGATTTTGTACATAATGATCAAAACTCTTACAGATATATACATATACATACGTTTTGGGTCATCTAGAATTTATTTGATTTAGCAATAATAATAATCTAATAGAGTCAGTTAGATTTTGTTCTTGCAATGAATATTCAGTATTGCTAGGAACGTGCATTCTGCGAGTACAGGAGTGAGCGTGTGCATGTCCACACTCTTGCATACACAGAAACACACATATTATCTACCATTTAAAAGTAACGTTTCTGTCCATTGCCAGGCTAGCTAGTTAATGGCCCAAAAAACCCTACTTTTTAAAAAGAGGTACTAATCCTATGCTCTATGTTTAGCTAAGCATGTGTTAAAGGTATAATTAGTTTTAGGTAGTATAAAAACTATGAGAGAGCTGGATGCATTTGTATTTATAACTTAATGAATTCATTGCCTTCAGAGGTTCCTCTCCCCCTTCTAATAATGTATTTTGGTAGCTTGTTATTGAGACAAAATGAGAGGCTGTTGATAGGTGTGAAAGTGGGAAATATTTGAATGCTTTTGATCTTTGAATGTGTATTTGGGAAATGGGGCAGCAGACAGAGTCCCGGTAATTGGACATTGAAGATGCAAATTGGCATGCTGTCTTCACTGCCTCATTAGAGGAAAGAAACTGTAGGGTGGGTGCCAAAGTGTGATCACTTAAGTGGTTTTGCTCCAGATGTGATGAGCAGTGTTAGTATTCCTGTGAAATATCCCATGGAAAGCCAGATCTCCTGGATCTCAGACTATATAGTGAATTAATCAGATGATGAAAATGAGCTCTGTCTACTTTGGAAACCCTGAGAATTACATATGTAGCTCTTTTTAGCAGGTTCTACGTTTCATGTGGTTACAGCTGAAAGGGGAGAGGGGAAGAGAGAGAGGCAGCTGTTTTTTGTATGGCTTTTTTTTTTTTTTGTCCTTTGCTGTGTTGAAAGCCATATGCCAGAATCCGATTGCTGTCTTTGGTGACTGTGGCTTTGTATCGCTTACATATATGTCTTGTTTGTCCTTTAGCTGGTGATGGAATTCTGTGGGGCAGGATCCATTACAGACCTTGTGAAGAACACCAAAGGGAACACACTGAAAGAAGACTGGATTGCTTACATCTCCAGAGAGATTCTGAGGGTGAGTAAAGGAAACACCTTGCAATATATCAATATTATTCCTGTGCTTATGGGTTATTTATGTGGTGGCAACAGCAATATGTAGAATGCTTCCTTACAGATTATCAGACACCTTGGCCTAAAAGAAATTAAATTGGGCTTAGTAGAAATTGAGTTAGAGTCAAAAGAATATTAATGGAAATATCACTTTAGAGTTTTTTACTTTGATAGGCCAAGATGTATCATTGTATTGATACTGGCAGAGTAGGTTTACTAAAAAATGTGCAAATGAATTTTTGAAAACTAACTTTTGTAGGACCTGGCACACAAGGCATTTAATAAATGTGCCCTGATGGATCGGATTACTTACGCTTCTCTCACCTCTGCCCCACACACATACTTTTTCAGATATATCTCTAAAGCTGCCAGTATAGCTCTCTACTTTATTATATCGTTATAATGGTTTTGTCTTTGGAGCTCAAACTAAAACCAAAAAGATGAAAAATAATCCTTGACAATTGTTTTCATGGGAACCCATTTAAAGGATTAAAAATCAATGTTCATAGTTCTGCAACACTGGCTTTCGATATTGCCATACGAACTTCTCTGTTGACTGTTGAGCGTGTTGTAATATTAATGTGGAAAAGTTCTGAGTACTTCATTATGTTTATAGCCCAATGGAATACTGGCTTATACTTGTAGACTAGGTTTCTAAGTAACTGTTGTGGCATCACAGATAATGCCACCTTTTGGTAACAGCACTACTGCCAGTGGTGTATTCAAAGATTCTTAAGATTTTTCTACATGAAAAATGTATCTCAATTGGAGTTGCTTTGTCTCTTCTCTCTTCTTTTCTTACTCTCTTGTTCTTCTCTTCCCTGTTTTCATTTCTTTTCATCACTTTACTCCCCCTCCCATTCTCCCCTTCCTCTATTTCCTTCCTCCCCCCTTTTGTCTTCCCCTCCCTCCCTCTTCTTTTTTTTCTCTCCTTTTGAGTCTATATCTGTGATTGTATCTGTGTAGGAAAGAACTCTTGGTTTCTTACTAGCGTGGATCTGCGTCACCAAGAGATATTAACACTTTGTCCCAAATCTCTTGTGTTCAGAGAAAGGGAGATACTAGAAAGGCTTCTTGAGTAGTAGGGAAGCCTCTCTTCATTCTTTGTTTGAGGGACAGAATAGTGATCTCCCATGTTGGATGAGGCAAAGTAGGAAATGAAAATGCCTAGGAGCACCAGACTTTGTTCATCCTTTTTAATCACTTCTCAACAAGTGGATTTTAGCTTCTGGTATTTTCTTAGCATTTACCAATAAATACTTGACTTCAGGAGTCAGACTGTGGCTGAACCAGAATAATATCCCTGTGGAGATGCTGGCTTAGATGTTATGACAGACACTTGTTGGCACAATGTTAATAGGTTGTGCTTAATAGGTTTCAAATATATGCAAATTAAAACATGAGGGGAAAACCTAGAGTTATCTTCTCCAAATTATCTTAATCATAACAAGCTCTTTCCTTTGGAGTACTTTACTTTTAAGTGGCTTTCCGAAGGTCCCTCCCTCCTTTATTTAGCCAGAAAAGTCAGTGCTGTGAGCTTTGTACTAACCCTGGGATAATGAGACGGTTTGCTGTATATTTACGGGTACTGACAAAGTATCACGGATAAGGAAAAGTCATGCTCCATTTTTTACTACAAAACCTCTAATTTACAGATGAAGAAACTGAAACAGAGTTAAGTGACTTATCTAGGATCACACAACTAGTAAGTGACTGAGGCCAGATTTGAACTTTGGAAGATGAGTCTTCCTGCCTCTAGACCTGGCTCTCTATCCACTGTACCACATAGGTGCCCTGTGCCATACATACCTATATCTGTACACTTGTATCTATCTGTCTATTATATATACTTATTCATGGAAGTGTATGTAAGCATATATGTCTATGTGTGCATGCATGTATATACACAAGCACACATATCCATGTTGTATTTTACATGTTCACATATACACGTATGTCTGTGTGTGTGTGTGTATAGAAAATAGGTAGCTAGGTGGTACAGTATGTAGCTGTAGCACCAATGCAATATTTACAGTGCCCATGATCATGATAAAGACTGTGACTATAAATATCACATGATGTTCAATCGCAAAATATACCACACTCTCCATATAGAGGACAGAACTGAAACATTTATTTAGATACCAGTCCTAAAACCAGTAAGCCAATTCCATCATAGTACCAAAGATATTAAGAAGCCATAATGAGAGCCCCAGCATCCTTTAGCCTTCCCACAAACCAATATTAGATCAATATTTACTCACAAACCTCATTTCCTTGCCTGAGTTCCTCTCTCTCCCACTGGTCTCTCTAGCTCTAGCTACCAGCTTCCTGTGAGCTCTGCTTCCCTTCAGCAGACTCTTCCCACCACAGGCAGAATGTAGATTGACTACTTCAGTCTGTTAGGGGGCAGAGTTTACTTTCAAAGTGGGAGAGGTCTTCAGACTCCCCTAGATCTGTTAAGGGGCAGGGAAGATCTTCAGATTTCCATTTCCATTACATTCGACCCCAAGATCTTTCATGTCCTTTACATAGCAAAAATATATTAACAGTAAATGAGAATTTAGGGATAACTGGTGGAAAAACTGGTGTCAGCAGAACTTTGCAACAATATAACAGGGATAATAGGAAAACTATGCAGATAAAACAATAGCTTAGGGTGGGGGCTTGGGCACAAATACCTCATCCTTTCCCCCTTGATCAAATGGGGTTCAAAATCTTGGGGTAAGGGGCAAAAGTCTCTTCTCCAAAGCTACTTCAAACTGAAAGTGGGTGTAGTGCTATCCCTGCCCCAAGAGGTCCCATTCTAGAGTTCAGTTCTTTAGCAGTCGTCCAGAGTCAACACCAGGTCCAGGAGGTCCCATTTGAAAGGTTGGTTCTTTAACTGTCATCTGGAACTTGGTCGATGCCAGGTCCAAAGGCAGCACATCACAGTCTTGGACAGGGGATGACATCCGACTTAAGCAATTAGGCATCTGCAAGTGGAAGGTACCAAACCTGCAGAAAACATATCTCACAAAATGAGACAAATATAGGAGCAGCCCTGCTTCTGGAGTCCATGAACCCACTATCATAACCTCATTCATGGTAGAATACATAAGTTAAGGGTACAATTTGACAACCATCTTCTCCTGAATAAACAGCAGCTACAGTATCATGTGCAATAATCTCCACAGCCTTTGGGACATCATCTGGCTTTCGCTTTACCTATACTTTGGCTCCCAATTTTATTCTGTCAGTAGAACCAAACTCTTCAGTTCCACTGTTAGTATTTCAGAAGGAGGATCAATTTTCACAAGGGGTATCGTTTCACAAGAAATATTAATCACTTAAACTATTCTATCATTTTTATAAAACTGTATGGGTTCTTTACTCCAATTTTGCAGTGTCATAATAATTTCTCTTTGATAATTAAAATCTATTACTCCAGCCAATACATGTAGACCTTGAGCTGTTAAACCTGATTTAGGTAATATCTGTCCAAAATTATTTTGGGGGATTCTCATGTATATCCCAGTAGAAATGTTTCTTATTTCTTTAATATTCAAACAAAAGTCTCCAAAATAATGTAAATCATATCCCGCTGAACCAGGTGTTCTTGGATATGGTGCTGGGATATCTTGCCTCACAGTCCATACTCAATATTTGGGATCTTAAGTGTCTGCTGTTTTCTAATTTGCAGATTTAGGGTCATCATTCTGACTAAAGGCGTACTTTCTCCCAATGGTCTGTTATTTAGATTACGTAAAGCAGTGAACAAATTACCTTTCCAATGTTGATACGAATTATTAGAACTTAATTTCCTTAACTGTTCTTTCAGTAATCCATTCATTCTTTCAATTAACCCATATGCTTGCAGATAATATAGAATATGATATATCCATTCTATATTGTTTAATATACTATCTCCTCATTTCATTACCTTTGAAATGTGACCCATTATCACTTTGAATCTGCATTGGAGTTCCATAATATAGACTTGCGACATCTAGAGTTTTACAGGTGTTTTTCTGGGTTGCGTTCTTATAAGGACAATCCACTAGTATACCTGAATAGGTGTCAACACAAGTACATATAAATTTGCATATTTTATCTTGGGGTAGGGGACCAATATAATCTGTTTGCCAGATTTGGGCTAGGACTCTTTCCCTTGCTATCTCCCCAGTTGCTACCAGGGGAACAGTTCGTTCCTTCTCCGGTTGACATATATGACATTCTTCTGCTATCTGTCTATTCTGTCTTCTATCTATCTATTCTATCTGCTATTTAACAGTGAATGAGAGATACCAATACCTCAATCTTGTGCCCACCAGTGTGTGGCCTAGACTCCTAAATGGCTGGCCATTTGGACCCATTTTGTTAATACCAGATCATCAATTGTTGTCAAAGTAGGGACAGTATGTTCAGTAGCAGTCTTCACTAGTTGATCAACATGTGCATTGTTGCACAACATGATCACCTTCTGACGTGGTGAGGGCCACGTGAGCATCTACATGGAAAACTGACAAATCGGTAACCAAAGACATGTCCCATATATCTTCCCATAATTCTTTGCCTCAGACTTGTTTATCATGAATTTCTCAATTTTAATTTTTCCACATGGGCATCGGTGTAGCTAACCCACTAGCTACTGCCCATGAATCAGTGAATATATGACGCTGTCCTCCTTGTTCTGTTTTGATGGCTTGATGTACTGCCATAAGTTAAGCATATGACCGCTTCCACCTATCCAAAGGGCTTTCCAAAGTCCTTCTAAAACATGGGTTATAGGCTGCTGCTTTCCAATGTCTTTTATAGCCCAAATATTTTGCTGTCCCATCAGTAAACCATGAGTGTTTCTTCTCTTCTTCAGTTAGTCCATCATATCCATCATTCCATCTTGCCAAGGACTGTATCAATTGTTGCCTTGGTTCAGGGGATGTATCATGTCCCTCTGTATCGATATTAGCTATAGATTGATGTAGGGTGGAAACTCCACTTTTGCCTGTTTTAGCTCGGTTTTGAATGTACCACTTACATTTAATTTTGCTGGCCTCTTGTGCATGTCCAATTCTGTGAGAAGCTGGGGTACTCATTAACCAGGTCATAATCGGGATTCCAGGCCTTAATGTCACTTCATGGTCCAGAGTTAGTTGTTCAGTCTCTACCAAAGCCCAATACGCAGCTGACAGCTGCTTTTTGAAAAGTATATATTGCACTCCAGGTGAAGGAAGTTTCCCGGATCAAAATCCTAAAGGTACATTTCGGCTTTGTTGTTTCTGCCATAAATTCCAGTTTGCATAATCATCCTGTACAGTCACTTGTAATTCCACCAGACCATTCTGCATGGGCCATAAATCTAGAGCCAATTGTATAGAAGTTTTGGCTTCTTCAAAAGTTTACTCTGCTTAAGTTCCCAATCAAATTCTTATTTCTTCCTGATAACTTTATATAACGGTTTCAAAATCTGTCCAAGATGTTGTATGTGATGTCGCCAATATCCAAATAATCCTATAAACTTTTGGGCCTCTTATTGGTAGGGATAGGAAAATCCTGAGTCTTTTATCTGACTTGCAGCAGAATCTTTCGCAGCCCCTTATTCCTGTATTCCCCCAAAATTTTACATTTTGAGCTGGTGCTTGAGTCTTTGCAGGGTTAATTTCTCACACTTTCCTTTTTCATATGTTCAATCAAAAGTGTCAAACTCTTCTCCACTTCTTTTACATTTTCCCCTTGTATCATAATATCATCAATATAGTGGGTAAGCTGTACACCAGGTAGCCTTAATTCATCCAAATGTTCAGCCACAATCCTATGACAAATAGTGGGGGTTTGCAGATATCCTTGTGGCAGGTGGGTGAAGGTATATTGTCTGCCTTCCCAAGTGGAAGCAAACTGGTCCCATTGTTTAGAGTTTATTGGAATGGTGAAGAAAAAACATCGACCAAATCAGTCACTGCATACCCAGTTCCATCATATTTCTGGATCCTTTCTATTAAGGTGACAGTATCTGGAACAGCTGCCTACAAGGGAGCAGTTACCTAAGTCAGTTGTCTATAATCCACAGTCATTCTCCACGTCCCATCTGATTTTCATACTGGCCAAACGGAATTCTTTCGTGTGGCTGTAAGGACTAACGCTCCTGCTTCAACATATTCCTTTATAGTAGTGGTAATTTCATCTTGCCCACCTGGCACTCGATACTGCTTTAAAGTAATTACTTCAGAAGGTTCAGGCAAAGTGATTGGGTTTATTTTTATTTTTCCCACTAAAACTGTATTAATTCCTATCTTCCCTACAGCAAATTGGTATCTTCCTTCAGATAAATTCAGGGTGATACCTTGGTATATCTATTTCAATGATATATTCAGGAATGGGTACAATAACCACAGTATACTCTTTCTTAGGTAATTGTCCAATTTTCATCATTAGTTTGACTTGTCTGGCTGATATTTCAACCTCACCTAGTCCTCTGATGGTAATAGGAGTTCCATGCTTGAACTTAAGTGACTTATCTAGGGTCACACAGCTGGTAAGTGTCTGAGGCCAGATTTGAACTCAGGAAGATGAGTCTTCCTGCCTCTAGGACTGATTCTTTATCCACTGTACCACATGGGTACCCTGTGCTATACATATCTGTATCTATTTGTCTGTTATATATACTTATCCATGGAAATGTATATAAGCATATATGTCTGTGTCTGTATGCATGTATATATACAAGCACACATATCCATGTTGTACCTTGCATGTTCACATATATGCATACATATATGCGTATGTATGTATGTATGTATAGAAAAAGGGTAGTTAGGTGCTATAGTATGTTGCCCACTGGGCCTGAAGTCAGGAAGACTCATCTCTCTGAGTTCAAATCTGGGCTCAGACAGGCACTTAGTAGTTGTGTGACCCTGGGCAAGTCACTTAACCCTATTTGCCCCAGTTTACTCATCTTTTCAATGAGCTAGAGAAGGAAATGGCAAACAATTCCATTATTTTTGCCAAGAAAGCCCAAAAATGGTGTCACAAAGAATTGGATATGACTGAAGTATAACAACGACACACAAACAACAGATGTAATGGGTCTGTATATATATCTCTGTATATTTTCACACACATATTTATAGGTTATATATGATATTATATCACATATAATAAATATGTAATATATCTATTTCCACATACATTCATGGAGTGTGTGTATATATGTATGTATGTATGCACACACACACAGTGATTGGAGACTGGGCCTGTGATTTGATTAATACAGGGAACTCCCAGGTGAGAAAACTCCTTTTCAGGTTGATACCTTCTCTTCAACCTCTAGTCTTAGAGAATGATGTGACACACTACTCAAAGGTCTTGTGACCTGCCCAAGGTCACAGCTACTACCTGAAGAGTGGCGCTTGAATAGCAGCAACAGAAAGGCAAAATCAAGGTCCCATTCATCTAGGAACTCACATTCTAATGGGGAGACAGTGTGCAAACAGCTGCTTGATACAGATTTTTTTAGATAGTATAAATGGGAGGTAATTTCAGAGAAAAGGCACTAAGAATGAGGATGGAGTTAGGTGAAGGGCACTTGGACATCCGGGAGGCATCTCACCTAAGGTCAGATTTGAGCTGAGTCTTGTGGGAGGTAGAAGTTCTAAGACCAAATTTGTGTCTATGTAAAGGAAATCTTCAGACCTGGTACAGTTTATTTGCCTTAAGAATGAACTCTGTTTTAAAACCAAATGTACAGATTCATCAGGCATTTGAGCTTGCATAGCCCAAAAGGAAGCATTTCAAGAGAACTGACATGATTTCACAGCCTCTGATCTGGCAGGAAACAGTCTAAAACACCTGCACTAACATCTAGCACATTAATTGGAATTTTAAAATTTTAACCTTACAGGTATTTTAATTGTCTTCCCTTACTAATGCTACTAACAAATTTTCATTGGCACTGTACCACACCCTTGCTTCTTTGGGGCAAAGTTTTAAAAAATTTTCAAGAGCATAGAATTTTTTAGGGTGACATTGAATAATAGGGTGTAATCAAGATTTTCCTTATAAAAAGGCAGAATCAGTGACCCCCTGTGTAATATTTTTGCAGAGAAAGCCTCAAACCTATACCTGGGGACAGATGCTTGGTATTCCAGAATTAGATCTTACCTCTTTTGCTTAGGGGTTTCCTTCTCTTTTAAGGCACAATTTAGTTTTCATGAAGCTTTCTCTAATACCTTCTGCCCTACTACCAACAGCTAGAAGAATTCCCTGTATTTCTCACATTAACTTAACCGTAGCAAGTTATTTATATTCTAGCTTTTATTACTAGAAGTAATATATTACACTTGCTCATCATTGCATATGTATTTTGTTCCCTTAGTAGATTATAAACTCCTGGAGTTACAAGGACAATGCTACTTTTCCATCTTTGTACCACCAACCGCAATACTTTCCCACGTAGTAGATGTATTTGTTGAATTGAAATAATTAAAGTCCAATTACCCTGGGAGAGCCTTTTCAGTGGTTTATGCTTTAGTAATAAAGGAGCTTACCAGAATCTCTGCTGTGGACAGATTTTCTTTTTTAAAAATTGAATCTGGGTGGGAGTTGGGGAGCAGAAGAGAAATCAGAAGATATCCAGAAAGAAGGGGAGAAATTCCCAGAAATTGGAGATGTGGAACATTTTGTCTACTTCACTCTTTTACCTTAGACAAAACATTCAAAACGCTTGATAAACTTTTGTTTACAAATTCTTTAAAATCAGCATTTCCTTTTGTGAATTGCTGTTGGTTTCTGTTAACAAGCCTTCTGATCTCGAATGAGTGAATTCACCTTCTTGGGTCTGTGTCCTCTTCTCTACAATGAAGCGGTTAAAGAAGGTCATTTCTAAACAGCTAGGAGTACAGCCCTAAGTACCTTAAGAGTGGGAGCATTGGGTAATTTGTGTCTTGCCCATCAGTTTAATTTTTCACAGGGAACTTCCTATGTCACTAGAGAGCTGATAGTTTGAGTGCATAGATGCCCTAAATGTTAGCACAACATGGAAGGACATATGTTGTCACTTCTAATCCTTACAATAGACCTGTGAATTTAGGGAGAGGACTTCATGAAAAAGATACAACTTTAACCAAATCTTGAAGGAAGATAAAGATTCAGAAAAGCAGAAGAGGGAGTACATTCCAGGCATGGAAGAATCAGGAATGGGCAGTCTTTAACTTTTAATTCCTGCTTCTCTGTCCTTGAGAAGTGTGACAGTTCCTTCTGCAACTTTGTTTGCCTTTTATTTTAAATTTGGGGGGCAGGGTATTAATTCTCCTTCCCTACCTTTCCTTATAGCTTGGACATTTACTTGGACCCTAAGCAGGGCTATATTTTCTCTAATGTTTCTGGTCAATAAGGTTATTGGTGACTTGGAAGATGGTAACCATGTGCTTTAAGGTTTACAATTCTCTCTCCTTCCAAGCAATTGACTCTTTGAGGGACGATCAGATGATGAAGAGGAGGATGATAATAGCAGTTAGCATTGATTCAGGGCATCCTAAAAGTTTTAGTGCAATTTTAAGCTTTAATAGTTTATTTATAGAACTTTTAAGAAAGTTTGCAAAGTGCAAGTAGCAGAGCTAGGATTTTAACCCTTGACTGCTGATGTGAAATCTGTTGCTCTTTCTACTCTACTATGCTGCTACTAGATAGCTAACTGACACAATGGATTGAATTCTGGGCCTAGAGTCAAAGAAGACTCATCTTTGTGAATTCAGATCTGGCCTCAGACACTTACTAGCTGGGTGACTCTGGGCAAGTCACTTAACCCTGTTTGCCTCAGTTTCCTCATCTGTAAAAATGAGCTAGAGAAGGAAATGGTAAACCTCTCCAGTATCTTTGCCAAGAAAACCTTAAATGGAGTTGTGAAAACTTGAAGGTGAATATAGAATGACTGAACAACACCACATACCGCTGCTCAAAATACAAATGCAGTTACTCCCCTTTTAAAGATGAGAGAATGAATGATTGAAAGTGAAGAAACATTTAATAAGGACTTATTAAAGTTCGTTTTTCTGATTATTAGTGATACACGTGTAAAAGTGAAGACAGTCCTTGTTCTTAAGAAACCTACAATCCAGTCAAGGAGATGGTTCACACAAAATATACACAAGGGGTATTTTGGTTTGAAAAGTTTCAGGGATGGTGATCAGAGGGTTGACACAGTCTTTCCAGAAGAAAGACTTCAAAATTTTAAGTGTGTTCTTTACTCAGCTAAATAAAGCTGGAAATCCTCTAATTCCACCACGTAACATGTAGGAGCACTGACTAGTGTTGGCATAGGAGAACTATGGAAGAGAAGTCCGGGCGTTATGTAATAAGCCGTGTTCCTTTCCTCAAATAATTCTAAATATTGGTTTAACTTGAATGTATGTAAGAATTATGGTATATAATATTTTATTTCATTTTCTTTTCATGGGTAAGAGTAACTCAATTTGGGCTACTTTAGTTTTGTCCAGGGAAGTAAGTAGAAACTATTTCTTAAATTATTTTCTAGCAGACAATAAGATTACATGTACATGCCCACATGCAGGCATGTGCATATGCATAGTGCTCTTCAGATCTGAGATATGGAAAAGTCTATTATTATTACGATTATGATTATTATTTAGGTCTCATTAACCTGTGAAGAAATGAGTATTTGTTTGCTGAGGTTATTTTGAAGTTTGGGGAGTAGAAATGAACTGGGTCAGTGGAAATAGGATTTGTGCAAATGAAAATGGGGGGAAAGAGTGTGAGTGTGTGTGTGTCTGTGTCTGTGTACATACACCACAAATTCAAAGAACTATGTTGATGAGGCTGCAGTACATTTAAAAGGGATTTGTTCCTAGTTTATGCTTTGTTGTGTAATTCTCTACATATCTTGTGTTGTGGGAAAACAAACAAACAAGAAACCTCAAATGAGCCCTATTCTGTTTCAGAGGCAAAATAGTAAATGATTGTTTTTAAAAGTCCTTGTGTTAGAAAAATAAGTGTTTCAAAGCAGCTGTTGGGTTTAATTTTAATCCTGCATCTGTAAATCTAAACACACACACACACACACACACACACACACACACACACCTCATTCTCCATTTTTTTTTTTTTTTTGTTTTGATAGTCTCTAAAGTTAAACTTAAATCCCTGTATTTTGTAGGGACAAAATGTAGCTTCAGTTCACGTAGTGAGTAGAAATCAAGTCAGTGACTTGCAGAGATGTGGGTTTTTTTCTGTTGACGCCATCCACCATCAATGATCCCCAAAGTCTCTTGGAGGCACATTTGAATGCAACATATGTTTTTCTTCTTCCACCACCCCTTATGAGGCACAGGCCTTTGGGCAAAAGCCCAGACTCAAGGCCAGTACCCAGTAGGTTTTGTTTTCCCAGGGAAGAGAAATGTTTTATTTGAATGTGAGGTCCTTTTGCCAGCAGTGGCATTGAATGCGGAGAGAGGGGGGAGAAGGGCGGGGGGCGGGAAGGGTGAGATTGAGCAGAGGAGAGTTTTTGGTTTGTCAGCATACAGTGGGAGAACTTGCTCTTGTCCAAAGAATGGACTTTAAACCCCAGCCTCACTTATTCCCCTGGGATGAATCTAGTTCATATATACACATGTGGTCATCCACTGAAGAATTGACATTTAGCGTGGGAAAGGAAACACCCTGCATATAAACAGTTTAAATTTATTGCTGTGAAACTTTTCATAGTGATTGAAAATGTCTTAAAGCTATGGCCTGAAAGTGCTGATGATGCACAGATGTTGAGCCCTACTGTATCTGGGGTGTATGTGTGTTCCAGGTGCAGTAAGGGGGAATTGGTAGTGGTGTATATACCTGAAAAGGAAGCTGGGTTAGACAACAGATAGAACACAGGACCTGGAGTCAGAAGGACCTGAATTCAAATTCCACCCCAGACATTTATTATCTGTGTGCTGCAGAGTGAGTGGCTTAACTTGTACCTCTGATTCCTCATCTGTAAAATGGGGATAATTATAGCACCTGTCTCACAGGGATTCTGTGAGGTTAAAATGAGGTGATGTTTGCAAAGTGCATTGAAAAGCTTAAAAGCACTACATAAAGGTCACTTACTGTGATCCATTCTAGGCCTATGTATTGCAAAAACTCTAAGAATCTCATTGCAGGCACCTACCTAATGGGCGATTTTATAAAAGTGGTTGGTCCGAAGAAACTTTTTGTTTAGGAAGGTGAAATCCCCTGATAAGCCTTCTCTGTGTTAGCGACTTCAATGAATGTATCTAAAATACCCACATTTTCCTTCCTTATATAGGGATTGGCACATCTTCATGCCCACCATGTGATTCACCGTGATATCAAGGGTCAAAATGTACTGCTGACAGAAAATGCAGAGGTGAAACTTGGTATGTGATAAAACTTGGCTATACTGAATGATGTTTACATATGCTTGGAAGTCAGTAATGACTTCTCCTCTCAGTCTTTTTTCCAGGGAATGTTAGGGTATCTTGGATTTGTTGTATGTAGCCTGCTTATAGGACAGTGGATCAAGCCTCCGTTTGAATTTCCTGGTTGAGAGTGTGGAAGCTAGGATAATTAGGGTTGTTAGCAGAGACTTCCTACCCATTGATGCAGTAGCTGGTGATAGAACATCTTACTTCCTTAGCTGTCCACCTTTCTCTCACATAATAAAGTCATCTTGAAGCTAGTGATGTTTCAAGAATATTTCAGCTCTATGTTGAAGTCCTCCAAAGCTTTATTTCTAAAAAGTCTTGTAAATTTTTCATTTTCCATTCAAGTTCTGATTGTTTCACGGCGCCATGTTTCACTTGTGAACTGTGGGCCAAAGTTCATTACTGACCAGTGCTCTGTGCTGTGTGATTTTCTAAATTAAAGTCCAGAGATAGCTTCTTCCTGGCTTATTTGCAATTTCTGTTGCACTTAGTTTTGTAACAGAGATAATCAGGGCCAAGCCTGAACTTTAGTCCGTAATCCAGTTAAATTAACTTCCCTCGGAAGTATCTTATTCCTGAAATTATTTTATTATTTTACTTGCACAATCATTTTTCCTTCAATAAGGTTTTTTGTTTACATATAGACTTATACCTATAGGTCTATTGATCCAGTTAGTGGCTGGTTCTACCAACACCCAGATATGCCTGTGGGATGTTTGTACATTTGTGAAACTCTATTATAATTAGTGACGATGTTGCCAATTGCCTGATTAGTCTAGGAACCAGGGTGAGTTAGATGGCCATAAGTGCTTCTGCCTAGTCTACTCAGATTCTCCAGATTTACCTTTAACCTCACTCTGAACATGAAAGTCAGCACGGACATAAGGTAGTTTTATAAATTGATTGTAAAAGCCATGCTATAAAAAAATCAGATGGAATCACCATGAGATTTCAGGCGATAGGAGAGAAATTCTTGTATATTTTGAGATTCAGGTTGTTTTCCCCCATACAAAGTAAACACATTTCCTCCCTTCTTTCTCTTTTAAATTCTTTGCCTAAAAGTTTTTGTTCTTTTCTCATCCCCTGACATATGTCAAGTGTTTGAGAGGCTAAATCAAGTTCTTGTGGTCATTTCTTCTGACCAAGGACTAGCCTTGTGTTGTGGTCTTGTCTGCCAGAGTATTCCCAGAAATTCTCTTAAAACAAAGATCTCACCAAACAATATTATTGTATAGTTTTTGTTTTGTTCTGTATGAGGATTTCACATCCTGGGAAACACCTTTTCTGGGAAGAACTTGAAAAGTGTTTAAAAATGTCATTTTTCTTTAAGGGAGTACTTATCCTCCGAACATTTGTCTGGGATGTTTGATTTTCTTTACCTTATTCTGTTTTGTGGATGTATTGTCTGTCCTGTAGAGTCCTTGAGGTCAGCAACAATTGCATTTTTATCTTAGTAGGCTTAGTACCTTCTGTAGGGTTTGGCATGCACTGTAGGTTCTCAGTAAGTTCTCGTCAATTGGTTGATTAATAGCCCCCTCTCTCCCCATCTCTAGTGGATTTCGGTGTTAGCGCTCAGCTGGACAGGACAGTTGGACGAAGAAACACTTTCATTGGAACACCCTATTGGATGGCTCCTGAGGTCATTGCCTGTGATGAGAATCCTGATGCGACTTACGATTACAGAGTAAGAGATCCTTGCTTATTGCTTATTAGTGATCCTGGTCATCGTTGAAGAACCTTCATTTACTTCATGTATTTTGTGCCTGAATTGTTTTCTATCTAGTAGGGCATATAAATGATGTAGATTTAAATTTGATAATAAATAAAATGAGGTGTTTTTGATGGCATATATAGGATCTGTCTCACGTCAGGCGTGCTATATTATCAAAGATACTTTGGATCCAGAGGAGCTTATGGACAAATAGTCCTCCTAATGAAGAGAACTATCAAAGGTCTAAGTAAGATGTTAGTGCCTAGGTTAACTGCCATCCTTTGTAAATCAAAGATGAACAAGTGAAAAAACAGTCAGGGCCAATAGGGACATTCATCTGTATATAACTTGTTATTAACACGTATTACTTGTACAGCTTTTGTTTTCATATATTTATTAAAGTTATAGTGACCTCTAGAGACTTGAATTGGATAATAACACTTTATTTTGGTCAAGATAAAGTCACTGTTCTGATGAGTCCTCATGTTTGTTAGGTAGCTTGAGTAGTTTACAGAAAGTATAATAGTGGATTCAGCCTGCCCTTGTTTGAACCATTTTGGTGTAGTAGCTTACGTGGTTCACAGAGTTCAGTTGACATCCGTCTCTCCGAACTGTGTTATATCGCAGTATGTGTTATGATGGTTACCAAGAGGTGTAATGTATATGAACTGACAATTATTTAATCTATCTGCAGGTTAAAGTTTTGGCAAGTAAAGTTTCAAATAGAAGTACAATAAATAAGTAAAAACAATAGCGAACATTTTTTTGCTATAATAAAAGTTTTCAAAGAGCTTTGCACATATGCGTGAATGTGTGTGATTTTTGTTCATTCTCTCATTGGATTCAATGAGTGTGTATGTACTTGCATATATTCTCATTGGCTCTAGTGAGAATATAAATCACATATATATGTGTATATATATATATATATATATTGACTGAGTGTGTCTGTGTATATATATACATATAATATATTCTCATTTGAACTAACGAGAGAATGAATAAAAATGAGTTGCACCTTTTTTTAATGCTGACATTGGTGACAGATGTGGTTAGCAAAGTTTC
>CM053591.1:26957222-27008197 GCA_028646515.1 Pseudochirops corinnae | reverse complement strand
CAGACTATCTGAATCTGTAGTTTGATTTCAATATTTGTCACAGCTGAGGATGTTCATTTGGAACACTTTGATTTAACTCACTATGAATTAGTCCTTTCTCTTGGACTAAACTAAGTTCAGTTCATAACCAAAAACATCACTTAGATGCATCATTTTTTATGTTTTTGGTTTATTATATATCTCATGAAGTAACTATGACATTGCCATTTATAGTGTACAGAAATGAAAGTAGCAGTGACTTGTCATTTTATGTGACTTTAAAGTTTACAAAGTATTTACCTCATAAATAATCCTGCAAGTTAGGTTGTAAAGTATAATTATCCTAATTTTGTAGATTAGGAAACCAATGCTCAGAGAGGTTAAATAAGTTACCTAAGGTCACACAGTGAGGGAATTAAAATACAAAAGGTTGTTCTTAGAAGAGGACCTTTCCCTCATATTAAACTCATTCATCTTTCCTGTTCTGTTTAGCAAACCCTCTTTCGGTAGATATGCCACTAGTAGCTATCGTTCCATCTCTGTCTGAATTATCAATAATAAATGAATGGGGCCCCATTTTCCTAAGGTGTCTGTTAACACACAGTCTGTCCTCTTTTGCAGAGTGACCTTTGGTCCTGTGGCATCACAGCTATTGAAATGGCAGAAGGTGCTCCCCGTAAGTGGTTTTTTTTTTCCCCTTCACTTTTGCAAAGATACTAATTTAAGACTGAAATGTATAGTATAGAACTGACTGACTGTAACCTAAACCTAGCCATGAGGTTTTAAAAAAAAGAAACAGCCATGTTGATGGAGATATCACTGACAAAGCATTTCAGTGAGAGGATGGTAATTGCTGTGATGTTTCAGATGTAATAAGAATATTTGACATCTACTGTTTCTGGTACTGACTTTTTCATTGAAGGAGAGAGATCTTTGGATCTCTGTTGTTTTTAAGTGGTGTTGATATGTGGTGGCTGAGCTCATTCTAAGTTTAAATACTGACACTGATTTTTTTTAAGTTTAAAAATTAATATTTGGTGAAATTTTGAAATATGCTATAATAATGACTTTTATAGATTATGCATGACTTGGTAATGTGAGAAAACTTACCTGCAGGAGGAAAAAAGATACCTCCTCTCCTTTGTAATTTTCTTTTCTTTAAATCTACTTACTTCTCTTTTGGATTAAGTTAAATTAGCAATAGAAAGTTGACAGTTGACTCAGGAAAAGGTTTAGAGATAGAAAAGAAGCAGAAAAATTATTAATTTTTCCGTCAACCAACCAATCAAAAAGCTTTTATTAAGCATATTCTTTGTGCCAGGTGATGTCCTAGGTGCTGGGGATATAAGCGTAAAACCAAGGCAGACTCTGCCCTCAAGAATCTTACCTTGTACTGGGGAGATACAACACATTAGCCAATAACTAAGTGAATGATGTTTGGGCGGCTAAGTGGTGTAGCAGGTAGACCACTGGGGCATAGAGTCAGGAAGACCTGAGATAAAGTCTGGCCTCAGACACTTAATAGCTGTATGACCCCAAGCAAGTCAGTTAATTAATCCTGTTGGCTTCAGTTTCCTCATCTGTTAAATGAAATGGCAAGCCTCTCCAGTATCTCTGCCAAGAAAACAAATGGGGTCACAGAGAGTTAGACATGACTGAAAAAGCGTGAACAACAAATGCCAGATACATACAGAATAAAAGAAAGTGATTTTAGAGTATAGTGGAACAACTGGGAGATGAAGAAAGGCCCCTTGAATTGTTGATGCTGTCAGCTGTGTAGCAGGTAAACTTCACCTGCTTAATAATTTTGTTCTTGATCGGTCCCTGAAGAAGAAGAAGAGAGAAAAATGTTTGAGAGTCCTTTGCATAAGGATGATAATTGAACGTGTAGGAGTTGATTAGGTCACCAAGGGGAAGCACATAGAAAGAGGGGTATACTCCCACATAAGGGATGAGATGTGGAATCAGTAAACAGTCAAGCATTTATTAAGTGCCTGTTACAGCACCAGGTACTGGGTTAGGTGCTGAGGATATACAGAAAAATGAAAGTCTCTGTGCTCAAGGATGTATAATTCTATTTTGGGAATAACATGAATATGAGGAAAGTACATTCAAAATAAATGCAACGTGATTTTGGAATGGGTGGTGCTAGGGAGGGCATCAGGACAGGTCTCACGTAGCTGATGGTGCTTGAGGTTCATAAAGATCTTGCTACGGAGACTGGGAGATTTGGTAAGATGAAAGGGATGGCAGAGCAGTTGTAGAAATACTGGTCAACTAAAATTATTGTAGGAGGAAAAATGTCTGTCTTACGTACTTCTGACATAATAGAAACCTTAGGAAAGGAACACTTGACCTACTAATGTTCTGGTCTGTAAAATGGATTTAACTGTCCTGTGTATCCCTCCATAACCTTTCTGATCTGAGTCACAGGACAGTCATTAAAAAAATGAGGGGCAGTTAGGTGGTGCAGTGAGAAGAGCGCTGACCCTGGAGTCAGGAGGACCTGAGTTCAAATCTGGCCTGAGATACTTGGCACTTACTAGCTGAGTGACCTTGGGCAGATCACTTAACCCCAATTGCCTTGCCTTTCCCCCTCAAAAAAAAAAAATGAGACCATGTACATGCTTTTAGGGGAAAGACGCAGTAAATATATTTTAAATCAGTAGTAATAATGTTGAGAATTCTTACTTCCCCCTTTGGGGAAAGGGGAGGACTGTGAAGAGTGGTTTGGTAGATTCGTATTCTCAGCTAGCAATTATGAATTAAATACTCCTGCATCTTTTGAATGCATACATATTAGGCCTGAACAGTCCTTTTTATCTAAGGTCTTAGAAGTCAAATGACGTGTTAAAAGTGGTAGCTTCACCCAGGTAATTAACCTTCTTTTTAGAATTTTACATTTTGATATTTCTAAAATCCTGCTATCTTTAAGGGCTTGTGTAGTCATTAACCCCTTTGCTAAATTTCGCATAAATGGTATAATTGGTATGATTTTCTTGGCATGATTTATGAAAAATTTTCTATCTCTGGTTTTGAGAGAACAACTGCATTTTTACTCTTGTTGTACTTGTTTTAGTGACTTGTTATTTTTTTTAAAAGGAAATTTAGGTGTTAAGATTTGCTTTCCATTAGTAAGATTTCAAGCTGATTTATTCTAAAATATACCAATCAAATCAGAATGTGGTGAACAAGGCAACTGCCCCGTTTTTTAATGAATCAAAATAGTTTATAAACCTTTTATAACCAGATGAAATTTGATTTATAAATGAACCAAACAAATCATGATGAAAGTGATGAGAAGTTTCATGCTTTCATGGATGTTTTTTCTCTCCATCCTCCAACTAGCTCTCTGTGACATGCATCCAATGAGAGCACTTTTCCTGATTCCCCGGAATCCTCCCCCCCGGCTGAAGTCAAAGAAATGGTAAGTTACAGATACTTGCCTTTTTTTTTCCATTTTGTTGCTTTTGTAGTTTTTCCTTCAGAAATGGTTTCTAGTTTCTCATTTGATTTAAGCAGAATAATCAAAACCATAAAAGCTGGATCTTAGCTTTACCTGAATTGTATTTGAGACTGTGACCCAGATGACTAAATGAAAGGTGAATTGATTTTTGTTTTGTTTTGGAGACCATTGCTTCTCGAAAAATCAGGTCTTTGAAACATGACATAGCGAAAAAAGAGAAGCGATATTCTGTTCACAGCAGAACATTATGTTATGATGACAAAGTATGCAAGAGCCCCAAACTTAAATTTAGTGTGCTATGACTAAGTGCAAAATGAATTTTAAAAATCCATTACATTAAAGGACAGTGTCACAGACTTTTAGTCCCTCGGTGGAAAGGAGCCTTTTAAATTAATGAAGGCTTTTACTGTAATTATTATAAAGCACTGAAATTAAGCATGCGCTTCTTGCTAGATGAGGAAAATCCATCAACAATGCCATGTTTTTCCTCCTACAATCAGCTGTATCAGTTGCTTGCTGGTTTTTGACTCAGACATATCAGGGAGTGGGATGACCTTCAGTAATGAAGGTCGTTAGAATTCCAAAGCACAGCTAAGTGTTACTTTAGCTTTGGTGAAGGAAAGCAATTGTTATGCCATGGCCTAACCTTTATAAGAGAAATCCTCCCTATCATTTCCCTTCCTCTCAACTCTCTCTCAGGCTTGTCCTTCAGTAATCCCTATCTCCATTTCTCTTTGTCCTCAGATTCCTCAAGTATTTGAACTTCTTGGATTTATCTCCCTCACGTGTGCCTTTTCTGCTCTTCTAAAAAAAACACTCACCTGAGTTTCTGATGCCACTGATTTGCACCTTTACTTTGGGTCCTTGAGGATATCACTTTGGCATTTAAAAACACAAACCCCTGAAATTTTAATCCAGTCCTGAGTCCTGTTCTTCTCTCTGCATACTTGAGGATTTCCGTTCTTCCTCCATGATAACTCTTTAGATTTGTGGATTTCTCTGTCATTAACTTTGCGTTCTAGTATTGTGGCTAGATGGTATAGTGGATGGATGAATCAGAAGGGCTATTAGATGCTGAAAGCAGTAGGCCCCTAAAGCAGCATGATGGTACAGTGGATAGAACTCTTATTACCCTGGCCAAGTCACTCAATGGTTCTCGGCCTCAGTTCCCTTTTCTGTAAAATCAGTGTAGTAATAATAATACCTATATCACCGTGTTGTGAGGATCAAAATGAGATACAGCATATATAAAACACTTTCCAAACCTTAAAGCATCCTATAAATGTTACCTATTATTTATATTCCTGACTAGGTTTCGTATTTTAAGTACGTATGGCACCCTACTGCCACGAACAACTAGGACAATACGTTTTGACCTCTTAGGTCTGATACGATTTCTTGATAGACTTCTATGTGCTCCTCCTCTTCCTTTTTTAGCTATTTTCAGGTTCCTAGCTTATAAAAAATATTACTTGTGTGCCTGTGTTTGCCTTCTTCCCCTTCTCCCACCTGATTCTCTGTCTTCTCTTTGTGTGTCTCCACTCTTCCCTCTAAAAATTTTTGGTCAAAACTTTCTAAATTTATTTTTTAATGGGAACTGAAAATTGTCCTTTCCCCTTATTTTTCTTGCTGGCAACAGATTAGCTATATCATGTCTCATCCTTAACTACAGTAGACTTCAAATAACTTGAAGTTGACTGCATCAACTTTCTTTTTTTTCTCCCTCCTTCCCCTTTTGGAACAGTTGTTTTTCCAAGAGCACATAATCTCAGAGTTTTCTGTTCCTATTTGGTTCCTAAGACTTGTACATCCCTTTGAGTTTTAGAACCATTGGTCAACCAGCTCTCTTATGAAAATAGCAACAAGCCAGAATGTCCTAAAATTCCATTCTGGGACTGAATTGATATTTTAACCATTTTAGGAAAATAATTTCAAGATCTAAAATGTCCTTGATGTGGGTCCTTCCTCCTCTAACATAGGACCTCTTAAACTTTTTTTCCACTCTCGACCCCTTCAGCACTTCTTAAACTGGGTCTCGACCCCACCATGGGATGGAGACCCACGGTTTAAGAAGCTTTGCTCTAATTGAGTCTAAAGACACATTACTCTTTATTTAGTAGCTTTTCTTCATGAGTTGCCATGACTGAAAAATGTACCACCTGATAGTCAACTTTCTGGTGATCAACATTTCCAACCATATAGTCTTCTGCTGGACCTACACCAAGAAGCTTTTTGGCTTCTTACGTCTTGCTTTGAAGCCTCTACCAGCTGAGCCTTCCAGAATCCAAGGTGACTATAGCTAAGATGAAGCAGAAGAAGATTTTGGTGCTTTGGGGCTTTTACAATTCCCTTTGATTCTGTCTCTCTTTCTTGAGACTTGAATTTTGGGGCAGCCTCTAATCCAGACACAGTATTAGGTGGTTTTATAGAATAGAACTGGCTCTTAAAAGTGGTTGGAATTATCCGTCTTTCAGGGAAGTTTAGTTATTCCCTGATAGTTTACACATCTCTTTATAGAACCTGCAAGTCTGTATGACACATTGGATGTAGAGCTGGTCTCAAAATCAGAGAGACCTGGGTTCAGGACTCACCTTTGACACATCTTGGTATGTGACTTGACTAAAATCAACTTAACTAAAAGTTGCAGAGAAGTGAATGGGTAAGATCACTGGGAGATCTCAGCACTGATGAAATTACACATACACACACACACACACACAATGTGAGGGATGGAAGGGAATTTATTGAAATAATTTCTTAAAATTTAATACGTATATCATGTATTTGAATGAAATGGAAGTCATCGTACAATTAAATGGCATGTTGGGAAATAGATTGCTATAATTAATAAAATGTTCTCTTTAAAAGATAATTAAGCTACTTAATAGTTTCAGCTCTGGAAGGGACATCTTCAGAGACAGCATGGTACAGTGGAAAGAGCACTGGCATTGGAGTCAGAGGATCTGAACTCAGGTCCATACATAACCTGTGTCACCTTGGACCCATCACTCAACTCCTCTAGCCTTGTGCTTTGTTATCTGTAAAATGGAAGAGATAAGACTAGATGGCCTTTTAGGTCCCTCCCCTTTCTAAATCTTAGTGTTCCTTTAATCTTAAGATCAGAGGTCGTCTTGCCCAAATCTCATTTTACAGATAAAGAAACTGATATCGTGACTGGGTAAATAATGGTCAGAATCATAGAGCCAGGGATAACCATACTAGAACATGAATCTCTCTTGGTTTCTGGTCCCATGTTCTTAATAAAATGCCGAAGTCAGGGATGTCCCTGTGTCCTTTCCTCTTATTTGTGTATAAAAATCTCTTGCCGATGTGAAAATTGTGTTGATTTACCTCTCAATTATGTCCTCATAGCGAAGTTTACTTAAATCCATAATTTAAAGACCAAACCTTTACCTACAATGTCAACACACTGTGAAAGAAGCTTCATTAGAATAGATTTAAATTTATCTGACTAGTTAAACAGGATAAGTCAAGATATTTTCCTAAAACTTCACTCAGAAATCTTCAGAAAAAAGAGAAATGATAGGTATTTAATAAAAATAAAGTCATAACAGAATTACAAGTCAGAGGTAGGACAATTCAAAAGTACCGTACTGGTCTAATAACAACCTTTACTTAGGTTTTATATAGTGCTTTGAACTTTACAAAGCACCGAATTCACAACAAACCCAGGAGATAGGTAGCACAAATATTGTGATCCCCATCTTACAGATGTGGAGATAGTCATAGGGCTTAATTGGCCAGTGATCACACAGTCAGTAAAAGAATCCGTCTGAAGGCAAAGGGACAAAATGTAGCTTCCCCTAAAGTCCTAACATGTTACCTCATTATAGCATGGAGACGACCCTCTCCATTTTAAAAAACTTTGCTAGCAAAGGACAAGCTCTGACCGGTCTTACTAAGTTGGAAAGGCTTAATCTGGAGGCCCAATAAGAACGTATGCCTGCTTGTCCAAAAATTGTTCCAGCTTCATTCAGAGATGCTTATCATTAGAGGGTTGGCCCCTGGGTGATTTTTGGTGGAAGAGGAGGATTGGGGGTGATTGAGGTGAGGAGCATAACTCCTAAAGATCTTAAGCTCTGCAGTTGCGAAAGGAGTCTATACCTTTATAGAAATCTAGGCTCTTTTGAAGTTTGGAATAGAGAAAATAGAACTGTGATGTTGTCTTTCGGTCTTAGATAGCAGAATAAACCTAGATCAGAGTAACTGGGAGGTTTTTCCTTTTAAAAAATAATACAGTCACAAGTGTTGGTTTTTATCTCTGTGCTTTCAAATTATCGAAAACTGAGAGCTTTATGAATATGAAAGGACTGATTGGATTAAAAGGCCTGTCGTCTGATGTCTGTGCTTTCTGGCCTTTTTTCTTTCTTCGGTTCTTTCCGGTCTTTGCTTCAGTCCTAGTCCTTTGCTTAACCAGGTGATCTGTATAGATGATGTTATCACAGTGTGGTTTAAATTAACTCTCTCTCTCCCCCTTTCACAAATGGCAAAGATTTCTTTCAGTGTATTTCAGTGGGCTTGGTCCCTGTGTGTTACCCTGTTGCTTGTAGGAGCCTCATGCACTACTTTTTAACCCTTCCAAAATGACTTCTGAAGCATTTGTATTTTTGTCTTGTGTATTCAGGTTCAGCCATGATCCTGCTGGTTTGTTACTGTACGTGATTGTTTTGCCAAGGTGCTTTCTTCAGTGGAAACGTAATGATTCTTTATTATACAGATTCTTAATTTTCCCCCCTTTCTTCTACAGGTCAAAAAAGTTTTTTAGCTTTATAGAAGGGTGCCTAGTGAAGAACTACATGCAACGTCCCTCCACAGAGCAGCTTTTGAAACATCCTTTTATAAGGGATCAGCCAAATGAAAGGCAAGTTAGAATCCAGCTTAAGGACCATATAGATCGGACGAGAAAGAAGAGAGGGGAGAAAGGTATCAACTTTGTTTTATTTTTTTATCTTTCTTTTGCAGTTATTTCCAGCTTCCTGTCACTTTGAATAGGCTTTGACTGCCTATTCTTCTCTCCCTCTACCCCCTTCAGTGAGTAGTGCCAAATGGCCTTTGGTTAGGTATTCATGTTGGCACTAGGCCTTAATTTCTGGTTCGGGCACAGACCCAAAAGTAAGCCTTGTCACCAAACTGGAGCCAAGGTAAGGCTGCCAGTGTGCCTCCAAGCTGTTCCTAGCTCCTCCCAAACTCTAGATACCCAAATTAAGGTATGATGGCTGGACAAGTGAGCAGATTAGTGGAGGTATCTTTCAGTTCTTTCTTGGTACTTGGAAATATCTTTGTTCCTATTCTTAATCCATCCTAAATGTTACTCCCAGAAAAATTTTCTTTCATTTACTAAGTACTTATTGAATACCTACTGTATTCATTAATGTCTTCCTAAAGTATTTCAGGGCTTTGATGGATCTGTAATCTCATCCCTGTTGACATGGCAGTGGTACAGATCATGGTCTCTTTGTGCCTTCCAATTCTTTGCAATCCTTATCTGTGTTTCCCCATATGCCAAGGGGAGAGGGGAGCATTCCTTTACAATCCTTGACATAGTGTGTATATTAACGGGGCTGCAGTCTGTATAATTCTTGCTCATGTCTATTTTTTTGCTTGTACATCTCTTTGAGGAATGTCCTTTCTCTCTGCTGCTTCCCCATGCATTTTAAGGATAGGTAAAAGGTGCAGCCCCTTCCTGTCCACCATACATTTCTCCATTGTTTTCTGAGAGATCTGAAGCTTTACTTCTTCAGAGACTATGGTCTGCTATGCCTTGCAATCCCATAGCATCACCAGAAAGAGAAACTCGAGGGTTGTTCAAAGTACTCTGTTCAATTTCCTAAGTTCAGTCCAGCCTGCTCTCATCCTCTTATTCAAATCCAGTTCCAGTTCTTTGTCCTTTGGAATATATGTCCAAAATAGAAATTTAGATGGACCAACTCTATAGATTGTCCTTTTAGCTGCTTGTCATAGTCTGAACAATAGGTATTCACCAAAATGCTATTTCAGTTATGTCCTTCCCCTTCTAAGGAATCTACAGTGGTTCCCTGTTGCCTGTTTTGTCAAGTACAAATACTTTGGCCTCTATTTTCACCCTACATATGCCATACTTATTTATGCATCTGTACCTTTATGGTATTTCCTCTCCCTAGAATGACCTCTCTTTTCTTCTCTCCTATCAAGACACCGAGTAAGACCCACTTCATCCTAAAAAACCTTCCCCTAAGGACTTCAGTCTATAGTGAACCTTCTTTAGTCTGATTCCTAAAGCAATTACAACAGTAGGACCTTAAATAACTAAAAACCTATTATTTAGAATCTTTTTCTGACCTTTGAAGGAAGTCAGATGATAAGAGAAAAATCTTGTAAAAGAGGTTTAGTCAGATCTGAAATCCAGGGCATGTCCTGGTACCTTTTAATCCATCTTCTTATCTGTTGAATCTTAGTTCATTTTTCAGTAATAGTCGAATTATTGAGTTTGTTCCATTGTGTTATTTCATTCTTAAAAAGTTAGTAATGTAAATGAATTTAAAATAGGTGGATTTTGAGAATGACTCACTAGACCCAAAGAATGTTGTCACTGTCAGCTACAAGGGAGAGAGGCTGCTAATGGAATGATTTTGAGGCCCTTCAATGAAACCATAAATGGCATGCCCATCAGTTTTACAAATTACATAAAGTTAAACCCTTGAGACTACATAGGAGAAAAAATGGACTCAATCTCATGTGATGAAATATAAGAGTAGAAAAAAAATCATAGAAAAGTCTTAAACTGAGACTTACATCAACTGAAAAAATATGGAATGAGGGATATGGAACTAGACAGCATTCCATTGAGGGGAAAAGGACCTCACTGATTTTTTAGTGAACTATAATTGGTAGCACCAAAAAGCTAAGATGGTCGTAGATTACTTTCTCAGAAGCACAGTGTCCAATTCACTATATTCTGTCCCGGTTATATCACAGCTAGAGTATTGATTTCTGGGGGCTAGTTTTTGGGAAGGATATTGACATGCTTGAGCATATGAAGAAGGTCAGTAGGAGAGGACTCTAAATGTCATAAAAGGATCAGTTTGAATGAATTGGGGATTGTTAGCCTGGAGAAAAGCAAGTTTAGAGGAGGCATGATAGCTTTCTAAAGATATTTTGAAAGGGCTATTGTCGAGATTAGATTTATTCTTTTTTAGCTCCAGGGTGCTAGGGCTAATGGATACAAGTTACAGAGGAATGGATTTTGGCTCAGTATAAGGAGAAATTTTTCTTCAGAGCATTAGTTTCATGTTTCAAGCTTCCTATAGGAATTTTTCACCTTGGTGTTTTGTTGGCACCTCAGAAATCCACACATCTCAAACTGAATTCCTTTTCCCCCCAAAAAGAAAGAAAAAAGCCACAAACCTACACTGAAAACACTGACATTTTCTCTGAATGTTTTAATTTATGTGGATGATACCACCATATTCTCGTATAGAATGATAAGTGATTTGTTCAGTGTGGGTACTTCCAACAATGCTCTTCTTTATCTCATCTTTCTTCTCTTCCTGTATGACCCCCTTACCTAGTCTTTCATAAGGGTTCTGACCAATGTTTTGAAAGCCTTCCTCTTCTTTTTTATACATTGGGGGTACCATTGCATCACTAGGTTGTCCCACTCACTAATTTTCTTTTTTATTTTCGCACCTAACTGGCTCAGCTTCTTTTCAAGGTATACATGCCATCCGTCACATCTTTTACTCCATTTTTTCCATTGTCTGTTGAGTTTTGTGGGTAATTTAGATGTTCTGCAGTCATTGTGTTCCATGTTTCAAACATGTTTAAAGGATGGGGTTTTTTTGTGATGCAGTCAGCAAGGCAATGCAGTTTCCAAAATACAGAGTAGCCTAAGGCTTTGTCCTCCTACTCAAGTTTTATGTTTTAAGTCATTCATCTGGAGAATTTCTTTAAGATGCACCCATTGAAGTGGTAGGCAGCAAGGTGGCATTGTGGATAGAGTTATAGATTTGGACTCAGGAAGAGGAGGTCAGATCTGGCTTTGGATACTTAATAGCATATGATCCTGGGCAAGTCACTTAACCTCTTTCTTGGCTTCAGTTTCCTCATCTGTAAAATGAGAATAACATTGTGTGAGGCTCAAAAGAGATAATATATGTAAAGCACTTTGCAAAACTTAAAGTTGACATAGTAAATGCCCATTATTAGTAAGCACGTATTAGCTTTGAAAACAATGTCTGATATTATACAGTTAAAAAAAAAATAAACCCTGTGAAATGCAAGTTCGTGGTTTTGTATTGAATCCTCTTTTATGTGCTTTGTACATAGAAATACTCTTTTTTTTGTCTTTTTGTATTTAAGTTCAAAATGAATATTTTTTAAAAATTAAAACCATTAGGGTATAAATTCATACCTATAAAGAATTATTATATGGAATCTGCTATTATTTAGTTGTGTTTGATTCTTTGTGACCCTCATTTGGGGGCTTTCTTGGCAAAGATCCTACAGTGGTTTGCCATTCCCTTCTCTAGCTCGTTTTACAGATGAAGAAGTTGAGGCACACAGGGCTAAGTGGCTTACCTAGGGTCACATAGCTAGGTAAGTGTGTGAGGCTAGATTTGAACTCCAGAAGACAAATCTTTTGACTCTATGCCCAGTACTCTTTCCACTAGGCCATTCAGCTGCCCATTGATATGGAATACAGCTTAATAAGCTGTTCTTGCTGATTTTCTTCTGTCAGGAATTTCTCACATGCTTGTGGGAGAGCCAGGACTAGCATCCAGCTCAACATAAATCATGAGGCAGAGAGATACCTGCACTACATTTTACCATGTTCTCAATTGAGGCTTAGCTCATTGTGTGTGCATAGCTCTTCATAGGAGTTTGCATGTCTCTGCACAAATGTATTATAATGCGCCAGCACATCTCAATATTTTTCTCTTGAATTTCACAGATGAAACAGAGTATGAGTATAGTGGAAGTGAGGAAGAAGAGGAAGAAGTACCTGAGCAAGAAGGAGAACCCAGGTAATAACTTAAGTGCACATTTTAAAAGTCTCTGTAGAAACAATACTTTGATCTTGGAAATTCGAAACATATCATGAAGTCATACTTCTTATGCTTGGGAGAATTTTAACTTGACCTAGAAATATTCTGTAACTTTTCTGTCCTGTTCTGTTCTTTACTCCTTAAAAAGGTGCCTGTGAACATCTGCTTTCCCCTCCCTCAAACCTAGTCTTCCCCAAACAGACGGATTTGTTTTCTCCTTTCTGGCAACTGGTGTGCTGCCAGGAATTGAATACTTTATATTTTCTCCAGAACCATCTTCAGGTCTGTGTTTGGGGTGTTGACATTTTCAGCTTTTTGCTTGGCTTCACGAATTTTGGGAAATTAAAACAATTTGACTTGATAGGTTAAAACCTAGATTATCTGATGAAGATAGGGATTTGAGAATACCCGAAACCTACTACTTTGGTTTTGGGGAGGTGGGGGATAAGCTGTGAGGTAGCAAGCACATTAATTGATCAAAAGCAAGGCAGAATAAGTTTAGAGACCTGTCCTAGAGAATGGTACCCTGAAAGAGCCTGAAATGGGTTAAGAAGATTGAAGAAAGGAAAAGTGGCCCATATTCTTTGCATCCATATTTTGTTTGTGCATAGATTTCTGTCTATTCATGCTTTACCTTAGAATGTTAATTCTACTAAAAAAAATTGTAACCATTTATCAAAATATCATAAGAATTGGTATTTTTGTCAATTATAAGTATGAGCATTGATTTTATTATTAATTATAAGTATTCAGCAGTTACCTATCAGATCAAAATTAAGCATTTATTATGTATCTGTCATGTTCAACCATTGTTCTAGAATTTGGGGATATAAAGACAGAATTTTTAAAATAGTCTTAGTTTTGTTGGAATGGGGAGGACCTACAGCATTTATACAGATAAGTAAATACCGGTTAATTGGAAGACGATAAGAGTACCAAAACCCAAAGAAATTGAAAAATGTCTCTTTTTCTAGTTGGTACTTGGGTTGAACTTTTTAAAAAGAGCTAAGGATTCCAAGAGATGATAGAAAGGAAGAAGTTCATTATGGCAATGAAGAAATGCAAGAAGGTAGGAGAAAAAAAATGGTCAAGTTTAGGGAATAGCCAAGAGGCCATTTTGGCTAGAAGAGAAAGTTCTTGAAAGGGCTTAATGTGAAATGAGTCTGAGAAAGGCAAACTAGAACTAGAAAAGGCTTTAACTTCCAAACTGAGGAGTTTCTCTATCTTCACGGAGCCACTGAAAACTATTGAGCAGAGGATTAATTTGAACAGATCTAAACTTTAGCTACTTTGGCAACTGTGTAGAATATGGATTGGAGAGGGAAGAGACTAGAAACAGGAAAACTGATTAGAAATCTGTTGTAATGGTTCAAGTGAGATGTCATAAGGCCCTGGGCTGGAGTGTTAACTGTAAAAGTAGAACAAAGACAACAGACAGATCTGGAGAAAATAGAATTGACAAAACTTGGTAGAGTGAGGGATCAAGAATGACCCCAAAGCTGCCAACCTGAGGACCTGGATGGGTGGCGTAGGAAATTGGGGAAATTTGGAGGTGGTGCAATAATACATAATATATAATGTGTTCAAAAATATATATTGAGTTTCAAATACTTACACACCTTCCAGGTGAACATATCTGAAAGGCAACTAACTGGTAATGTAGGACTGGAGGGAGATATAAGAAGAGAGATTAGAGCTAGATCTGTAGATTTAAGGGTCATGACTGGGTTGGGGCAGGGGAGTAGAAGACAGAGATGGAACATGGTGATGACACAGTGAAGGAGACGCAGAAAAAAGTGGTCACATAGTTTAGGGGAAAACCGTGAGAGTGTTTACAGGAGTAGAGGGGAATTTAGGTCAGTATCCTAACTGTCAAGAAGGATAAGAACTGAGAAAAGGACACTAGATTTTACAATTAAGAACTAATTTATTGGGCTCAAGTGGTATGGTTGGAAACCAGACTGCAAGGAATTGAGAAATGAGTAGGAGGTGCAGAAATGGCAACAACACGTAGTTGGTTTTTCCTTTAGAGGAAATGCAGTGTATTGTTGTTCAGGGATTGGGGAACTGGGGAGAAGAATGAAGCTGAAGTGACATGGTACGAATTATATTTAATTCTGGTTTCAGAATTTTGAAATATCCTTGGATGTCAAAACCAGATTTAGATTTTGTGATCACTGGTTTCAAGTGTTAAGTGGAATTTTAAAGTAAAGACTTACACACATGGTTTCAGACACCTAAAAAGTATTAGGCAACGGCTGTCTATGTAGCATTGTCTGTGCTTGACACGATAGGTTGAGCAGCATTGTAAGATGGACTTGTCACCTTCAGAGTTTTCATTCTCCTTGAAGAGATGTAACCGGGGTGTGTAAGTGGTGCAATGAATAGAGCACTGGCCCTGGAGTCAGGAGGACCTGAGTTCAACTCTGGCCTAAGACACTTGACACACTTACTAGCTGTGGGACTTTGGGCAAGTCACTTAACCTCAATTGCCCTGCCAGAGAGAGAGAGAGAGAGAGAGAGAGAGAGAGAGAGAGGTAACCTAAAAAAACAAAACAGAACAATTACTTTAGTTATTAAAGTATTTAAACACATTACCTGCAAGTACAGGAATACAGAGAGAGGAGAAAGGGATCATCTCCATGGAATAGGTACAGTATGAGCTGTGCTTTCAAGGAAGGGTAGGCAAATTATACCACACAAACTGATTTCTTTCCCTCAGCTTTACCTTTTGGAATCCCCAGTTCCTTCTAAGCTTAGCTCAAGTACTACCTCTGGCCATGCCACTCCCCTGCTCAGAAGATGGCTTCCAGTTATCTCCAAGATCAAACTCAAACATCTCTATTTGGCTTTGACAGCCACCTGCCTCGAAACTTACCTTTCCAGCCTTGTTAGATGTTTCCTTTATTCGTTCATTCATTCTTTTGTTGCCCCGACAAAACTGGCATTCTTACTATTCTTTACATATAATGTTTATGAGAAATATGAGATGGGCAGATTTAGAGACATCTGCACTTCACACGTTCACATGGACTGTTTGTGCCTGACCTGTGGTAAAGCCTTCTGGGCTCCCATTGGTATGATCATCCACATCCAGAGATGTACTGTACCTTGACTCCAACATAACGATGTTATTTTGATCCTCTTCAAGAAGGAAGGATGCTAACCAACCAACTGACACATGATATTCTATTTTTCGTTTTTATGCAATTTGTCCCTAGGCCTAGAATGCACTACCTGCTCATCTCTACCTCTCAGAAACTCTACTTTCTGTAGAAGCTCAGCTGATGTCCCATTGTCTACACAAGGGCCACCTTCTTTTTTATTTCCTGATCCTCGTGTCTGTTAGTGTCTTCTTCCCTCCTTCCCTGCCCCCTTCCAATTTCCTTATATTCACTTTATATAACTTAATCTTGGACATGGGGAGGGAGATTGATGAGTCAGTTTTAAATAGATGATGATGGTAGGATATCTCAGAATAGCTGTGCTGTATGCAGTTGAAGATATATATATAGTGCCTGACATGTAAATATTTTAGTAAATATTTGCTAAATAAATAGGAGAAATGATTGCTAATAATTATAAATTATAATTAACAAAACTTTAAATTATATTCGTATTATGTATAATAATTATATATAAATTAGCATATTGTTGATTATAAATTTTAATTATAATTATAAATGGATGCTATAAATACAGTGGTATTGAAGTGCAAGTGAAGGGTTGGAAATTTACATAGAGATTTGACAGTCTATGTAGAAGGGATAATAGAAGGCATGAAAATGGGTGAATTTGCCAAATGAATAAATTTAGAGAAAGAAAATCAGGTGGTCCTGACAGAGGTGATGGAACTCAAGTTGTGGAATGAGATACAGTTTTAGACCTGGCCAATGTGCAAATTCATTTTGGTAACATATTTGTTACAAGTTTCTTCCCTTCCTTCCTTCCTTCCTTCCTTCCTTCCTTCCTTCCTTCCTTCTGTCTGTCCATCCATCCATCCGTCCGTCCTTCCTTCCTTCCTTCTTGGGTGATATCAGAAAATAGATGCTTTTTAATGGAAAAATAAAATATAGATGCTTGTTAATTGAAAAATAAAAGTTACATTAACGAATTAAAAAGGAGTGTGTCTGAGATTAGACTTCCATAATCTCAGAAAGTGATTTGTTCTCGTGGCTATCACTTATTCCTCTGTGTGAATGCATTTTTTTTTAAACAGTTCCATTGTTAACGTGCCTGGTGAATCTACCCTTCGACGGGATTTCCTAAGACTGCAACAGGAAAACAAGGAACGCTCCGAGGCCCTTCGGAGGCAACAGCTACTCCAAGAACAGCAACTCCGAGAGCAGGAAGAATATAAGAGACAGCTACTGGCAGAGAGACAGAAACGCATTGAGCAGCAGAAGGAGCAGAGGAGACGACTGGAAGAGGTAGAGACAGGATGAAGGACTCAATGTGGTCTTCCTTTTACTCTGCTTATTCTGGAAGGAAGTAGCCACTAGTCCCCACACATCTTGAAGAAAGCTCCCACTCACCCAGGCACAGCTATTCCCAGCCTAAGAAGGAGGTGGTTATCTCTAGTAAATAGCACCCCTATTCTTTCCACCCCTCTCCGGTTCCTTTAAGGAAAAACTTTCACATGCATAGCACTGGTCAGCAGGAGAATGGACTGACATGGGTGTTAATGAGTTCCCCTCACTAGATGTTTTCAATCAGAGGGTGGATGAGCCCTCATCAGGAACATGGTGGAGAAGAGAATTCTTTACAGATCCAGGTACAAAAGGAGAGAGAGATGCTCTTAATAAACAATTGAGAGAGTGTGGTAAACTTGGAGGGTACAGACTCAGTTGAATCTTGAGGTCAAAAGACAATTTGAAAAGGACTGAAAAGTGATCAGTGTGTGGTGTGTGTGTGTGTGTGTGTGTGTTTTTTAAGGTAGCTAGGTAGCGCATTGAATTCTGGTCTTGGAGTCAGGAAAGCCTGAGTTCAAATTTGATGTCACACACCTACTGGCTCTGTTTGCCAAAGTTGCCTCAGCTGTAAAATTGGGATAATGAATAGCGCCTGCCTCTCAGGATTGTAGCGAGGGTCAAATGAGATGGTATTTGTAAAATACTTAGTGCAGTGCCTGGCAAGTAGCAGGCACTATATATATGCTAGCTTCTATTATTATTGTTATCACTACTATTACTCTTATTTTTTTTTAAAGTTTCCTTATGTTTGGGAGGCAATTGGGGTTAAGTAACTTGCCCAGGGTCTCATAGCTAGTAAGCGTTTGAGGGTGGAATTGAACTCAGACCCCCTTGACTTCAGAGTCAGGGCTCTATCCACCTTGCCACCCAACTGCCCCTTTTATATTCTTTATGGATTCTTTTAAAATTCTTTTATTGATTGGTGTTTTAAAAAATTAATTTGTCTTCCCAGTGACTTCTCACTTAATCCATAAGCATTTTTTGAGCTCCTGTTTTGTACTAGCCTCAGAAAATGCAAGTGTGAAGAATGAAACCCAGTGCTCAGTGAGCTTACATTCTGATGGGGGGATAATAAGTATAAGTGTGAGTATGAGTATGGTTTTTTTTTTTTTTTAAATTCTAAAAGTGATGAATAATCCCAGTGCCCAATGAGCTTAAATTCTGATGGGGGCGATAAAATGTCTGTATAATTAATATATAATAGGACTACATGCAGAATGTTATATATGACTACATGTAGGATAATCTATCAGTAGGCAGAATAAATATAAATAAGCCCCAAGTAGTTAAGTACAAGACTGTTTGGGATTCAGAGCGCTAGAAGTTGTGATTAGGAATGGCTTCTTGTAGTGTTATCTTGAAGGGCTTCCATGAGGCAGAGGTGAAGATAGAGTGCGTCCAAGCTGTAGGCAGATGACTAGTACAAAGCCACCAAGATGGGAAATAGAATATTGTGTGTAAGCAAGAGAGAAAAGTTCATTTTGATGAATTGTGGAGTGCAGAAAGGAGAGTAATGTCCAGTGAGGCTGGAAAGGTAAGACTGAGTTAAGCTAAGTGGAAGAGGTTTTTTTTTTTAAATTCTAAAAGTGATCAATAATCACTAGAGTTCATTAAGTAGGAGAGGCACAGAGTCATATCAGAGAAAAGACTTTGGATTTAACAGTAAGATGTTTTTGGCAACCTTGGAGAGAGCAGTTTCAGTTGAGTGGAGTCAAAAGTGAAATTCCAGTGTGAAGTAAGAGAGGTTAATGGAGTCTCCAAGCATAAATAGTTATTTCAAGGTGTTTGACTGAGAAAGAGGAGTGAGATACAGGATGATAGCTGGAGGGAATGGAGAGGTCTGGTGAATTTTTTTTAAAGAATAAATGAAACTAGGACAAGTTTGAAGGCAACAGGGAGAGAACGAGTAGTAGACAGGAAGAGGCTGAAGATTGAAGGGATGGAATTGAGGTGGCAATCTGCTGGAAAAGGTGGATCATTGTGAAAATTGTGTTAGTCTCAACCACCAAAAAAGTTTTTTTGGGCACCTGATATCTGGTGGATACTGAAGGCTGGACACTGAAGGCTAGGAAAGGAGCATAAGATGTGCAGTTGATCTGGAAGATCAGGAAGTTTTAGTGACCTGCAAACTGATAGGAATTAGTAATATGATATGGTAGGCCCCCCCCCCCCCCCAATGTTGACTGGACTATAGATTACATTAAAGAGAGGCATTGTGTTTAGGATTGGGAGGTGATAGCTCTATTGTGCTCTGCCCTCATCAGACTACATCTACAATATTCTTTTCGGTTCTGGGCACCATAGTTTCAGTAGGACATTGATTAGCTGGAGAGCTTTCACAAGAGGACATCTGGTAGGAAGGACCATATGAAGATCATTTGCAAGAACCGGAATGTTTGGATTGTAGAAGATTTAGTGGGAGATGTGATAGCTCTTAAGAACTTATAGGGCTGATAGAAGGGAATAGCAATAGCTAGATTTTACACTGGGTAGAGTGCTGAGCCTGGAGATAGGAAAAGATAATCTTCCTGAGTTCAAATCCAACCTCAGATACTTTGTGACCTTGGGGGGGCAAGTCACTTACCACTGTTTGCCTCAGTTTCCTCATCTGTAAAATGAGCTGGAGAAGGAAATGGCAAACTACTTCAGTATCTTTGCCAAGAAAACCCCAAATGGGGTCACAAAGAGTCAGACCCTGAAACAACTGAAGAACAAGGGAATAGACATTTGGCAGGCACTCCTTAATAGAAATTGTGGAGAGTGTATGTAAGGACAAACTTCTTAACAATTGAAAACGTCCAAAAGTTTAATGGAGTGCCTCACAATATGGTGAGTTCTGTAAGCTCAAGATCAGAGACTTTCTCCCTTTCTTCATATTCCTGCTGCTTGTCACAGTGCCTTGTGCCCTTAATACATGCTTGTTGACTTGGCTTAACTCTAAGCAAAAGCCGGATTCTGTTGTTGGGTGTGCCCTGGGAGGGGTCTTACTTAGATATTGATTAGGCTAGATTGTTTGTAAGTTCCCTTTCCAAATGTGGGATGCTTTGATTTAGATGGATTAGGCCTGATGACCTCAGAATTCCCTTCCAGCTCTATGATTGATTGTATGTGTGACTTACTAATAAGGTTTTCAAAAGCACTTTCCATATTGGTCATTGTCCTAGAGATGATGCATTGAATTTTAAAGAGCTTTGGTGGCATTTTCCCCATTATGGCTCAGCTAGATCCTAGCCTGTATGCTCTGGAAAGATAAGACCCAAGTTGAAAAAGGGCTTTAAAATTAAGTCGAAGAGGAGTTTTTTTTTTGTTTGTTTGTTTTTTTAAATTCTAAAAGTGATGAATAACCACTAGAGTTCACATGCCTCTCAGTTCATGTCCCTCATGGCATAACCCACTTTGGTACCCATAATGTGACTAAAGGATTTTGATGTTCTGGGTCAACCATGGCCATAAGAGGATTGGAGGGACAAGGGAGAAGCAAGAAGCCTTATCTACCCAACCTTTCAGTTCTCTCCCATCTGTCTGCTGGTATTTGGAGCTCTTTCAGAGGAGACAAATTCTGTCGTTTAACAATTAGAGATAAAAGGCCCCAACTTGCAGGCACGCAGCAGAGTTCAGACAGTTCCCTTTTGTCAAAGTATAAATGATAATATCTCATTCTTCCTCGTTTGGTTAGTATGTGAAATGGGTTATAAAGCTGGAAGGCACTGAGGCCTAAAGTGGGGGAGAGATTTCGCACTGGAGAAGGCTAATGTTGGAACATAATTTTGCCAAAGATCTCCTTTATCTTTGATTCTTAATGTGGCCAAATAGAAACTGTGGATAAGCACCAAGCAAGAACTTTTGTCTCTGGTCTGGTCCCTCTCCAGTTTTAAAATAGGATTATGATTACATCTGCAAGCTCTCCTTTAGCACCCTGAGATGTGGTTCATGCTCGGCAAGCAGCCAGGTCCTCTTTTCATAACTCCTCACCTACCTGGGGCTAAAATTGCCTCTTCATACTCTCTCTCTTTTTTAAAGTGTTCACGTTTTCACAGTCATTTGGCATTCACTCTTTTTGCTGGAAAAGTAGACTATGTTGCCTACTCTCTCTTTGTCCTCTGTCACCATTTCATTATATTCCCAGTTACAGGGCCTGCCTCTTTTCTTATTCCTAATATAAATAAGTTTGTTTAGTTGTCCGTAGTATTTTTCAGGACTGTCAGCCCATTTTGAACTTTGAACCTTCCTTCCTGTCAATGTTTTGGTTGGTTCCTGCTTTTCTTTTGTATTTCTACTTGATTGTATTTAAGAAAACACCTATGTAGTTACGCCTGTTTCTTTAGACATCTCCGTTCACTGGGATGTATTTGCAATATATGGACAGAATTTTATTTTGTGTCTTTAGAATCTATTCCCATTCCTTGAGTTCTGATCCATTTCATAGTTTCTGGTCATGGAATCCTATTGATCTTTCTAAACTTTTTTTTGAAATTTGCTTCCCTGAAGCCTACGGGAGATACTGGTATAATGAAAACGCAGTTAGAGGCCCTGGATTTGAAAAGTGACTCTACTACTTTGACATCTGTGTGACCTTGGGCAAATTATTTAGCCTCTCTGAGCTCAGATATCTCACTCTTTAAATGAGAGGGTTGGACTAGACATCCTCTACCTATAACTGCTTCTACCCCTAAGTCTGTGATTTTCCATCCAGTGTTCTTATTCCTTGCAACTAAACACTTTAAGGTGACCCATCATGCCCTGCCAGGGCTTTAGGAACTCACAAATGCAGAATTGTTATGTTTTAGGTGAAGGGGAAAACCCATAAGACAAAAAAAAATGCTAGCAATAGAAGACAGGAAAAGGAATCTAGTATAGAAAGTGGGTTAGTATGAAGTTTAATTGTAGGACTTGGAGAACTGAAAGTTTTAAATAAATAATGATAATAAAATGTGCCTTAATACTTACTATGTATTTCTTGGCTATGAGTCCTGGAAGGAAGGAACCATGGATGAATTCCCTAACTTCCCCCAAAGGATTTTTAAAAATACTTTTATGCATTTTAAAGTAGTAAGAAATATTTTCTTCGTAGGTTCCTTTTTCTTTACCCTCAGCCACTTATAAAAAATCCTTTGTTTTTTGCAGTCAGTTGGTATGAGTACATGCAAGTATGATTTTTAATATGCACTCAAGTCAAAAACTATGAAGCACATCCGGTGGTCACACAGCATATTCCCTTGAATCCAGGCAAGGCATTGCTTAAACTGTTTTACACAGATGTTGTCTATCCTGTTTAACATCTGGGCTGGAGATTCTATAATCTCCCTTGATAGCCTGTTTTAGTTTCTAGTCACCTTAATTACTGAGTTGTCCTCTTGTTTAATCATTTGTGAAGATGGAGAACAGCTGACTTTTGGGAGAAGCAAAAGGGCCCTCTTTCCCTGCCATTATTAAAGTTGCTAATGTAGAAGCCCCAAATTCAAGTCTTTACTAGGTTTTGAAGTTGTTTTGTCCTTTGTGCTCCACGAGGACCAAAATGGATCAGGGTGTCACGAGATTAGTGTACAGTGTGTCTGGCTGAGGCTGATCAGACCAATATGAACTCAGAAAGCTCTGTCACAGGTCAGGCACAAATAGTCCATGTGACCATTTACAAAGGAAATGTCTCTAAATTTGCACATCTCATGTTCCTTTTTTTTTTTTTTTTTTGGTCTTTTCTTTGAGGGGGGAAGGCAGGGCAGTTGGAATGAAGTAATTTGCCCAAAGTCACACAGCTATTAAGTGTTAGTGTCTGAGGCTGGATTTGAACTCTGGTCTTCCTGACTCCAGGACCAGCGCCCTATTAACTTGCCACCTAGCTGCCCCGCATTTCTTCTTTGCTCATAGAGGTCTTGATGTTGTGCATGTGTAGAAACATGACCCCAAATGATCTGTGAAGAAACCAGAATCCAAACAGGCCAACCTTTTAAACAGAGTCACATATTTAAACCTAGACCCCTTTTGAAAGTCCGTGAAAATTAAGTAGGAAATGTTTCAGATGAGCTACGTTTTTAAAGACAGTATTATTTGGTAACAGAATAACTTTTGGAATTTTGGTATGAAAGACCTCTTTTAAAGTAAAAGACCCAGAAGAGAACTAATGACCTAGGAAATAGCCGGAATAGTATTTACCTGTTCCCACAGGATGGATTACATCATATTGACGTCTAAGAAGACAGCAGCTTCTTGCAAATAGATCTTCACTGGGCATAATGGAGTCCTCATGCTGCTTTTTGAAAAGTATTTGTTAGTCGTGTTGATGTTTGAACTCTCAGGCCTAAATAGTGGAGGATGCCTCTTTTTCTTCTCCATTAGGACAAAGTTAGCCTTTCCAACTGAAAGTTTCTGCAGTATGGAGTCCTGTCCATAGCAGCAAGTAACAAGCCATCCTGGATAATGGCAGAAAGCCACATTTTCTTTCAGAACCCTCAGAATGACAGCATTTCTGGCTCTGACTAGCTTTGGTTTAGGCTGTGATTCAAGTCTGGCATCTCCCTGGAAGATTCAGTACCAACTAGAGCAACAGACAGATGAGCAGGGACAAGTGAGAGTGAGTTAGTTTGCTTTGGAAATCAAAGCAATTTCAGTAACCTCAGATTGTACTATGAAAATGTCAAGGTAGGTCTATGGCAGACTGTCATGAGTCACTGTTAATTGAAGAGTGTCTGTGCCGTCTTCGTGGGTTATCTGGTGTCTGGCTAGGAGTTTTGTTTCTGGAATCACAGAATCTTAAAGTTAAAATCTTGAAGCTCTTGTCTAGCTTTTCAAAGCTGTAGCAAGAGTCCAGATTGGTTAATCAGAGGTATCAAAGATAGATAGATAGTCAACCAGCTCTTACTTCAGTACTTCAAGTGATGAGGAGTTCATGAACACTCAAAGCAGTCCATCCTATTGTTATACAAGTCAAATCATCACACATTTACTAAGCAATTGCTATGTACCAGGTACTCTGCTAATCTCTGTGGATATGAAGAAAGGTAAAAACAAGTTATTCTTCCTGGGCTCTGTGCCATGTGGTACCTGGATATTGTTGGGCAAGTCATCTAACCTTTACTGTAAATGAAAGGGTTGGCCTTTTAGGCAAACTGATGCTAAGTGAGAAGAGCAGAACCAGGAGAAATTTGTACATAATCACAGACACATCGTATGTGTGATGAGCAACTTTGATAAACTGGATTCTTCTCAGCAACGCACAGGTATAAGACAACTCTACAAGTCTTAGGATGGAAGGAGATATCTACATTCAGAGAAAGATCTAGAAAGATCAGAGTTTAAATGGAGACTGAAGCAATCTATATGCTCTCGTTCTTTTCCATGTTTGATTCTCTTTCTTTTTTCCCATTGTTGACTCCATTGGTTACAACCCTTCTGTACAACCAGACTAATGTCCAACGTGGAATTATTTGCAGATTCTATACCTGACTGCGTGCCGCCATGGAGGGGAGGGAGAGGCAGGGGAGAAAATTTGAAACTCAAGAAAATTTGAAACTTAAAATTTCTCCCTTCTTGCCGCTCTCTTCCCCTCCCTCTTTTCTCTTTCTCCCTCTCTTCCGTTCTACTTCCATTTTCTCCATTCCTCATTGAACAGTAAGCAGTAAAATATTTGGTGCCTGGCATCCCATACTTGAAAAACACATAGGCCCGGTTGGTTGCTGACAGCAGGAGGATAGGGGTTGATAAAGGGAAACTCCCAGGCTTTGTTACTTTGGCATGTGGACAATAGTCCAGTTGGACTTACAGATTTGGTTTTAGAGCTTAGACTAGGGTCTTGCTTTTCTTGTTCCCCTTTCCTTGGAGTTCAGAGCAGAGGGGCAAAAGGAGAACTGAGGGAAAGGTATTCTACTCGTTGAGTTGTGAAAATAAATGATTAAAAGGGGAAAGGTATCCTTTTGTTTTTTGAGATCTGGGATTAGAACACAAGTCAATATGATTTTTATGCTGAAGGTAGAAGACTGGGTTTCTTGCAGTAAATTAATTATACACTTAAATTTTCCCTTAAAGTATCCATGCATGAGTGAGTAATTTAAGCAGTTGCTTAAAACTTTCTTAGAATGAATAGTAATGAATTGCTTAATGATAATCACTTGCTTAGTGCTTTATACATACTAACTCATTTGATTCTCACAGTTTGAGGGTAGGTATGATTAATTATCCCCATTTTTCAGATGAGGAAACTGAGGCAGGCAGACAAGTTAAGTGATTTGCCCTGGGTTACACAACTAGCAAGTGTCTGAGACCAGATTTGAGTTCAAGAAGATAAGTCTTCCTGACTTCAGATCTCTGCCTCATATGTACCTTAAATTCACTAGTGCCAACCAAGACATATTGGTTAGCCTTGCTAGTGAAATTTAGGATTTAAAACTGTCTTTCCTCCAAGCTATTGTGTCATGGCAGAACAAGTATTTGAACCCAGATCTTCTCCAAACTCAGTGCCCTTAAAGTATGTCATGAAACTAAACTTATTCCTAAGCAACAATATATCTAACAGTGGATGCATTTATTTTCCTGTCTGCATTTCTTCGATGGTGGTAATTCTCTCAATGGTATTCTAAATTTAAACCCAATCTGCACCAAAATTTCCACCAAGAAAGAACCACTACCTAAGTCCAGTAATGACACAGTAACAATAAGTTCCATGTAGTAACCATCTAGAGAGGTATATAAGAGCCACCATGTGTTTTTTGAAAGTCCTACTTAAGGAGTAAAGATAGTTCTGATTTGTTGTCCTTGTATTCTCTAAGGGAATCCACTGGACCAGGGAAGGTCCAATTTGCCCCAAGATATGAGACAGTTTACTTTTGCTCCGCCATCTTGATTCCACAGGCCCCACCCCCAGACAGTATTTTAAAAGAGTGTATGTGTCTCCAGGAACCTTCAGGGATATGGGATGACCACTCTAGGAGTGTTTTAATTAAGAAATAGAAATGAGGATGACTTTTTGAAGAAGTGTTTTATAAGGTTTTCAAGATTTTTTCCCCTAGTAGTTCTCCCTTTTGATTGTGCTTGAAATGCTTACACATTCTCACCTCTTCCCTCCTATGTATCCAACATTTGTGAAAAGGTTAATTGAAGTTGCAGGTGTCATTTGTGACTGTGAACATGTTAACTGGTCATGGCAGTGATTGAACTGATCTTATTTGACTCCCATATTACTACATAAGCAAAAACTACCTTGAAGGAACCAAATGTGTACTCATATCATTTCCCTTAATTCTGCAGCAACAGAGAAGAGAGCGTGAAGCTAGAAGGCAACAGGAGCGTGAACAGAGGAGGAGAGAACAAGAAGAGAAGAGGCGCCTGGAGGACTTGGAGAGAAGACGGAAAGAAGAGGAAGAGAGAAGAAGGGCAGAAGAAGAGAAGAGGAGAGTAGAGAGGGAGCAGGTGAGTCCATGAAAGAAGGTGACAGTACTTTTATTTTTGAGGAGTGAAAAAGGTTTGATTTTTTTTTTTTTTTAATAGGAAAGTCATTATTTTGAATAAAGCAGTGCAACTAGGAGTGTTGTTAACTGGATCTTTTTTTCTTGCTAAATTACTCATAAATAAAGCTACATGAGAATCATAGCGAACTTATTTATTATTCAAGTTGAGTGGTTACTGAATAGTAATTTACTCCAGAAAAGATGCCTTTTGGACTTAGGCTGTGTCGCAGAAGCTGATAAATCAAGATTATGACGATAGTTAATTATTAACTCTACCGTTTTGTCTTAATTTTAACGGATCTCTTATTGCACTGAAACATTACTGATAAAAAAAGTTGGCAAAGGGTTTCAGAAATCAGTAGTAGCAAATTGGATGTTGTGGTGAGTGCACATGTAGGATGATTGACAAGATCTTATAAGAGGAAGTAGAAGCAAAATTTTTCTCCATTTTTATTTCAAGTCACTTTTTAACCATCGCATTTTATTGAAGTCAACTAATGACTATATTTAGAAATGACCATTAATTCCTGAAACATGTGTAGACACAATAATTTGACTGTGATTACTCTAGGTGATGAAGATATGTGTTTGTTTTCTATTACAGAATTTTATTGGTTTGAACCAGATCACTAACATTATGTCCCCTCATTTTTTGTCTATTAACTTCCTTTGCTTTTAATTACCTTTAAAAAAAAGAGAAGAGATAGTTCAAATCATGTTCTGAACTCTCCTGTGAAATACTTACCCAGCCTAATTGTGTCTTTCAAATTTGCTTATTCAACTGCTCTTCTGTTTACTAAACTTAAATGCCTCGAGTTTTGTAAGAATTGGGTTTGCATGTACATCTGATTGCACTTTTATTCACTCATTCATTCATTCCACACATATTTAGTAAAAACCTATTTGTGCATGTGAATCTTGAAGCTTAAATTTACTGTTGTCATTCATTGTGCTTGAAGTTGGTGGCTAATTCATGGTATTTTTCAAGCGTGTGTTTGTTTCAAAATGTCAGTTATATTTGGAATTAAGGGCTTGAAAGAATTCAACCACATGAGTTTTCTGATCATTTCAGTAGTTTGAGACATTGATTGGCTGCTGCATTCTAGACAGAAATACTTACAAGCTAACATTAAGTTAAATGAAGATACAGGGCTAGAAGTGGTCTATTAGTGGTGCTTATACTTTGTGAATGTATACATTCTGCAGCCCAACTTATAAAGAAGAAATGTTTTAAAAATCTCATTCTCATTTTCATGATGCATTTCTCTTGTAGCATAAAAATTAGTATGATGGCCTTGCTATTAAGGAGCATGCTTTGTGTACATACGTGTTTGTGTGTGTAAATTTGTGTTCTGTGAAGTGGGTGAATACATGCTAGGATTTGTGTGTAGCTTGGACAGGATATTTACTTGAATTATTTTGAGCTGATAAGGCTAGGGAACAGATGAGTTGATTTCCTTGTCAAAAGACGACGATTTAAATCTGTGTAGATCAGAGAATAAAATTAGTTTGGTGTCAGAATTTATTTGTGAATGTTTGCCATCACTCTTGGCAGTGGTCAGCCTCAGTAAGGTATGCTTGAGGGTGATGAGGATTTGATGGAGATTGGGAATGTAGAGGACAGGTCAGAATTGAGATGTGTTAGCCAGCTTCCTTGGGAGAAGTGACACCAGTGTACTCCATTTGTATCTGCTGTATCAGGTTAGACTTCCTAAGGAAGTTTGTGTACAGTAAACTCTGTCACCAGCCAAAATTCATAACTAAATTTCTTTTGTTATGCCTCTTTATGGCCATGGCTATGAAAACACAACATGGGAAAAAGTGGTCTCAAGAGGTGAAAGTTCACAAAATGGGAGTGTTTTCCCATGAAAAGAATTCTTAGGAATTCAGAATGACTCTTCCCTATCCCTTTACCTCCCCCTCCCCACCTCCATCCCCCAGCCACTTATACCCATATCCTTTATCATGGTAGGAAGTTAGGTCATTGTCTCATTTTAAAAAGAGGGCATAGAATGATGTATATTTTTTAAAGTGCTCTCAGATTCTTTGTCTGTGAAATGATGAATACATGACCTCGAAGATCCCCGTAAAATTTTAAGTCTATGATCCTGTGATATGATCTTTTTCTCATTTGAAGCTCACAAAATTAGTTTGTGGGTTAGGTATTGCAGGTACTGTAAGCCATTCATTCCTCAGATGAAAAAAATAGCCAGAGAAGTTAAGTGACATGCTACAGAATGTGTCAGTGGTGGAGTTGAAATAGTAATCCAAGTCTCTGATTCTCAGCGCACTGATGTTTTCATTATAGCATGACAGTGCCTGGACTTGCAACAGGCATTTCAGCATTTAAAAAACGCTTTTTGGAGGTATTTAGCACTTTCTGTTACTTAATGACTTTCCTTGTCAGAAAACAAAAAACAAACCAAAAAACCAAAGAGGGTCACTGAAGACCTGTTTTTATTGTTTTTATAGATAGCATTGAGATTAAAATTGCAGAGCTGATGGCTTTATCGAAGTACTTCCAGGTGATTTCAGAATCTTCTAAGAAAAGATAGAGATATGATCAGAAGTGTTTAACTGCTATGTTTTTGTTGTATGCCTTTAAAATGGATAATCTCTGCATGGTATATATGTTAACTCTATTAACCAGAAGTTTTGATTAACCAGAACACCCTCAGTTTCCCAACTATACCAGATAACCAAGAGTTGGCTGTACTTATAAATTGAATTCTTGCTTTTCTAAAGTCCATCATTCATGTCTCATCTGGATGCTCACATGTGTATACAAATACACAGTGTTACATGTATCACTAGATTATGTGTCCCTATTTAATCATCTAAATAGATTTTTTTTTTTACCCATCTTAAGAATTTAAGGCCTTTATGGAATGGTTTTTTTCAGGCATCTATCCCTAAGTGAACTGTTGCCAAAGATGTTTGGGGAAAGTAGCTCTTGGTGTTTTCCACTCAGGTGGTTCTGATGCATTCCTTTTGAATAAATTGATTGCTGGGTAATTTCTATGTGACAGGAGTATATCAGGCGACAGCTAGAAGAGGAGCAGCGGCACTTGGAAATCCTTCAGCAGCAGCTGCTCCAGGAGCAGGCCATGTTACTGGTAACGCACTGTATCTGTTTTGTTCCGTAGCTTTAGGGTTCATTTATCCGGCCAGGCCCAGGATTTTCCCCCCTTCCCACCCCCCATCCCCAGTTGGGCACAGCTGCGCTCACTGTATGAACAATGGAGCTGGATTAAATGGCCATTTCTGTTAGTGTAGTGGGCTGACAGGCACAACCCTGAGAGGAGGACTCTGTGGTCACACTGCTTTGGGCACATCTAGAGGAGGGCTTTATTTCTTTATTTACTTCAATAAGTTGAACTGTTCTGGTTTTGGTGGTCGAGTTTTTTGTTTTTTGTTTCTTTTGTTTTGTTTTGGTTTTTTTGCGCAGACCTTGGCATTCATCGAAAGAACTTAGAGTGCTTAACGCTCCGGATTCCAAGCACACACCACATAAAGTTAACTGGGGGCATTGGTTTAGTATTGTTACCTATGCAGTCTATGTTCTAAAAGCATCACATCTTTACTGAAATCATTATCTCTAGGGGGGAAAAAAGCCAGTTTGGTCCTAACAATCCAATAATTATTATGGTTAGCTATATTCTGTCAGGTTTTCCTACAGGTACCATGCCATATAAAAATCCCTGTCTTTTGCTGCACCAAAAAAAAAACCAAACAAACATAAAAGGAGAGAAACAAAAGTAGGTGGTCTATTTTCTCTCCAGGGACTTGATAGATTAACAATATCCTGTTACTTTGATCATTCTCTCCCTCCTAAAGGAATATAGATGGCGAGAGATGGAGGAACACCGGCAGGCAGAGAGACTCCAGAGGCAGTTACAGCAAGAGCAAGCGTATCTCCTGTCCTTACAGCATGACCATAGGAGACATCACCAGCAGCAGCAGCAGCAGCAGCAACAACAGCAACAACAGCAAGAAAGGAATAAACAGAGTTATCATCCCCCTGAAACAAAACCTCACTACGAACCTGCTGAAAGAGCTCGAGAGGTAACTGTCTCTGGATCCTGGCTGGAGCCATGTGTCCCAGGTCACCCAGCTAGCAAGGAACAAAGCCAGCATTCTTTCCAGGACAGTACTGTGCTACTGCCTCAGTGGCAAGTTTCAGTTGAAAGATAAAAGTCAGAGAGAGAAAGAGATAGGCTAGTGAAACGTGAAGTGGGAATGATGTGCCTGAATCATCCTTAGATTGGTTTTTTAAGAGAGAGTTTGAATAAATTTGTTTTCTAAAGCCAGGGGCAAGTGTGGGGAAGAACACCAAGGATATATTACAGGTTGGTTGACTTTTTAGCTGGTAGACATGAAGTTACAGATTACTACCACAGATAGGGAAATTTGGCCATGATGAGTTTTTCAGATAGTCCTGATCCTGTGAGTTAATGAACTGATCCTTGAGTACTAGATAATACAGAAGGAAGGCACTAGTCTTAGAACTGACCCAAGGAGATAAGACATTCTTGGTGTACATTTTCTCATGGAGACCAAGTCTGTAATCTCACAGTAAACTACCAAACTCCTTAATTATCTGTTTAGACTCTGTGGGTCTGGTCCCCTATAACCAACGATAGCTCTGCTGGTTTTTAGAGGACTGTGAGAAAAGACCAGTTTGTTGTTTTGTTACTTTTTTTTCCTAGCGGAATATGCAAAATGATTTTCTTTGAAATGTGCTTTAGTCGCAGCTGGCCACAAAAATTATTTTTGGCTACCTTGTACTAACAAATCTCAACAGTCTTTACTTTTTTGTCTTAAAAAAGTATTTTCATTTTCCTAAAGCAAATCCTAATGCTGCTTTTTATTTTACTGCATTTCAGCTCTGCCTTTTCTAATAGCTAAGGACGATTAAAGGACCTCATGAAAAGCCAAAGACTTAGAGGCCCCTATGGGTATTTAAGCTCTAGTTCACTAACAGTGAGTTATGTCTTCTGTGCAGGTGGAAGATAGATTTAGGAAAACTAACCAAGGCTCCCCTGAAGCACAGTCTAAGCAGACAGGCAAAGTTTTGGAGCCACCAGTGCCTTCAAGATCAGAGTCTTTTTCCAATGGCAACTCCGAGTCGGTACACCCTGCACTCCAGAGACCAGTGGAACCACAGGTAGCAGCAGGAAGTATGGTCGGGTCAGGGGGACCTGTTTGTTGTCTCATCAAGCTCTAGGACTGCCCTCTATACTGCAGTGGATTGGAGAGGCTTGTTTCCACTATTACTTAGAAAGAGAGTTTGAGAATGAGCAGAGTAGTTGTTTAAAAGGGGAGATATAGATGATTGGGGGGAAAAGATCTCCTTTAAAAAGAACCCTACTTGGAGCAACTAGGTGGTGCAGTGAGTAGTGCACTAGCCCTGGAATCAGGAGGACCTGGGTTCAAATGTAGCCTCAGCCACTTAACACTTAACTAGCTCTGTGACCTTGGGCAAGTCACTTACCCCCAATTGCCCTGCCTTCTCCCCTCCAAAAAAAAAGATAATTCATATACATATATATTATATTTATATATATAAAACCCATATACATATATGTATATATATGTAAAAGAACACTACTAGCTGCCAACACTTATATAACAAATGGCTCTTAAATGCTTGTTGCACGTTAGGTCATCATTGTGTAGGGTACTTGTGTAGGGGACATATGGAATAATAACCATAAACTCTTTGTCGAGCTTATAGTCTATCTAGTAGGGGAGACAAAACTTGGATAGGAATTAGTGGAATACAAAGCACAATGTTGAAAATTCATTAAGAGAGATACAAAAACTTGTGTTCAGTAGGATTGCTTCTGGCTGCAGAGAACTAAGAATGGCCTAGGGGAGGAGATAACATTTGAGCTGATCCTTGAAACAAAGACATAGAGGATTTGGATAGATAAGCCCGGAGAGAAGAGACCAAAAGCAGCATGAACAAAGAAAGGGAGATGGGGAGTTTGGGATAGTGGTCTAGGAATGTTAATACTCCAGTTTGCCCTGAATGTAGCTTTTGAAGGAAAATAGTGAAAATAAGATTAGAAAACTTGGGCTGTGTCTAAATCATAGAGGCCCTTTAATGAGAGTGTCAGTTGAAATTTAGGTTTCTTTTTAAGGTATGCAAGGTGCTTTATAAACATCTGCATTACCTTGTTTGGCTCTCACAGCAGCGTGGTAAAGGAATTTTTACCATTTATAAATGAGAAAAACAGTTGTATGACCCTTAACCTTTTTAAATCTCATTTTCCTCGTCTATAAAATGATCGGAGATGGACTCAATGACCATTGTGGTCCCTTTCAGCTCAAATCTGTGACTCTATGAGCGTGAGAGAAGTAAAGGGATTTACCTAGAATTACACAGTCAGTCAGTGGCTCACACGCAGAATTTGAGGAGTCTCAACTTTATTTAGTAGGTAATGGGAAACCACCAAAGGGTCAGAGCTGTGCTTTGAGAATATTGCTCTGGGGGCAGATAGGTAATATAGTGGATAGAGCACTGGCCTTGGAATCAGGGGTACCTAAGTTCAATTCTGGCTTCAAACACTTAATAGGTCTGTGACCCTGGGCAAGTCAGTTAACCCCAGTTGCCTTCTCTACCCCCATCATTCCATGCTCCCCCCCAAAGCAAAACACAGCAAAAAGAATATTGGTCTGGCAGCAACATCCAGGATGGATTGGAGATAGCAGAGTCTAGAAGGAGGAAAAACAGGTAGAAGCTTTTATCATCACAGTAGTCTGGCTATAGGAAATGGGGTCTTCTAGTAGTGTGGCAGTGGTGAAGAGGATGGGTATGACAAAAAGGACAGAAGTACAAGCAGTCAGATTTAGTAGCTGTTTGATTAAGGTGGATGAGCTTTTGGATGCCCCTAAGGTTTCAGACTTGGGGGTTTGCCATTGATGGAAATAATGAAGTCAAGAAAAGAGGCAGCTTGTATTATTACATTTTATCATCTTTACTGTAAAGGTCTAGAACAAAAGATTTCTTCCTGTATCTTGCCTTTGCTTTTGAAGCTGAAGCGATGCCTGCCTGTGTTGGGCCTGTGACCCCGCTGCCTGCTTTGCAATGCTACTGCTGGATATAGGCTGCTTGTGCATTGTTTGTCCATGTTGAGTTGTGGGGAAGATGGGAGGATGGATACTAACTGATATGGGGAGCACACAACTCACCTTGCATTGAATGAAAAAGAACTCACTTTGTTTAAGCCCTAGAGAGCAAGCATCCTAAAAGAGCCAGAAGTAGATCCCCTCGTCTCAAAAGGATCCACTTGTAGGATCTTCTTGAAGAACTATATCATTCTGTAGGGACCGGGTAGAAGTCTCATGCAGCTTTTCTGTCTGCATTGGTTAAATTTATATCCTAATCATAACGGGGGTTTGTTTTAAAACTTCAGAGGAGCATCACAGTATTCTGTAATGGGCATCAGTTTGTGACAGTGATCCCCAGCACATCAGTGTTAAGCCTAAGGAATTAATAGTAACAGGAGGAAGGAAGAAAGGAAGCAGTAGACAAAAGGTTTTTTCTTCATGGGGAGAAGGAATCCCCCCTTTTTTTTTTGACCCACAAGTAACAGTACAGGGCCTAAACAAATCTCCTTAGCTAATCTCCTTGGTAGAATCATAGGATAGATAGGGAAGGAGAAAGAAAGTAAGAAAAGCAATAAATGTCAGAAAGGGAAAGAATGAAAATATCTAGAAGAGAAAATAGTAGTTAATATGGTGGGGAATATACTGTTGGAGAGCCGGTCCACAGCAGTTTCCTCAGGTGCCACCCAGGAGCCAGTGGGGCCTTTAGCTTGTCTGTATCCAGTGCCAGGAATCACTTGGCCAGGGTTTCAGTGCTCTTATGTTCCAGGGTGGAAAGTAAGGAGGATGGAAAGGTATTTTCCTGAAGTCATGAAGATTTATTAACTGTAGAAAGGAAATCTTTAGTCATTATGAGTATATATGGTCACTTATGGAATTTGGAAAATTAGAGCAGACTCCCTGGCTTATAGACTGATTTTTCTTTCCTTCTGTTTAGAGTGGTTCCTTTTTAGGTTCCTTTTTAGTCTGTCCTGTCCCTCTTATACAAAAATAGTTCTTGTCTAAGACAATACAGAGGGTCAGTTATTAAACATATGAAACTTTGGAAATCTATTCATGTGAAGGATATTATTTTTCCCTAATATCTGTTAATATATTGATTTTATAGTGCCTTTTCCTGGAAAAAAAAAAAACCAACACACTTTTCTAGGGACTTTTAAAAATGTCATCATGAATCTCATTTTTAAAACGATGGTACTGTATAGGTAGTACCATTAACCCTATGTGAGACATATGTAGCATACCACCAGAGTTTTTATGCTTGTATACATAAAGATGATAGAATCAATTTGATTTTTCTATCCATCCTTCTTTTCATGTATTGTCTTAGCATTCTTTTATGTAATTTAATAGCAGCTGGTTAAATTCAGCTGATTAATAATTGTCACATTTCTGAATTATGTCACATTACTCCTCTTACCCTCCCCCCCACACTCCTCCAGTCAAAAAAAATCCAAACAAACCAGCAGCAGCACTGGTGTTAGTTAAAAAGTTGAACCTAAGAATTTTTAACTTTGAAAAAGTTAAATAGTGCTCCATATTCCTAAAGAAGCCATATTTCTCACATTGAAAAACCGGGTTAAGTATGTTTAGGGCTATTATTATTTGAAAAGAAAAGGGTGAAGAAGAAAAGATTGGGACAGTGCTTTGACAAGTTGGGTTTGGTTTTTTTGTTTGTTTTTAGAATGAACTTTTCTGGGGCTGTAATGTCATAAAGGCATCTGTCTTTAATTTTTTTTATATGAATGTGCTATTTCTTTGCTAATTGTGTCTGAAATTTAATCTAGCAGGTAATGTGAAGATGGATGTATTTAAGTTTGCATGTTGGGCAGTGGTCTTTATCTTGTGTGTTCCCTTCCTTCCTTTCCTGCCCTCTAGTTTTGACATGTGCATGCATGCACCAGACAATCCATTAAAACTATAGCTCCCTAGTATGCATGGGGGACACAGACTCTTAAGTCAGAAGTACCTGGTCTTGTTGCCCAGATACATGTCCTTGAGGACTTTTTTTTGCAGACATACCCTTGTACTTCTCTACATGTTGTGCCCTCTGGGTCGCTTTCTTTTCTGATGGTTGTCTTGCCTTGCTTCCCACCATCTCTCCTTTGCGTGTCCCTTGTTACCACCTCTTCGCTTTGGATTTGGTGTTGACTGGAGCCAGTTTTATGCAGAACGCATTGAATGTTTTGTGTTTTGTTTTCTCGTAAGGTACAGTGGTCCCATCTGGCATCTCTCAAGAACAATGTTTCCCCTGTCTCGCGATCCCATTCCTTCAGTGACCCTTCTCCTCCCAAATTTGCACATCACCATCTTCGTTCTCAGGACCCATGTCCACCTTCACGCAGTGAGGTGCTAAGTCAAAGTTCTGACTCTAAGTCGGAGGTACCCGATCCCACTCAAAAGGCTTGGTCTAGATCAGACAGTGACGAGGTGCCTCCAAGGGTAAGAAGTAGAAAGACAGATGTATAAATTTTTTTTAAGGGTGTGGTGACTCTTCACCAGAGATAATGGGGCAGTGAAACTTAATAGAAGAGTATATACCGTGGGGAGGGATTTCAGAAATAGCCAATTGTGCCTAGCCAACAACAGGTATAGCAAAAAAATATTTGAGGCTGAAACCTACAAGAAATAGGTTTCCAGACCAAATGTAAGTAGCTTCTGCATTGGCAGATGCCTTATTATGGCATATAAGAGCTGTATGATTTATTTTACACTATTAACAAAACATTAAAATGTTCAGGAAAAGACTTTAAAGAAAAATTAATCCAAATGATAGAGCCTTAAATCATAGGAAAATCGTATTATTTTTTTTTTCCAAAAAACATTTTTGTTTTTCTTCATAAGATTATAGAATTAAACAAAGAGGGACATTTGGGTAGATTTCTCCCCTCCATTTGGAATTTGCTTCTTCTGAATATTTCCTTGCTTCCTGCTAGCCTCTCCCTCGTGCTGACCCATGTGTAGATCATTGTGCAGTTCCTTTGAGCGTTTTTTCCTGGTTCTCACACTATCTCAGCAAAATGCTTTGTGTGTTCCCTGCCACTGAAGCTTCAGTCGAAACATCATATTCTTTTTAAACGTCAGACACAGGGAGAATGTTTGTGTTGGCTCCATAGGTACCTTAGACCAGGTTCTCTGTCTTCCTCATTGGATGCATGGAGAACCACAGGAAGCTTTATTAACAGTAGGGAAAAGGGCTGGTTGGGTCCATCTTATCAGGTTGGGTAACATGATTAGAAGTTATTTAAATGCATCCGTTAGTGGGGATAGCTTTTTCCCCTCCTTTTTTCAGTAATGTAATTTCCTTCTTTCTCTGCCTAAGGTACCTGTGAGAACAACGTCCCGTTCTCCTGTTTTATCTCGCCGTGATTCTCCACTGCAGGGCAGTGCGCAGCAAAATAATCAAGCAGGTCAAAGAAACTCTACAAGGTAAGGGAAGATGTTAGGGTCAGGTGTCCTTTATTCTCTTGTACCATCTCAACGTTCTTCACGTTGCCTTTTAGATAGGACGATGGAGAATACGTTATGTGTATAATAACTATGTGAATTCTGAACTTCTAGACAAATACTCTTTCTGGAGAAAGAAAAGCTGCTTTGACAATCTGTTATTTTTCTTCTCAATCAACAGGGATAGATGGTTCTACAGAGAATGGAGCTCTGTGGAACCACTTTGCCATTTTAATACTTATAAAGTGACTATATTAAACTATTGTTAACTTGGCATGAATGGAAGGCGAGAGCTAAAGACAAAGCGTTAATGTCTCCTTAGCACTGGTGCATGATGTCAAATGCTCAGAAAGGAGTGAAAAATCTAGGGCTCTGACCTCTGGAACAGTTATTTCCAAATTCCATTTGCCCATCATTTTGAGTGATTACTTCTGTGTTTTGAACCTCAGTGTAGGGATGGGAATGCAGGTGCCACAAATAAGGCCTCACTGATGATGACTAAGTAGAGAATCAAAATGGAATTCAGCAGCCATTATTCAGGCATTGTGTACAAGGCATTGTATTCAACTCCAGGGACACAAAGACAACTCTAAAAATAGTTTCTTCCCAAAAGAGTTTACATTCCTGGAGTAGGGGTTGGGAATGAAGAGAATACACCATGGACATAGTTAAATAGCAAGTGTATGTAACACAATATGGAACCATTTCAAAAGGGGGAGTACTGATCACTGGGGAAGTCAGGAAAGGCCTTGTGGAGATAGTGGGTTCTGAGCTGTGTTTTGAAGGAAACGTGGATACAATAAGATGGAAATGAGAACAAACATGAATGTCCATACATGAGGAAATTACTTTTATAAATCACGGGGATTAGATATGGCATATCGTATATGAGAAGGCACTAGCAGGCTACTGGGACGTGTGTAAAGGAGAGTTATATGAAATAAAAGGCTAGAAAGGTAGGTGGGAGCCAATAGATAGTGCCTGATTGAGGACTTTGTTTATCTTAAAAGCAGGAAGGAGCCATTAAAGATTATTTTAGTAATAAATGCAAGAAATTTGTCAGTAATAATAATGATGAAGATGGTGATAGCAGCTAATATATATTTAGCACTTTACAAATAAACTGGTACAAATACATTACCTAAGACAAAAACAGACCCAACGCCACCATATAACTAAGGCAGATGGAGGTTAAATGATTTCTTCAGGGTCACACATCTAGTAAGTGTCTGAGATCCAGATTGGAACTCAGATCTTCCTGACTCTTAATTCTCCTGTGCCATCTAGCTGCCTCCGTCAATGCCTCGTTAACTCAGTCTTGGCAAACCCACGTAAGGAAATTGTGATGCTGTCATCATGGGTCTGTGTAGAATTTTGAGAATAACCCGTGTGGATCCTGAGTGTCATTAATAGATAAATTTTTTTCTTAAAAATCACTTAGCATATTAAGAGACCTTGGGAGATCAATTGAGCCTCTCAGTCCTGCAGTCCCTTAGCTATAGACTTTGATTTTTTTTGTGAAGTTTTAAATAAAAGGATCTTCATAAAACCCTTGTGCAGTTTCTGTAGTAGTTATTAAATTGTGGGAATGGTAGAAACAATCTGTAGTCTTTCTGGTAATGAGAGGCCTGCCACAGCCTGTACTGATCTATCTCTCTAGTATTTCATATTCCTTCCTTTCATATACTTTGTGTTCTAGGTAGATGCACTAATGGCTATTTTTGATAACATCCTGCCTTCTCTTGCCTCAGCATCTTTGGACATGATATCCCCTCCCCACCAGGACCTGAGACCCAGTCTGGCCATGAGAAATCGTTCTCTTCTTTTATGACCCACCTTACATGTCACCTCCTTAAAGGAGCCTTCTGCTGTCCCCCACAATTAGATGTGATCCTTCCCTCCCTGAATATCTTGTAAAAACTCACTTCATCTCTTCTATGTCCTTTTACCTTCATACTTGTCTTTCTAATCATTTGTACAGCTTTGTCCCCTTACTTAATTATAAATTCCACATGGGAAGAAATTTTGTCATTTTTGAACCCCGGGCTCTTAGGTCCTAACACTGTGAAAATATCCGAAGGATCGTTAATTTTTTTCAGAGTGCAGAACACCCTCTCTCAGCTCATATGTGTCATATAAGATAAATCCTACAGAGTTATTTAAGGCACATAAAGGTTAAGTGAGTAATTGAGGCCCATATAAGCTCTAAATATCAAAGGCCAGATTTGGACCACTAACTTTCCCTTTACTGTATGCAGAATAAAAGGACTTAGTGTTTGTTGAATTCAGTTGAACACATACACATTAGCAAGCACAGATCTGTTAACAGGTCCCTTAATTGAAATTATACTTTGTCATTTCATGTTAAGACCCTGTTCTTTGATTTTAGATGGGGATCAGTCAGTACATTCATATATTGAATAAATCAGGGTGTTGTAAGACTACTAATGCCTGTCAGTTCTTCACCTGTCATGTACACGTAGTTTCTTCCTTTTCACTTCTCCCACACTCCGTTCTCCAGTGTGAGCTGAGGACTGTCCTTGTGTTAACATGGTACCACCGCTGGGGTTAAGCAGAATCCATGCTTGCCACAGTAAGAACCTAAAGCATCCCAAGGAGAAAGTCAGATAAGGAATAGGTAATAATAGGAAGGAACAAAGAGACGATAAAAGCACAGGTGATGAGGATCATGGAAGAGACCCCAGGGGACATTTAGTCCAGCCTCTTCATTTTACAGGTGAGAAACCTGGGAAACAAAGAGGTTACAGGACTTGCCCTCCACAGGTCACACAAGCAGTAATGATCCAAGGGAAGAATTAAGCCCATGGTCTCATATATATATATGGGGTGCAATGTGTATTTATATTAAAACTCAAAACTCGTGATGTTTTTAAGAACCAGTAAGAACAAAAATCACACTACCAGTTAAAACAGAATAGCTGTATATTAGTGCCATTACCAGCCTACTTCCTTTTCCCTCTTGTACTTGACTTTAAGAGAATAGAAGACACTACCATCAGTAGTTGTCAGAGTTAGTATTAGTGTTGTAGGCTACTAATTTCTGGTCTGAATTACATTACAGAGGAGGGTTTTTTCCTTATTAAAATTCAGATATATCATGTCACTTCCTTTCTTCTTCAGGCACAAAGAAAGTAGTAAAGAATTTGGTGTGCTTCCTTGCTATTAAGATATACTAACAATGTTCTAGATAGGTGATATAGATCAGTTCCTTACCAAGAACTAAATGCATGGTTTGATTTATGCTTACGATTGGATTCCTGCAATTTGAGCTAATGAAATTGACTTTTTTTGTCTCTCACCCTTTATCCCCCCATCCTTCTCTTTGCAAATAGCAATATTGAACCCAGATTGCTGTGGGAGAGGGTAGAGAAGCTGGTGCCGAGGCCTGGCAGTGGTAGCTCCTCAGGTTCAAGTAATTCAGGCTCACAACCAGGGTCCCATCCTGGCTCTCAGAGTGGATCTGGTGAACGTTTCAGAGTGAGATGTACGACTCCCTTTCTCTGTTTTTTCTATTTCTCTACTTTTCTTCTTCCTAAGAAAAGCTTTCATTTTGCTTTTGGGTATTTTTTTAAATCTTGGAGTATTATTTTACGAAAGATTTCTGTACTATTATACTATTATGTCTATACTATTCTATATTATTTTACTAAAGATTTCACTTGGGAAAAAAAAAATTATCATTGAAACTCCCTATGCTATTAAGACAAGCAGAGGGTTAGTTTTATCTCTGTCCTTTTTGAGGCTGTTCCTTATAGAACATGAAAATGTTCTGAGGAATAAAGGCTTAGAGTGAAGGATCAGGGGATTCCTCCTGGTCGAACGTCAGTTTTTGTAGTTCGGGATGAGAAGTGGGAGTGGGGAAGGTCCAGAAAGAACCTAGGTAAGGCTTACCTTAGTACTGTTGTATCTTATTTTGGGGCTGGGGGTGGTAGAGATAATATATTTGAATAATCATAGTCTATGTCTTCCCTCCTCTCCATTTCTGGGATTTGGTCTTGACAGCGTCATCAAAATCAGAAGGTTCGCCATCCCAACGCCATGAAAATGCAGCAAAAAAACCCGAAGAGAAAAAAGAAGTCTTCAGACCTCACAAACCTGCTGTAAGAAAGTTGTATCTAAAATTCTTTTACCGTTTTTTCCCCTCTCTTTGTGAGGTTTTGTGTGCAAAGACTCATGAAGCACAATTGGTGCTGCCTTTTCTACTGAGCCTGTAAAATGGGAGGTGAAGTCCTGGGAGTGTATCAAGCTGGGCATGAAGTGGTTTTAGCTTCACATTTCCTTGTAGTTACCCTTCTAAAAAAGGCGTTGTAAAGTCAGCAAGCATTTATTAAGCACTTACTGTATACTCGACACTGTGCTAAATGCTGGAGATACCAAAAAAAGCAGAAATCATCCCTGCCCCATGATCTCAGGTGACAGAAGAGATAGAGAGCCTGCCTTAAAGTCAGGAAGACTTAGGTTCCAGCTCTGCTACAAATATATCTTAGCTATGTAACCCTAATTTTTCCATAGGTTTGTCTAATCACATCCCCAAAATGTAATTATTTATTGAATTTAAATTGAATTTAAGTCAATTAACTTCTTAGTTCTCTAGGCAACTTGCTAAAGCCTTAAAGTGCAGAGGAAGTGCCCTGGTATTTTCTTTATTGCAGTGAATCACGAGTCTATTCTGTTTCCCTATCTCAGCCTGATAGAGAAACAGGAAATAATTTATGCTTCTGTTATATATTTGCTTTTTATAGCTCTGTTTGCCTTCTTATATAAAATATACATATGTTTGTGGTTTTTTTAAAAATCAAACCTCTAGCATTTAGTGAAGGAATCTAGGAGTTGGGGCAAATTAACCCTTTCATTTATAGGGGAGTTTGAAAAATTATACATCAGGGGCCACTAGGTGGTGCTGTGAATAGAGCACCAACTCGGAGCCAGGAGGACCTGAGTTCAATTTTGGCCTCAGACACTTGACACAGTTACTAGCTGTGTGACCTTGGACAAGTAACTCAACCCCGATTGCCTCACCTCCCCCCTCCAAAAAAAAAAAGAAAAATTTCACATCCGTTTTTTTTAAACAGTGGCATCGTATTCATTCAGCACATAGATGGGGATATGCAAGATTCTTTTTTATGCCAGTGAGGATGAGGAACTTGTTTTGCCTAAAGTTGTATCTCTTCCAGTGCCTGCCTACCTCTATGTTCTGAATATTGCAGGTGCCTAATAAATGTCTCTTATGTTGTATTGAAAAATACTGTGTTCTTTTTAAAAACATACTTATCACTCAGATTCTGCCTTTGACAGATTGGATTCTGGTTGTAACTATCAAGCCTTCGCTACTCTACAGCTCTCACTTAATCAATGAATGGTCAGTGTGGCTGATTACACACTGTGGAAATCAGATTTCTGATTTCTGACTGATTTGTTTTCTGTTCTTTCTTTCATCATGCTTCCTCACACTGTATCCTCCCCATGTGGCTCCACCACGGTGATCCCTCTGACTCAATTAAACCACAATTGTACTGAATGATTCAGGGAGAAGTGGTAAGCACTCTTTATAAAAGCTGAATGACAAATCGACCCTTTTCCTTGATTTTTAAACTTATTCCTTTTCTAGTCTTCTGTACCATCTTTTTTCTCATTTGTAATTATTTTTTGTTCTTTCCAGCTTTAAAAATATGTTTTAGATATTAGAAATTTCTTCCTAATTTTTCCATAGGTTTTTCTAATCACACCCCCCCAAATTTTCTTTATTTATTTAATTTAAGTTGTAATTACTTAATGCCATAAGATTACATTGGGGTTTGGGTATACAGTATGGTTTGTTTTCCCTTTTCCCTGAATCCCTTTTCTTGTGGTTGTAGTAACGAATTTGTGGTAAGTAGCAACAGTTACTAAGTAAGCATATTGAATTCTTAAGCAAATTCGGGCTATGTATTTAGATTTATAAAAGTTATTTCATACAGATTTTAATATAATGACATGAAAACTTCTTATCTATCCTAGAAAAAGGACAGAAAGTTGGATTTGCAGGTCAGTTATGTCAGGTGGAGTTTTTTTTTTTCCTAACTGAGAAATGGGTGTTCTGAATTTTATTCTAGTAGCTAGGGACTTCATATGATATTACTTCCTTCAGATTCTGTTTGGCTACTTGGCTGTTACTTAAATCTGATTTTTTCAGTAGAAACAATGAACCAAAAGAAAAGCCATATTGGTGTGACTTCAGTTAATAAGGAGACATTCTTAATTTTAAGAGGCTAATTCAAAGCTTTGGTTGGTTCTTATCCTTTGTGTTCAAAGAAGATCAAAATGATATTCAAGGTACAGTGTGTCCAAGTGTCGCTGATTGGACAAATAGGATTTTGGAAGGTTCTACCACAGGTTGGGCACAAATAGTCTGTGCGAAGATAGTGAGGGGACTTGAATGTAAATCCTTACTCAGATAGTAACTAGCTTTGTGACTGTGGACAGATCACTTACCTATCTAACCTCAGGTTCCTCATCTCTAAAATGGGATAAATATTACTTGTTCTGCCTGCCTAGTTGGATAGTGATGAGAAGAGTGAATTGTAAACTTTAAAATTGCATAAATGTGATTCACAGGCAAGTTCCTGTCCACATGCTATTCTTGAATTAAGATATCATGTCTAATAAATGCCCTTAAAAAGAGTTCATCCCCATAATAAAAAGATGATAGAGACAATCTAAGTAGATAATTCCATTTCAAACCTGTTGTTTAAAACAGACTACATTGATGTTTTAAAAGTGTGGAAATCTTTTAACTTGACATAGGAGAAAATTACCAAAATAACTTTAACCAGTAAGAAAAGTTGCCTCATGGCTTCCTCCTTCTCTGTTTTTCTCTCCCTCCCTTTGTTTATAATCCTCGGTCATCCTTTTTTCCTCATCCTACCTCTCCCTTCCCATTAGGACTTGACTGCATTGGCCAAGGAACTTCGAGCTGTAGAAGATGTGCGACCTCCTCACAAAGTAACAGACTATTCCTCATCCAGTGAAGATTCTGGGACAACAGATGAAGAAGATGATGATATGGAACAAGAAGGGGCAGATGAATCCACTTCTGGACCAGAGGACACCAGAGCAGTGTCAGTCTTGGGTATATTTTCGAAGAGAGAGAGTGGCTGTGTGTGCATTCATCTATTTGTTTTCTTCTTACGTTGAACTATAGGCATTTTTTAAAAATTGAAAGGCCAACCCTCAGTTTTTCAAGATAAAAGAATTTACAAACTTGGCAGCTCCTTAAAATAATCAAAAGTCCATTCTCTGTATGTATAAATTCCCAACTTATTTTTTTAATTATCACCTCTGCTGGATGGGGAGACACCAGATTGATTTAATTAAATAAAATTTTTAAACCTAAAAATTTGGTTAAAACTAAAACCAATTGCCAGATTGATTTAATCAAAGAAAAAAACGTAATCTAAAATTTTGGTTAAAACCACATTGTAATTTGATTACTAAAGGAAAAGCCACACACCTTTTTTTAGGGGGAGAGCAGAGGTGGGGAGACTTTTTGCTTCTGTATCCTGATGTGATGACTTTGGAAAGAAGATAATAGTTTAAATGGAAATAATCTATCTCTCTGGCTTATGGAAATCTGACTTTTAACTGCGTGTTTGGTTAAACAGATCATCTCTGAATCTGAGCAATGGTGAAACTGAGTCAGTAAAAACGATGATTGTTCACGATGATGTAGAAAGTGAACCTGCCATGACCCCATCGAAAGAGGGCACCTTAATCGTCCGCCAGGTACTGTCTTCTCTTCTGACTCGACAGATCATAGTTTTTTTTCTGTTAGTCATTAACCCACTCGCTCATTCACTCATGCTGCTGTTTCTACATTTTATCTGTTGTCCATGGTAATAAGGCACAGAGGGTAGGAGAGTGGTTTGGGGACTCTAGATACAGGTGTGTGGTGCATGCAGAGAAAACAGTAGCCTTCCACCTCACATTGCTGCCCTTTGCATGTCCGTCAGTGGTTCTCATCCAAGCACTTGTGCTGAGTCTCTCATAGTCTGTGTCTAGAAAGTAGAAAAGCTACAGGTGTTAAGAGGGTGCCCAGAATAGGAAAACAGATCTTGTTTCTGTAGCAGAGTAACATACTGGTTCTGAGGAGGACACTCAGCTGAACATCTCTCAGGCTTCAGGGGTGAACATGTCCCTGGGACAAGCTAGATTAAAAACACTGAGACAGGTGGGTAAACACATTATAGGGCGAGCCTCAGAGAGTGTGACAGGTTGCAGATTTCAGGGGGTCATGAGGTCTCTCTTTTATGTTTCAAAATGTTAGTGCTCTTATATTTGTTGCATATTTAAATAACTCTTTTTGTGTCTTTGAGATCTCACAGACTTTCTGTTTGTGTTCCTGAGTTTTTATACCTGACTATTCATGATCAATGACAAACTTATGCTCACTGCTTAAATAGCTAGAATGGGTCCCTCCCCCCTCAAAAAAAAGGCGATTTGCATTTGGGTGTGTTTCAAGGTACAGCAGCCTAGTGAAGAGGGGAGAGAAAAGAGAAACAAAGGAAAGTAAGTTCTTCAGTTTTGGATTGGCAGATGCCTAAAAGACATAATTGTTTTGGTAACAGGATGACCTAGCAGGGATAGGAGATTAAACAGTCAAGTTGTGCTGGCCAGAGGAGGTATCTTGATTTCTGTTGGCTCAACATACACCAACTCTCACCTCGGGCATCTAGTAAAGGAATCATCAGAAACTGGGGCAAAATTAACCCTCACTTAGCCCTTTCATTTATAGGGAAGTTTGAAAAATTACACAGCGCTTTCAAAAAGAAAAAGGAACTAAGAGTCATTAGGGTCATAGGCAATTGCAGCAGCACTTGAGCAAGACAAGTGTGCCTGTTTTTTCTACAGAGTACAGTTGACCAAAAGCGTGCCAGCCACCATGAGAGCAATGGCTTTGCCGGTCGCATTCACCTCTTGCCAGATCTCTTACAGCAAAGCCATTCCTCCTCCACTTCCTCCACCTCCTCCTCCCCATCCTCCAGCCAGCCGACACCCACCATGTCCCCACAGACACCCCAGGACAAGCTCACTCCTAATGAGGTATGTCTCTGCACCACAGCTGGCTGCTTTCATAGGGTTAGACCAAATACTGCCTTGTGGCTAGTTTGCAGAAGAAGTCTTGCCAAGTCCCCTCCTCCCCACCCCCCACCCTCATCCCCTTCCCTATCCTGCTTTATTCTATCACCTTCCCCTTCTCCTCAAACCAAGTAACATGTTTCAGATCTGCATACAAACCCCTTAACCCTAGCTCAGTTCCTTCCCCCCCCCAAAAAAAAAAAAACTTGCCAGTTCACTGTTTTTACTTCTCTATAGTTAGTTTAGTTGCATGGCTTTCTTTATATTCAGTTAAAAAAAATCTAAACTAAACTAGTTGCTGTGTATTCAGACCCATTTTATATTTGGAATGCTTGGGGGCAGATGTATTTTTGATCATTTGAGGAGTTTGCCCTCTTCATTTTATAATAAATGAATAAACTATGATGAAACTTGGTTAAGTAGACTTACCTTACCTAGGGAGATATAGGCTTTGTAGCAGGAGACCTTTCAAAGCAGGCTGCCTCTTTCTGAGGCTAGCCAGGTTATAAAGGGGTTTTGTTCTTAGAATTCACAGCTGCTTAGAGTTTGCAAGATGCCAAATTCTAAGGGAGTTTGGCTTCTAGAATGACTTCCTGAGGGAGCCTAGAGCAGTGGTCTTTGTGTGGTTTCTTTTTTTCTTTTTTCTTTTTTTTCTGCTGTACTCTGGAGGTTCTCTTTGCTCTGAGGGCTTGACTATGGTGCTCTGGGTGCTCATTGGAATGAATCTGTGGTCTCTTGAATGGGGAAGAAGGTGTTATGTGGCTAGAATGCAGTTTCATTTCTAAGTTTAAGGGGGAAGAGGGAACCCTTATGAATAACATTTCCATAGCCACCCAGTACCTGGGCAAGTTTTCTTAGATTTCTTTGTATGGATATGTGGAAATATGAGTGAAGTTGGTTTCTAAAAGGTAAGATATAAATGTAAATTTAGTCAGCTTTGGAAAAACAAAACCAGTTTAATATCCCATTTTCCGTTGCACATATCTCCTGTGTTTGGAAAGTGAGCAGAGATAGGTGCACAATCCTTAGTCATATCAGACAGATAAGTAAGCGGCTGTTTCTGGTGATAGACGAGAATAATCAGTGGCAGAGAGTCAGATTCTCTACCCGGCTGTATTGTGAGCACCCAGTTAAGAGACTGGTCAATTCTACCCAAGGAGACCATGGCAGTTTTAGGTAATGGGCATGCTACCAGCAGTAGAATATGTAAGTGGGTCCAGTGGGAGCATAGTAGACGTAGGTGGTCTATGGATTGTAGCACAATAGAGATGTGACACTCAGACACCCATCCCTGTATTCAAAATGGTATAAGGCAATTTGAGCAAACTCTTTCCTTTGTTCTACAGTGGCACCTCATCTACACTCACATTCCTCCTTTATAAATATATATCTTAAACTTTGTGCCATTTTGCTCTAATGTGTGATGTTATCACTATAACCCTTAACTCACTAAACTGGCAAGTTTATTTTATTTTTCTGTTTGTTCTGTTTTTAATTGTCATTCCATTTCCACTTAACAATTTGTTTCACTATTCTTCTCTGTTTTTTTATGTATTAAGTTACACTATTTAAACACCAATGATTTTTTTTAATTAAAAAAAATCACCCTGGTGGTCCTTATTTCACCATTTGCACTTTTCACATTAACAAGCCCTTGTTTAATATACAAATCTAATATAATAATTCATACGTTATAATGTTGAATTAGCCTGCTGCAGCTTTCTGGCAAGAGGCTCAGTTTAAAATGAAAGAATGTATAATATAAATGAGTATAATTGAATGCTGAAATTTATTAAGTCCGAGGAGGAGCAGATACCATATCCTAGACGGATTTGATTTTGTTGTGCAGAAAACTGAATTCATTATTTGGTGAATCAAGTTCCATTTCAGAGACATGAGTATCTTTTTGACAGTTTCAGTTAGAAATCTTTAACCCCTGACCCACCCCCAAACACCTAAGAGAATGAAGTACATTCTGGTAGTGCTAGCTGGTAACAGTATCATAAGTGAATTATTATTCCTCTGTCTTGGAAAAGGAGGATGGTCCTTCAGATCATTCCTGGCAAAATAGCCCATTTCTCCAGCACTCCCTTTGAGATCTGCGCTAAGATGGAGACTATGGCAGTGAAAGGGTTGTGCGTGGAGTGTGCACGGAGTGTCGTCTCATTGGCACGTTTTTTGGGAGATTCTGGAAGAAGGGGTAGGGGCTTTGTACTGTTGAAACAGCGCAGTTCAGGAGTGGTTTGAAAAATGTTAATTGTTATCATTCTTGTTGATTGTCATTTATATTAATAAAGTTGAAATTTACATTGCAGACTCAGTCCGCTAGTAACACACTCCAGAAACACAAATCTTCCTCCTCCTTTACACCTTTTATAGACCCCAGATTACTACAGATTTCTCCATCTAGTGGGACAACAGTGACTTCTGTGGGTAAGTAAAAGCGACAGCAAGAAAGCCACTGAAAAGTAGGGTTTTGGCACCTTGAATTGGTTATCCTTGAACTTAGCTGAGTCCTGAAGTGGGGATTGCTAACGAGGGGCAGCAGTTTGGATGCAAAGAATGTTCTCATCATGCTTGCATTATTTGATTTGCAGTGACCTGCATAGTTTTATTTCCTTTTTCCATTTGCATTCCTTACAAATTTAGACATTTCTTTCCTTAATGAAGTATCGGCTGTTTACATGTGGATGTCTTTCTTAAATTAAGGTAGAGCAATTCTGAACTCATTTTAGAGATTAATTTTAAATGTACTTACTCTGTTTCAGTGGGATTTTCTAGTGAAGCAATGAGATGTGAAGCAATAAGGCAAGATCCCACCCGAAAGGGATCAGTTGTCAATGTGAACCCTACAAATACTCGACCACAGAGTGATACCCCGGAGATTCGTAAATACAAGAAGAGGTTTAATTCTGAAATCTTATGTGCTGCCTTATGGGGTAGGTGGTCTTGTGTCTTCTTCCCTTCCTTTCTGTACCTTCCTCTGCCTAAGTGCACAGTGCCCTTGGATGGACTTTTATTTAGGGATACCTATAAGGGTTCAAATTCTGTAGCCATCCAGTCCTAATAAGGGTCAGATGTGGTTTACTTTCCTGACGTCTCTTCCAGTTAGGTGCTGGGCCACTTCTCTATGGGCCATGTCTATTGGGTCTCTGTAGACAGAACAGAAGTTATATGTATCTAGTTGTTTATCTGTATTCTTTTGTATTCCCTTTGGGAAATATGGGTAATAACTTTTCACAGTGGTTTATGTTATGAAAAACTATGAATGTTTATGTATTTTAAGTTTTTTTCTGTATTCTATATCTGTTTTAATATAATGCATATTTTCAGATCTGATCTTCTCAGCTACAGCTACCCATGTATTGTTATCCTCTTTTAATAGGTAAAGAATCTGAAACTTAGAGTTTAAGTAACTTATCCAGGTTTCAGAAAGCTAGTAAATGGCAGATCTGGGCTATGACCAGAGTCTTCTAAAACTCAGGACATTGTTCTTGCTGCTACAAGATTTAGAAATGTTGTTTTGAAGTTAAGTGGATTATCTAAGTTCTTCACACATTCTGTCAACAGAGAAGTGGGACTAATACTTGAGGCCATTCAGGACTGAATTTACAGATAAGTTTCATCTGTACATAAGTATTAAATCTAGAAAAGAGATGAACTCTCCCAAGGAAAGAGTCTCAGATAGGGAAGAGAAGAGAATTTGGGACCTGAGCTTTAAGAATTACTTTAAATTTGAGGAAGGGAAGAAGGAGTGATTTAAGAAAATTGTTCAATTATCAGAGACATACAGTGAGGAGAGAGTTTCAAGAAAGGCTGTGGGATCAGTAAGCTCAGCTGTTTCAAGGAGGTAAACCAGTCATTCAGAAAGCATTTAGTTTTTGTTGTTGTCATTGTTCATTCATTTGCTGTGGTATCTAACTCTTGGTGACCCCATTGGGGGTTTTCTTGGCAGAGATACTGGAGTAGTTTGTTATTTCCTTCTCCAGCTCATTTTACAGATGAGGAAACTGAGGCAGACAGGGCTAAGTGACTTGGGTCATACAGCTAGCACCTGTCTGAGGTCAGATTTAAAGTTGGGAACATGAGTCTTTCTGATTCCATGATAACACCTGTTGTGTGCTAAGTGCTGTACACATACCTCCTTCAATCCTGAAAACAGTCCTAGGAGGTGGGTGCTATGATTATTTTTTTTTATGAGGAAGATTTTACATATGAGGAAGATAAGAGTATGTGTCATGTATCTGAGACACAGAGAAAGGCAAAAACAATCCTTATCCTTAATGAACTTATTTTAATGGGATAGACAATATAAATAAATATGTAAATAGATACAGTTGATACATGTACCAAGTAAATGGGAAAGAAAGATGGATGGATGATATGGTTAATTCTTCCCTATGGCAGTGTGGAGGATGGATTGCAGTGGACAGAGATTTGAGATGGTAGGATTAATTAGAAAACAGTTGCCACAGGGGGCGGAGCCAAGATGGTGGTATAGCAGCAGCAACATATCGCAGCTCGCACATAGCCATCCCAAAATATCCATAAAATAGGACTCTAAATCAATGCTAGAACTTTAAAACGCACACAAAGATACTTCCCACTAAAGTCAGCTTGGCTACGAGGAACCATATCAGCACTGCAAACCAAAACCAGCCTGGCCTGAAGCCGCGGCTGTGCCCCGTGGGCGGCTGGATGGGAGGAGCAGAGGAGCCTCTCTGGTGAGCGGATTAGCGGCAGCTGCGAGCAACATTCAGAACTAGGTCAGTGGGGCTTGCAATCGGGGGAGAAAAGCATCCGGCCAAAAGGCCTCCAGAGCGGAAAAGTGAAAGGCAGAGGTTTTGCACCCGCCTCCACGTTGCAGCTTCCCGCCCGCGGC
>CM053591.1:26934601-26956722 GCA_028646515.1 Pseudochirops corinnae | reverse complement strand
AATAAGAGATTTCATAAAGTTAGAAGCAACAGGATTTAGTAGCTTTCTTTGATAAGTGGGGTTAATGAGAGTCAAGAATCAAGGATTCCTTAGATTATGGAGTCTGGAGAATTTGGAGTGAAGAGGGGCCATTCCTGGTAACCTCTGAAAGCATGCTTGAGTGAAGATCATATATTGCACTAGGCTGACATGTGAGGAGATGGAAGCAGTGTGATGTATACTAAAATTTCCTCTCTATCATCCCTCTCTCCCCCACCTTGTTGGTGAAAGAAAGGAAACTTATAGAATGGTAACTAGAGAAAGGATTGGGAGTTAACGTAGAGCTTTTAATTCCCCTACCCCCAAACATCTTTAAAATCATAGAAGGAAATTCCTAGAGTTGGAGAGTTCTATGGTGTTAGAAAGCAATGGAGTCTAGAATTGGTGATCTAAAACAGGAGAGAAGACTTGTCTTTTTTTTCTTTTTTTTTTTTTGAGGGAGGGAAGGCAAGGCAATTGGGGTTAAGTGACTTGTCCAAGGTCACACGGCTAGTTAAAGTGTTAAGTGTCCGAGGCCAGATTTGAATTCAGATTCTCCTGACTCTAGAACCAGTGCTGTATTCACTGCACCACATAGCTGCCCCAAGACTTTTCTTTTGATACCAAGGGAAGGATGAAAGACTAGATACGATATTTAACATGTTGAGATTTTTTTAAAAGATGAAGTTGAGGAAGTTTGTTTAGAGAGACTTTAATATTTCTAGTAAAATATGAGGCAAGAACCCTCTCATGGAGAGGGAACAACAATCACTGGCATGAGAAAAAAGTCTAGGTGAGCCATAAAGGGGAGTGATTTTCACTGTAAGGTTTTAAGAGGATTTTATCTATGATGATAAAACTAATAAATAATAACTAGCATTTAAGCATTTGCAATGACCAGATAGATAACACAGTGGATAGTGTGCCACACCTGGAGTCTAGAAGACCTGGGTTCAGATCCAGCCTTAGACACTTACTAGCTGTGTGACCTTGGGAAGTCACTTAACCCTGCTTGCCTCAGTTTCCTCATCTGTAAAATGAGTTGGAAAAGGAAAAGCATTCCAGGATCTCTTTGCCAAGAAAATCCTCAAATTGGACATGACTGAAAAAACTTAACAGCAGCATGCACTTGCAAAGATCTCTGTAAATATAATCCCGTTTTATCTTCACAACTCTAGCAAGTGGGTACTAGTATGTTCCCCCATTTTACAGGTGGGGGAACTGAGGCAGAGTAAGTGACTTGCCCAGAGTCATACACCTAGTTAGTGACTGAGGCTGGATTAGAACTCAAGTCTTGACTTTTTAATCCATCAGTCTATCTTCTGTACCACCTCACCTCTAACGCGATTTCATCCATATGGATAATCTCCTTTTTTGGCGATCACAACCTCTACGTATTTTAGCACAATTTTATCAACTGAGCCTGACAAAAAAACTAATCACAGGAAGGCCTCAGAGCCTCTCTGAAATTAAATAGATTGGTCCTTAGATGACAGATACTAAGTCCCATTGCCCAAGGCTCTCCTAGACACCCTTCCAGTTTGACTGGATGTGCCAGAAATTGGACTGCCCCGTCCCAGTCTTTGAGATTACAGTGTTGCCTCCTTACTGAGGACACTGGCGTAATGGTAAGAAGGCTTTAGTGGAGGGGCCTGGGAGGTAGCAGAGGACATGGGAAGGAGCGCGCGCTGTCTCTGGAGTCAGTGGCAAGCCATTTTAACTGTTAAACTAACAGTTTTCTAATCTATAAAATGAAGGCATTGGACTAGATGTAGCTACCAACAACCCTTTTAACTCTGTGAATCCTGTGGAGGATAAATATATTACATAAATGAATTTAATTCATGATGGTTTTTGGACAGTCAGTGATATCTTCCTCCTTGTTGTTGTTAAGATATTTCAGTCATGTCTGTCTCTGTATGACCCCCTTTGGGGTTTTCTTGGTGAAGATACGGGAGTGGTTTACCATTTCCTTCTCCAGCTCATTTTACAGTTGAGGAAACTGAGGCAAATGGGTCTAAGTGTCTTGCCCAGGGTCACGAAGCTGGTAAGTGTCTAAGGCCAGATTTGAACTCAAAAAGACGACTCTAGGCCTGGTACTCTATCCACTGTGCCACCCAACAGCATACATTTTTCTCTTACTGCTAATTATATATTTGAGTGCTAAACATTTCAAAGAATTCTTAAAGTTTAAAAAGGGCAAAATATTAATTGCTAGCCAGATATATAAAGATGATTCAAAGTGTCTGCTACTTTACTTTGGAATATTACTCTAAAGTCCAACTCATTTTAATTTAAAACTGCTGACTAGTTCATCACTAGTTCTACTACATTACGTACTGTACTAAATACTTTACAATTACTATATCATTTTATTCTCAGCAACCCAAGGAGTTAGTTGCTATTTTGATACCTATTTTATAGTCGAGGAAACTGAGGCAGATAGAAGTTAAGTAAATTGTTCAACATCACAAAGGACATCTGAGGCTGGATTTGAACTTAGGTCTTCTTTACTACAGGCCCGTCATTTATCCACTATATCAGCCAGCTGCCTTCTTGTAAACATTTGTTTTTCTGTCTTACACAGCATCTTTCTCTTTTATTTTGTAGTACTTTGAATTAATTTCTGTGGGGTTTTGTTTTGTTTTTTAAATTCTTAAACAGGGCAAAGGTTTTTGAAGAGTTAACTATGAAGATAACGTAGAACTTAGTATCAAAAGCTTCCATTTATTTGAAGTGCTAGTGGTGGGTTTTAGAGGATTATTTTTTAAGTTTTTTCTTTAAAATCTTGTTTCTTTTTGCTCTCAAAAATTTGGCCAGAATATTGCAATTTCCAGCTTAATAAAAGCTTAAGTTGTATTATTTATGGCCACAAAATGAGTCCTTCAGCATAGAAAGGAATACAGTGGAAAAATGACTCATCTAACATCTTTATACTCTGAAGGAAATAAAATGATCAAATGAGGTTCTTCAAGTTGGACAGATTTGGGATATTAATAAAGTACACAGGATATATGCAAAATGGAATCACTGAAGTTCAGTGGCTTTGGGGGAGTAGAATATTTCGGACATCTTCAGAAGTAAAATATTAACCAATTAGTGATAGCGTGCAGTCCAAGTACTTATTGTGAAGAAAGCGTACCTTCCCATGGATAAGAAATGTCTCTTACCCGTAATTTCTACAGATTAATGACACCTGATACCTATCTGTTCTCTAGAAGCACTCCCAGGATCTCTGATTCTGCATTATTGTATAATGGGAGAATTAATACTAATCTGAAATTTAGTTATTTTTAGGAACCAACAGAGCCATTCTGACTCCTGATTGAGTCTTCTTTTCTGAGTTAATGTCAATTAACATTTATTAAACGCTAGTTGTATGTGCCAGGAACTGTGCCTAGTGGTAGGGATACAAAGAAAGGCAAAAGATATTCCCTGCCCTCAAGGAGACCACAGTCTAATGAGAGAAGATAACATAAAAAGAAGCTAAAAAGCAAGCAGGGTGAGGGGGCCAGGAGTGGCCATGGGTTATAATAAGTCCTTCACCTGGGTTGGGAAATGATCTGAGGAGGTATGAATTACAGAGTTGAATTCATCTTGATGAGTTTCTGTAGCTCACGAAATCCTGGAGATCAGCCAGATGTGGAAATGATCAAGTGAATTCTGTTGGTGTTCTACTTAAATGCTGGAAGATCTGGGTGGGGTTCTGCAATGTCCAACCTCTATGTCTCCAATCAGAGGGAGGGAGGAGCCCCAGGGGCAAAAGGTGCTGAGGATGTGTAGGTTTCAGAGTTGAGTTCATCTCAGTAGATCAACTGGGTGGGAATTTTCAAGTCATTTAATTTTATTTTTAGAATAAAAGCGCATGGAAGAAAAGTTCAGGAAACATGCTTCCTCATCCTTTCTATCCTCAAACACTACTTCATATGTACTCTTAACACCTGAACAAACATCACACTGGGCATATACCATGTGCTGGGTTTAGGTGCAGTGAGATTCTGAGCACTATTGATTCCTGACTTCCATTTAAAGAGTTTGCAGATTATTTCAGCAAAGAACACATGCACACATACTAACTTTAAAGAGAAGAAAGCATATTTCACAATGTGTGGCACAGATTATTAAATATCCTTTAAACTATCAAACAGCTCTGGATAGATGGTTGTGTTCATGCATGGTAATAACGGAGGAAAATAATGAAAATAATAACAGCAAGAAATAGCTCATATTTATATAACTGTCGCTAGGTGCCAGGCAGGGTGCTATTATCTAATTTGTTATTATCTCTATCCTCACAAGCTGAGGAGTTAGGAGCTGTTATTATCCCTACTTTACTGTTGAGAAAACTGAGGCAATCAGAGGTTAAGGGACTTTCCCAGAAACACATAACTAGTGAGCGTCTGAGGCCACATTTGAACTTAGATCTTCCTAACTTTGGGCCCTGCTCTTTCTACTGTATCATGTAGCTGCTCATTAAAAAGTAGGTTGAGGCATATTTTGTTGTTGAGTCATTTCTTCAGGCATATCCAACTCTTCATGACTCATTCTGAGGTTTTCTTGGCAAAAATACTAGAGTGGTCAAGCCATTTCCTTCTTCAGCTCATTTTACGGATGAGGAAACTGAGGCAAATAGGGTTAAATGACTTGCCCAGGGTCAAACAATTAGTAAGTGTCTGAGGCCAGATTTGAACCCAGGAAGATGAGTCTTAAGAAAGACTCAATTCTGTATTGGGGTGGTGGGTAGGGGAAAGATAGGGAGAAAATTTGTAACTCAAAATCTCGTGGAAATGAGTGATGTAAACAAGAAAATAAATTAATTAATTAAAAAAAAGACTCAGTTCAAGGTCTGGCACTCTTATCTACTATACAACCTAGCTGCCTCATATTAGAGAGCCTTGAATGTCAGACTAATGCATTCCTATAGGCAATAAAGAATCTTGGAAAGGTTGTGGCATGATGCAAAAATGTTTCAGGAAGATTAATCTGGTGGTATTGTAGGGTAGATGAGAGTGGGGACAGAGGTAAAAGATTGGAAGTTCAGTTGAGAGCCTGGCCTGTTGCAGTAATTCAGAAGTGAGACATTAGGGGTCTTAATTTAGGGTGGAAGCAACAGAAATAGAAAGGAGTGGTGTGTGAGAGATTTCAAAGGATTAATCAGGCTTGTCACTACTGCCAGGCAAATCTTCCTAAAATATTTGGTTTTGTAAGAACTGTTTTAAAAAAAAAAAAGAACAATTAATTGAAGGTTGATGGCCAAAGGAGGAAGTAAAACAGGACATTGTTTAAAGGGAGCAGAGGTAAAAATAGAGGGATATTTTTTTGTTTATTTATTTGTTTTAAGGTTTGAGAAACCTGTACGGATATGTAGGTTTAGGGGAAGAAACCAGTGGAGAGGGAGAGGTGGAAGATAGAACAGAAAACAGGTAAAATTGAGATCTAAGAAGAGGCAGGAGGTTATTGGAATTTCTGTCTTCTATATATCATGAGAGAGTTTGCCAGCACCTTCTTGTCCCTAACCTCTTTGTGGCATTGCTGTTTTTTAAAACCTGAATCAATTGATGTAGACATGTTTTATAGCCAGATTAATTTATTTCTGAATGAGTAAGCTTTTCTTCTCCATGCTCTTCATATTCACATCCCTCCTGTCCCATAAAACAAACAGAAAAACCTCCAGACTTTATAATTAAGACAGTCATTCTAGGGATATGTAAGTAAATGAAGACGAATTATCTTTTTTGGTTTAGCAGGTATTTGTCGTAGTGAAATGAATACCTGTTGGGTGGTGTTAGAAGGTTTTGCTTGACCAGGTCCAGAGAGCATGCTATACTAAATCTAACTTTTTGTTTCTTTTTAACAGGAGTGAATTTGTTAGTGGGTACAGAGAGTGGTTTGATGTTGCTGGATAGAAGTGGCCAAGGAAAGGTATATCCTCTGATCAACCGAAGGCGGTTCCAGCAGATGGATGTCCTGGAAGGCTTGAACGTGTTGGTGACAATATCTGGTAAAGGGTCTTTTGCGTCATTTATTTATCATGGTTCTTTCTGTGGCAAAAGTGTGTGAAGTTGTTAAATGCTGAAAAAGAAATATATCTTGCCCTGTTTGTATAAAATATTTGTGTATGTCTCTGTGTGTAAAAATCTGAGAAAATCTACACTGATTGAAAAAAAAAATCTTAAAATTTGGTCATTTTTTCTTTTGTTACATAGCTACAAAGTATGGGTCTTAGGAGTTTCATTTTCCAATTCACACACACAAAAGGTAAAATTTCATTTTTCTGGGACTTTACTTTGAGGAGGGGAATCCGTTAGGTTCTCACTTTTAGGTAAAGTACTCTTTACATATAGTTATTACAGGTTTGGTTTTCTGCTTTCACAGCCCACAATTAGATTTTTGTTGTTGATTTGTTTTAAAGTAGAAAAAGGGTATGAGAAGAGTGTCATTGCAGATAGAGGCTGGCATAATTCTATCAGCAAGTAGCAGCTGGCATCCCAGAAGCAAGAAAGGAGAAACTATAAAAAGCCTCTGTGGTAACTCTAAAAATGCAGTCTGGATCTATTTAGAAAAATAGAATGTCAGAGTTAGAAAGATCTGTAGAGTCCCATCTGTCATGGAGAGTAACAGCCCTCTCTACCAGGGCAGCTTCTGATGTGATCAATGTATTTTGAGACAGCAAAATAATTGAGGGGCGGCTAGGTGGCACAGTGAATAGAGCACTGACTCTGGAGTCAGGAGGACCTGAGTTCAAATGTGACCTCAGACACTTGAAACACTTACTAGCTGTGTAACCTTGGGCAAGTCAATTAACCCCAATTGCCTTGCCTTCCTCCAAAAAAAGAAAAATTTGTGGTATTAAGTCATCAGGAAAAGGTTGTTTTGTTCAGTATATTCACTTTGCAGGGGTATGGAAATTAGTAATAATTATACATGTTTATCTTAAAAAATGGTTAACATTTTAAAGATTTTGGTCATTAAATTTCTAGGTTTCCTGAAAAATACACTCACCTCATTCCTGATGAGTCATCTGTGCCACAGCTATCGTTCAGCAGAGTGGGGAAGAGTACTGAAGTACTCAAGTGATAGATATTAAATTTCTCATATGGTTTTAACCTGTGACTGTGACTACTTCAAGAGTAGTCTTTAGAACCATGCTTTTTTAGATGATGAAAATCCCAACTAAAGCCGTCAATGTGTACTAGATTATTAAGCATTTAAAGTGTTTATATTTTGTACACTTTAAACAAATATCTTATATAACTGCCTAAACATTTCATTATGTTTTATGTACCTAAAAATTCGGCTTTTCAATGAAAAAACAATCAGCTTTATCTAATATAATCCCAAATTGGGTGAAAGTATAGCAAGTAAGTCACTTTGCCAGAACAATGTTGTAATTCAGTAGTTAACGCTTTTCTTAAGAAGCTACCATTAAAAACCATTTATGGCATTTTAAAAATTGTTCCATACATAGTGAAATCCATATTTTCTACATGCATACATAGATATACACCCCATTTGTATATATAATTTCATTCATTAATACATACCTATACATGTTTCATACTTCTGCGTATGTATATATATATATATATATGTACACAGACACACACATACATACATATAAAAACAGCCATACTTAATTATTAGTGTCAAGAACATCAGATCTTTGGACTCTTGATAGGATAACAAATGGAGTTTTGGGTCACTTAAAAATCTTGCCTCTCTTTTAAAAACTTTTTTTTTTAGTTTCTATTAAGAAATTACCATGGTACTTAATTGATTATTCTTTTAAGTTTGATCTAGATCCATTCCCTTTATATGCCAAAAAATGTGTACGATTTGAGATCCTAATAAATCTAACCAGTTAATCCGTTACCATGTTTATAAATTGAAATTCACACATGGCTACAAAATAATTTGTGGTCCCTAGGCATTTAGCTAAGGCGCACCTCTTCAGTGAGAAGGCAGACTTATAAATTTGGCATAGAAAAAATTGGTTTTGACAGTGTTTGGAAGGGCCCTTGATGCTGTTTTCTCATAGTCCTAAAGTTTTCTAGAAACAGTCACTCGTCCAAGAAATAAAAATCTCTCTTCAGAAACATATAATGAAGTCTTTTTATTAGGGGTAAAAAAAATGAATACTTTTAGAAGGCCTGTTGGACTTTTTTTTAAAAGGGATTTTTTTTTCTTTAGAATATGACATTCTTAGTTTTTTCAGATATGTAAAATCTACTGCCCTACCTTTATATACAGTTTCTCCCAATAATTAAATTCTGAAATAAACTTATTACAATAGCATGGAAACTGCTATTTAAACTGCTTGATCATTCAGTTGAATGTATATGGTTAGCCAATTTAAATAAAAGAAAGACATTATATACTTATACTCTGTTTTGTGTAGAAATCTGATCACTCCTACTAGAAGGCAAGAACCAAGTCTCTTGGCTTATTTTGTCTCTCTCCTACCATGCGTTCTTTTTTTTTTCTTGGGGGGGAGGGCATTTGGGGTTAAGTGACTTCCCCAAGGTCCCATGCTAGTTTTTTTTGTGTGTGTGTTAAATGTCTGAGGCTGGATTTGAACTCAGGTCCTCCTGACTCCAGGGCCGGTGCTTGTTCACTGCACCACCTAGCCGCCCCCCTACCATGCATTCTTAGAACAGTGTATGCCCCTGGTATATATTTGTTAATTATTTTTGAAATGGATGAATAAACTGAAGTTTGAAAAATGAGAAAACTAAAATGATTCTTAGCATTTATCTGGATTTACCTCCAAAACCTAATTCAGTCTGGCAGTATTGTATGCTGTATTGGAGGCAGGTTTTTTACTGTGGTTACATGTGAATCCAAGGCCTCCTTCTTTTTGAGGAAATACACAAAGAAGATGCCTCTGAACTTTTGATTCCGTCCTTTTACTCTCCGTTCTGATAGAATAATCCATTTCCAAGTCATTTTTAAAAACACAGCCATATTGTTAAATTTTGGTGTTATATGAAGATACAGCTTGCGTTCTTTCTCTAGAATCTATGGACATGTGGTCATACGTATGTCACATTTTGAATAAGGCAAAAATTAACATCATGCTTTTTTAAAAGAGCTTAAAAATCTACTTACCATCTAACTTTCATAGATGAAGAAGTTGAGTCTGAGACAGGTGAGGAGACTTAGCCCAAATCACACATCTGGCAAATATTGGTACTTTATTTTTTTGAACTGTTTCTAGTTTATTGGTCTCACATATGTATGTATCAGTCATGAGTATTCTCTGTTTTGAAATACTCCTTGAAAATTTCTCCACAAACACCATGTTGTATCTCCTGATTTTGGAGGGTGTTCAGAGTTCAGTCTGAACTTTGGGTTGAAATAAAGACGTGTACATTTGTTTTCCACTGCCAAGGGAACCTTATCAAATTTCTTTTAGACTCATTTAGGGGGAATAACACTAGCAAACACTGCTCAGCACTGAAGTACGTTGTGGGTGATCTTCCTATGCTATGGAAACAACTATTAGAAGGTATTAGTATCGTTCTCAAAGGTTAATATGGTACCCTTCTTGAGGACCTGTAATCGGAATGGAGCAGTAGTTTCCCATGTACCTCAACAGTAAAAATAGTGTCACATTTAATTCTAAGTCTTCTTTTAACTTACCTGTTACTGACAGAATTTGATGTTGACAATTTTTTCTAACTTGAATTTTTTTTTCTAGGTAAGAAAAATAAATTACGAGTCTACTACTTGTCTTGGCTAAGGAATAAAATACTTCATAATGATCCCGAAGTCGAGAAGAAACAGGGATGGACAACTGTAGGTGATTTAGAAGGATGTGTGCACTACAAAGTTGGTAAGTTCTGGGAGGTGTTTTCTCCCTCTTCTTTCCTTGTGTACCCCAGTTTTCACTAATGCTGTTTGATGTTGATTTCTTCTAAACTCTGCTGCCTTTTCGCAGAAAGTGTGTGTTCATGATGAAGTAATTCAGTCTGTACTTTAGGGCTTGTAGCACAAGCTCAGGTTCAGAGTGTCAGGGACATTCTGGTTTGTTGGGGCCAGACTGTGACTAGATTGAAAGTTTTAATTGTTAATGATTCTGACCCATATCCAAAGTGCTCCTGGTTCTTTGTCTTTTTCAATCTTTTTTTTCTGTTTTCCAGACACCAGTTTTAACACTTCACATCAGGACTGTTAGAACAGCCTTCAGTCTCTTCAGACTCTTACCTTGCGTTCAAATGTCCTTTCCCTTCTTGCCAATATATATCTTTGTCCTCTTTCAAGATTTTACTTAAAATAACTTCTTTCTGGAAACTTTCCTTAATTTAACCTAACGCTATTTAGGGGAAAACAAATCACACATGTATTCTCATATGCATGTGCATATTTGTGTGTGTGATTTTTTTTTTTTTAACTAGACCAGAGGTGGGCTCAAGGCCACATGTGGCCCTCTAGGTCCTCAGGTGTGACTCTTTGACTGAATCCAACTTCACAGAACAAATCTTCTTAAGAAAAAGATTTGTTCTATGTGACTTGGACTCAGGCATAGAGGTCCAAGGACCTAGAAGGCCACATGTGGCCTCAAGGTTGCAGGTTCCCCACCCCTGAACTAGACCCATTCAGGAACTTTTTCCTACCAACATAGGCTAGTAACTGCTCAGTAAAGTCTTAGAGAGTTTACCTGGGGCTGAGAATCTTCATGACTTGCCCAGTGCCCCACAGCCACATGCCTCAGAGGAAGAACTTAAACCTGAGGCTTGTGGCTTTCTGTCCAGTATGAAACATCTCACATTTTGTAGTAGTAGTAGTCATAAAAGAAGGAGGAGAAGAAACTGTTAAAGTTTGCAGGACATATATTATCTCTTTTGAACTTCTTTAATCTTGTGAAGTGGTACCGTTTGCAGATGAGGCTGCAAGGAATTAATTGATTTATCCAAGATCATGTAACCAGTTAATAGCACAAAACCTAAAACCCAAATCTCCTGGCTCTTAGACCATTATGTTTTGCCTGTACACCATAGCTGCCCAGATCTTTAAATCTCGTTGTGTTGTACATAGTCTAATTTTTAGACTCTATTAATGTATTATTGAATGTTCCTATGGGACATTAAACTAAACAAAAGCAGGCACACTTATCTTCAGTAAATATCTCATCTTGCCTATAGGTATGTAGTTTTTCAGCCGTCTCCAGCTCCTCATGACCCCATTTGAGATTTTCTTGGCAAAGATACTGGAATGGTTTGCTGTTTCCTTCTCCAGCTCATTTATAGATGAGGAAACTGAGGCAAACAAAGTTAAGTGACTTGGCCCAAGGTCTCACAGCTATTCTGTGTCTGAGGTCAGATTTGAACTCTTCTTGACATCACACCCAGTTCCCACCTTGCTGCCCCAGAATAGTGCTTGCCTATTATACTGTTCTGCAATTTTTTATTAGGACTAAAGCTGTGATTTTGGGAGCCTTCATTGAAGAAACTCTTCTGCCATTATAGGTTAGCACCTGCTCTGCAAACTTAAGAAACTTAGTTTCTAACGCACTGAGAAGTTAAGCGGTTTGTCCAAAATTTTGTAAACCAGTATGTATAGACACAGTACTTGAACACAGTCTAACTAATCTCCAAAGCCGGATTTCTCTATGCTCTATTGTGCCTGCTTATTTCTCTTCCTGGAGTAGATATAAATTGTGCTTTTATGATTTTTCTGTCCCGTTTGTGTCCCTGAATTATCCCTTTGCCCTCCAGGGCTGTATGCTTTAATTTGTTTTTTCTTGTTGATATTTCATTAATTAGTTAGTGATGATTGTAAAACTGATTTCAGAAATGTCCAAGGTTGCTCTTTCAAAGCAGACATCAATTATATTGCACCTCTGCCTTAATGCAAATGCAAATGCTCACAGCTGCTAAGATGTGCATTCGTGATTTATCCTGTAGAGGGAGCTAGAAGCCCAAGGTTTAGAAGGCACAGGTCTTTTGCCTTGTTATGTGTGGTCTTGGAGTGTTTTCTTGCAGAGTGTGTGTGGCTTTTTCTTTCTGACTCTGTCCTCTTCCGTCTTAAAAGAAATGTTTAAATGGTGCCAATTGGCATAGTTTTATAAGGTGAACACTCAAGTTACAGCCCATCTCCCAGTGCAGGGGAAAAATCTAGTAGCAATAATGAGCTGGAAAATAAGTGTCTTGGGAAAAAAGCAGAAAAATGTCAAACTTAACCCAGCAGTGATTAAAAATGGAATCTATCCAGGGCTAGCAGCTGCCTTAATGAAGTCACCTGTTAACAGTACATAAGACTACTTCAAACAGATAATCCAAAAAGGACTCTTTACCACTTGTAAATGGAATTGGCTTATTTTTCCACCTTCCTACTCCTGAACTTTATTTAACAGATACTTGGTATTGTTATCAGCCTAGGGCAGGGATTGTTGCATTTTTTGCTTTGTATCTTCATCACTTAGCTTAATATTTTTCAGCTTTGTTTTAAAGAACCAGGATATTTAAATTTCAAGCTGGTGGCCATTTGGGGACTTTTCTGGGATCCTCCTTGATTTTTGTGAACATTGGAGAGAGAGAGTTTTTTAGTGTAGTGATGATAGTAGTACTAAGTAGATAAAAATGATGGAGAGGTCCAAAAGAGAATAATTCTCTGCAAACCTCTTTACTTTTCTTCTCCACACCCTTCCTTCTTCCCTCCATCCCTCTCTCCCTTCATCTTCTTCTTTTGCTACTACTGCTACTAGATGCTCTTACTGTATGCTATATCATGCCTGCTTATTTCTCTTCCTGTATTAGATACTTAATGTTTCTTAAATTGTGCTTTTATGACTTTTTCCATATGTCCCTGAGTTGGTCCCTTGCCCTCAAGGACTGTATGCTTCAATTTGTTATTCACTGATATTGCTCAGTGATGATTGTAAAGCTGCTTCCAAAATTTTCTAAGGTCGCTGTTTCAAAGTGGAAATCAATTATGTCGTACCTCTTACCTTAATATAACTGGGCTACTGAGTTCTCCCAGCTACTGAGATGTGCATCTGTGATTTATCATGTAGAGGGAGCTAGAGGCCCAGGGTAGTACTACTGCTACACTACACTACAAATACTAGTACAGCAGTAATTTCGTGGTTGCTGCCTAACTCTTCATGATCCCATGTGGGGTTTTCTTAGATATTGGAATGGTTTGCCATTTCCTTCTTCAGATCATTTTGCATATGAGGAAACTGAGGCAAATAGTGAAGTGACTTGCCCAGGATCACACAGCTAAGTAAGTGTCTGAAGCTAGATTTGAACTTGGGTCTTCCTGACTCCAGGGCTAGTGCTTTATCCACTGTGCCACTTAGTTGACCTATAATAGGGCTTTAAGGTTTGCAAAATGCACTTAAAACAATACATGATTATTTCATTTCATCCTCAAAGTGCTTTACATACGTTAAGTCATTTGAACTTCAGAGCCATAAACTGAAATACTCTGTTTGATCCTGTTAGTTTCCCCATTTTACAGATCAGAAAACTAAGTATTGGGGGAAAAATTGACCAGAAGGTTTAGGCTTAAATTCAGTTATCACTTCACAGAAGGGAGTCAGGTTTCAGGATGGTCAGTAGTCAAGAAGTCATTCTGCAGGGTCCTGATTCCCTTTACAACCTCTGATTTGCTGCTTCGCTAGGGTCTTCTGCCCTCTGGAAGTGAAGAAAAGTAACTATTTCAGGAGGAGTGAGACAGTGGGGGCCAGAGGGAGGGAGAGGAGCGAACATGTAGTTAATAAAGCATTAATGGAATCTTGGAGGAAGGAGGAGGACAAAGTAGCAGCTGAAGCTATAATATAAATATAGCAGGGAATTAACAGACCTCACTCTGGGACTTTTCAGATCACTTAGCTTGGATATTTGGAAGACTTCCTATAAGTAATTTTATCAGCATAAACTGATATGAGAGGGGAAAAAAAAGTCCCTAAATGACAGTTCCCAGGCAATTAAAAAAGCATATGAATAACTTGAAAGTCTCCTTAAATAATTCATAAATGTCATGCTAACGTGTTTATAGAATTAATACAATATTTAGAAAAAAATAGGGCGCTAGGCCTAGAGCTAGGAGGACCTGAGTTCAAATCCAACCTTAGACATTAACTGGGTGACTTTGGGCAATCCTTTTTCCCTCCTTTTTTTTTTTTTTTTGGCCTTTTTTTGGAGGGCAATTGGGGTTAAGTGACTTGCCCAAAGTCACACAGCTAGTTTTAGTGTCAAGTGTCTTGAGGCCGAATTTGAATTCAGGTCCTCTTGACTCTAGGGCCGGTGCTCTATTCACTGTGCCACCTAGCTGCCCCTTCCCTCCTTTTCTTTATCTGTAAAATCAACAGGATAAGGAAATGGCAAACCATTTCAGTGTCTTTGCCCAGAAAACCCCAAATAGAGTCACACTTAGACTCAACTGAAAAAAACTGAACAGCAAATAGAATAAATGCCTTTTTCTCGTTGCCTTCTTGAAAGGGCGTTTGGTGTTTTAATGCTTTGGCTTGCTACGACACTATTAGGACGACCCAAAAAAAATCAGTTGAAACTGTAACTTGGCATTGGTTCTTTTTCTGGTTAAATTAAATTTATTTAAAGAAATAAAACTTGCTCAAGATGGGTATTTGTATTACACCAGTTTTTAGAATGCAAGGGTTTTATGATCCTGTTAGGAACTCTTTGTCTTAAGAGAGCTAAAATTATATGATAAAGTTTGAAGCTGATACTAACTTCTGTTTCTCTTGTTTATTTTCAGTAAAATATGAAAGAATCAAGTTTCTGGTCATTGCTTTGAAGAGTTCTGTGGAAGTCTATGCTTGGGCCCCAAAGCCATACCACAAATTTATGGCCTTTAAGGTAAAAGCATCTTTTAGAACAAGTTCTCTGACTTTTGTGGGTGGCTTGTTTAGATATCTTTTTTTGGCACATTTGAATATTACTTGTAAATCTCTTGTGACTTAAGTATAAAGAGTTTTGTTTCAAATTGGACATTATTTCAATGACCTCTTACCTACCAGGTTCATTCTAGTTTATCAGGCATCATGTTTAAGACAACCTCACCTGTCTGAACTATAACCAAGAACGCAGGAGGGGGACAAAGTAAGCATGGCTTATGGAAGACCCAGAATGGTATGCATAGGGTTCCTGCACTTATATCAAATAGCCTTTATTCACAGAAGAGCCCCTTAAACCTTCTTACAGAGCCTGGTTACTCTCACTTTGTACACAGTTCAAAAATGATCTTTTTCCAAGTTCTTGGCAGATGAGTAGTACAACTGAAAAGATGAGTAATGAAGAGGCAGGTAACAAAACAATGAAAGCAAACACAACTTTTGGGAATGGAGTGTGGGAAAGTTGATAAGCCAGTTTAGTATGGGGCATTCGGCCCAATCTCTGTAGGTTCTTCTCATCATTGGAAAAGTTAAGTATAGGCCATATGACCCACCTCAATAGGTTATAAGGGTGTTACTGCCTAATTGATCTTTTTTTTTTTAATCAATAACTCCCTAAACTGTGATCAGTATATTCAATTTAGGAAGGTAAGGATAGATAGATAGATAGATATAGATATATAGATTTTGCATTTTAACACATTTCCATCAAGAGTATTAATTTTTTTTAAGTTTTGTAGAAAAGAGTAAGCCTCAGTTTATGAAAAATCCCACTTATATGGAAGACCTAACTAGTATTTTTTTTTAATACATTTCCACTGCACTTGGCTTTTCCAGAATAAGTGACCATGATTGACATGAATGCTTTCCAAAGTCTAGAATATATATGTTCTGTCATAGCAGCACTGGAATTCAGAGAGAGGAGGGATGTTGAGGAATAGCTAGTCTAACAAAATATGATAGTAATAACCAGCATTTATGTGGGCAGCCGGGTGACACAGTAGATAGAGCACTGGGCGTGGAGTCAGGAGGAGTCATCTTCATTAGTTCTAATCTGGCCTCAGACACTTATTAGCTGTGTGATCCTGGGCAAGTCACCTAATCCTGTTTACTTCTGTTTCCTCATCTGTAAAATGAACTGGGCAAAGAAATGGCAAACCACTATCTTTGCCAAGAAAACCCCAAATGAGGTCAGGAAGAGTTGGATTTGATTGAAAAACGAAGAAACAGTAACAAAAGCATTTATATAATACTTTAAAGTTTGCAAAGCATTTTAATAATGATGGTGATGATGTCATTTATAAGTGCGTACTATGTGCCAGGCAGTATGTTCAGTGCTTTATTAATATTAATAAATATTAAATATTATAAACAACCCAGCCCTGGGGATATTATTATCCCCGCTTTACAGTTGAGGAAACTGAGGAAAACAGAGTTCAAGTGACTTGGCCAGGATCACACAAGTAGTAAGTGGTCTGAGGCTGGATTGGAACTCAGGTTTTCCTGATTCTGGGCCCAGTATTCTGCCTGCTCTGCCACCTAGCGTCCTATATGTGCTTTACATATAATATCTCATTTGATCCTCAAAACAACTCTATGAGGTTGTTAATGAGGTTATCCCCATACCACAGATTGGGGAACTGAGGTTAAGGCTACACAGCTAGTAGTCGAGGCAGGCTCTGGACTCACGCCTTCCTGATTCCACGTCCATCAGTTTGTACGCTGTCCCATCTGGCTTCAGAAACAGGTCTGGAGAGATTATTAATAATCACCACTGAACAGTTATAAAGCACCTTAAAGTCTGCACAGCATTTCCCTCACAACTACCTGGAGAAGTAGTTAGTACAGATGTTATCCATGTTGTACAGATGAGGAACCTAGGCTCTGTCTGGCAGACCGTATGACTAAGGATCTAAGCCTGAAGTGGGGCTCAAAGCCAAGTCATTTAAAACCCCAAGTCAAGCATTCTGTCCATTCTGATATACTGACTCTCATTAAGTGACTTACAAAGTCAAAACAAATTGAACATGAGTATCTCGAGTCCCTAAGTTTAGTATTCTTTCCACCAGACTGTAATATACTTGCCACTATCGCCCTGATGCCCTGGTTAAGTGGTTAAAGCTGTAGTGCTGACTTCCTGAAATAAAGCCTGGGCTTGTACTGGCGTCATCTTGAACTTCGAAATTCCTGTCTCCCACCCCTCAGACTGTTGCTTCATCACCTAATCATAATCTCCAGTTGCTTGGACCCCGCTGTACTGGAGGGAGGAGGGACACAACCAGTCCATCTCTCCCACTCTTCTATACCCAGTCTTAACCCCATGATCTAATACTTTAAGGATTCACTGACCACTACTCTACATACATTTCCCGCCCCCCCCCTTTTTTTTTTTTGCTTTTTGGAGGGCAGTTGGGGTTAAGTGACTTGCCCAAGGTCACACAGCTAGCTTTTGTGTTAAGTGTCTGAGGCCGGATTTGAACTCAGGTCCTCCTGACTCTAGGACCAGTGCTTTTACTTGTTTTGCTGCCTACCTGCCCCTCTCCCATACATTTTGTTCTCTCTTTTCCATTCATTTCAACAAAATCAATGAACATTGAAGTTCATCTTATCAATCCTAAAAAAAGGCCTTCTCTTGACATTTTAAAACCACTGGCTACCATCCCCTTTTTTCCTTCCATTTGATCCTAAACTTCTTGAAAAGGTTGCTCTTTCCAAAACCTATTGCTTCTCTTAACTATCACTTTCTGGCTTCCTTCCATCCCCGTTACCAGAACTGCTCTCTCAAAGGGCACAGTAACCTCCTACTCATAAAGTCGGTGACCTTTTCTCTTCCTTCACTTCCGTGCAGCCTTGGATTGCTTCCTTCTAGGTAGTTCCCTCCCTCGACATCAGAGATAACACTCTCCTCCTTTTCCTCCTACTTCTACTCTTCCTCCTTTGACTCATTCCATGGTTCTTCTTTCTGACTCCTTAGGGCTAGTGTTCCTGAAGCTGGTCTCCCACTCTTCTGTCTCTGTGCTTTTCTTCTCAACAGTCTAATCTACTGATGTAGATCCAGCTACATAGATCTCAGATTTCTACATCCACACCTGACTATTCTTCATAGCTCCAGACTCAAATCTCTAATTGCCTACAGGAAACATGTAGACATCTGTACCTGGATGTCTCACTGATGTCTTAAACTTAGTGTGATCAAAACAGAGCTTTTTAGTTTTTCCTCCAAATTCTCCTCTGACCATAGTATTTCTGTCAGTGGCGTTATCATTCTCCCCATCCCATGCTCACAACTTGAGTATTTGAATTTTTCTCCTCTGTCATCTCCCCACATCTGTTACCTACTAGCCCCGCTGCATTTCTTGCATTGCTTCATAAGCATTGTTACTACACTACTACAAGACTTCATTTTTGCTTTTCTGATTTCCTTTTTTTGTGGCCCTTTTTGGAGTGGGGAAAGTAGGACAATTAGGGTTAAGTGATTTGCCCAAGGTCACTCAGCTAGTAAGTGTTCAGTGTCTGAGGTCACATTTGAACTCAGGTTCTCCTGACTCCTGGTCCAGTGCTCTATTCACTGTGCCACCTAGCTGTCCCTTTCCTGATTTCTTATAGTGGACTCCTAAGAGATCTGGCTGGTTCCTCTCTTTCTTCCTCTTTAGTCCCGTCTGTGACATCTTCTGGATACATAGGTCTGGTCGTAGTACTTCTTTGCTCAGAATCCTTCAGTGAATCCCTGTTGCCTCTCAAAGAAACCTTAGACTCCTTCATTTTAAAATTAAGTCCCTCTGTAATAAGGGTCCCTGCCTTTCTAACTTTCTCTTTTACTACACTCCACATCAAAAGGCATTCCATATGTGCAGGCTGAATGCACAGCCCTCCTGAATGTGCCTGAACCAGATTAAAATGTAATTTGCAAATATTTAACAACATAAATAGAAATACAGTAAGATGCAGAAATCGTTACCTTTTCAAACTAAGCTAATCTGTGATCCTCAGGGATTTTTGTGTGAAGATTAAAGCTTGGCACCTGTTTCTGTTTTAGTTTAATATCATGACCCTAGGACGACTGGGTGGTCCAGTCAGGGGTGAGTTCTGAAGTCAGGAAGACTCGTCTTCCTCAGTTCAAATCTGGCCTCAGTCATTTACTAGCTGTGTGACCTTGGGCAAATCACTTAACCCTGTTTGCTTCATCTGTAAAATAAACTAGAGAAGGAGATGGCAAACCACTCCAGTATCTTCGCCAAGAAAAAAACCCAAATAGGGGCATGAAGAATCCGATATCACTGAAAAAATGACTGAACAACAACCAGTCCTCTATACTAGGGGCCAAATTACTGTCCTTATCACTGTCTCTATAGGGAAAGTAGTAGCCATGAATTCTTTTTTTTTTTTAATAGGGTGACTGTACACTTCCCACTAGAATCCTATTGTTCTCGCTTATCTCGTAGGATTTATTGGAAATGCATGTTAGTCAGCAAGCTCTCACTGTCTAATTGATCCCCACCCTCCCTCCTCTCTCTGTGTCTCTGTCTTTCAGTCATTTGGAGAATTGATACATAAGCCATTGCTGGTCGATCTCACTGTAGAGGAGGGGCAGCGGTTAAAAGTGATCTATGGCTCCTGTGCTGGATTCCATGCTGTTGATGTGGATTCAGGATCAGTCTATGATATTTATCTACCGACGCACGTAAGAGCCCAGACTCTACAGTTGGTTGGTTGTTTTTGTTTTGTTCTTTCTTTTCTCCCTCCCACCCTTCCACCCCTCGCCCCCCCAGGGTCTGAACTCATAGTGAGAACCCTTTCTCCTCCCCTTCCCAGGATGTGCAGGTTGGATCCGTTCAAATAACCCCCATGTTCTAATTTTGAAGATCAACACCATCATTCACAAGCTAGAGACATGTGTCTTAGAAACTTTGGAATCCTCATGGGTACCTAGTTTGACCTGGCGTAAACCCAGAGCTGCCTCTGAATGGATTAGCTTGTGATCTAGTCTAGGTGAGGGTTTCAGAAGTTTGGAACGTATCTGCCCCACCATGATTGGAAAAAGATTTTCTTCTGGCCTACCATCCATTATGGTGCCAGAACCACAGAGATTCTAGAACTTGATCAAGAGCCTGTATTTTGAGGGCAATGGATTGTAGGCCACAGTACTGTGTAGTATCAAGCTAGCTTACTTAAGGAGCCTCTGAAGTATTTTATAACTAATAACATCCCCAGAAATATCGTATTAATTCACTCCCTTAGGCAGCCTTACTAACATCAATCAAAAGACTAGAATATTTATTAATAGCCAAGTCAAATGTCTTTTTTTGTTTTTGCTTTTGTTTCTTCTGTAGATTCAGAGTAGCATACAGCCCCATGCTATCATCATACTCCCCAACACAGATGGGATGGAGTTGCTAGTGTGCTATGAGGATGAAGGGGTTTATGTGAATACGTATGGGAGGATCACGAAGGATGTGGTTCTTCAGTGGGGAGAGATGCCTACATCTGTTGGTGAGTATCACCCAGAGCCAAAGAACAGACTTTTAAAATCAAAGACATCCCTTTTGTATGAACACGTTTATTTGAATGCTAATGGCAAGAGTTATTTTTTTCTTTTTTAATACTTAAAAGGTGCAGAAATCTTTGTAAATGGCAAATAGTTTGAGGGCACAAATTTATATAATTGAGATTTAGGGAACACTTCCAAACAACCCTGCAAAGTTGTTAATAAAGGTAGCATTCTTTTTTCCAGATGAAGAAAAACAGCTCTCTTCCCTCCATGTCCATTGCCTTTTTGACCAACCCACGTTACCTGGAGTACTACATTTTTTTTTTTACCACTTTAAATAGTCTGTGCTATTTATAATAGAACCAACTTGATTATAGTTGGATGTAAGACATATATGCTAGAAATGGGTGGGAATGTGTATGGGAGTGGATAGAGAACTAGCCTCAGAGTCATGAACACTCGAATTCAATGAACTTCTTGTATCTGACCCACATATGAGCTATAATATGACACTGGTCATGTCACTTTACAAAAGACACTCTGTCCTTTGCTAGAGGTGTTAAACTCACAGAAGTGGCCCCTAATTTCCAGAGTGGACCTGAACCAGATTAAAATGTACTTGGAAAATGTTTAAGAAGATAAAAACATACTCTGCAACATAGATAATGCTAGTTTGTGCTCTTCTAAGTCAATATGCAGCCCACCGGAGTGGTCCTAGACAAATCTCTAAGCTATACAATAGGTACCCTAAATGACATTGGTAGGGGAGGCTTTCTCTTCTACTCTATACAAACAAGTCTTTGGATGCTTATTTGGATTCTTCATATTGTTGTTTCTTGTAGCACAATAAAATTCCATTAAATTAAAAAACAAGAATGTAGGTGGATCACCCCATTCATTAGGCATATAAATTTGTTTTACTTTGGTGCGGTTTGGTTGTGTTTCCTTGGAAACAAACAAATCCCTCCTTTTCCTCTTTTTTTTCTCCATATCTTACTAGAATGACGAAGCCAGATAGATACTGATCTTGGTACACCAATATCGATATCTATAGAGAGGTATCTACATATGTGTGAATCTCTCTATCTATATTCCAGCTTCATTTGAAGCACATTATTACTTAACCTTCACACAATCTACATTCTAGCCAAAGGGACCTACTTGTTTGTTCCCCAGATTCAACAATCTAGATCCATGTATGAGCTCTCCAACATACTTGGACTACACTCCTTCCTCATCTCCATCTCTCAGAATCCTAAGCTCCTTTCAAAGTCTAGGTTTTTTGTCATCTCCCATTAGAAACCTTTCCCGATCCTATTGTAAATAGCCACTTCCTTGGGTTATTACAGCAGTTCTCAACCTGTGGGTTATGTTCAATTTGTAACAATGAAAATACGTCCTGCATATCAGATGTTTACATTACGATTCATAATAGTAGCAAAGTTACAGTTATGAAGTAGCAACGAAAATAATGTTTTGGTTGGGGGTCACCACAATATGAACTGTATTAAAGGATTGCAGTATTAGGAAGGTTGAAAACCATTGGGTTATTAAATATATCATCACTTGTTAACACCCAGTAAAATATAAATTCCTTAAAGGTCAGCACTGCTTTCCGTTTTGTCTTTGTACCTAGCACCTTCTATAGCACTTTGTACATACGGGGTACTTAATAAATGCCCAGTTGACTGAAACTGCTAGTTCCCTGAATGAAACAGAAAATGATAGCTTCAAAATCTAGCCCTTTTTTTCTTA
>CM053591.1:26915670-26934501 GCA_028646515.1 Pseudochirops corinnae | reverse complement strand
GTAGGGCAGGATGGATCTCCCAACCACAGTGCCTGTGTTTCTCAAGTTCCAGTTGGGTGTAGTCAATAATAATAATAATAATTGCATATATAGATAGAAAGATAGATACATATTAATAACATTTGATTATGGAACTCCAGATTCCTAAACCTTCTCTTGTAACAAACATTCTTGTGACAAAGGAAGATGGCAGCCAACCGATGCATCACTTATATAATAATTTCTCCCTCCATTCTCTGTCGAGTCTTCTCTTGTACAAAGATTAAAAGAAAAAAGTAAACCTTTACTAAGTGCTTACTAAGAGCCAGGCACTGTGCTAAGCACAGTGGGATAACTAAAAAAAGGCAGGGGAGGAATGATTCAAAAGGAGGCAAAAGAGAATCCCTACCTACAAGGAGTTTACAATCTAAAGATCAAAACAACATGCAAACATATATACAAATCAGGTTATATATGGGATAAGTGGGAAATAATGAGCGTAGAGAAGGCAAGGCACTGCTTCCTGGAAGAGACCGCTTTCTGGAATTTTGGTTAGAACTTTAGGAAGTCAAGGAGTTCAGTATTTGGAGCTGAGGAAAGAGAGCATTCTGGGCACAAGGAACAGCCAGAGAAAATCACCAGAGCCAAGAGATGGGGGAGTACTTCTTTCCTGAAACAGCCTAGAGGTGGCTAGTGTATGACAAAGTATAATTTGGCAAAATCATTCAACAAATCAAGCATGTCTAACAGCATGTAGTCTTTCTCACTCCCTAGTCCTTGACCTCTACAAAGAAGGGAGAAGGGATTTTTCTCATCTCTGTGGGGCCAAGTTTGACTGTTATAATTGGTAAACATTGATTTTCCTTCTTTTTTTCTTTCTTTCCACATGCATTGTTTTAGTCACGTTGTTTATCTGGTTCTGATTACTTCGCTTTGTATAAGTCTTCCAGTGCTTCTCTGACTTTATTGTATTTATTTTTTTCTTGGGACCCAGTAATATTCTGTTACGTTTATGTTCTCCAGTTTGCTTGTCTGTTCCCCATTTGATGGTCACCTACTTTGTTCCTAGTTCTCTGCCACCAGAAATAATGCTGCTGTGAATATCTTGATAATATATGAGACCTTAGAAGATTTTTTAAAATGTTTTGATTCCTTGTGTATATACACACATGAGAGAAATTGTGGGGCTCGATTTTCTGAAATGAGATTTTAGTGAAGTCTACCCCTGTTCTTGGCTATTATCATAATTATTGTGTTAATTGATAACATTGTTTCTCTTGCTTTCCTCAAAGCATACATTCGATCCAATCAGATCATGGGCTGGGGCGAGAAGGCTATTGAGATCCGATCCGTGGAGACCGGTCACTTGGATGGCGTGTTTATGCACAAGAGGGCACAGAGACTCAAATTCTTATGTGAACGCAATGACAAGGTAACAGTTTTTTTCTTTCCGTAGTCTCTTTCTTTGTCACTTTGTGACAATCAGTTTGTTCTCCTTAAAATTTAGCGAAACCCCTTTTTAATAGTGAATGAGGGTGGTTGGTTATAACAACAAGAATGCTATGTTTACATTGTGTAGTTCCCCTTACAACATTTTCAGTGTTCTCTCCCTTGATTCCACCCATTTATATCTAAAACAAATACCATCAGCCTGGATGGCATTTTACAAAGATAAACTCTAGTCTCAAGAAGCAACTCAAAGGAGTCATCCTGATGGAAATTATTTTTTAGCCAAATCGTGGCACAGTAGATTATTGACTGGAATGAAGGGACCTGGATTCAAATTTTGCTACCAGTTGCACCTATTTCCTCTGCAAAAATCTTTGGACAAGCTCTTTAATTTCCCTGGAACTCAAGTTTCCTCATCTATTGAGAGGGATGGACAAGATGGGCCTCCAGGTTCTCTTTTAGCTATAGGTCTATGACTGTAACCCCCTTTTGGAAAACCAAACAAAACCTTTTGCCAAATCTTATTCAGATAGGACCTCTCATGTTGGAAACAGTTGTTCATCAGTTGAGATTGATGTGACTAAACAAAAGTGTTTCCATATTTACGTTTGTGTGTTATAATAACGCAGCTTTTTTTTATAGTTATAGTTTATAGTTACAGTTATAACCTACTTTTTGCCCCTGTTGGGGTGGTATTATCCATTATTCAGTCATTTTTCAATTATGCCCAACTTTTTACAACCTCATTTTGGGGGTTTTCTTGACATAGATACTGGAGTGGTTTGTTATTTCCTTCTCCAGTTATTTTACAGGTGAGGAAACTGAGGCAAACAGGGTGAAATGACTTGCCACGGGTCACACAGCTAGTAAATGTCAGAGGTCAGATTTGAACTCAGGTCTTCCTAACTCTAGACCCAGTGCTCTGTCTACTGTATCACCTAGCTGCCCACTATTATCCAAAGATACTCTTTTTTTATTTTGTTTTCGTTTTATTTTGAACGTGAGCTCCAAATAAAATTAGTATTTCCATAAACATTCTAGAACAGGGAAGGATTATACAAGAAACTTGAATCTCTGTTGCATAGACCTTACTTTCTTCTTAAGACTCTAATAAAATTCAACATATCATATTTTTCTAGGTCTTCTTTGCCTCTGTTCGGTCTGGTGGAAGCAGTCAGGTTTATTTCATGACTTTAGGCAGGACTTCTCTTCTGAGCTGGTAGAAGCAGTATGATAAGGGGATTACTGGCACCCGGAGTCTTCAAGATCTTCAGAACTTGGAATTACAACTGGAGTACAGACCTGCACTGATGCAAGATGATGCAGCAAATGTGGGCAGGCATCACTGGTGTTAGGTGTTCCCTCTTTCTCTCTCTCTCTCTCTCTCTCTCTCTCTCTCTCTCTCTCTCTCTCTCTCTTTCTCTTTCTCTATCTCTCTCTTTCTCTCTCTTTCTCTCACCTCTCTCCTCTCTCCCCCCCTTTTCTTCTCTCTCCCTTTCCTTCTCTCTTTCTCTCTATCTCTCTCCCCTCCCCACCCCCCCACTCTTTGTCCCCCTCTTCCTCTTTCAAAAACCAATCAAGGCTGCTGTGCAGCTGGTGCTGTTCAGTTACAACCATCAGGTGCTATAAGTGTGGGGAATTTGGCATCACACTAGAAAGCAACATGTTTCTCCTTCAACTCCAGAATTCCTTGTTTTTGAATGACTCTGTTTTCTAAGTGTCTAAAGATGGAAACTATGAACATGCTCTTAGTTTGACTGGAGGGTAGGTAAGAGGAGGTGAAAGGTGGTGGAGTGAGTCAGTCTTGCTGAATCGGAGAGCAGATATAATATAGTAACATTAACAATGTATTTAATTGACTTTTCTTTTTTTGTAATGTGACAATATGTGGACAAAGAGGAAGGTGCAGGTTTAAGAAGTTAATATTTATAAAATGTGAAAGACACAGTGGCTAGGATAACTTTTTTGTGTGTTGGGGGGGTGTTTCAGAGGGTGGGGGGATCAAGGGAAGGGGGGGGGGTCCTGTTTTTGTTTCTTTGGGATTTTTTTTTTGGCCTGGCCAAGAGCTTAGTCATTTTTCTGTGTACCAGGTTTTGCCTAAAATGTGCAGATGACTTAAAACAATTTTTTAAAAAATTTGTTCATTTTCTATAATGATTCTGTGTTTGGCCATAACTTGGTTGTGTCACAGTATTAGCACTGCCTCAGTTAAAGGTTTAATTTTTGTTTAAACCTAAAAAGTGCAACAACAGTTTTACCATAGTCTGCACGTGCAGAAGAAAAAAAATTCCAAACAACATATGTTTATTTTTTTGCCTACCTCATTGTTTTTAATGCATTAAAATAAGAGGTGGATTAGATAATACGTTTTTTAGAGGAAAACATTAATGTCTAATTTAATCTTAATACCAAAACTACCAGATTGAAAAGTCCGACTGTTATTCTGTAGCCAGTCTCAACAGGTGAAGAGAGTTTTTCATGGATATGAGGTGGAGGGGAGAGTGGAATATCCTTATGGCTTCATGACACTGACTGATGGACTTTGCTGACCGAGGTTTTGGAAAGCAAAGGGTTACATTTACGTGGTTCATCCATCATGGCAAATCTTTGGGTGATTTTAGCCTACAACCGGAGAGATTTCAGTTTTCTAAATTCAAGGTTTAGTAGCAGACAGCTGTTAACAATAGACTAGTTCTATAAACTGTTAAATGTTGTAGGAAACTTTTTTTTGGGGGGGGAGCAATGTTTTTTCTTTTCTAAGAATGCAATGCACTAAAACTATTTTAAGAATGTAGTTAATACTGCTTATTCATAAAACAGCATATACCTGTGTTTTAGATGTAAGATCCAAGCTCTGGCTTTTTTCTCATACTTTTCTCTTTCTCTCTTTTTTAAAGACAGTCAGTTTTACTTTTATGACTGTTGGCATTTGTAATAAATGTCTTGAGAGTAATAATTTGTTTAATGGCTACATGTTCATTACTTGAGAAACCTTTGAGTGTATACTATAATCTGTTGGTGATTTAACAATGCACAGTGTCATGATTCAGCCATCTGAATTGGACCTTGTTTATCTTGGGTGGGTGTGGTCTGTTGGCAGCTGCCTTAAGCTAAGCTGTTCACTTGCTGAACAGGCTCTCAGTGTTCCATAGGCTTCATCTTCTGCCATGGTTAACTTTCTTTGATGGCATGACAGCTGGGGATTTTTCTTAACTTGTTTACCAAGATGCCGATCACAGAACCATTTTAACAGTCAGTCACACCTACAAACCCAAGACTTTGGCTAATCTACTATCCCTTCTCCTCTTTGGCAGTAGCTCTGACTGCTGTAATTAACTCCCTGTTTTGAGTTCAGCATTTTTGCCAAAGGCTTTCCTTTGAACTATAGGAACGATGGGGGGAAAAAAAGAAAGCAGACCAGTGGGAATTTAAAAAAAAAAAATTAAGAAAGCCTTACATTTTGGGGGTAAAACATAATTTTCACTGTTTTGTTCCTAGCTGTGTGACTTTTGGATAACACTGAAGGCCAAGGCTGAGGGGAGTAGTTTCTTGCCTATTGATTTGTGGTTAGTAAGGAGATATTTTCCTCCAGTTAAGGGAGAAGTTAAGAATGGAACAGGAATATTCTTGGATACCAGGTTTCTTTGCAACAACAACAAAAAATGACCTTACCAGAAAACGTTTTCCAAACCAATGCTGATGGCTCAAGACTGCCTTGACAACTCAATAATGAAATGCCCCACCATGCATAGCACAAGCATAAGAAAAAAAACATTAGGGGGCACTGGTTAGTTATGGCAGAAACCTCATCCCATGGCCTTGGCTAACAAGTGCCCAGAATGGTGCCTTGCACTTAATGAATTTTTAAAAATTGAACTGAATAAAGTTTTCTTTAGCAGAAAAAAAATAGTATAAACAGTTAATTCCAGTTAAGAAAAAAAATGATGTAGCAGAAGAACTTGGCATCATTTCCTCACCTTATCCACAGACTTGAAATATCATGTGTTGTGGTCTGTACTTTGGGGCTAATATTTGATTGTAGTTGATATGAATAAATACTGTTTTGTGTGAAATTTATTGGGTGTTTTCAATTTATATTGGAATTGACTTGTAATGAATGTTGCTCAGAATAAGACAAAAACAATAAAACTTGAACACCCCCTTAAAATTCATTGTGATAGGATTTGACTTACAGTAAGAATTGAATCCATAGTACCTTGCACAGAATGGGGCATATAAGTACTCCCTCATTGCTTGAGTCAAGTTAAATGGAATCCATCCCTTGGCTTAGTTTACTAACGCTCATCATCTGTCCTTAAGTATTCACTTGGGTGAAGTTCTTGTGTATAATTTAGTTCTTCATGAGTAGTTTAAGGAGAGCCAGTCATTACCTGTTGGAAATCAGTTCCGTTCCAGTAGATCAGGGGATAATCTTTTTTTATGTCACAGACCCCTTTGGCAGTCTGATAAATCCTATGGTCCTCGTCTCAGAATCATGTTTTTAAAGGCATAAAGTATACAGGATTATGAAAGAAACTAATTATATTGAAATACAATACATTTCTCTAAAAAACTGCAGGCTATTGTAATTCCAGATTCTTTTGGAAAGGGATTCCATATCCATTCAGCCATCAGTAGTGACCTCATCCACAGAAGTGCCATGGTGGCAAAACTATACAGATACCAACAGTATTAAGAAGTCATTACATCTTGAAACCACGAATTCGGGCAATGATGCTTTTGAAAGCAAAAAAGAAACCACAATAAGAAAAAAATGTAAGTAGGTTTAGTCAAAGCTTTAATAAATGATAATGTTGTGTATCTTGAAGTCAGAGTAACCCTAATTGTAAGACTACAGTGTTTTTATTTTTACTTCATGCACATGCGCTATGTTGGAGAAAATGTTTACAAAAATGGTTTGTTACACTAATGTGCATCACATATTTATGGTTTATTTGAACGTGATTTTTTGTGGAATATTAGTTTTTCATGATAGTAGTGGTATACTTTCGGTGATTTATAACCCAGACTTCTGATAAGTATGAAGTTGCTAAAACAGTAATGCAAGTTACAAACTGTGTTAAAAAGTTGCTAATCATAGAGCTGCATAACAGACTGGTAACATTCAGCCTTTTTTTGCCTTTTTTCTTTTTTTTTTTTTTGCAGTGCTATCTAACTTGTCTTCTATGTATTACAAAAATTACTGTTGTTTCTCCCCCTCCCCCATTTTTCCTTAAATAAAGTCAAAATGACACTTATTTTATGTGGAATATGTTTGAAATATTTTTTTTCCTGATCCTTAGATGGAAGAAAGGATGGAGGGTGGAAGTGTTTTCTTATTGCAAGGATCCAGATTTTTCCCCTTAAGGATCAATATTCTCTGTGGTGCCTGTTTGGCTGGATCCCCAAGAGTGATTGGAGAAGTAGCATCAAGTAATTATAACTCACCTTCCTTTTAGTAACAGGTTGGAAGGTCAGACATCATCTCTCTTTGTACATACCAGCTTTCTGCATGGGTTGACCCAAAGAATAGGCACCATGGCTCACAACCAGAATCTTTCTTTCTTAAAGAACTGTCAGAGTTCTTGTTGACCTGTTATGCAGCCCATTTTTTAATTTATGGGACAAAAGTTGTCAAACCTTTTTTTTGATAAGGTTGCAGATTTTTTTCAAGGCCCATTCTGGTGAAAATTATTTGATATTTGTGTCAATCAAGCTTTCTTTCTAAAAACCACAGTGGTGTGATATAAAATGGTTTTCCTCATCCCTTTAATAAATTCCTACCTTTTATTTTAGACCTAGAGACAATAGGTAACTACTAGACTGTGTGGAATGACATAGTTAGATCTGCTAATGAGAAAATCACAGGTATCTGTGTAAGACAGATTGTAGTGGGGAAAGAGGAATCAGGGAAACCTATTTAGGGCAGTTGCAATCTAGAAAGGAAGTGATTTGGACTTGAATGAAGATGGTGGCTGTGTCAATAGAGAAAAGTTTGACATGAGGTATTGTGCAAGCAGAAACTGAAATTTGACTGATTGTTCATGGGGTATGGGGAAGAGTGAAGACCTTATAATGCCTAGGTTATGAACCTGGGTGACTGGAAGAATGTTCTGCTACAAATAGGGAAGTTTGGAAGAAGGGTGTGTTTGGGAGAGAAGAATGTGTTATCCAAGGACAATTTTCGAAACAAAATTACCAACATTCACCTTTTTAAAATTTCATTGAATTTGAAGTCAGTTAAAGGTATGGAGCACATCAAAATTCATTAATTGTCATCGTGTACCCGGTACTGTTCTAGGCATTGAAATGCAAATATAATGAATGAAATAATCCCAGCTGGCAAGGAGCTTAATTTTTAAAATTACAATAACTTAGTAAAAGACAACTGAATTCAGAAGAAAGGAAATCATTAGTTTGGAAACAAATGATGATATTTTGAATCAGATTGCTAAATGTGTCTGATGATGACGGTGATCGTGTTAGTTGGTTTTGCTCAGCTGTTTTTCTTTATTGTAGCTGGTAGAGGAAGGGGTTGAAGGCAGGGTAGGGTATAAAGGAAAATGACTACACTTCTATATTTCCGGTGGGGAGACTTTCCTGTTACAGCTGCCTGATTTTCACTCTCGGGTAAGAAAAGAAGCAGCTTTCTGCTAAACAGTAGGTTTGCAAGTCCTACTGCATGTGTTCACTGAGGGAAGGTGGCAAGGGGTTAGGTTTGACTTCTGTCTGAGCCAGTACAAGTCAATTTCCACCTCCTACTATACCTGTTGGTCTGATCTCCCGTCACCTACAATGAGAAGAGCCTCCACATTCAAAGAGGAGTGACCCCCTCTATGAGCACCATCTCCAGCCTCATCTCCAACTTTCAAAGGGAAGAGGGAAAGTGAAATAGCCCATCTGACTATGGGCTTTCTGTCCTGTGCTGCAGTATCTCTTTCTTGTTCTCCATCTTCCTCTGGAAAGAGGCCTGGTGCCTTCTACTCAGTTATTAACATACAGTTACTCATACCCTTACACATATCAGTGATTATGAACACTGTGGGTCATCATCCAACCTTCATTCCCTATCCCCCTCAACCTTCTCACACCAAAGTCTCAACCAGATCCTCCTATATACTCCTTCTACTATGCCCCCTGGAATGCCTGTTCCATAGGTAACATGATTTCAGCTTAAAATCTTTTCCTCTTCCTGCTAGCAATCACTGAGGCCTGGATCCTCCTTGATGGACAAAACCCTGCTAACTATCCTTTCCCATTACTAACTACATTTTCAGTCATCTCCTCAGGTCACTGGTCTAAGCAGGGGAGTTAGAAATATCCCTTACCCCACATTACCATTTACTGTTTCTCCAAATACTTCTGTCACCCAATAACCTCCGTTCTGAGATCCATACAATCCACATCCTCTACCAAAATCAAAATCCTGATAGTTTTCTATAAACTTCCAGTACATCCCCCTTTCTTCTTCATTGAGTTCATTACCTCGCTCACAGTCTTTCACTGCTCCCCAGTTCCTGCCTCATACTAAGGGACATCAACATGCATACTGAATCTCCCTTAAACATTGAACATTTATCTACTATGAATAATTTAGCTATTCTCAGCAATACAATGATCCAAGACTATTTTGTAGGACTTATGATGAAAAACACTGTTCATCTCCAGAGAAAGAACTGTTAGAACCTGAATACTGATCAAAGATATTTCTTTTTTTGTCCATGTTTTCTTTCACAGAATGACTTACTTGGAAATTAGTATTGCATGAATACATATGTATAACCTATGTCAAATTGCTTGCCTCCTCAATGTGAAGAGGGGGAGAGAATTTGGAACTCAAAAATTTGAAAAAAATGCTAAAATTATTTTACAGTAATTAGGAAAAATAAAATATCAAATAAGATTTAAAAAAAAAAAAACATTGACCATTTAGTTCTGTGACCTATTTCACTTCACCTCATCCACACACAAAAATAGTGATGCTTGGGGCAGAGCCAAGATGGCAGAGTAAAAGCAGGGACTTGCTTGAGCTCTACCCCAAACCCTTCCAAATTCCTATTAAAAATGACTAAACAAATTCTCGAGCAACAAAACACAGAGTGACAAAGTGAAACAAATTTCTAGCCCAAGAAAGCCTGGAAGGTTGAAAGGAAAGGTCTATTGCACCAAGCGTGGAGAGGAGTGCGGTCTGGGGCAAAATACACCAGCGTAGATCAGGCCCCAGCAAACCCAGAGCAGGCATTGGGCCTGAATCACTGGCAGCTCTGATGGTTTCCAAACTTAACCCACAAATGCCAAACTTGGCTTAGAAGGTTAGTAGGAAAGGTCTGTCAGACCTGGTTGAGAGGATCACAGTCTGGCCCCAGTCCCAGGGTGGCAGCAGCTGCCAGTGTTCTTGGCCCACAGACAGTGGGGGAATTTAGAAGCTGATTGGAGGGGGCTTGAAGGGATCTCTTTCCTGGCACTGAGGCAGTATTCTCTTGGTTGCCCTTGTCTGGATCAGGGTGGTGATTCTGGGTCAAGAAGGAGTGCTGGCATGGCAGAGCTTGTGGTGATGATGGAGAGAAGAATCCTCACAGTTCCAAGGCAGAAGAGAGTGTTTGTGATCACGCACAGACCAGAGCACAGGCTAGGAGAGGAGTAAACAACTCTCCTTTGATCATACCACCTTGGAAGAACTGCAAATTTACAGATCCCTGGAAGTATCTCTGAAAACAGCTGCACAAAACTCCTAAAACTTGGGACAGTACACCCTCCACACTGGAATAAGCTCTACATTAACAGAGTTAAAAACTCAAGTAATTGGTGGGGAAAATGAATAAACAGCATAAAAAACAGACTATAGAATCATACTTTGGTGACAAAGATCAGAACATACAACCAGATGAAGACAACAAAGTCAAAGTTCCTATGGCCAAAGCCTCCAAGAAAAATATGAATTGGTTCCAGGTAATGAAAGAGCTCAAAAAGAATTTTGAAAATCAAGTAAGAGAGATGGAAGAGAAATGAAAATGATGCCAAAAAGATTATGAACAACTAGTCAACAGCTTGGTAAAGGAGACCCAAAAAAATAGTGAAGAAAATAACACCTTAAAAATTGAGATTAACCCAAATGGCAAAAGACATCCAAAAAGCCAACGAGGAGAAGAATTTCCTAAAAAGCAGAATTGACCACATGGAAAAGAAGATCCAAAAGCTCACTGAAGAAAATAATTCCTTTAAAATTAGAATGGAGCACATGGAAGCCAATGACTATGGGAAATCAAGAAATTATAAACTTAAACCAAAACAATGAAAAAAATAGAAAACAAGGTGAAATATCATTGGAAAAACCACTGACCTGGAAAACAGATCCAAGAGAGAACATTCAAAAATAATTGGACTACCTGAAAGCCATGATCAAAAAAAGAGAGTAGACATCTTTCAAGAAATTATCAAGGAATACTGCCCTGATGTTCTGGAACCAGAGAGTAAAATAGAAATTGAGGGAGTTGACTGATCACCTCCTGAAAGAGATCCCAAAAGGAAAACCCCTAAGAATATTGTAGCCCAATTCCAGAGTTCCCAGGTCAAGGAGAAACTACTGCAAGCAGCCAGAAGGAAACAATTCAAGTATTGTGGAAACACAGTTAGGATAACACAAGATTTAGCAGCTTCTACCTTAAGGAATCAAAGGGCTTGGAATATGATATTCCAGAGGTCAAAGGAGCTGGGCTTAAAACCAAGAATCACCTAATCACCTACCCAGCAAAACTGAGTATTAATCCTGTGGGGGGTGGGACAGGAGGATGGATATTCAATGAAATAGAGAACTTTCAAGCATTCTTGATGAAAAGACCAGAACTGAATAGAAAATTTGGCTTTCAAATATAAGACTCAAGAGAAGTATGAAAAGGTAAACAGGAAAGCAAAAAATTTAAGAGACTTATTAAAGTTGAACTCTTTACATTTCTACATGGAAAGATATTTGCAACTCATGAGACTTTTCTTAGTATAGATGGGGCTACAGGGTAAGTTGAATATGAAGGGATGATACCTAAAAAATAAAATTAAGGGGTGAGAAAGGAATGTACTGGGAGAGGGAGGAAGGGAGGCATAGAAGAGGATAAATTATCTCACATAAAAGAGGAAAGAAAAAGCTTGGAGGGGAAGAGGTAGAATTTGGCTTAAAGAGGAAAGAACATAGACACTCGATTGGGTATGGAAATCTATCTTACCCTGCAGTAAAGTCAAGGAGAAGGGAATAAGAGAGTGGGGGATGATAGGGAGAGAAGATTGGGGGAGGATGTGTAATCAGAAGCAAATGCTTTTCAGGAGGGACAGGGTCAAAGGAGAGTCTAGACTGATTTGGGGGTGGGACAGGATGGAGGGAAATATAGTTAAGTCTTTCGCAGCATGACTGTTATGGGAGTGTTTTGCATGAGTACACATGTATAACCCATATCAAATTGCTTGCCTTCTCAATGAGGGTGGGTGGGGAGGGAGGAAGGGAGAGAATGTGGAACTCTTGAGTTTTAAAAATAAATGTTAAAAATTGTTTTTACGTGCAACCAAGAAATAAGATACACAGGCAATGGGGTATAGAAATCTATCTTGCCCTACAGGAAAATAGAAGGGAAAGGGATCAGAGAAGGGAATAAAAGGGAGGGCATATTGCATGCCATCTTCGGTTGGGGGGAGGAAAGAGATGGGGAGAAAATTTGGAATTCGAAATCTTGTGGAAGTGAATGTTGAAAACTAAAAAAGTTAAAAATAAAAAAGATCATATTGGAGCACCAAAAAAAAAATATACTTTTTACTTTGTTATCACTCACCAATGTATCACCTACATACTCAAGAATTCTGAAATGCCCTTATCTGACCATAATCTATATTAGCTTTCCACTGTTCTCTTTGCCTCTCCTTAGTACACCCATCTCTTCACCCCCACCATGACCTCCAATTACTTGAGCCTTCAGTTTCTCTCCCAGGCTGTGGTAGCCACTCTCTCCTCATTCCCCCATCTTGACCCTTTGATAAATCAGTTCAAGCCTATATCATCTTCTCTTGAATTCTCCTTATATCACCATTTGAGGCCTTCCAAAGCTTCAGCTTTGTATCATTCTCATCATCCACTGCCTTTGTGCTGTAGAGAAAATCATGCAACCATTCCAAATTGGTTCATTACAAATTTATATTTTGCAACCTCAAGTGGGCGCTCACTGTTTCTAGGTAATACTTCTATACCTGCCTCTCCACAGAGACTCTTTTCATCTCTCCTCAAAGCTACTATGCTTCCTTCTCCCCTGACCCACCCAACTGAGTCTTGCCTCAAGACAAACTCCTTTTCCTGCACAAGTTTTCCCATTCTATCTCATATTCTCCAATAGATTGCCCACTCTTTTAGACCCACTATCTCACCTTCAGTTTCTCCCTATTAGGTCTTTCTCTGCTTCCTATATATATATTCATATTTCCCCCATTCTCAAAAAAACCCTTGTTTGATCCTTCCATCCCTAACTATTGTCCTATATTTCTTCTGCCTTTTGATGCTAAATTCTTTGAGAAGGCCATCTATAACAAGTCTTCACTTTCTTCTTTAGTCCCTCACAATTTGGCGTCTGACCTCATCATTCCGTTGAAACTGCTCTTTACAGAGTTAGCAATGTTCTCATTATTGCCAAATCCAAAGGCCTCTTCTCAATCCTCAGCAGTCTTTGACACTGTTGATGACTCTTCTCTGTGATACTCTGTTCTTTCTAGGTTTTAGGCCACTCCTTAGGGATCTCTGACCTGATGAATGTTCTGGTCTTACTTTAAGACCTTATATAGACCGTTCCCTCTAACCAGATATAATTTTCCCCACAGGGCTTTGTCCTGCTTCCTCTTTTGTATTACTTCATTCGGTGATCTCATCACTTCCCTCATATTTTAATCATCTTCTGTTTGCTGCCTTAATATCTCTGTTGACCTTCAGTCTTGTATCTCTAGCTGCCCTTCGGACATCTCTAATTGGTTGCTCAATGGACATGTTAAATTCAACATGTCCAAAACTGAACTCATTTTCTCTCCCTCTAAATCTCCCTCCTCCCTTCCAAAATTCTGTAATTACTATTCAGGGCAATCATTCTCCTGGTCCCAGGGTCCCACAACCTAGGCATCAACCTTGACTCTCATCCTCCATATTCAACCTGTTGCCAAGGCCTGTTGATTTCATCTTTGCAACATCTCTTGAATACACCCCTTACTTTCCTTTGACACTGCCATCACTCTAGTGAATGCCTGCATCACCTCACCCATGGACTATTGCAATAGTCTGCTGGTTTGGGTCTGCCTCCTTCAAATCTCTTCTTGTTCCAATTCATCCTCCATTCAATTGCCAAAGGTATTTTCTTAAAGCATATGTCCAACCATGCCACCCACCTCCTCCCCTTGCTCAGTAAAATTCCAGTGGTTCCTTGTCACCTTCAGCACCAAATGGAAAAGCCTGTAGACCCCTTCTCAAAATAAAGTTTTGAAATGTGTTCATAAAATACATAAGCCTACAAAAGAAACCAAATATATTGAAATAAAGTTCTCAAGACGTTTTTTTTTTTTTAAATGTCAGGATGCCTAAGTTAAGAGCGCACACCCTGAGACTACAAACTGTAGAGAGGGGTGCCAGCCTGCATTAGTAAAGGAAGTTATCTTCGCCCTATACCAATGAAATCACATCCAGCCCCTATCACTATTCCTTGAATCATATGTAGGAATACTAGCTTCTCACAGGCTATTTGATAAGTTTCCTGAGAGTATCTTGGAAATGCTTTAGGTGAGCAATTCTTAACCTGAGATCTGTGAATTTGTCTTTATCCTTAAAACAAATTAAAATATTCTAATAAATTTCAGTATAATTTATTTCCTTGGCAATCCTATGTCTTTCATTCTAACAACAAAGATTACAAACCCATTTTAGAAATTGCTGTTGAAATGGTGACAAAGGTGATGAAAATTTTTGTTGATATTCTGGGCATAAACTTTCCTTTTTCAATTTGTTTTAATGTCCTCTGACCTGGAATGCCCTTCCTCTCATATAAACTATTCAAGTCCTACCAGTGAAGAAGTTACTTGTATCAGCCACCAAAGTGAGTTTCCTAAATTACAAGTCCAGTGATGTTGCAAGCACATATGCGCAAACACACACACACACACACACACACTCTGTCTCTCTCCTACCTCTTTGCTTCCCCTACTCAATAAACTTCAGTAGCTCTTTGCCTCCAGGGTCAAATATAAAATGCTCTATTTGACATTTAAAGCCTTTCATAACCACTCCATCCTCTGCCCAGCATCTTTCCAATCTTTACACCTAACTCTCTGAAACATAACTCTTCAACCCAGTAACAATGACTTCTTGGCTATTCCAGGAGCAAAATGCAGCATTTCTTGGTTCTGGGCGTTTTCTCTGACTATCCCCCAATTCCTGGATCGTTCTCCTTTCTCCACTCCAACTGCTGACCTCCCTGGCTTCCTTTAGGATCCAACTAAAATCTCATCTTTTAAAGAAATCCTTTACAACCCTCTTAGTACCAGTGATTTCCCTCTTCATTATTTACTATTTATCCCTGTATATAGCTTGCTTTGTAAATATTAGTTTGCAAGTTGTTTCCCCTATTAGATGGTAAGCTCTTTGAGGGCAGGAACTGTCTTTTGCTTCTTTTTGTATTCCTAATGCTTAGCATAGTGCCTGGCATATAGCTTAGTAAATGCTTATTGCTTGCTTGATTGATTAGGTTGAAATGCTGCTTCTGTTGAGTAAGTCACTTAACTTCAATAGGCCCCATTTTCTCATTTGTAAAGCAAGGGATTGAACTATATTGGTTGTCTACAAATTTTTTTATATCACAAACTTTCATGAAAAAATAATAAACTCACTCTCAATACATGCATTCTAATTTAAGATTATATGCACATACTATTATGTATATCATGTATATTACAAAGATTACATAATAATTGAAAATTTAAAAGTATGAGATAAAGCCAAAATAACATTTCACTCTAGAATCAATAGGGAACCACTAAGAGTTTATTGAGTAGAGAAGAGATGATCAGATCTGCACTTTAAGAAAATCATATATGAGAGATCAATAATTTTTTTTAATGATAAAATGTTTGGATATAACTTTGAGACACATTTCATCTCTCTTTGAAGTGGTATATAACTGGAAACCGGCGGGGGTGCCCTTCCACTGGCAAATGGCTGGAAAAAATGCAGAGTTATGGTTATATAGAATATAAACATAATGAAATATTATTGCCCCGTATAAAATGATGAAAGGGGTGGTTTCAGAAAAACGTGGGATGTGATGAAGAATGAAGCGAGCAGATCCAGGAAAACAATCTAAGTAATAACATTATAAAGAAAAACATTTTTGAAAGACTTGAGAGCCTTGGAATGTTATTGGAGCGTACTAACCTCCTGAGAAGTGATGGTCTCAAAATGCAGAATGAGACACATTTTTTCAACTTGGCCGAGGTGGAATTTGTTTTGCTTGTCTGCATGTATTTATCCAAAGGCTTCTCATTTTCTCTCTCTCTCTCTCTCTCTCTCTCTCTCTCTCTCTCTCTCTCTCTCTCTCTCTCTCTCTCTCTCTCTCTTCCTCTCTCCCTCTCTTCCTTTTTCTCTCTCCCTCCTTCCCTCCCCCCCTTCTTTTGCTCCTCACTTCCCCTCTCCCCATCTTATTGGAGGGGTGGTAGTGAAAGGGAGAGAAAAATAAATGCTTGTTAATGGGGAAAAAAGATTTTTAAAAGGAAGTTTGGAAATCACTGCCATAGACAGTGGTAATAAGGAAACTTAGAAGAGGGATAGGTTGGGGCAATAAAGATCATATGATGAAATCATTGATATAGATCACAAGTCATTGATGCCTGTTTATCCTGTGCAACTCATCCTGTCCCTCCCAAAATGACAAGGAGGCAGCTGCAAAGTGATCTGGGGAAATACAGAATTTTCCCTGTGCTAGGGAGCTGATCTCTGACTCAGAAAGAGGCTGGTTTGAAAGTTCCACTATGGAGGGTTGAGGATAAGGGTATGTGTTGCTGTATTGGAGACAAACCTCACAATTGGCTATCATTGCTATCCCTCTTCACTCTCTGGTTGATTCACAATGGTTGGTTTCAGGCCATTTTGGAGAACTTTGGACTCTTTGGAGATGATTTAACCTCCAAAACCCCTTTCAGTCTTAAATCATATGATCACTCCATGGTGCATACTCAAGAATTTTCTTAAAACTGGGACTTCTGTCCAAGGCAACAAACTGCTTGAAGAGAAGACAGAATTATCCAGCTCCCGTATACCTGCTCCAATAAAACCCTCAAGTTAATAACAAATAATAATCAAGAAATCTAATGGGAAACTACGGTGACCTATTTCACTTCAGGATCACACAAAGTATCAGACAGAAGATCATCACTGGAAATAGGAAAGGGGATGCATCCCCTCTTGCAGAGGGAACTTCAGTGTGATGAGAGATTGGATATGTGTAGCTTGTAAGTAGGAATAGGGAGGGAGATGGTTAAAAGGAAGACCATACTGGAAAGGGAAAAGTCAGCAGCGAAACCAATTGCCTGATACTGAAAGGGACACTACGGGGGAAATAAAAGAAGTAGAATCAAAGAGAGTGCCTTTTATTGCCTCTTAGGTACTTTGGAAATGACTGAACAGACTGTGATATCTGAATGTAATGGAATGTTATTGTATTGTTAGAAATTATGAAAAGGTTATTTCAGAGAATCTTTGGTAGTGTAAAATGATGAAGAATGAAATGAACAGAACCAAGAGAACAATTTATACAAGAAGAACGTTATAAACAAACAAACAAAACTTTGAAAGCCTTCAGAATTCTGATCAAGACAATAATCCATGTCTCCAGAGGACCTATGGTAAAAACAGTGCACTATTCCTGACAGATGGACACAAGTTACAGAAACACAATTTTTCATATAGTCATTGTGGATTCATTTCCTTTATGGTTATTGTTTCAAGGAGTTCTGATTCTTTTCCCTCTTTTTCTAGATTTTTAAGGAGAGAGGTTAGCAATAGTGACGCCACAAAAAAAAAAGTTCATTGTAATATTTTTTAAATGCCCAGAAGAAAACAATAGGTAGTTTAGAAGGAAATACAGACAAGCAAGACTGCTTTGAAAATAATTTGTAGAATTGATCATATTTTTTAAAAAATCATGGTGTGAAATATGGGTTCATATGGGATCCTCTTTGTGTAGTAAAATGTTCTTTTTTGGTGTTTAAGTTCAAAATAATTTTTTAAAATACTATTGATCCTCTTAATGCATTTTATTTCTCCTAAGAGCTATTCTAGAAAACAGTAGGAATTTAATTAGTGCTCTAGTTGTATTGAGAAGTCATTTGTTCCCCTTTTCCTATAGTAAGGCCTAAGAATAGTGAGTAAGAGAGCTATGATAAAAGTCTATCCAACCTGTTGTTCTTTTCCCAAATAATAATGCAGGTGAAGTTCAACATGTTCTATGTCTAAGAAAACAGGGAAATTCAATTGGGCATCAGAAAGAGGGAATGCTAAGTGAAATAAAATCTAGATCAAGATGCAACTAACCCTAAGTGATTAATGGAGGACTAGAAATGAGAAGTGAGTAGGGATCCATGAATCTGTATTGGGGACAAAGACAAGAATCAGCCCTGTCCTTGAGGAGCTTGAGGGGGAATATGACATCAACAGAAATAGTACACACAAAGTAAATAAATGTAAATACAATAAATTTGGGAGGTGACAGGCAAGTACCAGAACTAGGAAAATCAAAAAAGGGTTTGTGAAAGTGGAGCTTGAGCTGAGCCCAGGTTTTTGTTTATCCTTTGTTTTCTAAGAGAACCAATGACATCTTGGGTGATTAATTTATTTGCCCGTGAATTGGATCTAAGTGAGTCATTGAAGTCCAGTGGCTAGATGTAAGTCAAGAGAACTGGCAACGGCCCTCGTTGCAGTTGATGGCCTTGGTGTCTTCCATGCCTGACCAAGCTCTTAGTGCTCTAAAGCACCTATAATCTTTTGTGCTCTGCACAAGTAGATTTTAATTCCATCCTCATTGGGTTTTGTAAACATTGAGCATATTTTTGCTCGTGAGATGAGATACCTTAAAAGTAATTAAATGTCACTAGTCTTAGAGGATTGTTGAGGAGTTGCACAGACCACAAAACTCTATACACTAATATTCTAAGTAGCAGAAAGGTGGAAAGATAACATTTCCAGGAATGGAGAATAGTCTTGAAAGACAAAGACAGAAATGGAATGTAATCTACAGGGAAATTGGATAAGCCAGTTTAATGGGAATGTAGAATGCATGAAGAGGAGGAATCTGAAATGTCTGGTAAAAGAAGACTGAAGTCAAATTGTATAATATTTTTAGAGTC
>CM053591.1:26899522-26915170 GCA_028646515.1 Pseudochirops corinnae | reverse complement strand
GAGAAGGAAAAAGGGAGAGATAGATTAGGGTAAATTATCTCATATAAAAGAGGCAAGAGAAAACTGTTACAATGGAGGGGAAGAGCAGGAAGGTGAAAGGGAATGGGACAACCTTATTCTCATTGAATTTGGCTTAAGGAGGGAGCAACATACACACTCAACTGGGTGTCTTACCCTATGGGTAAATAGGGGGGTAGGGGATAAAAGGGGGGATGATAGAAAGGAGGGCAGATTGAGGGAGAGGGTAGACACAAACATTTTTGAAAAGGGATAGGGTCAAAGGAGAAAATAGAATAAGTGGGGGGTGGGATAGAATGGGCAGAAATATAGTTTTTCACAATGTAACTACTATGGAAACGATTTGGGTAGCTACACATGTACAATCTCTATTGAATTGCTTATCTTCCCAGTGAGGGCAGATGAGGAGGGAAGAAGGGAAAAAAATCTGAAACTCAAAGTTTTTAAAACAAATGTTAAAAAAAATTTTTTTTTACATGCAACTGGGAAATAAGATATATAGGCACTGGAGTATAGAAATCCATCTTGCCCTGCTAGAAAGTTATGGGGATGATGGGGGAGGATATAAGAGAGAACAGAATGGGAAAAGGGGTATTCAGTAGGCTTGCTATTTTGGGGTGGGGTAGGGGAAAGATGTGGAGATAAAGTTGTAACAAAATCTTGTGGAAATGAATGTTGAAAACTAAAAATAAATAAATTAATTTTTTTTAAAAAAGAATCTCTAATCTAGGGAAAGCAAACCCCACATCTTGGGCACAGTCCATTCTATTAATTTTAGGACCATTCTGATGAAGAGTTCTTAGATCAAACCAACTGTCCTAGTTTGATCTCCATCTATCAGCCTAGATCTGACTGTCACCATACTACTAACCACTGAAGAATGTTTTCATTCCTTAGTTTGACATTCAAATTCCTGCACAATCCCTTCCCACCCCTGCCTTTTTCTCACACTTTTTCTCTCTTAGATGAATACAACAGGGTTAGTATGGTAGGCTGTATTCTGAAAACATGCTTTATTCTTGCATTGTTCCTGAATTATTTTTTAGATTTCCACTAAGAAAATAGCCACTGAATAGTTTCACTCTTCCAAGGGTTTTTAGAACAATCAAACACCCAGTTGCCAGGTTGAGGGAATATTCTGGAAAAAGCAGCTAAATCAGCAACTACAAAGAAATTGATGGTATTTTAATTTCCTTCATGAGATATGGCTGTTTTGAAGGTAGGGTAGCGTCAAGAAGTGGATAAAGGAAACTAGACAATCCTCTGAAAATGTTTAGGATATAAACACTGACAATACTTAGTTTAACATATGAGATGTTTCCAGGTCAGCAACCAAATCGGAATCCCTCCCATCTTGCTGGAGACGGTGTATTGACAATAAGCTTATTCCAAACATTGATGGTGTTCACTTGTCTTACATAGAAACACATCACAATGAAAAAGTGTGCTGGATTTGGAGTCAGAGGACCTGCAGATTGAATATCAAAGCTATTTTTTTTTTTTACCGTATGTGCAAACTTTTAAAAGTGATTTTATCTCTCTGATCTTCAGTTTTCTCATTTGTAAAAGGAATAAGTTGGATAAGATGGCCTTTAAGGTCTATTTGGAATCTAAAATCCATGATGAATTTCATGTGCAAGAAATTTTTCAACACTTAATGATCAAAGTCATTTGTAGATTGCCCTTAGAAACACTATCAAATTATTAAACATTAGAACTAGGAAAGACTGGAAAGGATACAATTTCCTCATTTTACTTGAGGTCCAGAGAGATGAAGCCCATCATTATTACTCAGCTAGTTAGTTAAGGTTGTGAGCATAAATGCATTTTACTATGCCTAAACTATGATGAAATTGTTAATGGCAAATATGAAAAGTCCTAGAAAATAGATTCGGATTAATGTGGAAATAATAGAATCTGGTTTGAACATGTTTTGTTAACAATGCAAATCTCACAGCAGAGTGGATTTGGCAATTCAATTAGTTTTCCCCTGAATTTTAACATTTGCAAAATTAAATATGGATTAAAATTCTCTATCATCCTTAAATTGACAACAGAGAGTAAATCACATCATCTGGTAATGATGGGGAAGAGAAACCAAGTTGAATCATTAACAAGGAAAATTCTGTAATTCTTTATCTTGGTAACTTTATTGGGTTTCCTTGACTATTGTTGAAGAGTTTTCTTGAAATAAATTTAAGTATTATGTATTGGAATGAGAAACAGCTTAGAGTAGTGGGGAAAGAGAACTCACCTTGGAGAAAGGAATACCTGGGTTCATCTCTGTTACAGGATCATGGGCAAGTTCTTTTTGTCCCCACTCCTATGCCCTCCTCCCTTGACTTTGGAAACTACAATCAGAACATTATTGCCCTTGCTACTGAAAAGGGTTTATCAACCAATGACTCCATTAATGGCTCCAAAGATTTCCCAGAACAAAACTATTTTCCCTGGCCGCCACACCTATGCGTGTTGCCTTTCCATATTAGAATGTTAGCTCCTTGAGGGAAGGGACTGACTAGTTTTGGTATTTTTATTCACAGAGCTCAGCTCCAGTTTTTGGCAGATAATCAATAGTTAGTAAACAAAGACTTCTATTCACTTAACCTCTCAAAGCTTCCAGGAAACTCTAAGTCAATAATGATTAACAAGTTGTTAATGGTGGGAGTTTCCAATCCAGGAAGTCATCCACATAAAAGAAGTCACAGGACCAGAGCCAAAAAGAAAAGAAAAGGAGAAGGAGAAGGAGAAGGAGAAGAAGAAGAAGAAGGAGAAGGAGAAGAAGAAGAGAAAGGAAGGAAGGAAGGAAGGAAGGAAGGAAGGAAGGAAGGAAGAAAGAAAGAAAAGAAAAGAAACATTTTTTCTGAAGCCTTAGCAGTTAGTAGTTATCATAGAAATTTTCTTATGCTCTAAATCTTCAAATCCATCTCTTCTTTGGATGGGTCAACAGATCTAAAACTGCGAATATTTTCACCCAAGGCAAAACCTATTTTTCTTGCAGAGGAGGAGGAACATGTAGGGCAGGATCATAGAGGACAAACTGACCATAGGCACAGGGAGAAGGAACGATCAGACTTTTTTCTCATGGAACAGACCTTTGTGATCCAGGTGACCCAGGAGATGCTGCACTCCCAGAAAAAAAAAAAAGCACTTTCCCCATAATTGAACCCAGAAGGGAAAATAAACCCCTGCTTGGTCTGTGCTAGTTACAAAATTGATGCCAAGTAGGAATATTGTCTTGAGTTGAGCTGACTTAGGGATGGTAAGCAAAATCCATTTCATTTTTCTTCCTCCTAGAAACTTATTACCAACTTCGACATAGCTGTTACAAACACAGGGTCCCTATTTTTTCACCAACCTGCCTCACAAGGGAAAGGAAAGTTCAGTTTGCATACCATTGCTCTGTGGAGTGAACATTGTCAAGTTTTAATGTCTGTGAATTCTGAGACCTAAACAATCAGATTTAGGAAGTAGATTTTTATGCATTTTCTTTTCTATGTAATGAACTTTAGTTTACTTAAAAATGTTAATAGTAAAGGGGAAAGACTACAAACGAGTCCCTTTTTCTGATAGGAACCTTTTTGGTGTTTTTTTAAAAATCTTTGTCCACTAAAATAAGACACATAATCTGTGATCCTGGAAGATTTATCTTTTGTAAGCCTGAATATTGAATAGCAATCTATCAGTACAGAGTCATGTGGACCCTGGGCAAACTAGATTATAGAATGCTAGAGTTGAGAGGATTTGAAAGATTTTCTTAAGTATAATCACTTTACACTTGAGATCTCATATCTTTCAAGCTCCTTCCTCCCAAATCAGCCTTTAAAAACTTGGGAAACTGAGGACTTGTGATAGAAAGAATAGACTTCTCTTTTTTTTCAATGGGATGGGAATTAGAGAAAGGAAGAGAGAACAAATCTTTTCCACTAGTCAACCAAGTAATACAGTGTGGGATGGCAATAAATGAATGAATGAATGAATAAAGAAGCTCAGAACTTGAAGTCACGAGAGAATGGAGTTCCAATCCCACCTCTGTTGCTAATTGTGTCACTATGGCCAAGTCAATTAACTTCTCTGAACCTCATTTTTCCCACATAGAGCCCTCATCTGGGGTACTTACAGACTATAGAGTGGGTTACTATTACCTCAGGTTCAAAGTATTCTATGGGTCCATTCTTCTAAAAGTATAGTTCACAAGCCCCCACCAGAGGATTTACCTTTAATAGTCAGCCAACAGACATAATTAGGCAGTTACTAAAATGACATACTGAAAATAGTAGTTATAAAACATTCTCCCCACTAATCTGGGGCACACTCTCCCATAAATAAGCACAGCATTATTAGGAAGAGTGGGCTATATATAGACAGAGTACATTGGTAGTGAGGAATACATGTGTTCAGGTTTTTAATAAATTCTTGTTAACTGATTTACAGAGCCCTAGTGTTCTTTTTTGACTGTATAATAGAGTTACCCACATAAAAGAAATCACAGAGCCTAGTACAATACCTTGCGGAAGGTATTTTGAGGAAGATTTGGACCTGTTTTATTAATAAAAGAAATTCCTTCTTTCTCTCAACTACTGGTGGCTTTCCCTCCCAAAAGTCATGTTGTGTTTATTTTGTATATAACTATATATGTATGTATTATCTTCCCAGATTGATTATAAGTCCCTTAGGGGTGGGGCTATATAATTTTTGTTTCTCTACTTCCAATCTCTAGTATATACAGGCACTTAATAAGTACTTACTAAAGGGATGATTAATCAATGAAGTCTGTTAACTGGTCTGTAACTTATAGTCTTAGAGAAATGATTGATGGGATGTAATGACGGTAATCACATGCCCCTAGACAGCCAGCTAGTAGCATATTTCAGAGAGAGAGAACTTGAACTCAGGTTTTGTTTTTACTCCAAAGCTGATCCTCTATATTCACTGAACCGATTGAGTCTCATAACAGCTGCCTTGTACATGGAAGGTACTTTAAAATGTTTGAAGGGAATTGAATGAATTTACATTTTTACAATTTACATTTACAATTTTACATTTGTAAAACTCTTTGCTTATATAAATAAGGCTCCATTGGTGGGGGGAGGTAGAGGTGGATAGAGATAGGGGGATGTTGTTTCATAGGAAATAAATAGAAATCCCACTGAGGCCACTGATAGGGAGGGGGAAGAAGCAGGGCATGCCAGGTCTGGTTGGAAAGGGGTTCACTAGAGCAGGGATGGGGAATCTGTGGCCTTGAAGTGTGGCCTTTTGACTGAGTCCAAGTTTTACAGAACAAATCCAAGAAGATTTGTACTATAAAGTTTGAACTCAGTCAAAAGGTCACACTTGAGGACCTAGAAGGCCACATGTGGCTTTGAGGCTACAGGTTCCCCACTTCTGACCTAGAGAATGGAGAAGGAAGTGCACTATCTAATAGTTTCTTATTTTGACTGTTCTTATAATCTAAGTTGTCTTCTTATAAACTCAGTTGTCTGTCTGCTAAGAGAGTATGAGTACTGTCAGTGCCCTCTAAATTTTGGTACCCTGAAAGTCTTGTCCATCCATCCCACCTTCATTTTGTTTCTATGTGTTGTCTGGTGGCCTTCAAGCAACTCAGGATGTTCTCAACCTTGATGAATTCCATACAACTGCCCTTTGAGACTAATCAATACTTCATATTCTTTACTCAGAACCTAGGATCCATTCTTCAGAACATTAAATAGAGGTATAGAGGAAGCAGCAATTGCTTCCTGGGTCTGAGGACCACTGCACCTTCACTTTGAGGTCTTCCTCACTGGACTAGGCCCTCCCCCCACTTCCCCCAGGGTCCTATCAGCTGGATATGACTCACTCAACCTTCATTTTTCCTCCACCAGCAGAAGTTGGACTTTCTACAGAACTGGCCAAATCCTTCCTGGTGCAATTCATCTGTTATCAGACTATTGTCACCTCCCTTACCCATCTTTGCTTTTTTTCCATAATAACTCTGTAAAATAAATATTATTCCTCTCTTACAGATGAAGAAACTGAGACTCAATGAGCTTAACTAAAATGTGGTCACAAAATTGGTGGGTATTGGAACAGGGTTTCAAGTTCAGATTTCATGACTCTAAGTGGAAAATGCATTTCTATAATCAAAATGAAAATTTTCCATTCTATATCTATCTCTCCAATATTGATGCGGTCTTTACTCTTGCAAAACTTCCCTCCACATACACACATACCCTGTATCCATGTCTGTCTATCGGTCTCTCTGTGTCTCTATGTCTCCCTCTCTCCAAAGAAGTAGTCAATTGATTAGAAAGGTCCAATTATAAGGTCTGATACAATATCTTTCCATTCATTAGGAACATGAGAGCAAAGTTATTCTTAGGTCTTTCCTCAAGTCATTTTCAAGGTGATCTCTCATTATGGTCTCAACAAGAACATAATTTTCTCAGTAAATCTCTCTTCAAACCTCAAATAAAAGAAGAATTGCAAGGTTCTCTATGGATAATAACTGATACTAACAGCTCTTCAAACCTGATATAAATATGTGAGCCAATCTGTTTCCAAGAATCCTTCCATCATTCTGGCAGATGCTATTTCCCCATATTATGAGTAGTCCTGGCTTGTCTGCTACCATCCTGTTTGAAAGCAGAGTAACCCCAGCTGCACCTCCTAGGTAATTTTCCCCACCTTAGACTTGGTGACCAATTCTCTGATCTTCTTCCACCCATTTTGCTTTGGTCTATCTAGTCTCCTACCAAGATTCATAGTTCCATTTGTAATTTGACAGTAGGCATTTGTAGATTAACTTTGTGCTATAATTCCTAGTGGACCAACCACTTAAAAGTCATCTAAGATAATAATTTATGGAATTAATCTTCTGATAGTGAAGTTATTCTACTTATTTAGTTTAAGATAGTTCCTCTGATGATGCATCATCCCTGAATGGCTCAACAAATTATGATACATGAATGTAATAAAATACTATTGCACCATAAGAAATGATGAAGTGGACAGTTTCAGAGGAACCTGGGAAGACTTCTAACCACAGGTGCAGAAGGAAGTGAGCAGAATTAGGAGAATGATTTATACAATGACAACATTATAAAGAAAAGCAATTTTGAAAGAGTTTAAAACTCTGATCAATGAAATTAAATTCGGAAATTTGTTTATGTATATTTGTTATAAGGATTTTCTTTGTCTTTTTATTCCATTTAGAGCAGGAGTGGGAGAGAGAAATAAAAGTTTATGAAAATAAAAACTAAAATCCTTTATACATAAAAAAATGAGTTCTTACTGGGGACACAGGACTGACCAAAACGAAGCAATGAGAGAATACAAAGTGACAGTTTCTAATCAGGTACAGAGAGGCATGGCAAAGATTGTATAGTTTATGGTACTAAATTCAAAATATGTGTAGTCTAGATCATAAGCCATGAATTTTGAAAGAGGGAGATAGATTGCTTCAGTAGAGGTGAACAGACTCATAGAGGTATTAGGATTTGATCTAGATCTTGAAGGATGGACAGCTCTTCCTGATTCTAAGTCCCACACTCTCCCTGCTATACCACAGTATAGAACCACCCAGATAATTTACTTTAAATTGGACACATTTTACATTTACATTTTACAGATAAAAAACTAAGGCAAATAGAGATTTTTTTTAAAGTGACTTGCCTCTGGTGGACATGGCTAATACATGTCTGTGGTAGGATTTGTACTCAGATCTTTCTGACTCCAGATCCAATGCTCTATGCACTTTGCCACCTACCTGCCTCTATAAAAAGATAATGGTCTATAAGAATATGAGCCATTTCCCAATTGATAAATGTTAAAAGGATAGAAACAGACAGTTTTCTGATGAAGATATCAAAACAATTTATAATCATATAAAATTCTCTAAATTATTATTGAATAAAGAAATGTAAATTAAGACAACATTGGATTTTATACCTATCAGATTGGCTAAAATGATTAAAGGGCAAGGTGGCTAGGTGGTTCAGTGAATAGAGCACCAGCCCTGAAGTCAGGAGGACCTGAGTTAAAATCCAGCCTCAGACATTTAACACTTACTAGCCATGTGATCTTGGGCAAGTCACTTAACCCCAATTGCCCTGCCTTCCCCCCCTACAAAAAGCAAAAAATAATGAAATAAAATTTTAAAAATAAAATAATTAAAGGGCAAAGTGACTTATTTTGGAGGGGATGTTGAAAAATTGTAAGGAAGAATGAAATGAGCAGAACCAAGAGAACATTGTAGCTAGTAACAGCAATATTATTTTAAGAACAACTTTGAGTGACTAAGTCATTTTGACTATCATAAATACCCAAATTAACTGCAAAGGTCATGGGAAGGAAGACTTCCATAAGGAAGACTTACCATATGCCATAGAGTCTAGCTGGCACAGTAGAAAAGAACACTGGTTTTAGAATCAGAAGAGCTGGGTTCAAGTCTCAGCTCTGCCATTCACTATTTATGTGATCGTGGGTAATCATTGTGTGCCTAAGTTTCCTACTTTAAAAGATGAGAATAGTGATTAATTAATAGTAATAGTAATTAATACCTCTACTACCTAAGGATTAAACAAAATAAGATATGTAGTGTTTCATAAAACAAAATGGTTTCTAATGTCAGTCATCATCATCATCATCATCATCATCATCATTAGAGTGCTGGACCCAAAGTCAGGAAGACCTGAGTTCAAATCTAGTCTCAGACACTTACTAGCTGTGTGACCATGGACAAGTCACTTAACCTTTTTGCCTCATTTTTCTCATCTGTAAAGTGAGCTAAAGAAAGAAAAGGCAAACCACTCCACTATCTTTGCCAAGAAAGCCCCAAATGGGGTCATGAAGAGTTGGGCACAACTGAAGGACAAAAATAAATGTGTACAGAATGAAAAATTGAACATGTAAAGTTCAATGAGAGTTCAGAGACCAGAGAGAATAGAATTGACCCTATTCCTTGTTCTTACTCCTAATTTAATGGACCAAAGTTGGGGAGCATGTTCTTGATACAGAAACCAGGCTTGCTCATTAGTTGGTCTTGGAAATCATAGGCAGCTAAATAGGGCAGTGAGCAGAGTACTGAACCTGAAGTCATGAAGACTACTTCAAATCTGACCTCAGATACTAGCTGTGTTACTGTGGGCAAGTCATTTGCTTCCTTGTCTGTAAAATGGGGATAGATAGCACCTATCTCCCAGAATTGTGAGAATCAGATGAAATAATATTTATGTAGCTCTTTGCTACACAAAATTAAAGGACCATATAAACAGTATGCAACAAAAAGGGAAATTCATTGTTTTGGGCAAGGATAATATTGGGTTCAATGAGATACTTGCAATCCAGTTATACAAGCAATCTCTTGCTTTACTGAGATACAAAGAAATATTTACTAGCATAAGGGTTACACGGTGAGCAGTCTTCCTGCTTCATTCTACTCCTGCTTATATTCCTGACTTTCTGGACTTTAAAACCATGCCTCCACTATCAAGACCTGCCCCCTTTCTCTTATCGATAAGTTCTTCCTGCAGTTTCTGTTTTGTCTGAGGGTCCAGGCTGGCCTGCCTTCATTGTCTTCCTCCTCCCCACCCTCCGTCCCACCTTTTCAGCTGCCTTTTATATGCTATTTTTCTGCTCCCCCTTAAAAAAAAAGAATGTGGGGTGGCTAGGTGGCTAGGTGGCACAGTGAGTAGAGCACCGGCCCTGGAGTCAGGAGGACCTGAGTTCAAATGCGGCCTCAGACACTTGACACACTTACTAGCTGTGTGACCTTGGACAAGTCACTTAACCCCAATTGTCCTCCAAAAAACAAACAAAAAAAGAATGTAAGCTTCTTGAAGGCAGGAGCTATCTTTCTTTTTGCTTATGTTTGCATCCTCAGATCTTAGCATGGTTCCTGGCATATAGTAAACCTCTTTCTCCCCTGCTACCTCCCTCCCTTCTTCCTTCTTTCCCACCAAGCACTTGAGTGCTTAGACCCCATAAAAATGCTAGACATTTCAAGGAGGCCTGAGAAAGCATCTGCAGGCTCCTCCATAGTGGGAAGTACAGATTTCAGAAACCACTGGAAACAAACTAACCATCTTTCTCAGAGTTCCAAAATATTCTTGGGTTTCTGAAATATAGAGCAAAACAACAGAGTTGCTGCCATTCCATCCTACAACCAAATGTGAGTTATAAAATGAATAAGCTACTTATCTAAAAATGTTTCTGTGGTTAGGTTTGTGTACATAAACCACTGGGGAAGGGAATGGGGTGAACCGCCTTCTCTAGATGCAGAAAAAAAAGTATGGTTCCTTGAAGTTGTGCTCTCAGAATTGTGTAACAAGGTTATTTGATACATTATTCTTTTCTATGTAGTCATCGGTGGTTTTCAGTAATACTGCCAATGCTTTCAGTTTGGATGGGAATTTCCCTGCTTTTCCAGCCTTCTGCATCCTGGAAAAGGATGCCTGAGGAAGAAAAAATATACTTGATCATCTTGTCTGTAACAAAAACAACCCAAATTTGTTTATAAAGCAAGTTACTTAACCTCTCTGGGCTTCGTTGTCATCATTTGTAAAGTGAGGGGATTGAAGATTATGTCCAAGGTCCCTTCAATCCTGTGATCTATGGACATATGCTGGGGTTTATGGTCATAGATTCATAGAGCTATAAGGGGCCACAGAACCAATTATTCCAACCCCTTCATTTTAGAAATAAGGCAACTTATTCCTAGGGAGTTTAAGTGACTTATTCAAGGCTACCTAGGTAGTAAAGTCATAGATGAAGTTGGAACATAGGTTTAATAACTTCAAAGCATATTGTCCTTCCACAAAAGTGAGTTTAAAATGGTAGAAAATTATCTTTTCTGTTCTCTAGTTTACTCTCTTACTGTGGTTGAATTATGTGATGGTTGTTGCTGATGGGACCTTAGAAATTAATTAGTCCAACCCTCTCATTTTATAGCTAAGAAAACTGAAATGCACAGAGGTAAAGGAACATGCCCCCCTCCCCAAACTCCAGTAGTTCTCTAGTGCCTGTAAGATAAAATATAAATTTCTAATATTGGTGGGGTGACGTGGTGGTGCAGTGAATAGAGTACTGGCCCTGGAGTCAGGAGGACCTGAATTCCAATCCAGCCTCAGACACTTAACACTTACTAGCCATTTGACCTTGGGCAAGTCACTTAACTCCAATAGCCCTGCCTTCCCCCCTCAAAAAAAAATTTTTAATATTGGACAGTTAAATCTCTTCACAACCTGGCCTGTGTAAAAATTCTATCTTATTCTTGTCCCCATGACACCTTCCCCAGCATAGTAAGCTCATAAGTAGCCAGTATATAAAGTAACAGTAGCAAGAAATAAGATTGCAAAAGGGAATCTTGAAGTCACATATAGATCATCCCAAAGATCAAAGGAGTGTAATTGGAAACGGTATCATATAGTAACCAAAAATGACATGCTGAAACTATGTGCTAAGTCAGAGGAAGTCCTCTAGACCTTGCTGTCAAGGTCTTTTGGTCCTGATATGTAAATCTCAGATGAGTTCAGACATTCACAGAAAGACCAGCAGAACACCAAATGGTGCTGATAATTTTGAGATGATTTAGACATGTTAATTTTAAAGTTTTACTGGCAACTGTGAGATGATTTGAATATATTAATGAACTAACCCCAAGGTAGCAAGGATAAAAGTTAGTCTGTCTGCCAACGAATCCTTATAAAAATGAGACCTTGGGGTGGGTAGGTGGTGCAGTGAATAGAACACTGACCCTGGAGTCAGGAGAACCTGAGTTCAAATCCGGCCTCAGACACTTAACACTTACTAACCACGTAACCTTGAGCAAGTCACTTGACCCCAATTGCCCTGCCTTCCCCTCTCCAAAAAGCACACACACAAAAAAAGAGAGACCTCAAACTCCTGCCCTCCCGCCACCCAGCCCTCCTCTGTCTTCATCTGGATCCATGCTCCTGAGTGTTCTCACCTCTAATCCATGGTTACTTGAGTGATTCTCTGTACCTTCCCCTTCTCCCTATGCCATCTGTCACTGCATACCCTCCTCACCTCTTACTGCTTGTTCCCATGTTTTCTTTGCTGTTTGTCCCTGCCCACTCTGTGCCTTATTAAAGTGTAATTGTAGCCTGACTTCCCACTGCTGATATGATCTTTTCTGGTGAGTACCCAAAGAACAGGGTCTGTGTGTTCCATTTCATAATTTCATAAATTAATTAATAACCCATGGCCCCAACATGCTTTTTCAGTTTTAAAACATTATTTGACTTCATATGGTAGTTGAGCCAAGCTGGATTTATCCCATCTATATGTCTTTGCGTAGGCCATCCCCAATGCCTAGAATTTATTGCTTCCTCATCTCTATCTTTTAGAATCACACATTTCCTTCAAAACTCAGCTTATGTGCTTCTTCCCCATAGCTGCTAGTGCCTTCCTCTTCTGGCCCTCCTTCTCTCCCAAGTCCCCATCCTCTTGCATCTCATGTTTAACTTACTTGTGTGTAATACCAGTTCAATAGCCTCTCCCACAGAAATTATGGATATTGTTATCAAATCTTTCCCCTTCTCTACTGGATTAACTTTACTTTTTTTAATGAATCCTTTTGTTTTTACATAATCTAAATTTCCCTGTGTATTCTTCCTTATTCCACCCAAAGAGTCTTTTCATATAACAGATTTTTTTAAAAAAGAAAAAGAGTAAGAAGAGAAAAAAATTAGTAAAACCAATCTCTAGATTTTCATCCATTTGTGTCTTGACTATTTCTTTTCCTGAACTAAAAAAAAAAAAATTCTCTTTCTCATGTAGGAAGTATCTCTCTGGCTTCATTCTATCAGCACAAGTCTGCTACACTTGACCCTCAAGGTTCTAGGTGTACTACTGAGGAGTTTGGGTGTCTCTTTTCTAATGCTCTCAATTCAAACCCTAGTTCCAGATCAGGCCCTCTTCCTATTCAAGGATGATCTGTGGTCTTCATCAATATAGGGCTTAGCTCCTTGCCTCTGTTTTCTCTCTCCTTTCAGGAGAAGGAAGTTGGAAGCTATAACTTTATGACTTTAGAAGGGTCAGAAGAGCTAGCCATCTTGAAGTTCAGGAGCCTGGGAATTGAGTTCACTTTGGATTTTGCAATTAGTATCCCGCTGATGTTCCAAGGAGCAAATAGGCTAAAACAAATATTAGAATACTATGACCATGTTGGATTTATGTTAGGAATGTAGGGTTGGTTCAAAATTAGGAAGACAAGAAATATAATAAACCATATTAATAGTATAAGTAATACATAATGAATAAAATATGATCACATCTATAGATGATAAAAAGGCTTTTTAACTCCACCATTCATTTCTTCTAAAAACTCTTTACATAATAAGAATAAATAGATTTTCCTTAATATAATAAAGAATATTTATATAAATCCAAGAGGAAATATTATATGTAATGGAGAAAAGTTAGAGGCCTACTCAATAAGATGTCCATTATAAATATTAATATACCTTTTCCTACTATTTATGTTAAACTATTATCAACAAGATAAGAAAGATAAATTAAGGGAATAGTCATAGAAAAAGGGGAAACAAAAATGTTTGCTTTTTGCAGATGATATAATGATATACTTAGAAAACCCTAAAGAGTCAACTGAAAATTAATTGAAATAATAACTTAAGCAAAGTGAGAGGATTCTGGGAAGATGACAGTAGGTCAGAAAATTCCAAGCTGTTGAGATTTTCCCCTACAAAAGAGATAAAATAATGCCTCTGGGCAAACATAGAGCTGTAAAAATAAATAAGACACTTTTCCCCCAAGAAGGCAAAGAAGGAAGCCGTTGTCTCCCCTAAGACAAAAGCCAAGTCCAAGGCCTTGAAGGCCAAGAAGGCCACATTGAAGGGTGTCAGAGTCACCAAAAGAAGAAGATCCAAACATCCCCCACCTTCCAGTGACCCAAGACACTAAGACTTTGAAGGCAGCCCAAATACCCTTGGAAAAGTGCCCCTCAGAGAAACAAGTTTGATCACTGTCATCATTAAGTTTCCCTTGACTTATGTTATCTTAAGACTTAAGATCTTATGTTATCCTGATTGTGTTTCCACAATACTTGAATTATTTTTTCCTGACTGCTTGTACTATTTTCTCCTTGACTTGGGAACTCTGGAATTTGACTAAAATATTCCTAGGAGTCTTCTTTTCGGGATCTTTTAAAAGAGGTGATCAGTAGATTCTTTCCATTTCTATTTTACCCTCTGGTTCTAGAATATCAGGGCAGTTTTTCTTTATAATTTCTTGGAAGCTGATGTCTAGGCTCTTTTTGTAATTATGACTTTCAGGTAGTCTAATAATTTTTAAATTATCTCTCCTGGATCTATTTTCCAGATCAGTTGTTTTTCTGATGAGATATTTTACATTGTCTTCTATTTTTTCATTTTTTTGGATCTATTTTACAATATCTAGATTTTTCATAAAGTCATTAGCTTTCTTTTGTTCCATTCTAACTTTTTAATTTATTTATATTTTTAAAATTAACTTTTGTTTATTTTTAGTTTACATCATTCATTTCCACCAGATTTTGAGTTACAAATTTTCTCCCCATCTTTCCCCTACCCACCACCCCAAAACAGTGATCCCACTGTATACCCCCTCCCCCAATCTGCTCTCTCCTATATTCTCCCCCATCACCCCACTGACTTTCTGGTACGGCGAGATGGATCTCCTTACCCCAGTGCCTTTATATCTTAATTCCCAGTTGCATGTAAATAATAATGATAATAATAATAATTATATACACACACATACATACATATATATAAATATATATATATATTAACATTTGATTATAGAACATTAAATTCTAGATTGTTTCCCTTCCTCCCTCATCACCCACCCCCCACTGGAAAGACAAGCAATTCAATACAGGCTGTATATGTGTAGTTATGCAGAACATCTCTACAATGGACATGTTGTGAAAGACTGACTATATTTCCCGCCTTCCTATCCCACCCCTGCCCTTGTTCTATTCTCTACTTCGTCCCTGTCCCTTTACAGAAGTATGTGCTTCTAACAACCCTCTCCCCCATCCTGCGCTCCTTTCCATCATTCCCCCTCTCATCCTCATCTCCCCTACTATCCTGTAGGCAGGATACCCAATTTAGAGTGTATGTCATTCCTTCCCTAAGCCAAATTCAATGAGAGTAAAGTTGACCAATTCCCTTTTGCCTTCCTGTTCTTCCCCTCCATTGTAACAGTTACCTCTTGCCTCTTCTATATGAAATGATTAACCCCATTCTGTCTCTCCCTGTCTCCTCTCATATTATTTCTCTCCCATCTCTTAATTTCACCTTTTAAAATATCATCCCTTCCTATTAAATTGATCCTGTGCCCTCTATGTACACATCTATACACATACTCAGATATATGTTCATACATATATATAAATCCTCCTATATAGACATATGTGTATGTACACGTATATATATTTGTATTCCCTTCACCTATCCTCATACTGAGAAAAGTTTCATAAGTTACAATTATCTTTTTTCCATGTTGGCATGTAAATAGTTCAACTTTGATAAGTTCCTTATGAATTCTTTTCCATGTTTACCTTCTCATGCTTCTTGTATTTGAATGTCAAATTTTCTTTTCAGTTCTGGTTTTTTCAGCAAGAAT
>CM053591.1:26878653-26899022 GCA_028646515.1 Pseudochirops corinnae | reverse complement strand
GGTGCTAATCCTCTGCTCACCTGAGAGCTATTGAGAGCTTTCTCTGCACCTCCCGCCCGGCCGCCCCCGGGGCACAGCCTGGGCTTCGGTTAGTGGAGCTGATGTGGTTCCTCGTAGCCGAGCTGACTTTAGTGGGAGGTATCTGTGTGCGTTTTTGAAGTTCTAGGTTGGTCCAGAGTCCTATTCCATGGGTATTTGGGGGTGGCTATGTGAGAGCTGCGATATATTGCTGCTGCTACGCCGCCATCTTGGCTCCGCCCCCTAAACAATATTATTTGAATACTGCAAGAGTGATACAATTTTCAAGTACTGTCATTACTATTCTTTCTGGAAAATCTCTGGTAGTGCTGACAACTATGGGAGATAAAACAGGGTTAGGGCTCAACTGAATTTAAGTCAACAAATATTTCTTAAGTGCCTACCATGTGTCAAGTATTTCACTAGGTGTTTGGAATAAAAAGAAACAAATCAGTCCTTGCCCTCAAGGAGCTTATATTCTACTAGGGATGGGAATGTGAAGAGGATAAGGCAAGAAGACATCATGTATACAGATAGGTCAAAACAAAATATATATGAGGGAAACAAAATAATTTCAGAAGAGTTTTCTGACACTAGGGGGAAAAGAAGGGGGTAACCCTTGAAATTAAATTTAAATGGAGTCAGAAATTTAAAGCGGTAGTTAGAAGGGAGAGTGTTCCAGGCATGGAGGATAATAATCTGTGAAGAGGCATGGCCATGGGACACAGAATATTGTATATAGGGAACAGAAAGAAGGATACTTCAGTTGGAACAAAAAGTACAGAAAAGGGAATCATATGAAATAATTCTGAATATGTTACATTCAGATTGTGAAGGGCTTTAAATATCAGACAGAGGAGATTATATTTTATTCTAATGTCAACCGAGAACCACTGAAACTTCTTGAGCATTCAAGGTGTCATGACCAAACTTGTGCTTTGGGACTATTACATTGGAAGCTTTATAGAAGATGGATTAGACCCAAAGAAATAAAGGGGGGAGGGAACCTATTTGTACAAAAATATTTATAGCATCTCTTTTTGTAGTGGCAAAGACTTGGAAACTGAGAATATGTCCATCAATTGGGGAATGGCTGAACAAGTTGTAGTATATGAATGTAATGGAATACTGTTATTCTATAAGAAATGTTGAGCAGGCAGATTTCAGAAAAACATGGAAAGACTTGCATGAACTGATGCTGAGTGAAGTGAGCAGAACCAGGAGAACATTGTGCACAGTAACAGCAGCACTGTGTGATGAGCAACTCTGATAGACTTGGCTCTTTTCATCAATACAATTATCTAAGACAGTTCCAAAAGACTCAAGATGGAATATGCTATCCACATCAGAGAAAGAACTATGGAGTCTGAATGCAGATCGAAGCACACTATTTTCTCTTTTTTTTTCTTTCTCATATTTTTTCCCCTTTGTTCTGATTCTTCTTTCACAACATGACTAATGTGGAAATGTGTTTAATATGATTGTATATGTATGACCTATATCAGATGGCATACCATCTTGGGGAGGGGGAAGAAGAGAAAGAGAGAAAAAAATCTGGAACTCAAAATCTTATAAAAGTGAATGTTGAAAACTATCTTTACATGTAATTGGAAAAAAAGTAAAATACTATTAAAGAAAAAAAGAAATGATGAGCAGGATGTCAGAAAAACCTGAGATTTATATGAACTGATGCAAAGTGAAGTGAGTAGAACAAGAAGAACATTGTACACAGTACAACTTCAACTGTGAATGACTGTAATGGGAATGGGAATTTGAAGATCTTCCCTGCCCCTTAATAGACCTAAGGGGGAATTTGAAGACCTCCCCTGCTTTGAAAGTAAACTCTGCCCCCTAATAGGCTGAATGTAATCACATGGAGCCTGTGATGAAGGGAATTTGCTAAAGCATGGAGCAGAGCCCACAGAAAGCTTCCCAACTGTGAAGATAAACTCTGCCCCCAATAGGCTGAATATAGTCACATGGAGCCTGTGGTGGGAGGAGTTTTGCTGAAGGGAAGTAGAGCCCACAGAAATCTGGTACAGAGTTAGCCAGATAATGGGGGACAGAGGAGCTCAGGCAAGGAGATAAAGAGTTTTGTGAGTAAATATTGATCTTATATTGGTTTGTGAGAAGGCTGAAGGATGCTGTGGCTCTCAGTGTTATTATGACTTCTGAATATCTTTGGTATTATGATAGAATCGGCTCACTCGTAAATGTTTCAGTTCTGTTCTTTACCTGGAGAATCTGGTATATTTTGCTATCGAACGTCATGCGATACTTATAGTCACAGTCTTTATCATGATCATGAGAGCTGTAGATATTGCATTGGCACTACAATGACTTAGTTATTCTCAGCAATGCAATGATCCAAGACAGTTTGAGAGAACTCATGATGAAAAATGCTATCCACCTCTAAGAAAGAACTGATGGAGCCTGAATAAAGATCAAGCATCCTATTTTTTTCACTTTCTGTATTTTTGGAGGTGTTTTTCCCTCTGTGGTTCTATGTCTTCTTTCACAATATGACTAATGTGGTAATATGCTTTGATTGAACACATATAACCTATAAAAATAAAGAAAAAGAAGTAAAGAAAAAGAAAAGAAAAAAAGATGAATTAGTTAGGGGGAAACTGTTGACAAGGAGGAAGGATAGAGGGGACAGAAATTAGGAGGCTATCGCAATCATTCACCTAAGAGATGATGAGGAGATGAATAAGAGAAGCAGCCATGTGAGTAAAGAGAAGGGAATGAGTGGGAAAGATAGAGTGATAGAATGAACTAATATTCCCATATCTATCTTATGTAAACAGAACAAACAAGCAAAGAGAGGCCAAAGTTCTTATTTAAGGTCACACATGGAGCAAAGAGAATGACAAGAACACAAACCAGGCTTTCTAATTCATGTCCAATGTTTTGACTTTGTGGCTACACAGCCCTGATGGATTTCTTGGCCACAGAGACCACAAAGGTTCCCAAAGGGAAGGATTAATCTTTTTTGGAAACATCAAGCTCCAAGTTTAAGTCCTCTTGTCCAAGAGTATGATTATGTAGTTATAATATGGCCTTCATATGTAGCATTGTCTACAGGAGCATCTGTGCCAATGCTAATGTAATGTCTTAAACTACAGAGCTGTTTCCTGTGACCATCCTAGATTTTAGAATTAATTGTGGCCACCTGGACTCTGCCCTGTACCATTTCATAACCTAGTCTTTTCTTGCATATGAGGAAACCACAGAAGCATAGCAGACCATTATTTCTCAAGGGTTCATGAGAACCTCTGCTTTGTTCCCTGTCTGGGAAATAGTTGGGCAAGCACCCATGTTGAAACATTCAGTGACTTTGGGAACAAAGGACAGGTTTCCTGAGGCTTTATCCTGATGCACGACAAACTACTTACTCTCCATGTGTATGTATATATGTATGTGTATATATGTGTATATATACACATATACATATACACACATATACACTCATGGAGATGCAAATTAATTTGTTTTAACTCTTTAATATATTTTGTATTTAGTATTTTGTGTTAATGTTAATATTTCTCCTCCCCTCCCCTCCTCTTTAAATAAATAAAACTTCAGCACTTCGAGGGGACAATTTGTCTTTGTAGCCCTTGAACTTGGAACAAAGAAGTCTGAAACTCATTTGGTATTTAACAAATGATCATGGGTTGAATGATGAAATGAATGAAAAAAGTCCTAGAGAATGTCTAAACATGTGACTGCTCTACCCTTTCTTTTTCCACATTAAGAAACTGAGACCTAGGAAGAATGTAAGCTCTTTGAGGACAGGGACTGTTTCAGTTTTGGTTTTATTATAACCACAGTTTAGCACAATGCCAGCCACATAAAAAGAACTTAGTGAATGTTTACTGATTGATGTGAACTTTGAAGTTTCACCTCATATTGATGAAGTTAGTAAAGATTCAAAAGGATAAAATTGGTAAGTGTTGGAGGAGCTGTGGCAAGACAGACACACTAATGCCCTTTTGGGAGAGCTATGGATTGGCCTAACCATTTTGGAAAGCAATTTGGAACCATGCCAGAAAAGTCATTGAGCTGTACATATCCTTTGACTCATCCAGAAGTCATTAAGTTCATGTTGTTCAGTCGTGTCTGCTTCTTTGTGACCACATATGAGGTTTTCTTGGCAAAGATACTGGCATATTTTTACCATTTCCTTCTCCAGTAGCTTAAGGCAAATAGAAGTTAAGTGACTTGTCCAGGGTCAAAAAATTGAATTTGAACTCAATTCTTTTTTTAACTCCAGACCCAGTGCTCTGTACACTAAGCCACCTAGCTGCCTCCATAGCCTTCAACTTAGTGATCCTATTACTGAGCATATATTGCCAGTAAGTCAAAGATTAGAAAAATTCTCTCTCTCTCTCTCTTTCTCTGTACGCATGTATACATATTTTACATATATGCATATATTTATAGCAGCATTTTAATGCAAGAACCTGGAAACAAAGTAGTGACCCTAAAATTAAAAGAATTGGCTTAAAAAATTGTGGTATATGAATAAAGAGGAATTTATTGTTATAAGAAGTGCAGACATGAAAAATTCAGAGAAACTTGAGGAGACTCATAAATCTGTTGCAGAGGAAAATAAAATGAACCAATATAGTAATTTATACAATGACTACAATAGTATAAGGAAAAAGAACAATAGAAGGCTTCAGATCTCTGATCAAGGCAGAGAACAATATTGACAGCAGAGGACTGATGGTAAAACATCTCTTCTCGACAGATAGATGATGAACCTTAGACTCTCAGTGAGCCATACTTTAAAAAATAAGGCTAATATGTTCATTTGTTTTATTTAACTACCCTTCTTTGTCACAGGGGAGAGTTCCCTTCTATATGGGGACATAGGAGGTCATTTGAAAGTGACATCAAAATTTTTAGAATCATCAATAAAATATTTATAAAGAAGAAAAAGAATTAAAATTTATACAACTTGCTCCAAAACCACATAGCTAATAATTGGCAGAACCAAGACTAGAACCCATGTCTCTTGAGTCTTAGTTCTCTGTGCTCTTTACAGTTGCTGATAATGACAGCAGCTCATATTTTTGTATCATTTTAAGATTTATGAAGCATTTCCTTTGCAAAAAACCCCCGAGGCAGATAGCACAAGTATTATTATTCCATCCATTTCGCAGATAAATTAACAGAGGCCAGCGAGTTTAAGAGATTTACCAGTGGGTATGGCACATAACTAAAAAGTATCAGTTTTCAAACTCAGGTCTCCATGAGCTAAGTAGCTAAGTATTGAGGGCTGAGTTCCAATGTGACTTCAGACACTTACTAGTTATATGATCGAAGGCAAGTCACTTGACTCTGTTTGCCTAAGTTTCTTCATCTATAAAACAAGTTGGAGAAAGAAATGGCAGACCCCTTCAGTATCTTTGCCAAGAAAATCCTGAATGGGGTCACAAAGGATCAGGCACTGCTGAAATGAATGAACAACAACATGTGTACATGACCTATTCTAGGTTATTTTCGGAATGGTTGAGGACAGGAGGGATTCTTCCTTATAATCGCTCAGTGGCCTAAACAAACCACTTTCCCTTACCACCCAGCTAGTCTGTTGTTAGGGAATGAAAGACATGTTAACATTAGACTCAACAAAAAGGAATTAGCATCGGAAAGCTGCCGGGATAGGGGTTGTTGCTTTAGTTTGTCCTTCGCTCTCTAAGGAGACAAATGACATTAGGAGGGTGATTCATTTGCAAGTGATTTGGATTTAAATGAGACAGAGCTCGGTACAAAGTCCTCAGCCTCACTTTTTCCTCCAGGGTCATCTGAGTCCAGCGGCAAGACATAGGTCAAGATGCTTGGCAATGGGCCAGGATGCAGTGGAAGACCATGGCCATTTTAAGCTAAGATCTTTTCCCAGATCTCAGTTTGTCTGAGGCAACACCCATTCAGGAATTAAAGACTAGGTAAGGATTGAGGCAAAACATGGCCTAGTTTGCCTCACAAAAGAATCAGTCTAGGAGGGGAAGACCCTCAGAGTTTCTGGCCAAAACAGAAGCGATTGCTATTTATGCTCAATCTGAGCCATCAAAACCCAAACCATGAACAAAGGAAGCTTGGACTGTAACCTATTTATTGACCAGTCAATGAAAGCCAAAATGATTTGGGTTTAAAGGCATGATGCAGTCTCTCTGTTTGAATCTCAATGGGCTTTATCAAAGCCTAATTTTTCAGAGCTTCATTTTAAGAAATCATAAATTAAAACTACATGAGACAAAAGAATTAATTGTCCAGTTTTAGATGGAAGGAGGAGGAGGAGGAGGAAATGGAGGAGGATCAGGAAGAGGAGGAAAAAGGGAAATGAAACCATAAATTCCAAATTGTAATGTAAGTTATTTGTTAAATGGTGCACACTCCTTCATTGCTGCATAACAGAGGTGACTGTAGCTGCTTGCAGAGGACTTAAAATCAGAGCTTGAATTTATAGTCATTTTGTGAAGAAATCACCTTAGGAAAACACAAGGGTCATTACTTCGAAATGGTGTGTGGTGAGCACTAAGGTCATGGCTTATCCAAGAAACCTAGGCAGCTGAATACCTATTGACCCAAAAGACTGGAGGTTATTCATCTGGCTAAGACCACAATTTTATCTTAACCCTTATTCAACATGCAGGGAAATAAGTTTTAGACTATAAAGTTCACATTAGAAATGTGTATTTCTTAATTATTTATTAGAAATAAAATGAGGATAATTTCAAAACAATAGTTATATTCCACATAAGCTTCTCTACCCAATGGGAGCATATGCACCTCATGTTGGGATAACGTGCTCTAGCTTTATAATTGCCCCTTCTGGCAAACAGCATAAGAGGGGAGAATTCAGAGCTAAAAGGACCCAAGAAATCATCTAAATATCCTGTGTCCAAGATCAAAGTGCATGACAACTTTAAGCCTACTGTATAATGTAGAGTGTGCTTAATGTGTTGTGAGACCCTATGAGTCATTTCTTTTCTTTGGGCATCAGTTTATAGATTTTTATGTGTGTGTGTGTGTGTGTGTGTGTGTGTGTGTGTATGTGTGTATGTATAGCATATTTGCATTATAGGTTATGTAGATTTAGATAATAGATTTATATATATTTATAATATATAGATTAGGAAGTTTATAAATTAACAAGGTTGGAGTTGATGATCTTAAAGCCTTGTTCTTATTCTAATGTTTTAACAGTGTCTTCCCTCCATTAATTATTTTCTATTTATCTTGCATCTAGCTTGCTTTCTCTCTGTTTGTTTGCTTATATGTTGTTTCCTCCATTAGACTATAAACTCCTTGAGGACAGGGACTTTTTTCTCTTTTTGTATCTCCAGCATTTACCACAGTACCTGACATAGTAAGTGCTTAACAAATATTTACTGGTTGATTGACTGGTGAAATATTAGTATTAAAAAACAACTCTTTGTCATTATGGGAAACTTGGAATCAGTGAAAATGCTTTGCAATTCCAAGCAAAACTCCTTAATATTTTAGTTTTCTACACAATTACTTGCATATTAAAAAATTTTTGAGTTCCAAATTTTCTCCTCCCCTCCTTTCCTTCCCCCCTTCCTGAGATCGTAAGCAATTTGATATAGGTTATACATGAGCGATCATGCAAAATATATTTCCCTATTAATCATGTTGTGAAAGAAGACACAGACCCAAAGGGAGAAAAACATGCACATGAAAAATACAGAAAGTGAAAAATAGAATGCTTTGGTCTGTATTCAGGCTCCATTAGTTCTTTCTCAGAAGGTAGAAAGCATTTTCCATCATGAATCATTTAAAATTGTCTTGGATCATTATATTGCTGAGAATAGCTAAGTCATTCACAGTTGATCACTGTTATAATATTGCTGGAATGCTGGTAAGTCCTGGTTATCCCACCGTAATTATAGCTCTGAATACCACTTTAGGAAAATAAATTCAAAAGTCCCTAAAATTAGGTAACAGGGTCAGACAGAGAACATGGATCCTATTAAACTCTGAAGTTTTGATTCAGAGTATGTTCAGAAAACAAAATGTCCTTGGTCTGGCTCTTGCCCAATGTCATACATCCGTCTTTGAAACAAAGGAGTATGTTGCCTTAGGAGGAATCTACTTGTAGCCATCTGGTTTCAAAATGTTTCCCAAATGTTACAGTCATTCTTGTAAAGAATTAAGTGAATCTGCTAGGAAACTGATGTAGTCCAATGAAAACTGTAGACTTTGGGCTATGGGGGTACCGCTAAAAAAAAAAGCACAGGAGGCCATAAGAAAATCTGGGTTGTGACCCAAATATAGAGCTTATTTTCAGTTTCTAACCTACTCCTTCTTGGCCTATAGCAGTGGTCCTTTGGCAAAAACCACAATTTTCCCTGCTAAAATCCAGTCTTTGCTTTTTCACCCCTACCTCCTTACACTTTCTGGGATCATAGATCTGGAGCTAGAAGGGACAGCAGAGGCCATCTAGTCTAACCTCCTCATTTTTCAGATGAGGAAACTGAGACCCAGAGAGGTTAAGTGACTTGCCCAAGGTTACACACGTCATAAATGGTAGAACTGGACTTCAAACTTTGAGCTTCTGAGTATGAAGGCAATGCTCTTTCCACCACTCTACACTTTCTCTCTCAATGTACTTTAAACTTGTACTCTTTTCCCTGGGTCTGTGTAAGGCATTTGTCCATGGCAAATTTGTACAAGACTAAAAATTCTTAGGGAAGCTAGGTGATGCCATGAATAGAGTACTGGACCTGGAGTCAGGAAGACTCACCTTCCTGAGTTCAAATCTAGCTTCAGACACATTAGCTGTATGAACCTGGGCAAGTCACTTAACCTTATTGTTTGCCTCAGTTTCTTGACTGTAAAATGAGCTGGAGAAGGAAATGGCAAACCGCTCCAGTATCTCTGCCAAGAAAACCCCAAATGGGGCTATGAAAAACCTAACAGAACAACAAGAAGCGCAATTCTTAGTACCAAGGGGTCTTAAACACTATAAAAATTTGCTAAATGGCTTCCACTAGATCCTCCTTTTGCCTCCTTATTTCATCCAGGGTTCTCTCTTTCTTCTCACTTCTAAGCTCACTTCAAGGCTGAGACTAGGGCAGAGCTGGCTATTGTCAGTAGTTTGGGTGTCTTACTAACCCTTCAACTCTAGCGTGAGCTGGAAAAAAGACTGCTTGAGCTGCAGGCTGGGGTGGGACTGCAAATGTGTTTTTCTTAACTACCTATAAGGAATAAGTAGCTGCTTTCTCAGATTTTTACCCCTAGGAGAGGAATTTAGCCTAACATGTTTGTTCAGAGACTGATTCAGTACTTTCCCATAATCTTCTGGCTAACATCCCAAATCTTCTAGATCGACTGAAGTGACTGAATGCCATAACCCCTGGGGAGCACAACTGTGTCCTACTTTTGAAGATAAGGTTCTGATAAGAGTGATCCACACCCAAGCCTCAGTTACTTTCTCCAATATTAAAGCATTCTTGATGACAAGAAATTCTTCTATGTAGGTTTTATTGCTCCTGGTATGAGAGCATACCATCTGTTCACCATTTGGTGGAAATTGAAAGCCAAAGGTGACCATTCTTTAGTTGACAAGGTGTAATAATAATAATAATAATAATAATAATTAATAATAAATGACATTTGTATGCAGCTACTCCCTCATTATAATGAATTCCCTGAAGTAGTTGCATTAATGGAATTCACACTACATATTTTCATTGGGCAGGAACCATTGACCATATGGTCTTTAATGACTTTATTTATTTTTAGTTTTCAACATTCACTTCCATAAGTTTTAAATTTTCTCTGCCTTCTTCTCCTCCTCCCTCCCCAAGACAGCATGCAGTCCAATATAGGCTCTACATATATACATTCTTATTAAATATTTTTTCACATTAGTCATGTTATATAGAAGAGTTAGAACGAATGGGAGGAATCATGAGAAAGAAAAAACAAAACAAAACAGCAACAAAAGAGCAAGTAATGTGCTTCAATCTGCATTCAGACTCAATATTTCTTTGTGTGGTTGTGGATCATATTTGAAATAATTTTAACTAGATAGTGTGATTAGCAATGTGGGACTAATAGGGACCTAGATATATTTCTTTAAGGTTTGCATACATTAGTGCTGAGCTTCTCTGTAACCATGCAGAGAATGTGAGTAAGGTACTATAGCTATTATAATTTCTAGTTCACAGATAAAAAAATGAGGCTCGGATAGGTTAAGTGAGTTGGTGTATGGTTTATGGAGTCCTCAGGTTCCAGCCCTAAGATCATGTCTCTGGAAGCATCCAAATTTCTTGAGAGGCCCCTGCCCTGTGAGAAAATTTGCTCTTGTTGCAAAACACATTCTCTTATCAGAACAGAGACTGGGATGCCTGCTGGAAGGATTTTTGTCCTTGGCTTATGCAAGGACTCTCTTTCCTACCAGATCCCCAAGGTCCACGCCTCTGACAAATGTCTGGTATCAACAAAGTTATCTCTGCCGACTCCCTGCATTTTCCCATCGATAGCTCTCAAAGACATCTAGCCCTCTAGATTAATTAATTGGCATCCCTGGCATTCCCCAGCACCATCTTCCTTATCTCTCAGGTTCCCTAACAACACTTGCCCAAGTGTCATAATAAACTTTTCACCACTTGACTAAGAGAAGGCAACTCTGCCTTGGCATTCTTGGGGTCCCAGCACTCCCAAAGCTCTTCACAGTCAAAAGCAGGATTTGGGGCTTTCCCTAAAATGGCTCTCTTAAAGTCAGGCCTTAATTTTGAAAGGGTTTAACTCAAGCTTGAAGCAAAAGAAAGATTCTTCCTATAAGCTACCTGAGAGCAGGCACCAAGCCTCGTGCTTCTCTGGAGATCTTCCTAGCAAACACCCAGACCAGGCTGCATCATAGGTATCCTTTAAGCCTTTGTTGAATGGGAGTTACACAGGGATTATGGAGTCAGGAAGACCTGAGTTCAAATTTGACCTCAGTAACTTATTAGCTGTCTGACCCTGGACAATTCATTTAACATCTTTCTGTCTCAGTTTCCCCAACTCTAAAATTAAGATAATGATAGCACTTGCCTCAGTGTTGTTGTGAGGAGAAAATGAGATAACATCTCATAGAATTTTCAAACCTTAAGGTACTATATATATGAATGCTGGCAATTATTATTAATTTGTGTCATGTGCCATTTGGACCACAATGGAAATCTGGTGAAACCTATAGATCCCTTCCTATAGTAATGCTTTTAAATGCATAAAATAAAATTCTCAGGATTACAATGGAAGCTAATTGTATGGAAATCAACATATAAAAGTTATCAAAATATTTTTTTAAAAGGTTCAAACACCCTTGGTTAAGAACCCTTGGTTTAGGAGCTAAATGCTTTCCCCCTAACCTGGTTGTGTGGAATACTCATGAAATGATCTTTCCCTACTTTTGATTCTCTTTTGTCTCAGATTTATCCCATGACAAAATTATGATACTTGAGTCATACTGACCCCTTCTCAAGGGCTAGAGTGAGAGGGATGCCCCTATTTTTGAATGTAATTGTAACCCAGATTTCAAGCCTGAAGCATTTTTGCATAACGCCATTGGACAAGATTTATAATTTGGTGGAGAGTGGACATATCTATCTATCTATCTATCTATCTATCTATCTATCTATCTATCTATCTATCTCTATCTCTATCTCTATCTCTATCTCTATCTCTATCTCTATCTCTATCTCTATCTCTATCTCTATCGCTATCTCTATATCTATATATATCTTAAATGGCCAACATACACCCTAACATAACAGATTAAAAAAGCAAAGTCCTACAGAGAGGTCCAACATGCCCATTTAAGCACTAGTATTCTTTATCTGGGACTAGACCCCACTGCTGAGCCCCCTATCTCTTTTCTCCCTTCAAACTAGTGGATAACAGGATGTAGAAGGCAGAACTGGGTCAGGCCAGAGAGGACTAGACTGGGGGTGAAAGGGATTGACCTTTTTCTGGTCTTAAGGGGCACTGTCAGAACTTGGAGAGAGCTATGGATGCCTTACCCGAGAGTGTGTGAACCCTGTTAAGGAGATGTTAAGAGTGGAGTGAGAGGCCTGTCCACTGGACCTTTCCTTAGCATAAATTAGCCTGTCTCTAGAATACAAAAAAGGAAACGGAGCTCATAATCTTTACTTAAGCTATTTTTTTTAAAAGTAAAATTATCTGAGTAACAATCTTTCCCACAATCTTCTTCCTCCCACACCTTTTACCCCTCTAGCTATTTACTAGCTTTGTAACTTGGTTACAATGGCCAAGATTTTTTTCTTTTTAACTGTATTTTCACTTAGATCCACTCAGTTATCTATATTTTTCTACTAGTAACTCCCACCCCCAGCATATTTTTTAGAATAATTATAAGAATATCCAGCATTTATGTAATTTTTTAAAGTTTGTAAAATGCTGTATCTCATTTGATTCTCATGATCACTCTGTGAGACAGGGGTTATTATTATTCCTATTGTATAGATGAGAAGATTGAGGTTGAGCAGGATTAAGAGGCTCACCTAAGATTCACAATAGCTAGTGTCTGCAGCAGGATTCAAACTCGGGTCTGTCTGACTCTGAGTCTAGGGCTCTATCCACACTGTACCACCTCATATAATAATAGCCAACATTGATAATAACATTCAAGGGTTGTAAACACACACACAAACACATGTATACATGCAATATATATGTAATATATGTAATACGTAATATATGTATATGTATGTAATATTTATATATGTAATATATAAGTATATGTATGTAATATATTTATATGTACTATATGTATATATGTAATATATATGTATGTAATATATAAGTATATGTGAAATATACATGTATATTAAATATATACATATATAATTATTTTTGAACTTGACAAAATTTTTATTGAATATTATTAAAGTAAAAACTATTTATGATGTAAGAAATAGAAAGGATCATATATTTAGAGCTAGAAAGACCCCCAGTTGCTATCTTGCCCAACCCTCCTATTTTACAAATGAGGAACTGAAGCCCAGTGAGTTTAAGTAACTTGCCCAAGGCCACATGGGTAGTAAGTATACACAAAATGATATTGTTATCAGCATGGTACAGAACAAAGAATGTGGATTTGGAATCCAAGGACTTGACTGTAGATCTGCCCCTTGTACCTATATGTATCCTCACCTGTAAAATGAGGGGATTGGAAAACATGGCCTCTGAGGCTCTGGCCTTTCTAAATCTATGATCCTATGATCCAGTGTCAGCCTCACAACAACCCTGCGAGGTTGGCACTACAGGAATTTTTAAAAAATCCTTATTTTAGGGGGTTAAATGCACCCCCTTCTTAGAGGGGATGAAGGTAACCTGTCACACAGTTGACAGGTGTCAGGGGTGGAATTTCAAACTTATATCTCTTGACTCCAAATCCAACACTCTCTCCATTGAATGGCCCACATTCAATAGCACATGTCTTCTGATTCAGATGTGTCAAACACGTGGTCCTTGGGAAGCATATCCTCCACAACACTTCAGAGTGTGCTTAAACCAGATTATAATTAGGAAAGATTTCACCAAATACATAAAACGCAGGAAAATATACATAACACTAACACTTTAAACTGTCAATATGTGACCAGAAAGGATCTTTATGTACAGAAGTCCCCATGTCTATTTTAATTTGCCACCCCCACTCTCAGTTGTTTTCTGGGGTGAGGGTTTTCATGATTTTACCTTCTTACAGAGTGCTTCTCATATTGAAAAAGCAAACATTTGGGAAATGGTCTGTCAAGGTCAAGGGTATAATCTGTAGCCAGGGTAATGAAGCCAGAAGAAAGAGTTTTCAGCTCACAGAGAGGAATCATGATGGTGAATACGTCTCTGGGACCCAATATCTTATTGCCACTGAAAAGTTTCCAGAAGAAGCTACTGGTCAGTTATATCATTGCAGGGTTTCTTATTCAACCTGGATGTTCTCCAAGCCTTCAAGCTCTAAGCTTCTATGACTCTAAGTCACTGTGACCATTGAACAATGAAATGTATAGCCATGACCGTGGTGGTGTGATCAGAGCACAAGATTGGGACTCTGAGGACATGGGTTGGAATTCTGACCATGCTAATGTGGTCTTGGGGAAGTTTTTTCACCTCCCTGATCCTTTCCTCATCTAAAGAAATAATGAGGGGTTGGACTAGGTGATCTCTAAAATTCTCTTCTAGTTCTGAATCTTAGGAAATTCTTTCCACTAAGTATCCTTTACCCTCTAGGCAACATACTAGCATGTGGAACAGCCCTTGGAGAATGGTTTTGCATTTGCTTTGGCTGCACTTGGCAAGGGTGGCAAAGCAATCCATTTCTTAATGGAATATGATAGCTTTGAATATAAGGGGAAGATGGTATTCTTGCACCTCTCATGTTGAAATCTCAGTCATTCAGAGAAGCTAGTAAGTAGACCCATCCCATTTCCCAAGGAACTTTCTGTAGGGTACATGAGGTTCTTTACTTAATTGTGTGTTGCTACATGCCAGGAAGTTAGCAGAATGATTTCCTGCTTTTTAGAAATTTACCATCTCTGGTTCTCTATGTTGAGTTTTCTTTCAAGGTAATAGGGGATAGATTTGCTGTTATTCACACTGCCCATGAGATCATTGGAACTAGATCTATAATTGACTATTGAGGTTATATACCATTATTTTCAAACTCACAGAATTTAAGAGTGTGAAGGGACCATGGCATCCATCTGGTCTACCCCACTGTACCAAGAAAGCAGCACAATACAAAGAGCACTGGCTCTTGATTTGAGACAGAAGGATAGAGTACATAATGCACTGCACCTGAAATCAGGAAGATCTGGGTTCAAATTCAAGCACTTAGAAGGTGTCTGACCTTGGCAAAGTCTTTTAACTTCTCGGAGCCTTAATTTCCATATCTATATAATGTGGATATGGGACTTGACCTCTAAGTTCTCTTTCTGTTCTAAATATTTTATCCTCTGAAGTCAGTGACCTAACTTCAAATCTTGTCTTTGAAGCTACTACCTGTGTGATCTTGGGTAAGTTACTTAACCTTTCTGGGTTCTTATCTGTAAAATAAGGGGGTTGATTACCACTGAAATCCCTTCTACTTCTAGCTTTATGGCCCCATTATTCATATCCAAAAGGACTTCCCATTTTTGAGAAATATTTGAGAAATGGTCATCCAGTTTCTGTTTAAAGTCCTCCAGTGATGGAGAGATCACCATCTCTTGAGCCAGTCTATCCTATTTTGGGGTAGTTCTTGGTGCAGTGGAGCTTTGAGTCAGTATAATGCCAATCACAGCAGCACACCTGAGAGCTACTGCTGTGAATAATTTTAAGCGTCTAATTGCAAGGTATAATGAATATTTATTCATAACTAAATCTTATTCAGGAAACTAAAGCATTCACAATTCATAACAACTTATTACTAAGGTGGCCACGTAGCCTTAAACAAAACATATCATTCAGTATATCACATAACATTCTACTGACTCCTGACTGTAACATGGAACACAGCATATATCATTGCATTCAATATATAGCATAGCAGTCCCCAAAATACTTCTTTATACAATCAAGGGGGTCCCAGGCCAGGGTCTTCCCCAGCACAACACATCCTTAAGGGGTAGCAGAAAACACAAACACATTCCACCCCTAGGTCACACAGTAGGTTACAATCTCCTTAATCAATAAAGAATATTCAAGTGAAGTCCTCTTGGGGGAATGTCCTTACCCTTACACTGCTGTTGTGGGCTCCCATCTGGCACTCTCAGGTGAAATAACTCCACTCTCTGGGTCCCAAATCATCCCAGGGGGCATGGCAGGAAAGCATTCTTACTGCTCCTTCATTACTGCAAAGCCTCCATCTCAACTTGGGGCCAAGTCTGGAGCTCCATGGCTCCTCCTGCAGGTCTGCGGGTCAACCACTCCCAGCTCCTGCCTGGATTCACACACAGGCAGCTCTCCACTCCTGCTTCATGTCTCAGCACACGGGGACTGCTCCACTCCAAGCTCTCCTTGCTACTGCCTGACAGCAGACTCCAAGGGCTCCTGCCCATAGCTTTTGTCTCTGGTAAAACAAAGTTTAACAGGCCAATAACAATATTTACACTCATTACCAGCACCTACATTTTAATTCACTTTCATAGCCTAGAGACTCTGTGATGACAACTCTTAAAAGGGGCTTAAGCTAAGCCTCCTTCCTGTGGGCACGTCTCTGCCCTTCAGCTTAATTCACTTTCACAGCCTGGAAGTTTCTGCAGCCCACCTCTGCTGTTGCAGCTATTGCAGCTGCTGCAGCTGCTGCCGCTGCAGTTAGCCTTCTCAATGCTCCACACTTCATGCTCATTTTCTTCCTCTAGGTTCACTTTTGTAGGGGATGGGGAGAGGTAGGAGAGTTGAAAGTAGGCGAAGGAGGGGTGGAGGAAGGTGGGAGAGGGAGGAGGAGGGGGGGCTTGCAACTGCTACCCAGAGTCTTAATTTCCAAGATATCAAGATTTCTCAGGCAAAAAAAAAAAAAAAAAGAAACTGATGGGAAAGGAAGGATATTCCAAGATCCGCCCAAAGTTTGTTCAAATTCTATGTGTTCCCTTCCTTCTTTCCCCCTTTTTCCCCCTCCCCCAGCCTTCCACAGTGCTCTTATGAAGCCTCCTCATGGCATGGAAGTGACCTTGAGTTCTTAGAGGCTATAATATTAGTAGGGGCATAGAAGTTATATGAATAGGTTTAGTTTGGTTGTACTAAGGCAGTTTAAGGGGTTTAGGGATCCCTCAAGGACTGAAGTATAGGAGAGGGTCATCTGGAATGAATTCATGAATTCATGGACTCAAGCATTCTTTAAATCAAGGTGGCAAAGGTTTGTTGTTAGTATAATATGGTGGGCAGAGCTCCTTAAGGAACTTACCACTTAACAGGAATGATGCTAAAGTTTATATAGGAAAAGTGGTGATTATCTGACAAATATACTAATTAGGTGATAATTTCCAGCCTTGGTCACTGGCATCATTCACTCCTGGAAACTAGGGGAAGGGGTTTCTCAGGGGTGTACTATTTTTGGTCTGTGAGTGGGGTGCATTCTGTACCCTCCTTGAAGACTCCTCAGAATGAGAAGGGAGAGAAACTATCTTGAAACCAGAGATAGAAATTACACAACCTAGGACCCTTCCCCCCTTCCCTTGCTGTCAATCAGCCTTAAGTTCTTTAGGAATTTTAGGAATCTTTTAGTCCCTCCCCCTTCAAGTTGGTGTTTCCCAAATAAGGACATGAACTGGTTTCCTGGTTTCCTATCCCACCTCCCAGACAATAGGAGATAGTGGTGGACTTCTTTCTTATCCACCACTGGGTTAGATTTCGCTCCAACACTGAGAGCCCACCTCCCAGCCAATGGGAGAAGGGACAGCCAGGGGGAGGGGGCTTGACTGTGTTAGGGTATAAATTCTTGTTCTGTTTTTTGTAACACGCTTCTTCTCCTTGATCCCCACCATGGAGAGGACTGCCCTCTTCCTGTGGGGGAAGAGAATAAAACTTCCTGTTTCTTCCTCAAGATGCCTCTGACTTTTGATTTTTCTTGGTATAGGATTTTTGGGGTCCCCGTATCCCACACAGTCTGTTATGTCTGTAGCAAGATAGCTTTGAGAGTTGATGACTATAGCTTGACCTCTGGATTGTATACAATAAGTTTGGGAATCAATACTTGATAATTCTGTTGTTACACGATAGTCCTACTTCTACAAGAGAATTTCTTCAGAGGTCAGCTTGTTCTTGTGTTGGGGAAAGATAGTTTGCTTTACTGGGGCCCATGAGTACATGAGTAATTGTGGGGAAAGGTAGTTTATCTTACTGGGGCACACTAATGAGTTATTGTTAGGCATAGTGTCCTTGGGCTGGGGAGAAAACTGTCAGGGATGGTGTTTTGAAAATAGCAAGAAATGTGATCTTGAAATTAGGGTTCAAGCACAAGCACTCCATCATTACCAAGCTGAAAAGGCTTTGTATACCTGTATATCGCCAATGTGATAGGCACAGCGGCTACTATGAAAATGCAGGCATATTCCCAGGTTTGAATCACAAGATATAGCAGACTCTTTCCCTTGAAGATGAAACCAAGACATTTATTCAAACACGAGTAAATGAAATCCATCATAGTAACAAAGAAGGCTATACACTTTGCCAATGCAGGAAACACAAACATCCAAGCCTTCCCTACATTAGGTCTCCTTACAAAACAAGTTCCCCCGGGGCAAAAATTCTCACTCTCTCACTCAGGCTAGCTGCTCTGCCTGCTCTCTCTCTCCCAGTTGCTTCACTCCCACTTCCTGCTTGCCTCCTTGGGCAAGCCCCTCCCACCACAGGCTCATGTGACTCAGGCTCAAAGTAGGTCAAAGAAAGATCTTCCCATTCCATTAACAATACATTAACAATATGACGCAGCTTGGTGGCACAATGGATAGAGTACTGTGCCTAGACCTGAGTTAAATCTGATCTCAGGCACTTACCAAGCTACATGACCTTGTACAAGTCACTTAACTTCAGTTTGCCTCAGTTTCTTCATCTGTGAAATGGAAATTATAATAGCTCCTACCTCCCAGGGTTGTTGTGAGGATCAAATGAGATAATAACTGTAAAGCACTTAGCACAGTGCCTATGCCATAGTAAATTATTAACTATTATTGTTACAGGTCTGGTGATTTGCTGTACAGAAAACTACTGTCAGAAAAGTACCAGATGAGCTAAGTGAGGATAAGCTCCCTGCCAGGTTGACCTCATGGAAATGAAATTTCCTTCTTTATTATCAAAGATGTTATCAAATTGGGAAAGGTTTGTGAATACCAGAGGGAATCTCCACATCAATAAAACTGTAAAGCCTTGAAGTATTTTATGCAGTAAAAATAATAATAATAATAATTAATTACAAAGTACTTTAAGGTTGATAAATGACTTCCCGCACAATGACCTGTGAATGCTATAGTATTCATTATATCTAATTTTCAGATAAGGTTACTGAGGCTTGGAGACCTTAAGTGTCTTGTTCTTCTATGTTACAACCACTAAATGAATCCCAGTCTCTTTTTCTCTTTATAAAATTTTATTTTCATTGCTAGTTTTTATTTTTATATCATTATCATTTCTGAATCTCTCTCCCTCTCTCTACTACCATCCCTTGTGGTGGAGATTTAAAAAGGAAAATAGGGGATTTTAGAAAATCAGCCAACACTGACTGCATCAGCAGCCTAGACAATAATCAAAAACTCAAAAAAAAACCCCAAAACAAAAAAACTAAAAACTCCTCAAAAGAGAGAGTGAGATTATATTTACTCAACTCTTCTCTGGGACCAAACTTGGTCATTATGATTACAGAGAGTTCAGTTTCTTTTTTCTTTTCCTTTTTAAAAAATTTTTTGTTCTTCCCAATTACATTGTTTGAGTCATTGTTTTTCTGGTTCTGTTCCACTTTGTATCAGTTCTTTTTTTTTAATTTTAATTTTAATTAATTAATTATTTTTTTAAAAAAATTGAATTTCTTTATTTTCTTGTTTACATCATTCATTTCCATGAAATTTTGAGTTATGTATTTTCTCCCCATCTTTCCCCTACCCACCACCCCAAAACAGCCTTCCAACTGTATAACTCCCTCCCCTACTCTGCTCTCTCCTATGTCCTCCCCATCGCCCCTCTGACTTTCTGGTAGGGCAGGATGGGTCTCTCTACTCCAGTGCCTGTATATCTTAATTCCCAGTTGCATATAGTTAATAATAATAATATATATATATATACATATATTTTTTTTAACATTTGATTATAGAACTTTAAATTCTAGATTCTTTCCCTTCCTCCCTCGTCATCCACCCTCACTGGAAGGATAAGCAATTCAATACAGGCTGTACATGTGTAATAATGCAGAATATCTCCACAGTGGACATATTGCGAGAGACTGATTATGTGTTCCTCCTTCCTGTCCCTCCCCCCCTTGTTCTATTCTCTACTCTGTCCCTGTCCCTTTACACAAGTGTATCCTTCCAGCAACCCTCCGCCCCCACCCTGCCCTCTCCTCCGTCATCCCACCTCTCATCCCCATCCCCCCTACTATCCTGTGTGGCAAGATACCCAGTTTAGAGTTTATGTCATTCCTTCAAACATTCTTGCTGAAAAAACCAGAACTGAAAAGAAAATTTGACACTCAAATACAAGAAGCATGAGAAGGTAGACATAGAAAAGAAATCATAAGGAACTTATCAAAGTTGAACTATTTACATGCCAACATGGAAAAACTGTAATTGTAACTTATGAAATTCCTAAGCCAAATTCAATGAGAGTAAGGTTGACCCTTTCAC
>CM053591.1:26813784-26878153 GCA_028646515.1 Pseudochirops corinnae | reverse complement strand
TTTCAGGTAGTCCAATAATTTTAAAATTGTCTTTCCTGGATCTATTTTCCAGGTCAGTGGTTTTTTTCAATAAGATGTTTCACATTGCCTTCTATTTTTTCATTTGTTTGGATCTGTTTAATAGTATCTTGATTTCTCATAAAGTCATTTGCTTCCATTTGCTCCACTCTAATTCTGAAGGAATTATTCTCTTCAGAAAGCTTTTGAGATTCTTTTTCCATCTGGAAATTTGACTTTTTAAGGCATTCTTCTCCTCATTGGCTTTTTGGGCCTCTTTTGCCATTTAAGTTAGTCTACTTTTTAAGGTGTATTTTCTTCAGTCAGGTTGTTGACTCTCTTTTCATGATTTCCTTGCATCATTTTCATTTCTCTTCCCAATTTTTCCTCCATTTCTCTTATTTGGTTTTCAGAATACTTCTTAAGCTGATCTGTGGTTTGTAGGAAGTCTACGTGTCTCTTGGAAGCTTTTGGTGTGGGAATTCTGACTGTGTTGTCTTCCTTCCGTTCCATGCTTTGATCCTTTTTGTCCCCAAAGAAAGAATCTAGAGTTCGATTGCTGTTCTTACTTTCCTTGCTTCGCCTGCTCATGTTGTTACCAGTCAATTACTTGACTTTTTTAGCTCTGTGGAACTCTGCTTCCAGAGGGGAAAGCTCTGTCCCAAATCGCTGGGGTTTTCGCAGCTGCTGGAGCTATTAGGAGGCCACTGCAGTCCCCACAAGCTTTGGCTCACTGAAAACGCACCCCAGGACCACCATCGAACACCTTGATCCGGATCCAGGCCACTCAACGGGAGAGCACTTAGTCTCTGAACGATCACTTGGCCCCCCTGCAGTCTGCAGGCTGGGAGCTTCTGAAGCAGCCACATGAAGCGGCTGCAGGGTTGCCCCTTCTGCCACTTCCTTGCCCTAGAGGCAGTTCGGCCAGACTGCTTTTCTCCCCCAAATTTAACTGAGTTCCACTGACCTTTCTCTTTGTCCTTGTTTCTTATGGGTTGATAGTTCTGGAAACTGCCACAGGTGCCAGTAATCCACTCTCCTCAATGCTCCAGAGGCGACTCTTCCTGGCTGCCCCGGGGCCAAGCCGTGGTTTCAGGCTGGGCTGGTTTCGGCTCCCAGAGTGCTGCGATGAGCCCTTCCTGCCGAGCTGCCTTCAGTGGGAGATGTGTTTTTCTGTGAGTTCTGGAGCCCCAAAATTTGTTTAGAGTCAAATACCCATATTTTATGGGTATTTGAGGTGGCTATGTGGGAGCTGCAGCATTTTCCTGCTTCTACGCTGCCATCTTGGCTCCTTGTATCAGTTCTTATAAATCTTTTCAGGTTTTTCTGAATTTTTCATAATCATTAGTCCTCATGGAGATTCCATTACATGTATACAATCCAACTTGTTTAGCCTTTTCTCAACTGTAATGGCAAGCAAAATGGTACTTAGCTCCTTGTTTCAGCTATTCAAGTGCCTTTGAGCCCTGCTTGTGATTCCAGCAAGTCTTTGTTGGAAACAGGATACATTGTGTTGCCTTTAATAGGCCTAAGGGAATTTGGATACCTTCCCTGACCTTAATAGACCTAACATCACCACACGGAGCCCAAGGTAGTAGGAACTTGCCAAAAGAGCACAACAGGAAGGGTAGAACAAGAAGGAGCAGAGCACATAAAAGCTCAAGGACAAGCTGAGACCAAGCAGAACTGAGAGGGAGAATGCTTGTGGTGTCAGCACTCTATCCATCTGTTCTGTCTGTACTGATGTTACTTTGTCAGACAGAAGCACTCTGTCTGTTGATTTGTGTTGATTTCTCAGATAGAAAGTGAACTTAGATGATAGTGCTGGCAAGGTGTGTAAACATTATTGTAGCCCTGTTGATCTTTGTTTTTCTAGAAACAGAAACTATGAAGACTTTGGAATGGCACAGTCCCCATGAGTTGTGATATAGAACAAGAGCTGTTCAATGGGATTTCAGGCAAGAAATTAGAATCTGGATAAATTATAAAAAGGCTTTTGTTGTGCCTGGCTCTTCTTCACCAGGGGCTAAAGGCCTAGTCATTTGACAGATAATGATGTGAAATAAAAAATCTTTGTTTCTAAATTCACTCATGGCTTCTACTTCTAGCGAACACCAAATAGTAGCCAAAGCTGGTGCTGCAGGAGGTGCGGGAGGCCCCAGGGACCCCGGAGTCAGAGGCTGGGGAGGCTTCCTCAGGGGCTTCCGCAGTGGGGCCCAAGGTCGAGGCCAGGGCCATGGTTGAGGCCATGGTTGTGGCCGTGGGGCCTGGGGAGGAAAGGCCCAAGACAAGGAGTGGGTTCCTGTCACTAAGCTGGGCCAGCTAGTCAAGGACATGAAGATCAAGTCTTTGGAAGGGATCTATCTTTTCTCGCTTCCTATCAAGGAGTCTGAGATCATAGATTTCTTCCTGGGATCTTCATTGAAAGATGAGGTCTTGAAGATCATGCCTGTTCAGAAACAAACTAGAGCTGGACAACGTACTAGGTTCAAGGCTTTTGTGGCCATTGGTGACTACAATGGCCATGTTGGTCTGGGTTTCAAGTGCTCCAAAGAAGTGGCCACAGCTATTTGTGGTGCTATCATTCTGGCCAAGCTGTTCATTGTTCCTGTAAGAGGTGGCTACTGGGGCAATAAGATTGGCAAGCCTCACACAGTACCCTGCAAGCTCACTGGACAATGTGGATCAGTTCTGGTGCTCCTGATCCCTGCCCCTAGAGGTACTGGAATTGTCTTAGCTCCTGTGCCCAAGAAGCTCCTGATGATGGCTGGAATTGATGACTGCTACACTTCTGCAAGAGGCTGTACGTGTCAGTACGTCTGGGCAACTTTGCTGTAGCTACCTTTGATGCCATCTCCAAAACATACAGCTATCTAACCCCAGACCCGTGGAAGGAGACTGTGTTTACTAAGTCTCCTTATCAGGAATTCATTGACCATCTTGCAAAGACTCACATTTGTGTATCTGTCCAGAGGACCCAGGCAGCTGCTATGGCAACCACAGAGATATTTTTTTTATAAACAAATAAATTGAACTTTGCCTGCTAAGAAAAAAAAAATTCACTCATGGCCAGGTGGAATTTTTGTAAGATGATTATTTCTAACACACTTCAGAGAAAGAACTGATGGAATCGGAATGCAGATCAAAGCATACCATTTTTCACTTTTTTTCTTGATTTTTTTCTGTTTTCTTTTACAACATGACTAATATGGAAGTGTTTTGCATGATTGCACATATATAACTTATATCAAATTACTTACCATCTCAAGAAGGGAGAAGAAGTGGGAGGAAAGGAGAGGATTTAGAATTCAATTTTTTTTTAAAGAACATTAAAAATTGTTTCCATGTGTCACTGGAAAAAATAAAATATTATCCAAAAATAGTTTTCCTCTTTTGAGAACTATTTATTCATACCTTTGAACATTGATTTAATAATCATTATGCATTGCCTTAGGGGAGGTAGACAGCACAGTGAATAGAGTGCAGGGCCTGAAGTCATCAAGAATCTTCCTGAGTTCAAATCTAGCCTCAGACACTTACTAGCTGTGTGACCCTGGATGAGTCACTTAACTCTTTTTGCTCAGTTTCCTCATACATAAAATGAGCTGGAGAAAGAAATGGCAAACCACCAGTATCTTTGCCAAGAAAACCCAAATGAAGTTACAGAAAATCAGACTGAAAAATGACTGAGCAACAACATGCATTGGTTTAATATAGTTGTATTAATTTCCTTTATATCTTGATATCAGTCGCTTACATATATTTGATACAAAGATTTGTTTTCCATTCTATTTTTCTCTTGATTTCCTAGTTATACTTATTTTATATGTGCAAAAACTTTTCAATTTCATTAATCAAAATTGGCTTAATTCTTTTGCATGTGGTCACCTCTACCCCTTATTTGGTCATTAATTGTACCCCTAATCATAAGCACAAAAGGCAGCTAACACTATTCTAATTTTTTTTAATGGTATGATCTTTTCATGATATTCAGGTCATGAACCCATTTTGAGGTTATTATAATGTATGGTATGGGAAGCTGATCTAAAACTAATTTCTGCCAAATTGACTTCCATTTTCCCCAGTAGTTCTTGTTAAATAGAAAATTCTTCCCCAAGTAACTTATGGTCTCAGATTTACCAAACACTGCAACCAACCCTCAATTCCAACTCTGTAATACAACAAAGACCTGTCAAAAACAAATAATTCGTCAGTTCATTGGAACTTGTTATAGTGGAATCTTACCATTAGAACTAGGTATGGTCATTTTAATTGCAATAAAAATTTATTAAATATCCAGGATGTATTATACACTGTGCTAAGTTCTGGGATTATGAAGACAAAAACAGTGAAACAGAACCAAAGTTCAAGGAATTTATATTCTGGGGGAAGGGGTGGAGTAAAGGATGGAGAGAAATAGGAAACAAAATCTACATGGATGTATATACAAAGTAGTTTTGGTGGGAGTAGGGAGAACCATGTCAACTGGGAGATCAAAAAAGGTGTCCTGTAGAGAATGAGCCCTGAAGGGAGCTAGATTTTCCAAGATGTTGAGGGGAGGAGGCAAAGCATGCTAGGCATGAGAGATGACAATTGAAAATGTACACAGGTGGGAGATGGAATGTTGCCTGTGAGGATTGGCAATAGGGCAATTTGACTGGAATGTTAAGTGTGCGACACAGTAATGTGAAATCGGTCTGGAATCAAACTCTTTTAGAGCTAGTCACTGAAGAGTTTTAAATGCCTGAGGAGTTTGCATTTTAACCTGGAGGCGGTGGAGATCTGGGGAGTGGTAAGCTCAGATTTCTGCTTTAGTAATATTGATTTGGTAGCTTTGTGAAAGATGATATAGGGAAGGGAGAGACTAGAGAAAAGGAGACCATTTAGAAGGCTATTCTAATAATATAATTGATATATGTTGACGGTCTGAACCAGGAGATGATCAGGGAACTTGAGAGGTATGGATGAATGCAAAAGAGTTTGTGTAGATGTTGCTCATCCTTCATTCTAGAAAAGGACCAATGGTATCATGAGCATGATGTCTTGATTTGCCCTTGAATTGGATCTGAGCGAGGTAGAGTCGTACAAAGTCATTAGCCTAGTTCTGTCCTCCAAAGGCATCTGAATCCAGTGGCAGGACAAAGGTTAAGATGACTGGCAATGCCCCAGGATGCAGGGGGTGACCTTGACCTTTCTTTATAGCTAATTGGATATGGCAGGGAAGGAAGGAAGGAAGCAGGGTGGAGTGGTGGTTTCCTTAAGGAAGTTGAGAATGATTCCAAAATTGTGAATATGGGTGACTGGGTTATGCCTTTGATAGACACCAATTTGATAGACAAAATTTGGAGACAGAATGAGATTGGTTAGAAATATAAAGATCTGATTAGTTTAGAATGCCTTTTGTTGAGTTGTTTCAGTTGTATCCAAACCTTTGTGACCCCACTTAGGTTTGGTTTTGTTTTTTGGCAAAGATACTGGAGTGGTTTGCCATTTCCTTCTCCAGCTTATTTTACAGGAGAAGAAACTAAAGCAAACAGAGTTAAGTGGCTTGCCTAAGGTCACACAACTAGTAAGTGTCTGAGGTGGTATTTGAACTCAGGAAGATGAGTCTTACTGACCCCAGGCCCAGCACTCTATCCACTGTGCCTCCTAGTTGATCATTTAGACGCCATGGGGGAAAACGTGGAAATATCGGTACTCACTTTTCAATGTGGGGCTAGAGTTCAGGAGAGAGATGGGGGCTGAAGACTATAGATTTGAGAATTATATTCATAGAATCAGGGAATAATTGCACCCATGGGATCTTGTGAGATTGATGAGAAATTCCTACTAGCTGTTGATATCTTGTATCTTAGCACATCCTCTCCTCCCCTTCAATTGTTAAATTCCTACCCATCCTTATTTTTAAATTTTTTTTGAAAATTTCTTTTTCTAATGTCATTGTTACTTCTAGATACTTTATCACCTCCTCCATTCACTCCTCACCTCTTCACTGAGTATACTCCTGTAACTAAGTAAGTTACTTTGACTAATGACAACGTAAGCAATACTCCACATCCATTGTTTTCTACCTTTCAATTGAAAAAGAATGAAATTATTTTGATACTTGTTCTCTGGAAACAAGATTAGTCATTACAGTTACTCAAAGGTCAATTTCTTTTACACTATTGCTTTCATATTGTATATTGCGCAACAATATTCCACTATATTCATATGTCACAATTTGTTCAGCCATGCTCCAAATAATGAGTAACCATTTTGGCTCTAGTTTTTCTGCTACCACAACTATGTACATTTTAGCATATTTGTAACCCTTCTTTGGGTCTTTTCCATCCTTGGGGGAATGTGCCCAATGATAGGATTACTAGGTCTAAGAATTAAGAATAGTTGAGTGACTTCTGGCACAATTCCAAATTGTTTTCTGTTAATAGGCCTTGTACTACTCTGAGACAGATTGGTTGACTTCGGTACTTGTTTCACCCTGCTGCCCAACCCATAGCTAAGTCAGTTTTCTGGTGAAACTGAAAACCAGCACCTATGAACCATGTTTCTCAAGACACAGGGCTTCTTTTCTTGTTCATTGCAAGAATTTTCTTCCCTTGAATGAATGAAGTACTTTTCAACCACTTTTGTTTGTTATTTAGGCCTTTTTCAGTCACATCCAACTCTTTGTGACCCCATATGGGGTTTTCTTGGCAAAGATATTGGAGTGAGTGGTTTGCTGTTTCCTTCTCCAGCTCATTTTAGATGAGGAACCTGAGGCAAACAGGGTTAAGTGGCTTGCCTAAGGTCACACAGCTAGTAAGTATCTGAGGCCAGATTTGAACTCAGGAAGATGAGTCTTCCTAACTCTAAGCCTGCCTGCTGCTCCTTATATCAACCACCTATCATGTGCAAATCACTGTCCTAAGTACTGGGGATACAAACAGAAAAGAAAGATAGACCTTGCTTTCAAGGGGCTCGCATTCTGTTGGGGAAGACTACACATGGAAGGTTTTAGTTGCAAGTTATATGGACATGTCCTACGGTCAAGGAGCAGTAGCAAAGCAAATGGTAATGCCTCTTCTTTGCTATCATTTCCACTGATAAAACCATATCAGTTTCTGATGCTGAACCATCTGATAGTACCAAAAAACTTTGGTGGCAAGAACTTTCTTTTTGGGGAATTTTGTAGCTGTGGCTACTGGCAGTTGCCAGGCAGCATTTGTCCAGGTTTCTTCCCAGGATGAGGGCTATAGGTATTGCCATTCCCAAAGCTCTTGGGTTCACTATCCTGGGCTCTGTCCATCAGGGTCCATCGGGGATAGCAGATGGTGATGGAGATAAAATAATGACAAAATTCATTTAGGGAAAAATAAAGATCCCAAAGGGGAAAAATGAAAAAAGGTAGGAAAGAAGAACAGCACTCTCAAACTTCACACTGTATTATAAAGCAGCAGTCATCAAAACTATTTGGTGTTGTTTAAAAAAAAAAATAGAAAAGTAGATCAATGGAATATATTAGACAGAGAATTAGAAACAATTGAACTTAATAACAGTGATAGATAAATTGGAAAATATGAATTACTTAGGAAAGAACTTCCTATTTGATTAAAAAAGGTGTTGGGAAAAACTGAAAAGTACTGTGGTGGAAATTGGCTTAACCCAACATCTTATTTCCACAACAAATTTAAAATGGGTGCCTTACCTTAATATTCAAGATCATTCCTTAAAAAATCAGAAGAAAAAAGGTCCTATATCTTTCACAACATTGGATAGGGAGTGTATTTTTAATTAAAAAGTGAGCAGCAGTCACATAAGATAAAATAAAAAATGTAACATGAAATCAAAAAGCCTTTGTTGTAGGAGAGAATTCTGGGAAGACCGTGGAGTAGATCAGAAAACTTTTGGTTCTCCAAATTTCCTCCACAGAGGAAGACAGAACATTGCCTCAGAGGGAATATAGAGCAGTGGGAATAAATAAAAGTCAGGGTAAAGCAGTTGTTCTGCTGTCGGTCCTTTGTTCCTGAAGAGGACCATGATATCAGGGAGGTGATACCATGACATGCGAACGAACTGGATTTAAGTGAGGGAAGGTTGTGTAAAGTCACCAGCCTCACTTTCTCCTCTGGAGTCACCTGTGCCCAGTGGCCAAATATAGATCAGAGCAACTGGAGATGACCCAGGATCCAAAGGGGTGCCTTGACCTTTTTAAGCTTAGATCTTTAACCTGTCTCAGATTGACTAAGGCAAAGCTCATTCAGTGATTAGCTTGAAAAGACTATCCCGATCTATATCTGGCCACTGGGCCTAGGTGGCTCCAGAGGAGACAGTGAGGCTGGTAACTTTACACAGCCCTCCCTCACTTAAATCCAATTCATGTGCTTGTCATGGTGTCACCTCCCTGATGTCATGGCCCTCTTCTAAACGAAAGACAAATAGCAACTTCTGTGAATAGAAAAGGAGCTGCCCACTGGAGACCAACATTTGTTCTCCTAAAACAACCTAAGAAGACCCCAGGAAGGACCTGACCTCCAGGGGCAGAGGTTCAGCCTGAATGAAGTACAAACACTATAAGGCCAACTCTGTGGAATCAACAAGCAACAAGCCTTAGGAGCAGCTAGGGTTGGGGGGCAGCCTCAGTCTTAGAAACTTTCATCTCATGGACATCGTGGGGGTCTGACAGCTGAGAAGATTGAAGGACCTTCCACTGCCAAGGGACACCAAGCATAGCTATGTTGATCAGACTCCAGTAATGTCAATGGGATAATAAGCTCTTTGCTGCCCATTAATAGGCCTCACATAGAGTCCATTGGGGGAGGGACTTGTCTAAGGAGGAGCTTACTTAGGGGGAGACTTGCTTGTAGGAAGGCTTTCATATCTTTTGGTAAACTGAGTTGGGAGGGTTGTGGTGCCTTCTGGCTATGAGAAATGTATATATACTCTGAGTTGGTATTTTGCTATGGGGGTTCACTTATGAGAAGGACCATTTGATTTCCTGGTTGAGACTGAGTAGTCTTGCTTTGATTCAGGCAGTCAGAGCTGCTGGTCTTTTTGCTCATTTCTCTGCTTGTATTTTCTCCAAGTTCAGGGTGCGGACCTTTCCCCTGAACTAGTGAATATAATTAAGAGTAGGATTGTTAAGCCCCTTTTGAGCAGTCTTTCCTTTAAAAGCAGATCAAAGAACCTGTACTAGCAAGCCACCCTGGGTGTGCTGGGGTGCTTGCTATTACAACTCCTCCCAGTCTATGGTTGCTGAGAGAAGAAGTTAGCTCACACCTGGTCAGTGCAGTAGCAGAGGCGTGGGGGCCTTATTGGCTGTGGGAACATGCAGGAGAGCAGAATTCCTGGTTTCAATTCCAGGAAAGAGAGGACAGCTGTAGTCTGCAAATGCTGGAGGGTTTGTAGGGAGTAAGGTCATTTGCACAGCAGCATGACTAGGCTATGGTTTAGGAATGGAGAGGAGAGCCCAAAGTTGAGCCCTGGACAGACCTCAGAAAATAACAGTAAGAAAGACCTGATGCTTGAAGCATTATTCCCCATATCTTGGGACTAGAACTTGATCACACTAATAGCTGCAAAAAATAAAATGAAACAGAAAAAGCAAATGGGAAAGAATCTGACCACAAATAGCTACTATGGGGATAGAGAAGATCTGAATTCATATTCAGAGGAAGATAAAGGAGCTTTAAAAAAAAGCTACTTCTTTTTCATTGAGAAACATCAAATGGTTCCAGGCACAAAAAGATTTCTTAGAAGAACTTAAAAAAGACTTTAAACATCAAATAAGAAAGATAAAAAAAAAAATGAGCAATCCAAGAAAATCAAGAAAATTATGAAAAGAAAGTCAACCAACTTGAAATAGAGAACCAAAAACTTGAGGGAGAAAATAATTCCTTGAAATCTAGACCTGGACAAAGGTAAGTTAATGTCATTCCATGACACAAAGGAATAATAAGACAAAATCAAAAGAATGAAAAAATAAAAGAGAATATGAAACATTTCAACAGAAAAACAACTGATTTGGAGAACAGATTAAGGAGAAATAGCATAGGAATGGTTGGACTGACTGAAAATTATGGTTAAAAAAGAATCTTGATACAATATTCAAAGAAATTATCAAGGAAAATTGCCCTGACGTTCTAGAACAACAAAATAAAGCAAAAATAATAATTAAAAAATCTACCTGAAAGTGATCCAAGGAGAAAAACTTACAGGAATATCATAGTTAAGTTTCAAAGCTCCCAGGTTAAGGAGAAAATATTGGGAGCAATAAGAAAATATTACAGAGTTACAATACATATTATAAAAGATCTAGTAGCTACTACATTGAAGGATTGTAGATCTTGGAATACTATATTTTGTTGAGCAAAATAGCTGGGGTAACTTATAAACAAGGTTAAATATAATTCTGAATGAAAAAAATGGATATTTAATGAATTCAAAGACTTTCATGTATTTGTGACAAAAACAACAAAACCTAAGGGAAAATTTGACATATAACATCCAGGAAAAATATAAAGTAAACGTTAAGGACCAGTTATAAAGGACTCAATAAGGTCAAATCATTTCTTTCTTATATATTGAAAATATCGGTTCTAATATGACTATCATTTTCATTTGGATAGTTTGAAAGAAAGGTCTGGGCTGAGGTGAATATGATGGGGTGATTCTAAAAAAAACAAAACTGTAGGGAGAGATTAAAAAAGAACAATTATCTCATGCAAATTAGGCAAAAAAGGAAAAATTGATATGGAAAAAGCTAGTTGGGAGAAGGTGAGTAGTGATGAAACCTTACTCTCATCGGGAATGGGTTAAAGAGGGAACAACATATAGATCTAGAAGAGTATAAAAGTCTTCCAAATTCAGAAAGAAAGGTGAGGGCAAGGGAATAGGGTGGAGGAAGAGGATAAGGGAAGAATTTTTGGACTGGTGAGTGGGTTAAGGAATAGGAGGACAGGTTAGGAGGTAGGAGTAAAGCAGAGGAGTGAGAAGGGATAGGAGTAGGATGAGAAAGATAGTGGGGAAAAATAGGAAGGAGGAAAACATACAACAAATTACTATAGCTTAGAATATGAATAGGATAAATTTATTCATAAAATGGGAATTGATAACAGATTAAAAATTTGAATTCAAATATATTTTTTTTTTCAGGAAATGCTATAAAAATGAGAGATACACAAACATAAAATAAAGGTCAGGAATAGAATTTATTATATTAAAAAAGCAGGGATAGTCATCATGATTTTAGACAAAGTTAAAGCCAAAATAGGTTTAATCAAAAGAGAAAAATAGGGAAACTGCACTGTGTCAGTCATATTATTCAATAGTGTTTTAAGCCATTTAAAATAATTACACAGTATAAAATGCCTGAGAGTATACCTGCCAAAACGGACACAGCAACTATATGAATGTTAACATTAAGCACTTTTTATACAAATAAAGTTAGATCTAAATAATTGAAGTAGTATTTATTGTTCATGAATAGGTAAAGACAATACAATTTAAAAAAAACAATTTTACTGAGCTAATCTATTTATATAATGCCATCTCAATTAAATTACTAAAAAATTATCTTACCGAATTAGAAAAAAAAATAACAAAGTTCATTTAGGAGAACGAAAGATCAAGAATGTCAAAGAAACCAGGGGCCAAAAAGATACAAAGGAAGCAGATCCAGTAGTATCAGACCTTAAATCATATTGTATGGGGGAGCATTGTTGAAGTACAGAATGAATAATTTTGATTATATTAAATTAAAATTTTCTCATATAAATAAAACCTATGCAGCCAAGAATAGAAGGAATGAAGAAAATTAGGAAAAGACTTTCATAGGCAATCTCTGAGATAGAATGGGATTAGGTTGGAACATTGCTGTAGTATAGGAAATGATGAGCTGGTTGATTTAGAAAAACATGGAAAGACTTGGACTTATAAAAGAAGATGTTATTCCTTTCAGGGAAACAGATGACAAATAGAAATAAACATAGTATGGTCTTTGATACACACACATGTGTATGTATGAGGGTATAGGTGTACATACGTATATGATTATAGATATCTATGGATATGTATATATCTATGTACATACATGTATTCACATATATGTGTGTATGTATGTATACATATAAAACTGCACTTAATTGTAGCCTTCTTTGTGGGGGGAGGGAGGAGAAAAATAAAGTTAAAAAGTGCACAGGAAAGAACAAAAGAAAACCTACAAGGGAGTAAAGAAAAGCTGGATAGCTTTGAAAAAAATGTGTAGTATTTATTCTATAAGTTTTATTGAAATGGAAATTTATTGCTTTATATTGAATCCTCTCTTATGTCTGCTGTATACATGGGAATTTTTTTCTTTTCTTATTTTGTACTTAAGTTTAAAATAAATTTTAAAACTTAAAAAAAAGCTTTTGTTGCAAATGAAATTAATATATTGAGGATAACAAGGGAAGCAGTCGAATACAGGGAAAAAAAAACCCTTATATCAAATTTCTCTGATAAGGGCTTATTCTCCAAGATATATAGATAATTAATACATATGGGTGGTTGCACAAGTATGTGTGAGTGCATGTACACAAGCACATGGACACAGGTGTCCATGCACACATAAACAATTCTTTAATAGGTAAGTGGCCAAAGTATATGAATAAGAAAAATCCCAAACTATAAAGAACTATATGAAAGATACATTCCAGATCTCTAATAATAAAAGAAATGCACATCAAGACAACCCTAAGATTTCACTTCACAGCTAGCAGATTGGCAAAGATGACAAAAGGTGGGACTAGCCAAAGTTGGAGGGATTGTGGGAAGATAGGCACCCTAGTGCATTGTTGATGGAGCTATCAGTACAATTCTTTTTTTGAGAGCTATTTGCAAATATGCAAATAATCTGACCAAAAACTCTATAGTTTTTAACCCAGAAATTCCCCTAGTAGGCATATACTCCAAGAAGAGAGTCCCCATACACAATAAAATATTTAGAGCAGCACTTTTTTTTTTTGTAGTAGCAAAGAATTGGAAATAAAGTAGATGCCCACTGTTTGGGGAATGGCTAAACATATTGGGGTATACAAATGTACTGAAATGCTACCATACTAAAGGAAACCAGTAGCATGATAAAGTCAGAGAAGTATGGAAAGACTTATCTAGATCAATGCAGAATGAACTAAGAGCCCAGAAAACAATATATTCAACGTCTACAACAGCAAAGAAGGAAAGAACAACAAACACAATCAAATGTGGATGCTGTAAAATTATAGAGAACAAGCATGATGCCAAAGAAAAGATGAGAAAATGCCCCCATCCCATCCCTTTGCTGAGGTGACAGATGCAGAGGCTTGACATATCACATTTCTTTCTTTTTTTTTTTTTAATAATTGTAGATGTGTCTTTTTCGTTTATTTATTTATGTATTTTTGCTTTTTATTTTTTTGAGGGGGGAAGGCAGGGCAATTGGGATTAAGTGACTTGCCCAAGGTCACACGGCTAGTAATTGTTAAGTGTCTGAGGCTGGATTTGAACTCAGATCCTCCTGATTCCAGGTCCAGTCCTCTATTCACTGCGCCATCTAGCCACCCCCATATCACATTTCTTTTCAGACTTTTTTGAGAAATAGTAAGTTGTGCTGTTTTTCTCCTTTAAATTTTTTTTCCTTCAAAACTATTTCTTATATGGTCTGTCTCTCTGATTTGGGGTAGATGGAAGGTTACTGGGAGAAATTTTGAAGACAAAAAAGCAGAAGATATCAATAAAGATTTATATTTTTTTAAAGCAATGACTCTCAAGAAGATGCATTATTTTGAAAAATAACTTCAAAATTTTTTTCAAAGTGCCTTGCCATTTCACCTTCTGTGCATATTGTCTACCCCTGTTTAAGTGTAAGCTCCTTGAGAGCAGCATCATTTCACTTTTATATCTGTTATCTCCACCACTTATGACCGTGCTTGCCTGTATAAGCACTTAAATGCTCTCCCATTCATTCACTGATTCATGGAAGAGATGGTATAGAAATGTGGCCTTGAAGAAAGAGAGGGACTTTAGGAAGTAGGGATGAGGGTAGAAGAGATAGAGTCCATTCCATTCACTGGAAGGTGGGGTGCAACTTGGGAGAAATAAAAGCAGAGGTCCAGCACGGGAGAGTACAAGAATAATGGAGAAAAAATTATCTATTTTGACTGTTATGTAAAATACTTGAAGAGATCTCTCCAGTATTGCCAAAAAAAATTTTTTTAAATCAATAAGAGATGGTCTGCACACCAATATTTGTAAAAGGCACAAAAGGTTAGCTAACATACTAGGCTCTAAGAAATCTTGAGATGCTAGAGCATTGGGCTGAATCAAATGAGTTAAAATTCAGTCAAGATAATTGTAAAGTCTTACAACTTGGGTTGAAGAAATCAACCTTAAAAGCACAAGATGTGGAAGGTTCCATTAGACAGCAGTTTACCTGAAAAAGAACAGGAGTGTCTTCTAGTGTATAGTGAGTTCAATATTAGTCAATAAAGAGATATGACTGTCCAAAGTACTAATGTGATCATGGACTAATGAATTGATGGAGGTAAAAAATGATTCCTGATCATGTTGGATCTGGAGTATGATGTTAATTTCTGGTCATTCCATTTTGGAAGGACATTAGTAAAAGTTCAAACGTGTTTTAAGATGGATAAACTGAATGGTGTAAGGCTTTGAGAACAAGTCATATGAAAATTGATTTACGGAACTAGAGATGTTCTGTTTGGGGAAGAGAAGACCTAGGGCAGGGGAAATGATAGCTTTCTTCAAATATTTGAAAAATTGTGACATAGAAGAGAAATTAAGCTTGTTCTTCCATGGTTTCGTAGGGGAAACAAAAGACAGACTTAGGCCCGATGTCAGGAAAATCTTTCTAGCAATAAGAGCTGTCCAAAAGTAAATAGGCTGCTTTGGGAAGTAATGACTTTCCCATCCCCAGCAGTATGCTTATAAATAAATGTGTCTCTGAGGATCTCTGGACTTTGCATAGTATAGGGGTGGGAATTTATGCATAACACATTCTTATGTTTAATAAACATCATTAATATTTTCTGCATCCCATTTTTATGTCTAAGCAATGAACAAAATAAATCAAATATGGATTTGTAATGTTTTTAGATTTCTGTGGTGTAAATGCTTACATTGAAAATTCAGCAATTGGCACTTCTGAGTTCTGCTTCCCTCTCTTTGGAGGGCTTTAAATAGAGACTGGATGATCACTTATCATATATATTCTAGGAGCAGTGAGGTTTGGTTTGGATTACTACATAGGCATCTAAAGGGCTTGGGAGATCCTGCCTCAGATACTTACTAGCTGGGTGACCTCATTAGCCTTTCTCCACCTCAGTTTCCTCACTTGTCAAATGGGTAAAACAATAATATTCATTTCATGGGGTTTTGGTGAAGACTTTGCCTAGGGGTCACATAGCTAGTAAGTGATTTGAATTCCAGTCTATCCTGAGTCCAAGTCAAGTGCTCTATAAATTGTGCCACTTAGGTGATCCAGACTCAAAGTTAGCAGTACAATTACAAAGCTCAGAGTCTCTACTTAGGAAAATTCCCAACATTCAAACAGAAGTTTAGCTCTCCGCCCTGATTAAAATTTTTTGTGTATCTCTGGATAATCCCTAGCTTCTCTATATTAAAGGCAATATCAGGATACAGGAAACATTTAGGTAAAAAAAAAACAAGCAAAGTAAATTATAGCATATATTGGTGGACAGTTGTGAAGAGAAAAAGTTGGGGAAATAATACGTCTCTTTTTATTTTTTTAAATTTTTTTGGTAACTTCACTTAGTTTTTGAAGAGGTGAATACAACTGGTAGACCCATCCCAAGACCTCTGTTCTGAAAGTCCATTGGAATCTCAATGATTCATTATGGTGTTTTGTTTTCCTCCTGCAACTCTGCCTTTCTTCCAGTTACTCCTTTCATCTTCTTTCAGTTTTGGCTTCTTCTGCTACTTGTTACCCCTGTGTCACCCACGCTATCCATTTTGGCTCATTAAAGCTCAGTCAGGACTAGGGATTCTGTTTCTCTGTTTTTTCAGAGAAAGAACCCTCTGACTCAAATATCACAATAGTTCAACTAGGTCTCAGGACTTTGACGGAATACCTGTCTCTCTGAACTTACAACTCTCAGAATGTCAGTCAGTTCTCAAGCCCCTAAAATGAAACATTAATATTGTAATACTTCTCAACTTCTATATCACTTTTCTTATCAGGAGCAGCACCTATCACAAATGTGTGGAGAGGACGTATTCTAAGTTTTATTGGCCGACCACTTATTCCATCTTACTTGAGAAAAGGCTTCCTGATAGACTTTTGCCTCTGTTGGCTCTTAATGTCACTGGTGATTCCATTCTCCTTTCGACACTCCTATCGTTGTTTTCTTGGTCATCATAGTAGCTGTAAGAACAGTTGAGGAGAGCTTCTCCCTGAGGACCCTCTGGTTTGAGGCTGATAAATATCTGGCCACTGGACCCAGATGGCTCAGGAGGAGGAATTGAGGCTGTTGACCTTGCACAGCCCTCCCTCACTCAAATCCAAGTCAACTGCAAGTCACCTCATCATTTCCCTGATGTCATGGTCCTCTTCAAGAACAAAGGACAAATACTATATAAAACTAAAAAGTGTATAATTTTTGAGGGGTAGGGGGAAAGGTGGGGCAATTGGGGTTAAGTGACTGGCCCAGGGTCACAGAGCTAGTGTCAAGTATCTGCTCAGAGGTCGCATTTGAAGTCAGGTCCTCCTGATTTCAGGGCGGGTGCTCTATTCCTTGCCACCTAGTTGCCCCTTATAAATTTAAATATTACATAAATATGAGTTATCAGGAACATAAATCTAGAGCTGGCAGAGACCTAAGGCCATCTAATTTAATCCTCTTATTTTACAAGTGAGGAAACTGATATACAGGGAGTTTAAAAGTCCTGCCCAAGGTCATATAGGAAGCAAGGACTTGAGGTCAGATTTTCCATAGTCAGCACTCTCTCTATTGAACTACACTAGCTCCCTAATTCCCATTCACCCATTCTCTCAAGGCAACTCTCTCTGCCTTCCTGAAATCTCTGAGGCCTCTCTGCTCTTTTCAGTGAACTTAATCACACTCTAGCTTGTATTGTGAAATTATTTGTGTCCTTGTTCCTTTTCTCTAATTCTTTCATAAGCTTTTTGAGAGAGGACTGTGTCTTGAGTTATCTTTGCATTCTCTACATTTAGCATAGGGTCCATAGTAAGGCTTAATAAATCCTTGTTGATGCAGTGGTACTACTTGGCTGCTCATGTACCATGTTGGACTTCTTTCTGAAAGGATAGGACTTCTCCAGAACCTTTTCACTATAGATTTCTCAATGGAAAAATACATGAAGATACAGTGATAACAAATAATTCGCACCAAGAGGCAAGTAAAAGCAAGCTCCTGCCCCAGTAGTTTTCCTTAGAATTGGCATTTTTTCAGTTCCATTATTTGACTCAATGTTTTTGGCCACTTCTCTCTAAGTTCCTTCATTGTTAGATAGTTCCTTTTCTTTAGTAGCTTAGAAAGCTCTTTGTCAAAGCACCAAAATATTTTTATGTTATATTTGTTAATTAACCACATAAACCACTGAGTGCCCCGGAAGGCAAATTTCTACCTCCAAGACAGAGAACTGATGATTAAGTAGTGCCTGACTGGGGAAATTAGCTAAAGTCAGAAATCTTCCATGGAAATCCAAGCTTGGGGCTATGGTGACACATTTGATGGAGCAGATGAGAGCATGGCTTGACTGAAACTTGATGCTGGGATCCTGACTTTATTATTCCTTTGTGAGATCTGATGTCTTGTCTATATCACAGAATTGCAGACTCTTTGATTAGGAGACACTTCACATACCATCAATTCTAATCCATACCTGAGCAAGATAATTGTCTCTACAACATGAATGCATTTTTAAAAAAAATAAAGCTCTTCCTATGTTGTAGGTAAAGTGCTAAGTGCTGGGGATCCAAATACCAAAGTGAGAAAATACCTGCCCTCATAGAGTTTGTGTTTTTTTTTGGAGGGGGGAAAGGCAAGGCTATTGGAGTTAAGTGACTTGACCAAGGTCACCCAGCTAGTAAGTGTGTCAAATTTGAACTCAGACCCTCCTGACTCCAGGGCTGGTACTCTATTCACTGTGCCCCCTAGCTGCCCCAGAGAGGCAGGAGAGGGGGAGTGACAAGATTGATAGGAGAATGATGCCCAGACATTCATTGGCAAGTCACAGGGACAGCTAGTAGGACAAGAAAACGGTCCCTTGTGCTCTTTTCAGAAGCAATCATAATGTGGAATTGATTAAAGTTCCCAGAGAAAGAGGAAGAAAGTGGCAGTAAGGAAGGAAGGACTATGTTGGCAGGGCTGAAAAAGACTGGACAAGGTAGGAATCTGGAGTTAAGTGGCTTAGATTTTCCTGGGCATGGTCTATGTAGGTAGTTGTAAGGTTGAGAAGCAGCAACAACACGTCTGATAAATGGTAATCCGGATTTTGTTTGAAGACCTCTGGAGAATAGGAATGTATGTGTGAAGCAGATAGCAAGCCGTCTTGGGGAGGGAGGTGAGAAGAAGGGGGAGAAAATTTAAAACTTATGGAAATGATTGTTGAAAACGAAAAATAAATAATTTAATAATTTTTTTTAAAAGACCATCTCCTAAGGCTACGTATTTCATATTTGGATGATGCTTTAGGACCTTTTCCTCTACAATAGACCTAAATCTGCCTTTAACAAATGTAACAGGCTTTATGAACAAGATTCCACATGTTGCCTGTGTGTGTACTGAGTTCATGCATTCTTGCTCTAGTTAACAACCATACCACTCCTCAACCGTCTCTTACTGATACTGATTCTGATCTTCTTTACCTAAGAAAGTCTAAAATGGTTCTAAGAAAGTCAAGGGGGTATCCTTTGATATTTCTTAATAATTGATGATTTCTGAAATCCCACTCCAATTTATAAACAAACCAGAGAAGACTCTTTCCCCTTAAACTTGTTCCTCTCTAAATCTCAAACCTTCTGGTATCATATATTTGAACTGTATCAATGTTACTGTTCATATATTTTATTAATAATGTGATAAGAAAAACAAAGACACATTTAAGTATTTCAACAATGCATCAATTGGTGAGAAAAGTCAAAGTCAGTGTCCCCTCTTATCACTGGCTGCAACAGTCAACTCCTCCACGAACCATAATCCAATAACTCATAAAAAGGTCAAGGTCTCCCACTGCATCTTGGGCCTTGTTTTCTTGACTTGTGTTTTGCCATTGGGCTCTAATGACTCCAGAGGACAGAGTGAGGCTGATGACTTTGCATAACTCTGCCTCAGTTAAATTCAATTCACTTGCAAGTCAAGACATCACCCTTATAATATTACCCGTCCTCTTCAAGAACAAAGGCTGATTGATTGGAGAAATGCAAATTAAAACAATTCTGAGGTACTATCTCATACCTATTAGATTTTCTAAAGGACAGAAGAGGTAAATGACAAATGTTGAAGGGGATATGGAAAAAACAAGACATTAAAGCATTGTTGGTGGAGTTGTGAACTGATTCAATCATTCTATAGAGCAATTTGGAACTATGCCAATAGGGCTATAACGCCAGGCATGCCCTTTGACCTAGTAATACCAACACTAGGTCAGTATCCCAAAGAGATTTTAAAAAAAAAAAGGAAAAGGATCTATAATTACAGAAATATTTATAGCAGTTGTTTTCTAGGGGTAAAGAATTAGAAGTCGAGGGAATGACTGAACAAATTGTGGTAGGTGATTATGATGGAATATTATTGTACTATAAGAAATGGTGAGTAGGATGCTCACAGAAAAACCTGGAAAGACTTGCATGGACTGATGCAAAGTGAAATGTACTGTGTACAAAGTAACAGCAAGATTTTAAGATGATCAGCTGTGAATGACTTAGCTATTCTGAGCAATACAACCATCCAAGACAATTCTGATGGACTTGTGATGAAAAATGCTATCCAACCCCAGAGAAAGAACTGATGGTGTCTGAATACAGACGGAGCATATATTCCTAAATTTCCTTGAGTTCTTTTTGTCTTTGTTGTTCTTTCACAACATGACCACTATGGATATGTTTTGCATGACTCTACATGTATAACCTATATTGAATTGCTTGCCTTCTAGATGAGAGGGTACAGGGAGGGAGGGAGGGAGAATATTTGAAACTTGGTTTTAAAAACAGATGTTAAAAATTGTTTTTACATGTAACTGTGGAAAAATAAAATACTAAATAAAGAAAGAAAAGAACAAAGGATGAGGAGCAGCAGCAGCATCAACTCAATTCCCTCAGAATGGCATTTAAAGTGCTCTCAGAAATTCTTCCTTGGTATGTGAGTTAAAATAAGCCTTTTGTAAGATGATAGCTAATTCAGTTTCCTTAGGAAAGAAATTCTCTCAGTCCTTTCTTTCTGTGCTTCTCAGCCTTTTTCAGTCATGACAGTTAGCTCCTAGATAAGTCCCTCCTCCAAATTCTGCTCTTTTCTCTTTTAAAAAAATGATAATAGTGCTCATTATCTCTCTGGGAAGGGATATTGAAGATGGTGTTATACAGTTTTTATTCATTATTCCTAGTTCTGCTCTCTGGGACAAAACAGAACACATAAAGTCTTTCTTCCAAATAATAGTTCTTCAAATGCTTGAAGTTGTTGAGGAGGCATCTAGGTGGCTCGGCGGATAGAGCACCAGGCCTGGAGTCAGGAAGAACTGAGCTTAAATCTAGCCTCATACATTTAATAGCTGTATGTCCATGGACAAGTCACTTATCCTCTATTTGCTTTAATTCACTGGAGAAGTAAATGACAAACCACTCTAGTATTCTATTCCCTCCCTAGTCCTAGACCCTATGCCACCTTTTCTGCAGTACAAGGTTGTATTAGCCTGTTTGGCTACTTTCTACTGTTTGATATATGTACCCTGTGGAGTTCTTTGATGTGGGATTTTAATTAACTGAGAGAAAGGCTTTGTTATAATATTCTAACTGATTTCTTTTTGGCAGAAGATGTGTGATTAAATATAAAGAATTGGCATTTTTTCCAAAGGTTGCCAATATTCAAAAGGAAGAAGACCCAACAGAACGTATAGAGTCGTTCTTCCACATAATAGATCTTCAAATACTAGAAGGTAGCTGTCTTAATCTCCTTTAATTCTTCCCAATTTTCTTCTTATCTTCATGGTAAAATTTCTCCAGTTCCTTCAACCTATCCTCACATGGCAAAATCTGAAAGCCACTCACCATTCTAACCACCATTCTCTGGATGTTCTCCAACGTATTTGTTTTCTTCCTTACTTGTAGCACATTTAAAGGATCATAGTGCTTCAGATGTGTTTTGACCAAGGTAAACAAAGAGTGTGGGGCTAACCAAGGGTGCCCTGGAGCTCTAGGTGACTTTTGAAGGATGGTTATAGATTTTCAGTGTGAACTTTTACACCTCAGACATTGGCAATTGCTAGGAATTGGCTTAATCTGTTTTTTTATTGATTGTATAGACTTAAGAAAATATTAATAATGCAAGATTAAACTTAAAAGTGTGTGCATAAACATTTTTCCCTTGGAGAGCTGAGTTGTTAAGCATTTACCAGTGCATCTACGTATTGACATTGTTTGAGCTCTGCAGGAACAGAATAGAAGGGTCAGAGAATGAAGCAATCACCAGACTGGAGCCCAGGTGACTGTAATTTTATAACCACAACAACAGCAGCAACAGCAACAGTATTAACATATCCCTTCAAGGTTTCCAGGGGCACCAGGTGGTGTGGTAGACAGAGTGCTGGACCTGGAGTCAGAAAGACTCACCTTCCTAAGTTCAAATCCAGCCTCAGATACTCACTAGGCGTGAACCTGGGCAAGTCACTTACCTCTATTACAGTGGAATAACTGTAGTACATGTGTCAAAAGTAGGACTCGAATCCATTTCTTCCTGTTTGCCTCAGTTTCCTCATCCATAAAACAAGCTGGAGAAGGAAATGGCAAACCACTCCAGTATCTTTGCTAAAAAAAAACAAACCCAAATGAGATCATAGAGAGTTGGCCAGGACTGAAAAGTTTACGAAGTGCTCTGCCTCCATGATCTCTTTTGAGCTTCACAACACCCCTGGACTCTTCCCTCCCTAGTCCTAGACACTATGCCGCCTTTCCTGCAGTACAAGGTTATATTAGCCTGTTTAGCTACTTTCTACTGTATGATACATACCCTGCAGTGTCTGTTGATTTGGGATTTTTAACTAAATGAGATGAAGGCTTTGTTGTAACATTTTCATCAATTCTCTTTATGGCAGAAGATGTATAGAAAGAATTGGCATTAACTTCTTTCCAAAGGGTGCCAATATTGAAAAGGAAGAAGTTTATGCAAAGAATCCCTAGTCAAATGCAGAAACTGACTCTGAAAAAGTAAATTGGAAGCCCCTTTTAACCTCGGTGTCAGGAATGTCTGGGTCCCACACTAACCATTATAGTTCAATGTCTGCTCTATTCTTAGGAGCTATGGGGATGGGAGGATGTGGGTGTCAGTGATCTGTACAAATAGTAGAGATAAATGGGAACAACTAGATGAAAACTTTGACATAAGTAATTTAGTTTTTGTTTTTGGTTTAGACCTATAATTTCATCAATAGAGGAAATTCCCCACTCACAGACCTTTTTTTCTCTGGAGCAAATCAGCATCTACTGTAATTTAGTACCTTAGAGAGTTTCCTGAATCATATAACTACAGTTATCTCTTCTACATTGTGACTTTCCCCATCACAGTTTTCATATATCCCAGGTTGGCATAAGAAATCAAGAGGGAGGGTGGCTAGGTGGCACAGTGAATAAAGCACTGGCCCCAGAGTCAGGAGGACTTGAGTTCAAATCCAACCTCAGACACTTAATGCTTACTAGCTGTTTGACCTTGGGCAAATCACTTAAACCAAATTGCCCTGCCTTCCCCCCTCCAAAAAACAAAAAAAAAAAAGGAAAGAAAGAAAGGAAGGAAAGAAGGAAAGAAAGAAAGAAAGAAAAAGGGAATTTGGGAGGAGTTTTGTGGAAGCTGAGAGCAACACATGAAGGCCATCAAGATGACACAGAAAAAGTTTAGAAACTCAGAAATGCATAAAATATATGTATAGCATGGTACAACATCAACATATTTGTATCTTTTAATACCATAATAATTCAGATTTCTTCTCTGGCATAAAGGGAGGACCAAAAATTTTTATATGGAATTTCCAGATCACAGTGGGGAGTAGGGGCAAACCCTTAACCTCGGAGAGATGTGGAAGGGAATAGCTGTAGTAGGACTTGAATCCATTTCTTCCTGACCCCAAGGCTACCACTCCCTACTGCCTCTTAAATAGGCTAGTAAAAAAGAGTAAGAAAGATCTCCTTCCCATTGGACTACTAGCCTCACCCAGTCAATTATGCAGTCTAAAATAAAAAGGGATGACTAGCAGTTTTCTCCCCACTAGCAGTAGTTATCCTTAGGGTTATCAAACACTATGGTACCACATTTGGTTGTTTCTGGGTCATTTGTTAATCTCTTCCATTCTTCCATTTTTCTATTTTGTAACCAGTACAAATAATTTTAATAATTATTACTTTGTAGTTTATAGTTCAGTATCTTATATTGCTAGGTACTCCCTTCCCTTTTATTACCATTTTTCATTAATTTCCATAAGATTCTCCACCTTTTGCTCCTCTGCATGGATTTTGTTGTATTTTGACTAATTATGTAAGATAACATTTAGTATGACACTAAATATGCAAATTAATTTATATGATAATCATAGCTAATAGCCTGGTCCAACCACGAGTAATTGATTTCTCACTAATTATTCCTTGTTTTCCTTTATTTCTCTAAATAGTGTTTTGTAATAATGTTTATACAATGCCTGTGTTTATCTTGGTAGAGTGATCCCCAGATAATTTATACTTTTGGTAGCTATTTTGATCACAATTGCTTTTTTTTCTCTCTCTCTTCCTATTGAGTTTTGTTGATAGTATACAGAAATTCTGATGATTTTCATACTTGCCATTAGTTTATTGGAATGACTCATTTCTATTAGTCAAATTAAAATCTTTAAGTTTCTTTGAATAAATGATATCATTGGCAAAATGCAATATTTTTGTTTCTTTTTTGCCCTCAAATATTTTCTCTTTTTTTATTTCTAGAACTATATTAAATAATAAGGGGCAATGATGGAGATCATTGCTTTTCACTCAATATTACTGCAAAGACTCTAACAATTCTCCATTATAGATAGATAATGCTAGCTCTTGGTTTTAGATAGATACCATTTCCTGTATTGAGGAAAAGTATCCTTATTCCTATACTTTGTAAAGTTGTTGTTTTTTTTAAAACACAAATCAGTATTCTATTCTGTCAAAAGTCTTTCCTGGGGGCAGCTAGGTGGCTCAATGAATAGAGCACCAGCCCTGGAGTCAGGAGGACCTGAGTTCAAGTCCAGCCACAGACACTTACACTTACTAGCCATGTGATCTTGGGCAAGTCACTTAATCCCAATTGCCCTGCCCTTCCCCTCTCCAAAAAAAAGGAAAAATAATCCAAAAAACAACAAGAAAAGTATTTTCTGAATCTTTGGATATAAACATGTTATATACAAATTTTTTTCTAAAATTGATTTATTTAAATTATCTACTCATTCTTTTGATCAGGTTATTTTACATTTTTATAAATATCCATTTAATTTATTATAATATTCATTCATCCATATTTGGGCAAAATATTTTTCAGTAATTTCCTTTATGTCTGCTTCATCTCTAGGAACTTCTCCTTTTTATGCTTTGATATTGTTCATTGTTTTCCCTGTTTTAAAGACCTATCTGAATAGTTTTTAAAAAGCCGATTCTGGTTTAATTTATAAGCAAACTGGGTTTTAAAATTTTATCTCTCTCTCTCTATCTCTCTATTTATTTATCTCTTCTTTGCCTTTTGCCATTTCCATTTTGTTTATTGCTTTTCTAGTTTTTTAAGTACATGCTCAATTTACTGATATGTAGTTGTATCATCACGCAATTGTCATTTTCTTTGATAAAATAATATATCATTTCTATGATTTTTTTCTTTGACCCACACAATATTTAGGATTATCTTATTTAGTCTCCACTTAAAAGTTTGAATCTTTCCTTTGAATGCCCTTTATTAATTATAATTTTTATTATGTTGTGATGATTAAGGATTTAATAATATAGATATGTGTATACCTATAATATGCATATCACCTATGTGTATATCATAATAATATATGTCTAGAATTGCCTCTTTAGTACCGAAGCTCTTTCCCTCCTAACTCTGCCTGTCCTTTCCTTCAGCTTTCCATAGCTGTAGACAAAGAAAAGTTTCCTGTGTTCACATGCTGTCACGGAGGTCTTGAATCTAATTCAGTTCAAAGGACTTCCTGTGACGTTAACTCTGTGCTAGGTGCTAGGGATACAAAGGCTAAAAACCACACAGACCATGACTTCGAGGAGCTAATAATGGAATGGAAGAGGATACCCTTTGGTCATTCGTTAAAGCCTGGGAGAGATGCAGTCCCTTGAATACCTTGGTGAATCAAAAAATGAGTTGAAAGGATTGGAAAAAGTGCAAACGGATGGTGACCGTGTCCACAGTCACATCCTGTGAAAGAATACACCTATTTACCAGAAACAGGGAGGGAAATGATCCCTAGATGGCTTTGGTGAATAATCTCAGTCAAAGATTCCATTTGGGTTGAATGAACCTATCCTGATGGTAGATTTTCTAATCCTCTCTATGACTAGTTTTTCCTTAGGGGCAAATGAGAGCTTCTGATGCTATTAGTACAAGAGATAACCCTACTAGAATCTTGCATGATCAAAATGGCATTTCCTTTTAATTATACTTTCAGGTGTCATTAAAGATGACTGAGATTTCAACAAATGTCAGGTAAGGTGACTCATTGGTTTCTACTGTGGAGCCAGGGGTCTACAAAAAATTGCAGTCATGCAATTTTAGGGCAGGAAGGGACTGTAGGAATCATTTTGCCTAACAATTTCATTTTGCAGAGGACACTATTACTTAACATATTCAGAAACTGAAGCCAAGAGAAGTTGGGAGACTGATACAAGACCAAACATCTAGTTTTTTAGTGGCAGACATGAGAATAGAATTCTGGTCTTCCTGGCCTGGGTCTAGAAATTTAAACCACAACACTCATGTCTCCTCAGAGTGGATCAGCTATAGCAGGTGTCTCTGTGCTTCTCTAGTGAGCAGTCTAATATTACCATTATTTTCCCAAAAAAGATTTTCCATTATCTATAAAGGCTAGTTAAGCAGGTAAGAACTTGACTTACATATCAATGCAAAGCTATGGTGAGGAAGTAGCCTCAAACATAGTATGAGTACTTTAGACCCAGGTGGTAGAGACACAGGCAAAGAGTATTTCTCTTTTTGACAGTGCTACTAGGCTGGAAGGTCAGGGAACTGCTAAAGACATAGTTTGAGGCAGCTAGATGGTCCAGTGGATAGACCACCGGGCCTGGAATCAGGAAAACCTGAGTTCAGATTTGGCCTCAGATGCTAGCTGGCTGTGTGACAAGTCAAATAACCTTTGTTTGCCTTCAACTGTAATGTGAGAATAATAGCCCATACCTCCTAGGGTTATCGTGAGGTTCAAACGAGGTAATATTCATAAAAAACTCTTAGCACAAAGCCTGACACATAAACACAGAATAAACACTAGCTATTATCACCATTTTTGTTTAAATTTCAACCACAGCTTTAACAAAGATAGGTTGTTCTTTTAGACAAGATGGAGATGTGGGCTACACACGTAATATCACAATGAATTAGATAGAATTGTTGAATTGCCAGACCCAGAGATGGGTATTGGAGGCACCTTAATACCAACACTCTCTTAGTTCAGGTCTGATGTTGAACTGAAATGAGGCACTCACCAGTCAATGAAAAGTGGACAAAAAAGGGGTTTACTTTACTTTAACAGCAAATATGTAATAATAATAATATAGTGAAACCTTCCTTTTTTGCATGAAGTAGCCCACTCCTGCCCCCCAATCCCTCATCATGTCCATATGGAAACGATGTTTATCAGTGCAGGATATGGTGAAGGACATAGTGACTTGTGTAGTCTTTAGAAATCCAAGTCTAAAACGCCTAAGAGCCGAGAGGCCAGAAGATCTTACGCTCTTAGGTGATAGAGAAAGTTGCATGGGGGATGCCAGGGCTAATCAGGTCTGAAGGACAACTTTGTCTCTTTTTTAGGGAGAACAAATCCATGTTGGAGGAGGCCTAGGTTGGCCCTATTCTACGCTGGAAGTGTGTGGATATTTTGATAAATACTAGTTCTATCACAATAAGCATTATAGGTTTGATGTCAACCTGGAAAGGTCAGTTGCAGAGGCTTGTCATCCTTATTAGTGACTTAGGCAAAGGCTCAGATTGCATGCATATCACAATTACAGAACATGAAGGTAGAGGAAGAGATAATCCCGAATGAAGGATTCAAAATTCAAAAAGATCTTGGCAGGATAGACTTTTGGGCTGAATGTAATAAAATGAAATCAAAAAGGCCTAAAGGTAAAGTCTTACATCTGGGTTTGAAACTCAATTTCACAATTATTAAAAAAAATTTCAATCCAGAGGCTGCTATTCAGTCATGTCCAACATTCCATGACCTCATTTGGGGTTTTCTTGGCAAAGATGCGGGAGTAGTTTGCCATTTTCTTCTCCAACTCACTTTATGGGTAAGGAAACTGAAGTAAACAGGGTTAAGTGACTTGTCTAGGATCACACAGCTATTCAGTGTCGGAGGACAACAGAAAGATGAATCTTCCTGACTCCAGCCCCATCACTCTATCCATTGAGCCAGCTGGTTGCCTCAAGTCAGAGAACCTAAGTTCAAATTTTGATTCACCCACTTGCTATCTGGGTGATAAAAGGTAAGTCACTTCATAGGCCCAAGTTTCTTTATCTATAACATAAAGGGATTGGACTAGATGACTTCTGGGGTTATTTCTAGTTCTAAATCTATAACTTTTAAAGTTTCTTCAAGTTCTAAAAGTATCATCCTAAAATCTAAGGCTTTTAGGGAAGAGCAAGCTCAAGTTGAGCCTCCAATGTAAAATAAGAAGAAAAGAAAGCTCAGGATTATGAAGGGCCTTGAACTCATACCACGTAAGTACAGAAGGAAGAAAGAGGTAAGGGCTGGATTGGGAATTAGAAGCTTTTCTATTCATTGTAAGTCCTTTGGCAAGTTGCTTAATTTTGTTGGTCTCTCCTTGTCTAAATGTAAAGAGGTGGAGGTGGAGGGATATGTAGGTCGATTTGATGAATTCTTCCAACAGCTTAATGAGAAGATAGAGTCCATTGGTGGGGAAGTGAATAGAGCATTGGGTCTGAAGTGAGGAAGACCAGAGTTCAAATCCAGTCTCAGACATTTACTAGCTGTGTGACCCCGGGTCAGTCACTTAACTCTATTTACCTCAGTTTCCTCACCTGTAAAATGAGTTGGAGAAGGAAATGGCAAACCACTCCAGTATCTTTGCCAAAAAAAAACCAAACCAAACCCCAAATGGACTCATAAAGTCGGATGCAACTGAAAAATGACTGTATAGCAACAACAAAAATGGATATAGTAATAGCATCTACCTTAAAGAGTTATTGTGAGAGTCAAATAAGCAATATTTATAAAATTACTTGGCACATAGTAGACACTATGTAAATACTTATCTCTTCCCTACTCCTCCTTTCTTATAAGCTTTTGTCTGGAGGTATCTGAAGAGGTACATCCTCATGGAGTGCCTATGCATGTCCACTAGCACCTGCTAGTTATTGGCACGGAGAGCTCCAGGTGATGAGCTAAGAACTCAGGTGGACGGTTTCTAGGAATGCATGAAAGCATATTTAAAGACCAGCTATCACTCTCTCTTTGGCTTTGACAAGACAGTTGTTCTTCAGTCATGTGTGACTCTTCATGATCCCATTTGGGGTTCTCTTGGTAAAGATACTGGAGTGGTTTGCCATTTCCTTCTCCCGTTCATTTTACAGATGAGGAAACTGAGGCAGAGTAAAGTAAATTGTCCAGAGTGACACAGCTAGTAAATGTCTAAGGCCAGATTTGGATTGAGGAAGAGTCTTCCTGACTCCAGGCCTGTCACTCTATCCACTGTACCACCTAGCTTCTTCGTTGATAAGACAGGAAGGAAATCAAGTCAGTGAATATTTATCAAGTTCTGTGAACTATACTAAGCACCAGAGATACAAAAAATGGCAACAAATAGTCCCTCTTCTCATGGAACTAACAGTCTAACGAGGGAGAGAACATATAACAACTATTCACATGCATGACATATACCCTCTAAACTGGAGAGCATCTAGATTATTTAGAGGGAAATCACCAAGATTAAGGAGGACTGGGAAAGGCTTCTTGTAGAAGGTGGGATTTTAGCTGAGATCTGAAGGAAGCCAGGAGGCAGAGATGAGGAGGGAAGGCACTTCAGACATGGACAGTTGGTGAAAATGCACCCATTTAGCAGATGGAGTGTCTTGTTCAAGGAATAGCAAGGAGTCTAGACTACTGGGTTTTAAGATACAAGGAGGGGAATAAAATGTAAAAAGACTAGAAATGTAGGAAGTGGCCAGTAATGCTGTAGGCCATATAAAGAGTTTTAAAAGCCAAACAGAAGATTGTATATCTGATACTTGACATAGTAGAAAGCCACTGGAGTTTAATAATGAGGTGTAAAGCGGGGTGGGAGATAGGGGTTGGAAGGGGCATAGTCAGTGCTATTTAGGATGATAATAATAGACTAGACTGTGTAGAGACTTGGGGTAGAGAGGCCAACTAGAAGGGAATGGCAGAGGAACCTGTACCCAGGCATAGCATTTTCCAGGAACAGTTAATATTGACTTGTGACATGACAAAAGCAGACAAATGGTTGCATGCAACCCCGTGAGTAATGGACAGTGTTAGTAAGCCTCAAACTCCAATGTGGGGGACATGAAGGATTTCAAATTCCATAGGTAAAATAGTCCTAGAATTTAGCTTTGTACTCAGAGAAGGAAATTTCCTGGATAGTATCAGCTTTTGAAGCTGCCTCATGGGTAATCCCAAATTCAAGAATTCCCAAATTGGAAAATTTAGGGATTGGACCTTCTGGAGAATAAAAGAGATTTCCTGATGCTATATACTTCTTGGAGAAAGAGGCCAGCAGTTCACATACTTCCTTCATAGAATCCAACTTGGAGAGCTAAGCCCATTACTTTCTCAGTAAACGTATGTCCGATGAGGAGACTGCTTGCTAAGGAGTCCCTCAAATTATTCCTTTGTGGAGTAATCTAAACCACAAGGTGGTACTATGCGTTTTGAAGAGTAGAGGCAAGATACTGTACTAGATTGTAGAAAAGAGATTTGAGACCTGATTGTTAAATTTTCAGTGTGAGCATTTGCACTTCAGAAACTGGTAAACGCTACAAAGCAGGGCTAGACTTATTGATGTTGCTTTGATTGTCTAGACAGATTTAAGAAAGTGACGGAAAAATGCTAATAATGCGAATTAAACTCAAAGGTGTGTCTGGTGTAGTTTTCCTTGAGAGGGCTGGTTATTGAACATTTACTACCACACTTTTGGAAAAGGATTAACTTGCTGGATTACCGTAGGGTTGCTATTAATCAGGTTTATTTCCTTTCCCAGGGGAACTGATAGGCTGAGTACTTTATGTATTTTCTGTATTTGGGGAGAGGGTGTGTGTATGTGTGTGGGTTGCTTCTGTTACTCTTACATTTTCTTTGGAGTTAAGTAATAAGTGTCCTGTCCCTAATGTGCATTTAACATCTTGGATGCTTATAGGGGATCTGTGGATTCTACATTTGGGGAGACCAAACACAAGTTCTACACTAAGATACTGCTGGAACAATTCCGAGATGGAAACAAAGAGCCTCACAGAGAAAACAATTCTCTTAGGATCCGGTCTCTAGGACTGGACCTGGTTCATAAAATCAGATCTTTGGCAAAGTGCAGAGGGCTTGCCATAGGCCATGGATTTTATGTTATGTGAGGGGGTCAGACTGGATTATCTTCTGAATTTATGCTTCTATGATCCTATGAACTGGAAATGCTTAATCTAGTGAGGGCAATGCTTAAGTAGGAACATGATAACTCCCTCTAAGTATTTGAAGGGCCTTCTGATGAAATATGGATTAAGCTTGTTCCATTTGGCCCAAGAAGGAAGAGTTAGCAACAAGGGGTAGAAAGTACAAAGACAAATTTAAGTTTGAATATAAGGAAGAAAATTCTAACTATGAGAGATATTTAGAAGTGAAATGGGCTGCTTCAGGAAGGCGTTTCCTTTTCATTCATGATTTTCAAGCAAAAATAGCATGACCACTTGTGGGTTATGTTGTAAAGGAGATTATTTTCTAGTTACGTGCTGGACTAGATTGCCACAGAGATCTCTTCCAATTCTAAAGGTCTTTATGATTTTATACCTTTTCCTGACAGTTTGCTATAGTAAGAGAGGTATAACTTAATATGAAGAAAACAGAAATTATGGGGCAACTTCTAATAGGGAAACTCTATTTATGTAGATGGGCTACTCAGCTATAAATTACAGTCTTGGAGAATTGCCTGGGTGCACCGAGAGGTTAAGTGATTTTCCTCATGGTCACACAGCAAGTATGTGTCAGGCAGGGCTTGCCAGGTCTTTCTGACCCCAAAGTCAAGCTTTTTATGCACTAGTCATGCTGCCCTCACTGTTAGTCATTTGTCATTCTTAGGTTAACATAAATTAGGTTACTCAGCCTGTGCTCCTCCTAACAATAACTGAGACCAGTTGTTTCAAGGAAATATTTTAGTTAATAGAGTTTCTCGGAGGAATTAAGGGGCAGCTAAGTGATGTGTGGATGGAGTAGGGAAAATCTGAGTTCAAATCTGGCCTCAGCTACTTTCCATCATCTTCTTTCCCTAATTGGAAATTGAATATTAGGGACAGGAGATAGTTATTATCAACACTTTCTAAAAATTGTTTTACAGATGATAGTGGAGACCTCCTTCAAGACAGAAATCCAGGAAGGCTCATCCTGATGTTTTCACCAGTGTGAAGGTCTCTATTTCCACAAGTCCCCTCTGTTTCTTTAACCTCTAAGGCTGTTTTTCTTGAGAGGTGTTTTCACCAAATTCAGTCTACTTCCTCCTCAGGGAAGCATAGGGACTTTTCCATAGTGACATAGCTAGAAAGTGTCAGAAGCAAAATCAGAACCCATGTCTTTCTTTTATTTTAATTTTGCTGCTTTTTCCATCATATTATGCTGACTTTTTTTTTTAACTTTTTTTTTTGGAGGGAGGAAGGCAGGGAAATTGGGGTTAAGTGACTTGCCCAAGGTCTCATGGCTAGCAAGTGTTAAGTGTCTGAGGCTGGATTTGAACTCAGGTCCTCCTGACTCCAGGGTCAGTGCTCTATTCACTGTCACCCCCCCCTTTTTTTGTTTTTTGTCTTAAGCAGTTTTTCTCTTCTACAGTCTCATATGTGTAGTGATATGACCATATTTCAGAATCATAACTAGGACAGAGTGATCAGAGCCCTGTCCCAGGGTGCTGACATAAAGGAAGAGATGCTTGTGAGGACATATATTTCCTCCCCAATATAGTTTGAAGACTAAGTCTTTTGTTTCTTGTAGTCTTTGCTAGACTATGCCACATGGAGAGACTTTATTCCTTTGCTCAGTCTTAGACTATCAGTCCTAGGGACTTATTACTATGACACCTCTCTCCATGGGTCAGATTCTCTTGGGGATTAGTTGCTCCATCCTATTTTAACTGCCCACACACTTGGACTCTCCTCTGCAATGCCCTTCCTTCCTACTATTTTCCCCTAAATGTAGGAATTCTTAGTTATGTCTGTACTGTATTTTAAGTCACTAATGATTTCATCTGTTCCTTCCCCACTCTTCCTATCTCAAGCTTGGGCATGAAGTCAGCCAGGCTCACCTTCCTTCAACCTTTTGGTACACAATGAAAGGAAAGGGGGTAGAAACTTCTGCTTTTTTCTTTTTATTGGTTGTTGATCCTTGAACCTATAAAGTCTCTTTAGAATCCCCTAAGCTTGAAAAATGAGGCATCATCTTTCTAGTCCTTACAGTAGGAGTCCTAAATGGTTTTCTCCTGAAACACCAGAGGAACTTCAACAATGCTTTTATACTTTGTAGATCATCCCTTTCCCATCACATCATTGGGGGTGGAGGAAAGGGAAATCCCAACTAGCTGCTGCAGATAATAGTGAAAAGGGACGCTAAGGGTGTCCCACATGACTCAGAGCCTGGAGTCAAAAGAGGCAAGGCCACTATTTGGAGGACAAAAAAAAAAGCTTACTTTTCTTCTTATTTTTTATGCCAGGAGCAATGTTTGAGAGATTGACTTTTGGGTGACTTGATTCTGAAACTCTACTTCCTAAAAAGAACAAGTAAGCAATTCCCTTGTGACTTTATCCATAGAAAGAGTTATTCAGTCCTCTTTTTATAGATTACAAGATTTACAGCTGTGCCTCTGCAAGGGGACATTCCTTGTTGACCAAAACATGGCTTAAGTATTTAATGGAGTGATCTGCAAACACAGTGGAACATGATGTACTAAGAAAGATGTGTTTATGTTGACTGCAGAGAGCACGGCTGATTTTCTGGAGTTCTCTCTCTTGGGAAGGGCTGATGGCTCTAGGAGAGATTTTCTGGCTGGAATGAATTTTCCACTGACCTACCATACCTGGCTAGATCCAAATACTCTGTCCTTTATTTCTCACCTGAACTTTCCCTTCTTCCTTCATTCCTTAAATACAAATCTATTAAGTCCTTAAATAGAGAGGATATGTTCTCTGCTGTTAGAACTTTCAATCTAGTAAGTACACACACACAAAGATAAAATTGGTTTTTATTTTGAGGGGAGGGAGAGAGACAAAGACAGAAGCAGACAAGAACACACACATATATTACATATATATGTATCTATACACATATACATATAAACATACATTTATATTTATGTGTGTGTGTGTGTGTGTGTGTATGGAGAGAGAGAGAGAGAGAGAGATTTACCATATTCAACAATTAGCCTTGGAAACAAAAATGTTAAGACAAGTACAATCATTTTGTGTGACTCAACAAATGCTATTTTGGTGCATTAATGAATCTTAGCAGAATTATTAATTATTCAGCCAATTAAATGAGTTATTAGGTTGGCTCTTTTTTTTTTTGGAGGGAAGAAGGCAAGGCAATTGGGGTTAAATGACTTGCCCACGGTCACACAAGCTAGTAAGTGTGTCAAGAGTCTGAGGCTGAATTTGAACTCAGATCCTGCTGACTCCAGGACCAGTGCTCTGTGCCACCTAGCTGTCCCCTAGGTTGGCTCTTTTACATGCCAATATTGCAATAACCTTCTGGTTGGTCTCCTTTCTTCAAGTTTCTTTCAACTCCAGGCCATCCTTCACTAAGCTGTCAAATTGAATTTCCTAAGGTACAATATTTATCACACCATTCTCAACCCCACTCCTGGTTTCAAGAAATTCCACTGACTCCTTGTTACTTCCAGAATCAAATACAGAATGCTTTTAAAGCTCCTCACAACCCAGTCCCTTCCTATGTATCCAGTCTTCTAAGACTCTACTCCTCTCTATGTGTTCTATGATCCAGTGACTCTGGACCCTTGACTAGTTCTCAAATAAGACACTCCATCTCTTGACTCTTTGTATTCTCGCTGACTGTTCCCTGTGCTTGGAATATTATCCCTCCTCACTTCGGGTTTCCCTGGCTTCCTTCTAATCTCAACTCATATTCCACCTTCTACCCAAAGCCTTTCCTTGATCTTTCGGGTTTTCCCCAATTTATCCCACATATATTTTGTGTTGTGAATAGTAGTTTGAGTGTTATCTTCCTCATAGAATCTGAACCCCCGGAGGACAGAGACCATTTCTGCTTTTCTTTAAATCCTCAGTATTTAGCACAGCTCAGTCCATAGATCTTACTTAACAAACACTTGCTGACTGAATAAATAGCAGTGCTTCAGTTTCCTCATCTGTAGAATAAGGAAATTGGTCTAAAGGATGTTGAAGGTGCTTTCCTGCTTTAACATTCTGTAGTTCTATGACTCTTCTCATTCTGTGATGTCTTATTTTGGAACCAAATCCTAGAAATTTCTGCCTTCTCTAGTTGGCAAAGGAATGAGGCACGGTCGAGTTCTCTACTTTCTCCAGCATGTGCAATTCATAGGGCCCTGGCATCATAGATTTCGAGCTGGAGCAGAACCTAGCACTCTTTGAGTCTAACCCAGGCATGCATGACATATGAGCCCTGGGCCACTTGTGGCCCACTAAAGGATTTCAGGCAGTCCTCAAAAATGTAGGGTTGCCCCTGAGCATTCTCAACTGTTTGTCACACGACCCACAGCAACCAATCATTGTCAGTCCATCTAGTCTAACGTATCTGTGGCATGAAGAAGTTTAGCCTCTTTTTTTGGCCCCTACCTACTGCCAAGTTGTCCAGGTTTGGTCATTTTACAGATGAAGAACTGAGGCACAGGGAAGTTCTACTTTATACAAGTGGATCTGTTTGGTTTCATTAAATTTGTAAGAATTAGCTAAGAATCCATTAAGCTCCTTCCCACTCTCCTTTTGCAAATAACATATGTTCAATGAATACATCCTGTCATTTGTTACAAAGCTAGTAAGTATCTGAGGCCATACTTAAACTCAAGTCTTCCTGATTCCAGTCCTAGCCCTCCACCCATCATGCCTTCTAGCCGCCTACACTATACTATCTAGTCCAACTCTCCTTTCCCCATTTTACAGAGAGGATAACTAAGATCCTTAAGTGTTTGGTCCAAGGTCACACTTACAGAAAAAGTGAAATTTGAACTTTGGGCCTCCAACTCAAAAGGGAGTGTGCTTCCCCTGCACTATTGTGCTTTTCATACTACTGTGCTAAGGCCAAGGTTAGTCTTCATAATTTAGCTGCGTTTAGTTTTGATTGTTTTGTTGTTGTTTCCAATTATACGACTGCTCTGTTTATTCTATGCTGGATCTGAATTAACCAATGTTTTTGTGTGTGGCTTGAATGACATAATATATATTAAGTGCTTTGCAAACACTCAAGGGCTTTAGAAATACTAAATATTATATATATATATATTATATATATATATATATATAAAATACTAAATACTATTAGGGGTAAAATGAGAATATGGAAAGATGCAAGGATTGGGAATGAGAAGGGCTGGGTTCTAATCCCAGCTCAGACCTTTCCTAGCTTTATAACTCAAGTAAGTCACTTTAGCCTCTCAGAGACTCAGTTTCCTAATCTGTAAAGTAGAACACATATTACTTAACTCACAAGGTCATTGTGAGGAAATTCATGATGTAAAAGTGAGTTAACATTGTTACTGTTGGTCAACGTGGGCCGCCAACTCTTCCCATTCATCATCTCAGTGTAGTACCCTTCCGTATCTTTGACACTGTTTCTAGTTTCGTAGAGAAAATAAGGAACAGAGAGTTGAGGGGAAGAACCTCATCCAGCACCAGGCAACAGGGCACAGATTCTGGCCGTTAATTCCTTGTTCAGATAGACATGGCCTGGGGCTTCTAACCTAAAACTCAGTTTTGGGGTTAGCTCCAGAGAACTCAATTAAAGAAACACTAATAAAACCCTCAAAAATTCCGAAAAACAGAGTAAACAGCCTGCTATTAGTAGTCCCTAAGCAAAACAAACCCATCATAACCTTCTGGTTAAATGGTCCTTCCCCTTAGAGACCTAATGCTTTGGTGACTAACCACCCATCCATGGTAATTATTCAGGGCTTTACTGAAATACCACCTCTATCAGCTGGAAGTACACAATGTCATACACACACACACACACACACACACACGCACGCTCACAAATATGGGAAACTGAAGCAGAAGTTGCTGGTCATTTCCCCATCTGGGAGGGCAGACAGCAGAGACATATAATCGGGCTGATGCCCTGGAGAGGTGATCCTTTTGGGAGGGAGGAAAAAAAGGTGTGTCAGCACAGTCAGTTTTGAGGCTGACACAAACCTGATTGGGAAACGGAGGAGTGTGTGTGTGTATGTGTATGTGTGTGCGTGTGTGTATGGGAGGTGGTGGGGGGGAGTGTGAGGTAAGAGCCTATAAATCTACTGCCACAAGAGCTGAACCCTTGAGCTGAAGGGAAAATCCTTGCCTGCAGCCTCCTGTTCACAAAGCAGGGACGAAGTAAAAGAATGCAGAACCACAGGTAAGGAGCTTTGAAGGTAGAAATGGAGGAGATGGTAGAGGAATAGATGCTGTTTCCACCAAGGGGACAATAATCTTTCATGGGGCATGGCAAGAAGAGGTGAATGGCTAAGCATATTATAGAATCATTATTCCTCCTCTCGTTTCTTCTTAGAATACTCACCCTTAAAGAGCTCAAGGAATTATCTAAATGTAGGTGAGTCTATTTGTTTTTTTAAACTGCCTTCCTTCAGCAAAATTGAGCAGCTGAGATTTGCTTAGGGGTTTTCCATCTCCACCCCTTGGTGACCCTTTCACCTTTTTAGCTGTTTTTGTGTCTTGTGCTCTTTCTAGCACCTAGTGATGGGTGCCATAATAGCAAAATATTGCAGTAGGATTCAAATGACCTGAGTTCAAGTCTTCTTTCTGTCACTAACAACATGCCCTTGAGGAAACCGCTTAACTTTCTTAAGATCTACTTTCCTCATCTGTAAAATGGAAATACCAGCATCTGCTCTGCTAACCCATGGGGCTGTTGTGAAGGTCAAATGAAATGATGGGTATCAAATAACTTTGTTAACTGTAAAACTTCACAGATATGATAGCATAAGAAATATCATAAAATACATGAAGATAGTATAATAAATATAATAAAATATACTGCCATAATAAATATAATAAAACATTATATTGTGATAAATTTAATAAAATATTATAAGCAATATAATTAAATACTATATTATAATAATATAATGAAACATATTGTTATAATAAATTTAACAAAATATATTACAATAAATCTTATGCTATACTAGAGTATTATACTGTAATTGTATAATAACACTGTATTTTAAAAAGATTCTCAGATACCCTCACCCCTATCCTTGCTACTTTGCTTTCCACTGGGACCAAACTGGCTTTCCCATCAGTTGTTTCTCCTTCTTTGTAACCAGAACAATTTGCTTGCCTAACGGACTTGTAATCAGTTCTTTGACTGTCTAGTTCTCTCTTAAATCATTCTGCTTCCTTCTTGGTTATATAGTGAGATATAAACAAATGGGAGAACGTTTAACTAGAGGAGAACATAGTAGTAGCCATATATTTAGGGAGATAAGACCGTGTCTAGTGTGTGTCTCCTAAGCATGCTAACTATAAGGGCAGCTAGGTGGTACAGTGTGCCAGACCTGGAGTTAGGAAGACCTGATTTCAAATCTGGCCTCAAACACTTACTAGCTCTGTGACCCTGGGCAAGTTACTTAACTGTGTTTGCCTCAGTTTCCTCAACTGTAAAATAAATTGGAGAAGGAAATGGCAAACCACTCCAGTATCTTTGCCAAGAAAACCCCAAATGGGATCATAAAGAGTTGGAAATAGGGGGCAGCTAGGTGGCTCAGTGAATAGAGCGCTGGCCCTAGAGTCAGGAGGACCTGATTTCAAATGCAGCCTCAGACACTTGACTCACTAGCTGTGTGACCTTGGGCAAGTCACTTAACCCAAATTGCCTTGCCTTCCTACCTCCAAAAATAAATGTTTAAAAAATAAAAAGGGTTGGAAATGACTCAACAATAGCAAGCGTGCTAACCATGGTACATTGTGAATAAGCTCTTTGTGTTCCATTTATTTATCTTAAAAGGAGTCAGGGAACATAATGAAATAATATTCTAAGATTAGCCCTGAATCTAGCAAATTGTAAATAGACTATTTCTCTTTTGCTTACATAGACTTCTCCATCAGCCTCCTCTCCTTAGCTCTTCTTTTTGTTCAGTGCCCTCAGGCTCTTTCCTCCTTTCTGGTTCTCAAAATCCATCCTGGTTCCTCACATCTTGACTGATAATATCTTGAAAGAATCAAGTTATCAAAGAATAAGCATTGGCAGGAAGCAAGAGTTCATCCAGATCATGGAATTAGATCATAGGATGATAAGATTCAGGACTGGAAGGGACCTCAGCAGCCATCTAGGAGGGCCTTCTCATTTTACAAAGGAGGAAACTGAGGCCCAAAGGCACTGTGTGATTTTTGCAAGGTCACATAAGGTAATATGTCAAAGAACACTGCTTGGAAGTGAGATCCTCTGGCTCCAGTTCCAATACTCCACTGTACACACATTGAATTTCAGAATTTAGAAAGGTTAAAAAAGCACAAAGCATCATAGGCTATTAAAGCCAGCAGAGCGACCTCCCAAAGCCTCTGCTCTCCTTAAAAAAAAAAAAAATTACAGATGAGGTAACTGAGGCTGGCAAAATTAAGAGACTTATTCAAAGCACAGGGGTAGCTAGGTGGCTCAGTGAATAGAGCACCAGCCCTAGAGTCAGGAGGACCCGAGTTCAAATTTGACTTCAGACACTTAACACTTACTAGCCATGTGACCTTGGGCAAGTCACTTAACCCCAATTGCCCTACCTTCCCCCTTCAAAAAGACAAAAAAAAAAAATTGCACAGCCAACTAATGAAAGAGCCAATGCCTTAACATAGAAATTCAAGCTCTAGGGTGTCCTTTTGGTTAAACACCATCCTTTATTACTGACACATTCTTCTGAATGAAAGCATTGGGTATTTAGGAATTTAAATTTTTCTTTTATTTTTGAAAGGGCAATTGGGGGTAAGTGACTTGCCCAAGGTCACATGGCTAGTAAGTGTTAAGTGTCTGAGGCTGGATTTGAACTCAGATCCTCCTGACTCCTGGGCTGGTGCTCTATTCACTGCCCCTCCTAGCCACCCCAGGGTATTTAAGAATTTAATATGCTTCTTGAGTGTGACTATCCGTGTACCTATTTGCAGCATTAGGTATAATTACTTTTGTGAATCAAGGTATAACTTTTGTTAGCTGTATTGGTTGCCTTCCAGCTCTGAATCTTTGATCCAGTGAGCCTCTGACCTCTTCTTACTGAATTTCAGTTTCCTCATCTTTGAAATGGGGCAATTGTTCAAAATGATGTCTAAGTTCTTTTCCAAGGCTAACATTCTGTGATTCTTGGGGAAATTATGATGTTTAGTCTGGAGAAAAGAAACTTAAAGGGACGTACTAGAATCACTCTATCTTCTTGGAATTATTCTAAGGACAGAGACTCATCACACAAATCTTAGATGCCTCATAGTGGCACAGAGGCAACTGAGTTCTTGAATGCACAAGATCTGACAGGATCTATCATGCAGGAAAGATTTTTAATGCGATCCCTACAAAAGAGCACGTTTTCTGAAGACCAGATCTAGGTGAGACATGGTAACCCATGACATGCTCCTGGGGAGATAGAGGCCAGTAGATTTCCAGCTAAGGAATTCAATGTAGTGGACCAAAAGCTGATTAGATATCCACACTCAGTCTGATACCAATATAGTGAGCTCCTGGGAGCAGGGAGATGTGATAAAGGGGGCTGAAGAGACTGTTCAGAGGGGCAAAGTGGGCCAGGCTGGAAACTGAGTATGCCAATCAGCTGGGGAGTTGCTTCTTATCTTGGGTGATATTGGGAGACCCAGCCTCACAAAAAACCAAACCAACCCAAATCTGCTAAATACAGGGAAGTTCATCGTTGACATTCTTGCTATTTGGTAAATTCTTTGGTCAGTGAAGCATGGGAAACAAAGAAAAATACAGAATGGCCCTTGGTCCTATGTGGGGCTCCTCCTTCCACTCATGCAGGGAGGCAGAAAAGAGAACTGTGGAAGGAAGGAAGGAAGGAAATAAGCATTTATTAAATGGTTACCATGCACTCTATGCTAAGCTCTTTACAAATATTAACTCATTTGATCCTCACAACAACCTTTGGAGGTAGGTGCTATTATGATCCCAATTTAACAGTTGAGGAAACTGAGGCAGACAGTGGTTAAGTGATAATGCCTGTCACATAATAGGCACTTAATAAACGTTTATCGATTGATTGACTTGTCCAGGGTCACACAGCTAGTAAGTGTCTGAGGATGGGTTGGAACTCAGGTCTTTCTGGCTCCAGGCCTGATAGCTCAATCTGTGGTGCCACCTAACTGCCCATGGAGGATTTGAATTAATCCTGACATTCTTAACATTAAGAAAACGAGAAGAAAGAAGTTGCAGCTAAAGATCTAATAAAGAAAGAAGGAAAAATTGTAGCACAGAAGAATGAATCAGAGGTACTCCTTGGAGAAGTACCTGAAGGAGTGGATCTGTATCTTGCCATTGTGTCCTTAACTAAAATAATCCTCAGAAAGTAGATTGGTTTTAGTACGTCCCTTGAAGTTTCTTTTCTCCATGGGTCCAGATGGCTCTGGAGGAGAGAGTGAGGCTGATGACTTTGCACAATCCTCTCTCCCTTAAATCCAATTCACTTGCAAGTCATGACTTCTTCCTGAAGTCCTGGTCCTCTTCAAGTACAAAGGACACATAACCCCAAAAGAGGTGACAGAGTTACTTTGATTGTATTCCCCAAGGCAATAAGAATGAATGAGAGATATGATAAATATATGGAACTATTTGGAAGGCTGGGATGTAGAAAACCCAAAAGGCTTGTTTTATATTATTTCTGTAGACAGCGAAACTGAGACAAGTTGGGGTAAAGTATATGAAGGTTGACCAGGAAAAAAAATGTGGAATGGAGATTTGTTTTTCCTTCTTCCCTGGCTCAGGCTTGCCTCTAAGGTCCCCTCCAGCTTTCAAGTTATACACTATCCCTGTGCGGATGATCCAGGTTTCTAGGCAGCCTGGTCATAGCTTGGGTTGCCATGAAAGGTAAATGATGATTTGAAATATTGAGGAGAAAGAAGAGAGTATAAAAGTGGGAGGAGAAGTTGTGTCCCCTGATTTACTGGTGAGTCTTTTAGTCATGGGTTCTAGTACTCAAAAACAGGTAGCAAAAGGCCTGACATAAGAGCTGATATTTAAGAAGTGAGAAGTGAGATTACATGTAGGCAGGAAGTAGACCTCAATGCAAAGTAGAAGCAAGGAAGGCAGTTTAAATGACTCCCAGTCAGAGTACTGGTGATTTAACAGGAATGAGGTTATGCTTTGTAGCGTAAATATTTCTTAACTCCTCCACTAGTCACACATGCTATAGGAAGCAGCATTCTTGCTATATATAGGCCTAAGTAAGTTTTCCACTGCCCACACTGGAGGAGGATTTCAACCCAGGTCCCCTCAATTGTATAGCTTAGTGACAGGGTCCCTGGATCCTTGTGTCATCCGACCTCACAGGCTAACATCCTACATTTGGAGAGTCATTAGCTGTGGTTTCTCCTAGGGCCTCCTTATATGTGTGTGGCACTGGGGCAAAGAACAGAAATTTTGAAACAGGCTTTTAATACTTCAAGGAGATCATGTACTGAAGTAGGCCTATCTTGTACTCTTCTACTCTATAATATAAAACAAAGGTCCGAGTCACCAGCTTACAGAACTCTTAACTGCATTCCTAGGAAACCACCGGAATCTTGGCTGGGAGTTCACCCAAACTGGCTTGTCCTGTGCTCCCCAGCCCCAATTAGTTCTGATGCCCACACCTACCACCTACACACAGAAAAAAAAAAATAGAATGCTGGGTAGAAAATACAAGGAAACCAATTTAGCATGAGGGAGAATTACAGAATCATTAATGGTCAGTGTATTGATCACCATTCTTACAACTTTCAAAGTTGTTTGTGTTTTTATCTTGGATATTGTCTAAATTATATTCCTGGTTCTGTCTATTTCATTCTTCTTCATTTTATAAAAGTCCTTAAAATTATTTATTTTTATAATATTGATGTTATAGTAAGAAAGAGAAGAAAGAAAAGAGGAAAAGATCCTTTAGGTGCAAAGATATTTTTATAGGGATGAGAAAATGGAAACTAAGGGGGTACCCATCAGTCAAGGAACAGCTGAATAAATTGCGGTGCATACATGTGATGGACTACTATTATGCTATAAGAAATGAGGAAATAGATGATTTCAAAGAGACATGGAGGAAGATGTGAACTGACGCAGAATGAAGTAAAAGGAACCACAAGAACAATTTATAACATGAGCTGAATATCCTGAAATAAATCACTTTTCCTTTCCATTTCCTCATCAGGAACATGAGGGGTTGGCCCAGGTGATTTCTAAGCTCAAACATTGTGATCTGCTGCCTTTCTAGCCCTGCCTCTGATGCTGCCTCTTGCTTTGGTTTCCAAAGAGCAGGTGCCCTCACATTCAAGCAGTCCTGACTCACTTTCCACTGGTATTTAATCTAGAGAAGGTCTGTACACATATTTGCCCATGGTAACAATCCGGGCTTTTTTGTTTTTTTGGCTTTTGTTATCAACAGGCAATAGAACTGTACAAAGAACATTTATGACACTATTATGTGGAATTTGTTGTGATAACAACTATGTGGCAGTAGAACTTCATGTTTTTATGTATTTTTCTGAGATTGGACTGAGTGACTGGACAGAATTGACTTTTTTTTCTGAAGAAATAAAAATAATTTTCAAAAGTTCCTCTTGGGGCGGCTAGGTGGTGCAATGAATAGAGCACTGGCCTTGGAGTCAGGAGGACCCGTGTTCAAATTTGACCTCGACACACTTACTAGCTGCATGACCTTGGGCAAGTCACTTAACCCCAATTGCCTCTCCTTCCCTTCTCTAAAAACTCCCCCAAAATAATAGCACCTATTTCAAAAGGTTTTTATCAAATAAGATGATGTTATGCAGAATAGTGTGCAAATGAGAGCTATTATTAGGAGAAGGTGCTAGCCCCTAAAAAGTAACTCAATGCTATCAATTTACTTAATTTTTGCTTTTTGGAAAATTGGACTCCTTAAGAGTAACTGATTTGTCTGCTTTAATTGTGTCTAATTGCACTTTAAACAATCATATATGAGTGAGGTTTTTGTTTTGTTTTTTTTAAGAATTCATGTTTAAGGGGCAGCTGGGTGGTGCAGTGCATAGAACACTGGCCCTGGAGTCAGGAGGACCTGAGTTCAAATCCAGCCTCAGACACTTAACACTTACTAGCTGTGTGACCTTGGGAAAGTCACTTAACCCCAATTGCTCTTCCCCCCTCCAAAAAGGCAAAAAACCAAGAACAAAACCCCAAAGAATTCAGGTTTATTATAATTCTTATGGATTACTTTTGGCATTACGATTTATTTCATCATTTGCAACTTTTTTGTTTTCAAATAATATCACATTTCTACCAGCAGTAATCATAGGCAGAAGCCAAGGGAAAGAGGAAGGACAAAAGTGTGAGAATTAAGAAGAGCAGCCAGAAACTTATAAAAATTCTCTATCCTCAGGTCTCAGTCATGGTGGAAGATAGGAAATCTCACTTCCCAGTGAATGGAATGCCTCCATGCCATTCAGCCTACACTGGAGCCTTTTTTACTTCCATTTACAACTATGGTCCAGGGATCTGATGGTGATCCTTCACTCTACCCAGCCCATCCTGCTGCTTCCCAGTCATTTCTTTAACACATGCTTCTGAGTGTCCCCAGCTCTGCCATTCTTCCCTTCCCCTTCAGATTCCAGCTCTGAGAACATAAATCATCACTATCATTCCTGGTAGGGACATTTAAACCAATTGCTCTCTGACTTCAATTACCATCTCTCTGACTTCCCTATCCAATACACTTAACCCTGGCCCCACACCCCTAACTGTTTTGTCTTTATTAATATTGAGAGGAGAGACTACAATATTGAGAGGAGAGACTACATACATACATACATACATACATACATACATATATATATATTTGTAACAGCAATGCTTAACATAGCTCTCGGCACAGAATAAAATGCTTAATCAATACTTTTTTCATTTATTCATTCATTCTCCTTCATCTTTATCTTCCTCTCCTCTTTCTCCTCCTATTTTTCTGCTTCTTCCTTTTTTCATTCCTTCTTTTCCTTCTATTTCCTTCCTTTTCCTTCCTCTTCTCCTCTAAATTCAAAGTCAGAAAACTTCAATAATTCACCAAGCTCCCCTCCATTGCTCTCTTTCAAAAGTCAGCTCAGTTTCTAAATTTGTGCTACATAAAGGCCCTTTAAGAAATCATGGTAGGGAAATGGCATTTCTAGAATGAATCTGCATTTTTTTTCATCTTTTCCTCTGCGCTTCACAGAGACTCACCATTTCCCAGAGACCCCAGTTGCAGCCCTACTCTGAGGTTTTGAGTAATGAAATCATTACTATCATGCTCTTGTGGTTCATTCATCTGCAGCCACTTCCTGGAAAGTTCACAATAGAACAAATATTTCTCTAGAACTGATGGTAACAAAACCAATACCTTAAGGAATGAAAATGCTTTTTTTTTAAATCATCCTTCTCCAAGTTTTAGGTTTTTTTTTTCCTCCTCTTAGAACAAAGTCCTGCTTCCTAGACTACTGACTTTATTCCTCGAGACAATTTTCCACTTCTGGACCCAGAACTATATCAATAGACATGCAATTTGACTCGCATTATCTAAAGTGGTGAGGTGAAGACAGTATAAAAATAACTTTGAAGGTTGAATTAACCCAGCCTACGTTGTTCATTCTATAGATCAGAAAGCCCAGAGAAAGGTTAAGTGATTGGCTCGAGGCTATAAAAAAACCAAAACTGGAATCACCCATATAGTAAAATGAACAGAGTGCTAGATTTGGATTTAGGAAGACTCGAGTTCGAATCCTGTCTCAAACACTCCCTTAGCTGGGAGATTTTGGGTAAGTCCCCAAACCTCTCTCAGCTTCAGTTTCCTCATCTATGAAATGGGGATAACAGAATTTTTGAGGATTAAATTAAATAATAGATATAAAGCATTTTTCAAACTTTAAAATACTATATGAATGTTATAGTCACCATTATTATTGTTGTCAATTATTAATCAATTATTTATTTAATAATGGAATATTATTATTATTGTCATTGCTCTTGTTGTTATAGAATCAATATTGTTGTTATTAGAGTTAGGACTAGAGCCTGGGTCTCTCCTCTCCCACTCCAGCTCTTGCCATACTGCAGCATGAACCATCCCTTCACATTCTTCTTGGCAGTTATCAACAGAGTATTTTTGGTGTCGTTCAATCATTTCACTCATGTCTGACTTTTCGTGACCCCATTTGGGGTTTTCCTTGCGAAGATATTGGAGTGATTTTGCATTTCCTTCCCCAGTTTATTTTTAATTTTTTAAATTTTTTTGCTTTTTGGAGGGCAATTGAGGTTAAGTGACTTGCCCAAGGTGACACAGGTAGTTTTTCTTGTGTTAAGTGTCTGAGGCCAGATTTGAACTCAGGTCCTCCTGACTCCAGGGCCGGTGCTCTATTCACTGAACCACTTAGCTGCCCCTACCCAGTTTATTTTTAGAGAGGAAGAATTGAGGCAAACAGGGGTAAGTGGCACCCAGCTCCATAGCTAGTGCCTGAGTCTGGATTTGAACTCAGGTCTTCCTGATTGCAGGCTGTATGTTCTATCCACAGTGCCACCTAACTGCTCCCAAAGGAATAGATTTTTCCCAGTGTGGAGAATAAGGCAGAATAAATGGCTTCAGGCAACATTATTCCCTGGGGAGGATTAGTAAAGCTAGGATTTATAATTCTTTCTGGTTGTAATGAGTATGAATTCCTTTACAAGAGAAACTGTATTTGAGGAGCTGATATTCAGTAGTGAATATTCATGATGAATACCAGAAAAAACCTCAAAACCCAAGCCAAAGTCAATGAAAGAATGTTGACTTTTCAGTCAGAGGATTTGAGTTCAAATTCCAGATCTGCCATTTACTCCCATTGGGCAAACCACTTCCCCTCATCTGTTAAATGAAGAGGTAGCATTAGAGGGTTTCTGAGGTTCCTTCTAGTTCGAAATTTATGAATCTTTGACTTGATTGGAGTAACTAGATGGCACAATGGACAGAGTGCCAGGCCTGAAGTCAGGAAGATGCATGTTCCTGAGTTTACATCCAGTCTCAGATACTTACTAGCTGTATGACCGTGGGTAAGTCACTTAACCCAGGCTTCCTCATCTGTAAAATTAGCTGGAGCATGGCAAACTACTCTAGTATCTTTGATAATGTTGTTGTGTTTGTCCTTCGCTCTTGAAAAGGACCATGACATCGGGGAGGGCTGTGCAAGGTCCCCAGGAAAACCCTTAATTGGGTCATGAAGAATTGGGCATGACTGAACAACCACATGACTTTAGCTATCTTATTAGAGAGGACAGAGACCTACCTGATTTAATTTCCTTGTTTCACAGATTGGAAACTGAGGCTGGGGAGAGAGAAGTGAAATGATTGAGGTGAGGTCATGATGGAATGGGGAGCAGACTAACCCTTTCCTGAGGTCTAAACCCGGGCTCTCGCTGTCCCAAATGGAAGCAGGACCTTGTTCAACATTTCCTTTTTACTGGCAGTAACCCTTGCTGAGTCCTTACCCTAGCGTAAGGTTTTTTAATGCTGGAAATACATTTTAGACTCCATCCCCGCTTCCTTATTCCGATTTCCAAAATATATTTAGTGACTGGGAAACTAAGTTTCCAAAGAGTATGTGGCAACAACAGTTCCTGCTAACCCTGTGTCTTTTGTGTATGAAGGCCTTTCAGAATCCAAGCCTCATTCATTCATCCATTTAATACTCATGTATTAAGTACCTACTATGCACAGATCACTATGATAGGCACTAAGACCAGGGAATTGAAGTTTAATTATTTCACCAATATGCTTTTTGGAAGGAAAACACAATGAGACCTGGTGTATATGGAAATTAGCTTCTTCTTGCTTGACAAGGGTTTGGTAATGCCAGGAGTTAAAGTAATGAACAATGGTATAACTTTTAGAAAATATACAGGCTCCAAAAGAATGTGGTATAGTGGATAGAGTGGAGGCAGGAAGATCTGAGTTCAAGTCTTACCTCTGATAGAAATCAGCTATGTGTCCTTGAGCAAGTCAGCTATAGTCTGTGCCCTAAGTAACCTTCTAAGATGAGAAGGTACAACTTTGCATTTGTAGAGGGTGTTTCTTTAGCTGAGAGTTCCCTAAATCAATGAAATCACAGATTTAGTCCCTATTCCTGTGAATTCAAAAGTGGGGGATGAGTTGGAGGGCAAAGTAGTGATCACTCAAGAATAGATTAAGTAGATTGATGGTGGGTGCAGATGCCCACTGAAGGGGCAAGAGATTCTCAAAGCATCATAGATTTTAGAGCTGAAAGGGTCTTTTTAGATGAGAAAACTGAAGGCCAGAACTCAAAGTCACCCAAGTAGTAAGTGGCATAGCTGGGATTTGAACTCAGGTTTCCTGGTCTCCAAATCCAATACGCCTTCCATTGTACCATACTTCTGCTTCTTCTACTTCTGCTGCCATGTAGCCGTGACTCCCTGACCAGAAATCTCAACCTCGAGCCTGTTCTTGGATTCTAAGACAGCTCCTAAAAGAAAGTGTGACTAGGTTTCTGACTAACTTGGGTGTATATTTCCCTTGAGTATGAGTGTCTTTCAAAAGTATAGAGTCATTATTCATTCAAAAGCCAAATATTTATTGCCTTGAGCAAAGCACTGTGCTAGACTCTGTTATGTCTGACTCTTTGTGATGTCATTCGAGGCTTCTTGGCAAAGATATTGGAGTGGTTTGATATTTCCTTCTCCAGGTCATTTTATAGATGAGGAAACTGAAGCAAACAGGGTTAAGTGACTTGTTCAGGGTCACATAGCTAGTAAGTCTTTGACGTCAGATTTGAACTCAGGAAGTTGAGTCTTCCTGTCTCTAGTCCTGGTACTCTATAAATGATGGAGCCATCCCAATGACCTGGTGGTATTTTACACACAGGTAATAGCGTGGGCAGAGAAATGGGAGGCATAGGATCATAACACCATAGATTTAGAGCAGGAAGGATTCTCAGAGGTTACCTAATCTAACCTCCTCTTTTTATAGATGAGGAAAATATAGTTGACCTAGGAAGTTCGTTGACATGAAAGTATTGGATGCACATGGAAGGTAACCCAATCTGATTGGAGCTTATTCCACATGAAAGAAAGCAGTCAGTGTGAAATACGACTGGAAAGGCAAAAAGGTACCATGTTAGAGAGAGGATTAAATGAAATGCTAGGCTGAGTGTGAACGTATTCTTAAGGAAAAAGAATCTCAGTAAAGAGTTTTGAGTAAAAGGGGGATATGATCCAATCTGAGCATTCGTCTATTCAAATACTTCCATGGATTTGGCGTAGTATATCGAGCGCAAATTTAGAATCAAAATCTAAGTTTAAATCCAGCTTTAGGTATTTACTATCTGTGTGATCTTGGGCAAATCTCTTAATCTCTTTGATTTTCAGTTTCCTTATCTATAAAATCAGGATGATAATAGCACTCACCTCACAGGATTGTTATGAGAATCAAATAAGATAATATATGAAATTCTCAGCCAACCTTAAAGTACCACAAAAATTACTTTTGTGTTTATGACTGTTACAATTATTGTTTGGATATTTTAATGAAAAACCCAGGAATCAAAGACTGTGTACAACTCACAATACCACTATCCATCAATATACTCACTCTTTCCCAAGAGTTCTTAATCAGGAGGTCGGTAAAAAAAATTGAAGTATTTTTTTATAACTATTTCAATTTAATTGATTGGATTAATTAATTCTTAGTATAATAATGAATCAATTCTTAGTATAGTATAGTGGTATGCTATTTTGTGCTTTAAAAAAATATCCTAAGAAGTGGTCTACAGATTTGATTTGACTAAGAGGTCCATATAGCAAAAAAAACGAAGAACTTCTCCTCTGTTTACTCAAGAGCGAATCACTGTGCCTCAATTTCCCAGGCGATAGGCTTGCTACACCTACTCCATGACTCAGAAGCCAGTTTTTAACACTCCAGCTGCTTCTCTAACTCCAGTCATCCAAGGGCAGGCTACTTTTGCATGAATATATCATACCTCTCTTATGATGAGATTAAGGCAATAGTTAAGGCACTCATAATAATAAAGACATCTGGGAATGGCAGTTTCCTCTACAGTCAGAGTCCCTTAGCTTGGATTCCAGGCCATCAGTGATGGGAGTGTTCCTTCAGCTATGCAAATAGCTAATTCATCAATGTTATCTCATGCTATGTGATTCTGTCTTCCCATAAATACTCTGGTGTGTATTTTTCCGACATATTGGAGACCTCTTTCTCAGTTTCTGGGTTTTGTTGCTGTTTTTCCTTTAAGCTGGAAGTACAGAGGCCAGGAGTGTGCTGGTAAATGTTTAACAACCAGCTTTGCTGGGGGTGGGGAGAAGAAGTACTTAAATTTAACCTACATTATAATAATAATACTTTCTTAAATTTAGACTAGTGGTTTTAAATGAGGCCATTAAACCATACAGACCTGTACATGTGGACAGCATATTGATTTAGAAAACCACATATTAGCATTGTCTATGATTTATTCTATTTTATTTGTTTTGTTAAATATTTCCCAATTACATTACATCTGGTTTAGTCTGGTAATATTTGATGCTTCTGGTCTCGACAATCAATAAAACGACAAAGCAAGCCCTTATTTGTGGCGTATGCCTACTAGTTGTAAATGCTCACCCTGAAAATTTACCAATGCATCCTTTGGAGTTGATAGAAGCTGGCTCCAGCACATCCTTTGATTGTATAATAATGAATGTTTGTGGATTCCTTTGAATACCAAGCCCTTTGAGCTTTTGGAAGAACGTGCCAGAGATTGCTTGCTTACTGGCTGCACTTTCAAGAACATAGTGTCTCCTTGATGCACATGGAAGATAAATGTGACATGTGAAGGATGGAATGGAAAGAGGGGAGGTTAGAGGGAGAGAGATCAGTTTAGGAAGAAGGTGTGTTGATCCAGGTGAATGATGAGGTCTGTGCTAGAGTGGGGGGAGTAGTCATAGAAAAGAATGGATCGAGATATTGAGAGGCTGGCTTCCCACAATTTAGTAACTGATTAGATGGAGAAGAGGAGGGAGAGGGAAGAATCAAAGACAGCACGGAGGTGTCAAGCTTGGAGGATTTAAAGGAAATCCATCTTCCTCATTTAATAGATAAGGAAATTTAAGTCTTAAGTGACTTGCTTAAGAATTGATTTAGGGGTTGTGTGACCTTGGGCAAGTCACAACCTCAACTGCTCTGCACTTCCCCCTCCAAAAAAAAAAGAAAAAAATCCCCCTCAAAACAACAACAGTAACAACAACGAATTGATTTAGGGGCATCTAGGTGGCACAGTGAATAGAGCACCAGCCATGGAGTCAGAAGGACCTGAGTTCAAATCCAGCCTCAGATACTTGACACACTTACTAGCTGTGTGACCTTAGGCAAGTCACTTAACCCCAATTGCCTTGCCTTCCCACCTCCAAAACAGAAAAAAAAAAAAAGAATTGATTTAAATTTGAATCCAGATTTCCCATAGGTAGCTGATTGCTTTGGCTTTCCCATGAGTTCAAATCCACCAAAGACCGTTACTAGCTGTGTGACTACAGGTAAGTCATTTAACCCTTGTTTGCCTTAATTTCCTCATCTGTAAAATCAGCTGGAGAAAGAAATGGCAAACCACTTCAGTATCTTTGCCAAGAAAACCTCAAATGGGGGTCACAAAGAGTCACACATGACTGAAAAACGGTGAGAAAAAAAAGAGAAGAAATGGCTAAGTCCTGTTCTAACTTTGAAGGAGAGAGGGCTGATGAAAAATGGAAGAAGACAGCTGAGAGTCATGCAGTGATTTTAGAGAACAGCCGGCTTCTTACAATTTAGATTAGGCCATTTTTCCAAAATAGGTAACTGTGTTTGTGTTGCCAACCTGAGGTGACTACAGCGAGGTTTAGTTCTCAGCATTCAGCTCTTGCAACACATCCTGTGCACACAACAGATTGTAATTTATTGCCACTGCGACACATACCACGAAAGGGAAAAAAACCCAGACCACTCTGTTCCCACTGAGGTGTGCATTAAATCCCAGTGACTGCTTCTCTCTCGTGTGCTGTGGTTCATCTTCAGCAAGGGCATTTTTGCCTCATAAAAGCAGATTGCTTTTCCAGAAAGTGCACATTCACTTGAAATTAGCATTGGTTGAGAAAGACACCAATTCAACCAGATTCAATTTGGCAAAAAAGAAATATTAAGCACCTGCTGTGAGAAAGGACTGAGTCAGGTGCTGGGGATATAAAGAGAGCACGAAAAATAGTCCCCACCCGCAAAGAGTATGCTTTCCATGGAAGAATATGTGCTGGAGACAGCAGTTAAGGTGATGAATTTTCATTAGAAAGCAAAATGATTTGTGTTCACCTTTGTGAGTCTGAATGGTTTTTCTCTAAAGAAAAGGAGTTTCTGTTGCTGTCTCTTTTTGTCTCTATTTGTTTCTGTCTGTCTGTGTGGGGGGACTGGACTTGAGATTTCACTGGCACAGGGAACTTCTAGGTAAGGAAACTTGCATTATCAATGCAGACTGACACTTTCTTTTCAATTTACAAGCTGTGGAGACTTATCTAAAGCAGAAGTTATTGAGAAGTCAAGTGACTTGCTCAGTCACACAGTGTATCAGAGGCATGACTTGAACCTAGGTCAGCTATCCTCCCCTATCCATTCTTCTCTCCTTTCTTCCCCCTCCCTCTTCTTCCTCCTCCTCTTCTTTCTCTCCTCCTCCTTCTCTTTATCTCTCTCACTGGTGAAGGATTACTCATTTTTTTAAAAAAGGGAACCAGTAAAAGATGGAGAAGTTCGAAGAACTAAGATTCTCTTATTTAACAAATGGGGAAACAGAGGTCCAGTGAGGCAGATTTACATAGGGCAGTAGTGGACTATCAAACTAGAAAATGTGCTGGACCTGGAATCAGGAGCCTGGGTTCAGGTCCTAACTAAAACCTAGCCGCTATTTTTCCTTTCTGACCTTCAGTTTCCTATCTGTAGTATGGGGACAATAGTACTTACGTCACCCATCTCACAGAGTTATTGCAAATCTCAAACACTCCAGAAATGCTATGATTATGAGCTGATATTGCCTTTGGCTACACAGGTAGTAAGTGTGAGTGTTTGGATTCAGACCCAGGTTTTCAGATACTAATCCTTGCACTCTCTGCACACCACAGTGACTATTGTAGGTGCCTTCCATTCCTGACATTCCCCTGTCCCAGGGCCTATCCTCACGTGCTAACGTCTCTCAGGGTATCATCATTTAGTGGTTTCAGTTGTGTCCAATTCTTCCTGACTGCTGTTGAGGGTTCATTGGCAAAGATACTGGCATGGTTTGCCACTTCCTTCTCCAGCTCATTTTACAGGGACAACTGAGGTAAACAGGGACAAGTGACTTGCCCAGGGTCACACAGCTAGTAAGTGTCCGAGGCCAGATTTGAATTCAGGAAGATGAGTCTTCCTGACCCCAGGCCCAGCACTCTATCCACTGTGCTTCCTAACTGCCCTGGCTCAGTGTATTAGGGGCTTGTTTAGTGACATACTCCAGTCACACCTGCAATAATAAACATTGTTCACATCTGTGGAGTTATTTGGCTTGTACCAAATGCTTTCTTCACAACAACCTGTGAAGCAAGTATTAGAATGATTATTTTTCCTTCACTGATGATGAGGTTGCTGAAGCTCTTTGTCCACAGTCACACAACTAGTGGGTGTCCCTGCATTCTATTCTCTTACCCTTGCTGTTTTTTTTTTCTTTCTGGATGGGGTAGGAAGGACAAGTGGGGTTAAGTGACTTGCCCAAGGTCACACAGCTAGTTTTGTGTTAAGTGTCTGAGATCCCATTTGAACTCAGGTCCTCCTGACTCCAGGGCTGGTGCTCTATTCACTGCACCACCTAGCCGCCCCAACCTTGCTGCTTTTTGGGAACTTCTTGGGAACCTATTGGGAAACTAAGTGACCCAAAAGAATGATTCAATACTTTGGAAATGTATCTATTTATTTTTGTGATTGTTGAGTCATTTCAGTCCTGGCTCTCCATGACCTCCTTTGGGTTTTCTTGGCAGAGACTGGAGTGGTTTGCTGTTTTCTTCTCCAGCTCATTCTACAGATGAAGAGACAAAGGCAAACAGGATTAAGTAAAATTGTGCAGGGTCACGAGACTAATAAGTGTCTGAGGCCAGAACTGAACTCAAGTCTTCCTGACTCCTGGACTGGTGCTCTATCCCTGGCACCACTATCTCCTTAGTTCCAACTCTGCATATTTAAGGGTGTGACCTTTGGAGCCTGGACATATCTCTAGGCCAACTAAAAAAGAGACTTTGTTAAGCAAATAAACAACTTATAAAATCACAGAGGATATGCATAAATTTTGAAACATTTTTTTAAATACATCAGAAGAATCCATTAATGTAACACATGTTCTGTATTTACCAAAGAAGATCTCAAGCTTTCTTCATCACCAGACAGCTTATCTAGGCTTTATTAGTCCTAGCTTATTACTGAATGTTCTTGAAAGAAAACTATGTTTCTTCTAAAAATTTGCAAAATACAGACTTTTATTAGTTTGCATTGACCTGTGCTCCCAATTATCCAACAACATCCTTAAGATTTGGCCAGATGTTTGTAATTCACTACTTAAAAAACAAAACAAACAAAAATTGAACTAATCATATAACTTGAGAAGTATGGAAGTGTTTTACGTAAAAGGCAAGCCCAGTTTTGAATGTTTATGGTTTGTTACATTCCAAAGAAAGAGAATTATAGGATGGGAAGACTGTAAGAGAACTCAACAACATTCATCTTTTGAAGAAACAAACCCAGAGAATTTGTGTTTTCTTGACAGAACGTAAGCTCCTTGAGGGCAGGGACATGTTCATTTTTGGTTTGTATCCCAAGAGCTCAGTACAGTGCCTATCACTTAGAAGGCATTTAATAAATGCTAGTTGGTTGGTTAATTGATCTCCCAGACAGACGTTAGTTAGTATGAGATCAAGGACTAGAACTTGAGTCTTCCAAAGCTCTTTCTACCACCCTTACCTTTAAGCTATCTTATTATCAGATGAATTCACTGAGGCTTTCTAAGTGCTCTGGGTTCATAGTTGTACCTAAGAGCTGCTCTCTGAGCTATAACTGTAGCTATAAAGTTATTATGGCTATAGCTATTAAGACTACAGGAGAGAGTGCTCAATTTTGGCTGCTATTTTGTCTAGATGGCTCCTGACATCATGGCTACATGTGTACACATATTATAGTCCATCTCTGCCCACCAGATTGTAATTTTTTTGATGACTGTCACTTTCAGTCATATATGACTCTTCATGACCCCATTTGGGATTTTCTCGGCAGTTTGGTGGTTTGTCTTTTCCTTCTCTAGATCATTTTACAGACGAAGAAACTGTGGCAAACAAGGTTAAGTGCCTAGAGTCATATAGCTAGTAAGTGTCTGAAGTCAGCTTTGATTCAGGAAGATGAGATGAATCTTCCTGATTCCAGGCCCAGCGCTCCATCCATGGCACCACCTAGCTTTCCTTTGGTAAACAGATCTACATTTTATTTATCAGTGTACCCTTTAATCCTAGAATAGGGTCTTCCACGTAGAGTCATAGGATTTGGAGATGGAAATACCATCTGGTCTACCTTTTCATTTTATAGATGTGGAAACTGAGGTCCAGTGACTTGCCTGAAGTCATTCAGGTGATAAATATCGGAGGTAGAATTTGAATCTAGGTCTTCTTCCCCTAGCACTATTGGTCTTTTCACTATGTCACTTCATAAATATTTGTCAAATTGAACCAAACTCTTGACAATCTGTCAACCATTCTTGTACCAAAGTTCCATCATAGATTTCTTCCTTCAGAGGTTCTGTTTTGTCATTGGAAATTAATCATCCCAAAGATTCATTTCAGCACACTTCCCTTCCACTCACCATGACTTGTCAGAGTGGTAGCAGCTTAGGGCCTTGCTCCTAGGACCACCACTGACTATCTGGAAGACCTTATTTATTAAGTCCCTATATCTCTTGAACCTCTCTGCTTCCCTTGTTTCCTTCTAGGACTCTTCTGGAAAGTCATCATTGTCGCTTACTGTGATCCGAAAACATCATGTCCTAGACATAGTGGATTGAGAAAATTTCATTGCATTTATAAAATTCCTATTAGGATAGAATTTAGATAAATTCTAGGTAATTTAAATTTAGATAAATAGATAGAATTTAGGACAGATATTAGAATCTCTTTAAGAAAATAAAAAGAAAAGAAATATTTCCTGCCCTCAAGAAGCTTACATTCTAATGTATTAGGTCTCCAGGACCCTTCAGTAGTACTACCTCAGTAGTAGGGAACCTCACAGTGGGTCACATTCTATAAAAAGTAAAGATAAATGTGCCTGAAACCTCCCAGGTCAAAATGTACCCAAACCAAATGTCCTATTGTGGAAACACCAACTATTCTTTCCAAAGCTGGACACGGCTGCCACCCAATCTGATGGACGGTGATTGATTTTTGTCCTCAGTCTAAATTTGAATTCTCTTCTGGCAGAAAATGAAACCATATTTTAAGCATATGTGTTGAACACCCTTGCCTTGTGTCCTCCTTTGATATCTCATTGTACTATGAAAGTGATGATGAGTTATATTGGAGGCTCTGGCAACTTAAAAGCAGGAACTACGATGACAGAATAACTTCAAGGAGGGTCCTGACCATTGGTAGATCACATGCCTGTCACCCAAGGACTGGGTTACTTAAATTCAGAAGGGCTCGTTGCCAGATGTTTGGCTGTAGCTTCTCATGGAGTTATCAGCCCCTAAGACATAGGATCATTTATGTAACACTTACTAAGTTCCAGGCACTGTTCTAAGCACATTACAATTCTCATCTCATTTGATCTGCACAAAAACTCAAACTCTAGGTGGTAGGTTCCATTATCGTCCCTATTTCGCAGATGAAGAAACTGACGCCAACAAAGGTTAAGTGACTTCCCAGTGTCTGAGGATGGATTTGAACTCAGGCCTTCTTGCCTCCAGGCCCAGCACTTTACTATGCCATATATGTTGATGAAGGGAGTGCTTGCGCTGAGGAAATCTGAACCTTTTGGGCTACGGAAGTCAATACTGAGCATCTCTTTGTGCAGATAATATAGGCTGGGGGATAACCAAATAAAGAGAAGGTATGATTCTTTGAGGAATTTACCATCTGATTTGGGGAAATAACAAACAAGTCTAAAACGACATAAGAAATCAAAGAACCTGCTCTTTAAGTATAAGGCTACGTGTGGTATAATGATGCTTCATTTATTCAGGATTGGTGTAGAATGGAATATTTCACACAAGTGAACATTTCAGAGAATTGAAGCTAGGCAAGAAAAGAGCAATAGAGCTGGGCCTTGAAGAAAGGGAAGGATTCTAAAGGATGAAACCGAAGAGGGAGGGCATGCTGAGACGCGGACAGCAGCTTATACAAGGGTATTGAATTCAGGGAAGCAGCAGATAGAGCAGTGCAATTGAAATGGAATGTGAAGGAGCACGAGTGGGGAAGTGAAGATTCTTGAACTACAGAATTACATGACCTTGATGCCCTTGCTTATCCATGAGCTTATCAATGCCCTTACTAAAAAGTGGCATATGGGGCAGCTGGGAGGTGCAATGGATACAGCTCTGGGCTTGGCATCAGGAAAACCTGAGTTCAAACCTGGTCTCAGATGCTTACTAGCTGAGTCACCTGGACGAGTTGCTTAACCATGTTTGCCTCAGTTTCCTTATCTGTAAAATGAACTGGCGAAGGAAATGGCAAACTACTCTAGTATCTCTGCCAAGAAAACCCCCCAAAAGAGTCACAAATAGCTGGACATGATGGAAACAATAACAACCAAAAATATGGCACCCAGAACTGAATCATGCTAATAATTTTCATTTTTCTTTCTCAAATCCTGTCTAAGTTCTTCACATAATGCTTAAGTAATGGGAGTTTCAGCCCTTGGGGGGGGCAGGGAAGGGAATGGATCAGCAAAAAGAGTAGTTATGGGGGTGGCTAGGTGGCACAGTGATTAGGCCCTGGTGTCAGAAGGATTTGAGTTCAAATCTAACCTCAGACACTTAACACTTACTAGCTGTGTGACCTTGGGCAAGTCACTTAACCCCATTGCCCTGCCCTCTCCCCTTCAAAAAGCAAAAAAAAAAAGTAGTTACCTTGCTATTCTGTAGTGTTCTATCTAATCTCAATGACCCAAGGTTTCCTTTCCGTATGGGCAATTGCATACAGAGGCACACTAGCTATCTCTTCACTGCCTCACATGTGCATAAGAATGATGGATTTGGAGTCAGACATATTTGTGTTGTGATCGGTCTGCTCATCTGTGATCTGTGATCTGTCCTCACTTCCTCTTGGAGTCTAATTTCCTTAACTATAAAATGAGAGAGGAGATTGGCCTCTAAACTTCCTTTCAGTTCTAAATTCATAATCCTTGGATTATAATGTTATTACTCTGTGCTATATGGGACCCAAGAGATCCCGAGTCTAGCCTTTCATTTGCTAATGGCCAGTTTTACAGCATCCCAGGGCCTTTTTGTAATATGCCCCCAGGGAATATGTGCCACACTTTGGTTTTCTTGTGATTTCCTGTGTGACCTTTCTCACTTTTTCTAGATTTCTAGGTACCGGACCTCAGATTTCAGTTTCCTGCCTCCAGAAATTATTTGGATTTTTCTTCTTTTTCTGTGCATTGACAGGGAATGTTTCTGCTTCCAGCATTCAGCCCAAGAAAAGCACAGGTAAAAAAAAAAAAAACAAATCTGATGAGTGGAAACTAGTTTGTCTGCAGTTTTTTTGTTTTGTTTTGTTTTCCTCTGTGTGGAAGGGTATTATTTTGACTGAACATGACACCTCAGTGGCTGCATATTTATGTGACGCTAACTGAAAGAAGCAAAATACGGTCAATCCAGTTCAGTAACCAAATCCAGTGCAACAAATGTTACTGATGACCTACCATGTGTCAGGGCAACATGCTAGGTCCTAATGAAGATCCAGTGATGAATAAGTCACATTATATCTCCTGCAGATGGGGAACAGATCAAACATTTATCAAGTTCCTTCTACATGCAGAGTACCATACTGGGTACGAGGGCTACAAAGATAAAAGTGTATTGCAAGAAACTCAGATGCAGCAGAGTGTGGAAGCACATGAGAGGCACAGATCAAATATTAGTTCATTGAAAGAAGAATTCTGGATCAGCTAGAAGGCACAGTGAATAGAGCACTGGCCCTGGAGTCCGAAGGATCTGAGTTCAAATCCAGCCTCAGACCTTACAGCTTACTCAAGTTACTTAACTCCAATTGCCCTGCCTTCCCCCCTCCAAAAAGAGAAAAAAAAAAAGGAATCCCTTCTGATTGAGGGAAATCAGTGAAAGCTACACGGTGAATGAAGGTGTTTTCTGTTTCATCAGATCAACCTGGCTTTGTCATATTCCCTTCTTTGAAATGACAGAGCCTTTTTTTTTTTTTTTGACTGGATTGGCTGTTGTGTTGTAGGTATCAGTGGTTATTGATTGTGAACTGGATGGAATGGAGCCCAACTCCTTTGTTTTACAGATGAGGAATTTGTTTGGCTTTTTCTTCTTTCTCTGGCAGTAACTTGCCAAGGTCACATGGTTAATAGAGAGATGAGAATCGACCCAGAGAAAACTGACCAACAGAGAGGCGACATTCAACTCCATTCAATAAACATTTAAGTACCTACCATTTAAGTACCTACCTGCCAGGCTCTGAGTCAGTGTTAAATGCAGGGGATACCAGGAGAGACAAGAGACAGTGCCTGCCTTTGAGGGATTTACAATTTGATGGTGGAGACAAGGTGCAAACAAGTATATAAAAGCGAGCTACAAACAGAAGAAATAGGAAATAATTGACAGAGGGAAGGCACTGGAATTAAGGAGTGGGAAAGGCTTCTTCTTGTAAGAGATGGGATTTTAGTTGGGACTTAAAGGAAGCCATAGAGGTGAGTAGTTGAAATAGGGGAGGGAGAGCATTCCAGGCATGGGGAACAGAGAGAGAGAATACCCAGAGCCAAGAAATGACTGGCTTGAAGTCACACAAAGAAGTAGGTGGCAGAGACAGAATTCAAACACACATCCCTGGACTCCAGATCCAGAGTTTTTGCCACTGCCTCTTGCTAATTACTCACGATGGTGCAAGAATCAAAGACTAACTGTGATCTTTCTGACCCTTTCTGACTGTAGAAAACTGCCAGTATCTTGGCAAGGAATTTAAAAAATTCAAAGTAGAAGGAGAGCCTATCGTCCTGAACTCCCCTTTCCCGAAGCACCACAACAGGGTCTTCTTCAGTCTCCACTACAACCTGTCATGGCATAAAAATGATTCGGAGAAGACTGTTCTAGGAACCGGCCAATCAGGCAGAACAAGAACAAAAGATGACGCTCTCTGGATTTTGCCAGGGTCACCAGAGGACACAGGAACTTACATTTGTACCTTTAGGTAGGAACTTTTTGTGAAGTGATAGTGGTGGGAGCTGGGAAGGGGAAATGGATGCTCTGTGTGTGTGTGTGTGTGTGTGTATGTGTTCCCCCATTTTCTACAGACCTCTCTGTCAATCTGCCTCTCTCCTTAAGCTGCCATGTAATGGAAAAATAACTCACTGTGACTTTTCTTATCTTTCCTGGTCAGATTTTGGAGTGGACTATTTTCTAGATCATTGAAAAAAAGAGACAGTAGAGAGCTAGGATCAATTATTTCTTCCCACTTTACCATCTTGACTCTGCCTCTTGCTCTGTTATTTTAACAAATTACTCCCCTTATTTCAACAGGGCTGGCATTGTTCTTTTTTCTAGTTCTCTTGAAAAACCTGAATGTAGAGAAGACCTGCCTTAGGTAGAAAGTCAGGTCTTGAAAATAGTGACTATTTCATTTTTCTTTGTACCCACAATGCCTAGCAGAGTGGTTCTCAACCTGTGGGTCGTGACCCCTTTTGGGGGTCAAACGACCCTTTCACAGGGGTTACAGGGGTGATCTAAGACCATCGGAAAACACACATTTCCGATGGTCTCAGGAACTGAGACACTGCTCCTCTATTTGTCTCCAGGTGGGTCCACCCACATGCAGACACGCCCACATATGAGTATTAAAGGGTCCCGGCATTAAGAAGGTTGAGAACCACTAGCCTGGCACATATTTGTTGTTGTTCAGTCGTGTTCAGGTGTGGCTGACTCTTTGTGACCCCATTTAGGATTTTCTTCGCAAAGTTACTGGAGTGGTTTACTATTTCCTTCTCCAGCTCATTTTATAGATGAGGCCACCGAGGCAAACGGGATTAAAGTGACTTACCCAGGGTCACACAGCTAGTGCCCGAGGCTGGCTTTGAATTCAGTTCTTCCTGACTTCCAGCCTGCTGCTCTATCCACTGCACCACCTGACTGTCCTAACACATGGTAGACATTTAATCAATACTTATTGATTAATTAGGCAGAACTGTGAAGTGAGTCCCTCACGTTCACTCTAAATACTTTTCTTCCTCCACATGTCTTTCAGCTCCAATTTACTTTCCTTCCTGATATGACAAAAGCGTTAGGAAACCCTCCTGGGAGCTGCGTTTTAAAAACCAACAAAGAAACGCTTAATATAATTCAGTTCAATTTATTAAACTTTGCTATGTGGCAGACATTGGGCCACATGTGTGGTGTGGCTACAAAGGCTTTCAAAGAGCTTGCAAACCACCTGGGAGGATAATATGGATGCGATAAAAATATAACACAAATCAGAACAGGCTGAATGCATAAGTGAGATTACTTCTAACTGAGAAGATCATGGTGTCCCCAAAAGTCTTAATATAATGTTATATTTTTTTGGAGGGGGCAAGGCAGGGCAATTGGGGTTAAGTGACTTGCCCAAGGTCACACAGTGAGTAAGTGTGTCAAGTGTCTGAGGTCAGGTTTGAACTCAAATCCTCCTGATTCCAGGGCTGGTGATCTATTCACTGTGCCACCTAACTGCCCCTATAACTTTACTTCATTAAAACATATGGAGATGGAGAGAAAATTTGGAACTCAAAATCTTGGGAAATAAATGTTGAAAACTAAAAACAAATAAATAAATTCTGGGATAATAAAAAAACATGCAGGATAAATGTGAGAGAATAATACTATAAAATACAAAGTAGTTGAACACAAAGTAGTTTGGGGTAAGAAAGGCACTAGCAGTTGGGGGAAGGGGATCCAGCATGATTCAGTTTCAACTTGTCTTTCAATATTTCAAGGATCGGGGACATATTTATTGTGAGTATTTCTTTCATAGATCCTTGCCTCTGTGGACCTTCATTAACAGTCTTCATGAGTTTCCCTACCAATAAAAATTATTCAGTGGCCAACCCTCTGGTGATAAGTCTTTCTAAATTTAATAATGCAGTCCTTGGGGCAGCTAGGTGGCACATCGAAGAGAGCATGGGCCCTGGAGTCAGGAGGATCTGAGTTCAAATTTGACCTCAGATACTTGACACACTTACTAGCTGTGTGACCTTGGGCAAGTCACTTAATCCCAACTGCCTTGCCTTCTCCCCTCCAAAAAAAAAAAAGAGAATATTAATCTTTGGCTAGTGACCATAAAATGTTACGAGGCCCATGCTATAGCTTTTTCAGCTGGATAGAAATTTTTAGAATTTGTGCTCCATTGTCACAAGCGTAGGGGAAGATTTCAATTTGTAATATAACATTAATTTAACACAACTACACCTGCCTGATTCTCTTTTCATATCTTAATAGAGAACAACCATTCACTTTTGGCATGCCTTCTTGGCGAAGGTTGTAATTACAATGGGCAGCTAGGTGGCACAGTGGACAGGGCCAGGAGTCAGGAAGACCTGAGTTCAAATTCAGCCTCAGACACAGAATAGCTGTGAGACCTTGGGCAAGTCACTTAACTTTGTTTGCCTCTGTTTCCTCATCTGTAAAATGAGCAGGAGAAGGAAATGGTGAACCACTCCAGTATCTTTGTCAAGAAAACTCCAAATGGGGCACTGACATTTGTACACAACTGAACAATGACAAAAATAATTATAATTGTAGTTGACTATTGTGATTATATAAAATGTTTTAAGATTTTCAAAACACTTCAGATCCATTATCTCATTTGATTTCCACAACAATTCTGTGAGGTAGACACTAGCCCCATTATTTAATTTCATTTGGCAGATGAGGAGACTGAGACAAAGAATAATGAAAAGTCTTGTACGTGATTATGTAGTTAAGAAGTTTGAGGTGAGTTTCAAATCCAAACATCAACGGATTCCAAGTTTAACCCTTTCTCCATTCTCTTTGAGGCTCATATCCTGGAGTATGTGAGTAAAAAAATAAAATTTTCATAACTATCTCTACATAATTTCCTTTGAAATCTTACGTATTTTATTTAGATTATTTAAATTTTGTTTAAAATTTTCAAAAACATTATTCAGAGAAAGGGTTCACAGGTTTCTCTAAAGTCGAGACTGCCAGAGGGGTCTATGGCACAAGAAAAGGTTAAGGACCCCTGCTACAGAAGACATTCTCAATGCAAGAGAATTTTCCCAAATAAGGAATAACTGAGTAAGAAAGGAACCTGCACCAAAAGTGAGATGTGTGTTAATGAGGCATTTTTGTCCACCCATCATTGAAAAATTCTCGTTTTAAGAAAATGCTTGATACCAAGTGTTAATTTTTGCTTTTTAAATTTTTTTCTAAAGGTCTTGAAATAAAATAGGTCTTTATATGTATTTTTTAATTGATAGGAATTCAAACAGAAGTTGCCTATTGAATGTGTTGTATTTCTAGCAATACAACAGGAGGCTTACTCTCTTGCTACTTAGAGTATTGGTAACTTTTTTTTAATGGGCCTGTGATCCACCAAGCCATTTATTTCACAGAAATGAGTTTTCTTGCTGTGATTTGTGCCAAGCCCTTTCCCTGAAATGCTGGGCTGGCTCCCAATTATGGGAAGTTGGGACAGGGGAAGTCTCAAGGAGGCTGAGCTAGGATTTAGGATTGTGGAAACAAAAGACGCTTGGCTCAACCTGGACCCATCATGATAAATATTTAGACATGAGGCTGTCCGAAAAGCCATCACTGATCTAACCAGGATGACTGAGTAACTTAGAGTTGGGGAAGGGAGAGATATAGTTGTAGCATGTATATATCTATATTATATAGATAAATGCATGTATATACATATATCTATATTATACATATTTATGTAATCTAGACATATGCATATACATATATACACATCTATCTGTATAATATAGATCTACATATCTATATACATATATTTCTATATAACAAAT
>CM053591.1:26789575-26813284 GCA_028646515.1 Pseudochirops corinnae | reverse complement strand
CTGTGGATCGCGACCCCTTGGGGAGTCACCTAAGACCATCAGAAAACATATATTTCCAATGGTCTTAGGAACCGAGACACTGCTCCTCTATCCTTCTCCAGGTGGGTCCGCCCACATGCAGATACGCCCACATACGAGTATTAAGGGGTCGAAGCATTAGGAAGGTTGAGAACCACTGCTTTAGGCCATTCTTTAAGACCGTAGATTGCACAAAAAGTGCTAACTTGAACAGTTCCCTCCCCTGGCAGTTCCCAAACCAATGAAATCATAAGTTTGGTCCCTGTCCCATACAATCATAGATTTAACATCAGGAGGAACCTTAAATAGGTTATCTAGTCCAACTCTTTCATTTTATAGATGTGAGGAAATGGAGACCCAGAATATGGTGAGATCTTCCATTTTGAGCAAACTTATCTATTAATATGTCTAGCAGTAACTTCTCTTCTTTTAGGGCCATAACTAGCCAATCGTGACCTTGGATTCTTCATTAGTCTTGTTGGAGAGTGGCCCAGAAAATTATTTTTGCTCCCAGTGAGTCAGTGCTGGGAGTAACAGTTTTATAAAAGAGATACGTTTCTGTGGGATATAACAAGTGTTGAATATTTGAGTCTATATCTGTTTTTACTTTGTAAACTACCTCACATTATCTGCACTTTTTACAGAGACTTCAGAAATTAAATGCTTAATTTTATAAACTGGGCAATTTGGAAAGAGTCTTTACAGTAACAAAGTAAAGGCTGATTACTGTCCTTATTGTTTATGTCAGTCTTTGCTTGTCAATCAACAAGTTACCATGTACTAGGCACTGTGTTAGGCACTAGGGATACAGATAAAAAGAATTAAGCCATCCCTACTCTTAAGGAATTCAGACCAGTGATTTCACTGGCATATGAAAACTCTAGTATGAGTATTCCTTTTTAACCCTGCTCTGCAGGTGGCATGGTAGATAGAGTGCCAGGCTTGGAGTCAGGTAGACATGTTCCAGAGTTCAAATCTGGCCTCAGACATTTATTCACTATGTGATCCTGAGCAACTCACTTAACTCTGTTTGCCTCAGTTTCCTGTAAATGAGTAAAATCCCCTTTAGCAAAATGAGCTAGAGAAGAAAATGGCAAACCACTACAGTATTTTGCCAAAACAACCCAAAATGGGGCCATGAAGTTATATTATGAAGTTATGAAGACATGACTGAAAATAACTGAACTGAGCAACTTAAAAGTCACAGTGAGTTGTCTGGAACTTTAAGAGGATTTCTGGATCTAGTTTTCTATCTGTGATGCCACACTATCTCTGAATAATACCCCATGTGTAAATAGTGACTCAAAATCATAAACCTCCTAAGTGCTATTAGCAGTGACAAATTGAACCTCAGAGCAAGGGTGGGTGTGACTTTTCCAAGGTCACTCGGAGTATTCTGTGGAGCTGTTGAATCTACACCCTACTCTTAGACTGCAGCTCTCATTCTGAGACACATATCATGGAGATGCTGTCTTTGCGTTACCAGGGTTATAGGCAGTTTAAAAACTGTGGTTCTGAAATGATTGGGTCAGTGCAATATTGCCAAGGAACACGAGAGGGCAGCAGTCTTATATTTTATCTAGTATAAATGCACCAATGAGATTTAGTAGAGGCAGTGCTTGCCATCCAGAGGCAGGCTTTAAACCAAGAAGACACTGAGTGCTGTTTTTTTTATGTTCATGCTTTGATAGTGGATTAGGAATGGAAAGTAAAGTTTCTATCTAGATAGAACAAAGATTTTATATTATCGTATTATTAGACAACTAAATACATTGATTAAATGGTACCCAGTGTTTATACATTTTCACTATTTGAAATGTCCCTGTAACAGGTTAAGTGGAGGAAAGTATAGGGGCTGATTTCCTCCATGGGCATCATCTCACCCACTAATGGAACCTATTTGACGTGCCCTCCCTCCCTGCTACTCAAGAAAGTATTCAGTTGCCCACTGGCTGCCCAGAAGAAGTAAGACTCCCTATGATTGTCCATGTGAGGGTCATCTCATTAGGCAGTACCCCATTTCTTTCTACTCTCCCCCAGCAGAACTTCCCTGCCTAGTGTTTCATGCCCTTGGGAATCTGATTTCTGCTGCCCAAAATTAGAATTCTGGTAAATTAATTCTGGATATTAATGAATGGTTGTTACTGTAGTTTGTGTATTACCTTCCAGGAGAATTTAGATTTTGACAGAGGGTCACCTTGAGCCCCAGCACCTTAGTTCAAAGACAAGAATCAGATGTTGGGAATTTTAGGTATGAGAGAACATGAAGGGAGGGACAGCTAAGACTTTTGTAGGCTGGTGAACTTTATAATGTCTCCTCTCAAATCATATCTCTTAGGCAGAGGTTCTTAACTTGTGGTCCATGAACTTAAAAAATTTTTTTTGAAAACTATATATCAATATATTTTTTCCTTTCTAATCCTATGTGTTTTATTTTATGTTTTTAAAAACAATATTCTTGCACGAATAAAGTCAGATCCAAATAATTGGAAAAATATCAGTTGCTTATGTGTAGGCTGAGCTAATATAATAAAAACAACAATTCTAAATTAATTTACTTATTCAGTGCCATACCAATCAAACAACGAAAAAATCGCTTTACAGAGCTAGAAAAAAACAGTAACAAAATTCATCTGGAAGAACAAAAGATCCAGAACATCAAGGGAATTAATGAAAAGAAATGCAATGGAAGTTGGCTTAGCTGTACCAGATCTTAAATTCTGTTATAAAGCAACAATCATCAAAACTGCTTGGTAAGGGCTAAGAAACAGAGTGATGGATAAGTGGAATAAGTTAGGAACTCAGGACACAATAGTCAATATCTATAGTAATCTACTATTTGATAAATCCAAAACCAATATGGATTCATAGGCTTCACCAGACTGCCAAAGGGGTATATAACACAATGCTGAGTGCTCCTGCCTTTGAAGGCGAAACTCTCTTGATCCTTGGGCAAGATTATAAAATGACTTGCATCTGCCCAACATTTAGCTGGTATTTTATTAAAGAAAATTTTTACTTCATCTTGAAGAATCAAGCTAATGGCCATTTAAAATTTTATTTTATTTTTTGGGATCAACAGTGCTAGTTACTTTAACGACTGTAGCTGAACTTTATGATTATAATTGTTAAAATAATGAAAGAAAGGAAGCAAATTAAACAAAGACTAGGATGGGGAATGGTTAATTGTCTGCCATAGTGTCCAGAAGGAGAGTTGGTCACATGTGTACTTAGCATTGACCTTTACTCATAATTACTGTTCTGGGAAAGTCAGTGACCCAAGCTGCTCCTGCCTTGTGGAGAGACTGTTCCCTTTGCAAGATAAAACTGGTGTCATGATCGGGGAGGATCACGTAGGACAACAGAACTTAGCCACTGCCTAGAAATGGAGACGACAACTACTATCTTTTCTAACATGTTGACTTTTCTGGAAATGCAATTTTCCTAATGAAATCTCTGTTTCATCCCTTCCCAGAAAAAAAGGAGGAGACCATGCCAGTGATTATCAGACCTAATAAGACTATATTGACTTCTCTTGGTAAGGCCCATCTGTGATGTCTTCAAACCCAAAGTGCTCAAATGTACTCCCTGCAATAATGTAATGAGAACAGTCTTAGGTTTTGATGCTTGTTTCTCAGCCTTAAGATCATAGATTTAGTGCTGGAATGGACTGTTAGAATAGGGGTTCTTAACCTAAGGTCCACGGACAGGTTTCATCTTTGAACTTAAAAGGGGAAAAAAAATTGCATTTTTTTCACTTACCTCTAACTGAAATTTAGCATTTCTTTCAATCTCTTAAAAAAGAATATTCCATAGACTTTACCAGACTTCCAGAGGCATCTAGGACACACACAAAAAAGTGAAAACCACTTGAACCAAACTAGATGGGTCAATGATCTAGTCCAACACCCTCATTTTATAGACGAGGATTATGTTAATTAGGCATTGATTGAGGCAGTCACATGGTGCGGTAGAGTGCTGGAGTTGGAGTCAAGAAGACCTGAGTTCAAATGTGGTCTCAAATACTAGCTGTGTAATCATATTCAAGTTTCTTAATCTCAGTCTACCTGTTCCCTCATCTGTAAAATGGGATTAATAATAATGGTACCAGCCTTCCAGATTATTGTGAAAACAAAATGAGATAATGTTCTTAAAGTGCTTTGCAAATTTTAAAATGCCATATAAATGCTAGCAATTTTTGTTATTGTTACTATTATTTCAACAATCAATAATTTTATCCATCAAAGCAAGTGGCAACCGCATTGTGATTTAGCAGAAGGTCTTTACAAGTCGTTATGGCTAAAACCTGAACCCAGCTTGGTGAAGAGCCTCCCTGAACTTGGCTAGGTTGGTCCTCAATAGACATCCACACAATCCATCACTAGGTTCACATTTGATTGCACCAGTCAGAGCTTCTCAGCAGGCACAGTCTTTGAGGACTCAGACACCTACAAACCATAGTGAGGTGTCAGAGTTGAATTTTAATAAAGGTTAAGGATGTCCAAAATACAAAGATACAAAAGTGTGCCTTTCTGAAAGATTATAGCTGGGTCTCAGTGCCAATCCTGAATCCCATGAAATGGTCACATTATTTGAATTTGTAGTGTATATTTCCATTGGGCTGGAACCAATGACCATGTTTTGCATGATTATATGAATGGAATAAATGGAGCTCTATCAGAGAATTCATTATTTACATTAATTGGAATCTAGTTGTATTTCTTCTCCAAAAGAAATACATAGGACTGTTAATGGGTAAAATTATTCTTCCTACAAATATTCCCTCTACACTCTTTACCAGGAAAACATTGTGTTAAGCAAGGCACTCTAGTTTTTAATGATGGTCCATAGTGCTCTAGGGGCTGACCAGAACAAATGCAATCTGTTCTCTCTCAAGAGTCATGCTAAAGCTCCATCTATGTATTACTTAAAAAATGAGCCAACACAGGAAAAATATATCAGTTATTTGTCTAGTGTCATGAAAATGCCAATTCAATTCACGTCTTAGTTGCTGGAGTGTAGAGCCAGTCCAAAGTGGCACAATGCTCATATAACTTATGGGACACACATGGAATTATTTGAGTGTGACTCAAACACACAGTGGTGACTTTTTCAGGCTACCATAGTATTTATGTGAGCAACTAGGTGGTGCAGTGGATAGTGTTGGACCTAGAATAAGGAAGGCTCCTTTTCCTGAGTTCAAATCTAGCCTCAGACAATTAGCTGTGACCCTGGGTAAGTCACTTAACCCTATTTCCTCATCTGTAAAATGAGCTGGAGAAGGAAATGGCAAACCACTCCAGAACCTTTTCCAAGAAAACCCCAAAACGGTCATGAAAAATTAGACATGACTGAAAACCAACTAAACAGTAACAAATAGTAAACACATAGATACTCACACTTGTCAAGGGACCTATTTTTCATTTCTGTTTTAGGATTAACATGTTCTTTATTTGATAGCCCTAAAGCGAATACAGTTGGGAAAAAAGGATTTTTAAACAGACTTTTGGAAACTTAGGTAACCTGGTGTTTGGCATGCCAGTGTTCAAAACTCCATGTTTCCCCAGGTGCACATCAGCTCTCAGCTGGGTGGGCTAGGACATGGGGAGAGGTGTGTGTGTGTGTGTGTGTGTGTGTATGTGTGTGTGTGTATGTGTGCATGCACATCTGTGTGTGCATCTGTGTGTGTGTGTGCGCGCGTGCGCATCTGTGTGTGCATCTGTGTGTGTCTGTGTGTCTGTCTGTCTGTGTGTGTGTGAGCACATGAGTGTGTCTCAAGATGTGCACTACAGAGTTGGAAACCAAAGAACGAGAACAGCAGCAACAAAAAGAATGCCTTTGGCTTTTGATCTGTTTATGACAAACGATAAAACCTGGACAGAGAAATCTGGGCTATCAACATTAGAATAATTTCTCCTTTTAATTCAAAGAGAGAGAAAGACATAAGAACGGGGGAATGATCATAAAATCGAGAAGCATGCTATTTAAACCTAGGAGAGGTCAAAGAAGAAATCTGATTGAAAAAATAACAGTAACAGTTCACTTTTTTTCAGATTTTTTTCCCCAGTGAGAGATATAGGACTGGGGACTTCATCAGATAATAGCATCATTGAGTTAAAACTGGAAGAAACCCTCTATTCCAACCCCCTCACTTTACAAATGAAACAGGGAAGTGAAATAATTTGCACAGGCTCACAAAACTGGCAAAAATCCGGGATGGGATTTGAATTCAGGCCCTCCTAACTCCATGTCCTATCTGCTACACAATGCTATCTCATTCCCTTTTTTTGTTTTCTCCAACCCAGCACCCTCCACCTCTGCCATCTCTGCTTCCTATTCCTTTCTATTATAGGCAGCTAGGTGGCCCAGTGGGCAGAATGCTAGACTTGGAGTCAAGAAGAAATGAGTTCAAATTCTGCCTCAGGCCCTTCTAGCTATGTGACCCTGGGTAATTCACTTAACCTCTTCCAGCCTCAATTTCTTCAACTATAAAATGGAGATGAGATGTTTTGGGGTGTTGGGTAGGGAAAAGACAGGGAGAAAATTTGTAACTCAAAATCTCATGGAAATGAATGATATAAACTAAAAACAAACAAAAGTTTAAAATAAAATAAAATGGAGATGATAATAATAATTTACCTCCCATGATTGTTGTGAGGATCAGATTTGCAACTCTTAAAGTATTATATAAATGCTACCTATTTTTGTGATTATAGAGAGATCAAATTGAAATAAAGACCAGCAATGGAACTAAGCTGAGGTGGGAAACTCAACAGATAATCTGCTAGTTTTAGGGCACTGTTTTGAGGAATCTAGCTTTCCTGTGTAAAAGAAGACTTGGGTGGCCACGATGCTTCTAGAACATAAGTGGCCCCCAAAATGCTTATTTTGCTCAAGATGCTTGGTTGTGGTGAATCTACTTGAGGAAGGCCCCTATTAGAAGCTATGACAGGAAGTGTTTGTTTATTCTTGTGTCTTTTTCCCCTTGTACTAAATTACCCCTCTCTGACTCTTTGTTTAATCTGTCTTTCTTTATCTAGGTTCAAAACTAATAATTCCCTGCAAAGCCTTTTTTGGCTTGGGCTCACGCTCGACAACTCTTTTGTGGTGGATGGCTAATAACAGTTTCGTGAATAATGTCTACAAAGAAGGACGAGTTCAGGAGGGAGAGCGCCAGTAAGCTCACTTGACAGAACTTAGAATCTCATCACTCATGTTGGCTCTTGGGACTGGCTTTCTCTGGGAGTGGTGTGGAGCCAGAGATGGAATTTAATTTATAGCAGTTGTCAAGGGATGTTAGTAGTGTTAGAACAATTTTTTTTTAATCTTTTGTTTTTTCCTCCCTTACATTTTTCTACTGAATTCTGCCACCTCTTCTTCTAGAAAATAATTCCTTGTTAGAAAAAGTTTAAAAAAAAAAAAAGGAAAGCCAGGGAAACTAAGCAACATATAAGAAAAGGCCCACATTATACATAGTACTCTGTATTAATAGTCCCCTATGTCTTCAAAGAAGGGTTGAAAAATTAGGTACTTTTCTTATATCTTTCTTTTGGGGCCAAGTCTGTTCATTATAATCACCCAATATTCAGTTATGTTGTTTTATTTCTGTTTACATCATTGTAGTTATTGTATATATTGGGGTTTTTTTCCTGATTCTTGCCTATTTTGCTTTGTATTAGTTAACTAAAAAGTCTAGTTTAAAACATTCAGTTTTAAAAGTCAAAGAAATCTAAAAATTTTTTTTCCTGTAGGGAATGAAACTTAAGTGGAACTGTAGGGAAGACCACTTGAAAGGTCAAAAATTATAAAATAATTGAAAATAAGTATAGTTTTGGTCATCCAAAACACCTCCACTAATGTGTCCTTATGGTCTAATGCCGAATATCCTCAGTATTGTTTGGTCTGCATAAGGCAGTCTGAAGGGGAGGTAAAGACACTGCCCCAGGAGTCTGGACACCCTGCTTTTCTAGTCTCTTGTGGGCAGTCTTAGGCAAATCACCTTCCCTTCCTATGTTTCCTCGTTTGTAAATGGAGACAGCTGGAATATATGATGCCCTGAGGTCCCTTCCAGCTCTAATGGTCCATACATCCATGCTCTAATAGACTGAAAAAAATTTAATTTGTGATTTGCACACTGCTGGTGTCAACCTCAGAGTTTAGTCTAAGGGAGACAAACATGATTAAATTGTGTCCATTGCTTTATTTCTCTCAAAGCTGTTGACAAGCATGCATATGAGCCGACAGTTTGGAACTGAGGGCTCAATTTGGTATTCTGGTGCACAGTTTATATACCCTTTCAAGAGAAGCAGATGTAATTTCATCATCATTTCATCTTTGGACAGAGGAAATACTTGAAGGGTATAAATACCTCTTCTATCAGACCATTCCCAACCATACCAGACCACTCCCAACCTTGGGCTATCTAGCCAGAGGAATCTGTCTCCACCGAAGCCTGAGCAGATCATGATGGGGGATCAGGACCTTAGCTTAAATTATTTGCCAGCTTGGGTTGGGATCTGACCAGGATATAGAGAGTTGATGTAATCTCATTATCAGAAACGTCCTTCTAAACTTAAAGGTAGGAATTTGAAAAAAGTGGGTTGGGGGATACTTTGAATCTCCAAGATGATGGTTATGGAACATCATTTTTCACATTGGCAAGCCACAGAAAAGCGGCCTCTGAGTAACCAAAAAGAGAAAAGTAGCCTTAGTGTAATGAAGAATAACTTGTCAGTGCCTCGGATAATTTTCTTAGCCTGTCAGTTGCAAAGGGTTGCAGGTTGCAGATCTGTATGAAACTTAGAGATTCCTCACGGGGAATTTCCTCTACAAATGAAATCACAGTTCTGTATTTTTTTTAAATAAAAAGGAAATATTTGGTAAGTAATCAGTTACTGCTTATGAACTTAGAGACAGTTTTTAAATACTCCCTTTGTGTTTTCTCATTCTTCTAGTCTTTCTCCCTAAATTAGGATATAGTGTAAGGGCCAAGGATCTGTACATCTCTGGATGGAAACTTGGGGGCCTGTGTTCCTTTGATCTGTGTTGTCTAGATCTGTCACTGCTTTCTCGAAGTGTTGAGTGCCATATTATCCCTGCATCTCAGTGGTGGCAGCAGACCCTGGAGCTGCAAGCTTTCGGCAGGTTCCAAGTGGTCCCTTCTAGGCATGGTCCGCTTGCTGCCTTCTTTGGATGAGCATTGCAGGCTCCTAACCCCACTTTTGTTCTAGATCACAAAACTGTGTTTTTGTCCCTAGATCCAATAGATAGCTGCTGGTCCTAGAACATGTAAGCTAGCTAGATGTCTCTGCAGGGTCAGAGATATAGAGTTGGAAGCACTCCCCTTGTTGGTACCCTTTGTCCTAGTTACTCAGCTGCAGGCTGGAAACTATCACTGTGCAAAAGATTATCGTTGGCACACTTAGATCTCCCCAAATTAGCTGCTGCTGGCTCTAATTAATATGCTTTGCCAATTATTTTAAAATTGACTTTTTATTACTTAAAAGAAGACTACTGGGGCGACTAGGTGGCGCAGTGAATAGAGCACTGGCCCTCAGACACTTAACACTTACTAGCCATGTGACCTTGGGCAAGTCACTTAACCTCAATTGCCCTGCCTTCCCCTCTCCAAAAAGCAAAAAAAAAAAAAAAAAAAAAAAGGCAAAACAAAACAAGTTTACTGTAGTCTCTTTGATCCCACACCATGGATGAGCTTCAGCAAGAGCTTAAGCTTATCAAAATGGACCCTTGTTCACTGGGTTAAATACTGCTTTAAGAACTTTTCACTCGCTAAGCCAAAGGGATACATCTGACTGAGAGCAAGGATCCTGAGCTCCTTGAGAGTGGGGTGCTTTCTCCTTTTATCTTTGTGTTGCCATTGCCTAGCACATCATTGACATATCCTAGGCCTTGAATTCTTGCAAAATCAGAGTGATTGTTATAAAGATTAATTTGGTTGTTTTTTATACCCACATTTTTTTTGCAAACCTTTTTCTCATCCAGTGAATATTCAGAAAATAATAAGGGCTATATTGAAGTGCCTCTGATATTTAATTCAGTGGAAAAGAAGGATTTGAACACTGAATTTACATGTACTGCCAAGAACCGATTGGGATACCAGACCTTGCAAGCAAGAGTTAAAGAAGGTAAGTATCCTCATCGATAGGGGATAAACAGTACAAATTCTCTGCTGATGAATGAACAGAATCACAGAAATAAGGAGTTAGAAGGGCTCTCTGTGGCCATCTAGACCAGCACTGACCCCCAAAGTAGTCCCTACTCCAACATGTTTGAATAGTAGTCATCTTGGGGCAGCTAGGTGGCACAGTGAGTAGAGCCCTGGCCCTGGAGTCAGGAGGACCTGAGTTCAAATCTGACCTGAGACATTTAACATGAAAACTAGCCGTGTGACCTTGGGCAAGTCACTTAACCCCCATTGCCCTCCAAAGAGCAAAAAAAAAAAGTAGTCATTTAGCGTCTGTTTGAAGAGTGAGGGGGAACCTCCCCACTCCCACCTCCATCTTCAGCCCATTCCATTTGGGGATAACTTTGTTAGCAGGTCAAACCTTACTTTGCCTTTGTGCATCTAAGGAACCCAATGTTCCTTTATCTGGTATCTATTTTGAATAGTATTCCCATGGACTTATATGTGTACGAGATGACTTCCTTTTTAGGATGTAAACTCTTTGAGGGGGAAGGCACACGTATTCCTTAAGCACCCACTATATACCTGGCACTATGCTGTGTGCTTTACAAGTATTATCACATTCGATCCTCACAACATTCCTGTGAGGTGAGTGCTTTTTTATCCCCATTTTACAGGTGAGGAAGCTAAGGCAGACACAGATTAGGTGACTTGCCCAGGATCACACAGCTAGTATGTGTCTGATACTGGATTTGAACTCAAATCTTCCTAACACCCTGCTCAGCCTTCTATCCACTATACCACCTACCTGCCTCAAGGCAGGGACTGATCCATTTTTGTCCTTATATCTCCAGCATCTTAATACGGTGCCTGGAACCTAACAGGTGCTAAATTAGTGTTTATTGGCTGATAGATTCTGCCCTTTGCTTCTGGATGTGCCTATGAAGCATACAGAAGAAGTTTAATCATTATTTATCCCCATAACAATCTCTCAGATATGTTCTTCCATTACATTATTGCAGTCAAGGGGTCTTAACTTTTTTGTGCGTGTCACAGATCTCTTTGTAGTCTGCTTAAACCTATGAATTCCTTCTCAGAATAATGTCTTTAAATGCATAAAATAAAATACCCAGATTTACAGAGGAACACAAAAATTAGTGAAAATGAAGATGCAATTTCTCCCCCGTTTAAGTTCATGGGTCCCTTGAAATTTATTCCCAGACTGCTTGGTTAAGAACCTCGGATTTAAAGAGTCCTTTACCCCTCTAACTGATGAATGGTATTAAGGGATTCTAATCTGGAAGATAAATATTTTTATTTATAAATATATTTGGATAAATATTTCTAATTTTAAGCAATTTTATATATATGAAAGTTGGATAGGGAATGGGGGTTAGGGTGAGGATGGGAAGAGAGACGAGTTAGGATGAAAAGTTTAAAGGACAGCAAGCCAATTTTTAGAAAAAGTTAAAATGATTCCCTAATATACTTTGAAAAGTACTGAAGCACTTTAGAGAGATACTGAGTTGAGAGGACAAGTCTGCCTGGTCAAGAGCAAGGCTCGGAGTCTGAGACATTGGTCCTCAGGGCTCTAGAAGCTTGGTGACCCAGGCTTTGGTTTAGAAATGGCAGGTAAGTAAGAACACAGAGCAATCATTGCAACAAGGAAATATTTTATTATTGTTGTTGGAGTAAGTGGGCACACCAGAAAAACAAACTGTAATGTTCATCATTCTTTTTTTTTTTCTTTCTGGAGGGAGGAAGCAGGGTAATTGGGGTTAAGTGACTTGCCCAAGGTCACAGGCCTAGTAAGTGTTAAGTGTCTGAGATCAGATTTGAATTCAGGTCCTCCTGACTTTAGGGCTGGTGCTCTTTTCATTGCACCACCTGGCCGCCCCATGCTCATCATTCTTTATGAGGTTAGTGAAATAGTCTTTTTTTTCCTTTCTGAATGCTCATACACTACACAGTGAATCTGGTGATTATGCAGATTAGATGCTGGATTACTGTAGACAGCCAGAGCTAAGATGAGCTACCAAAAAGTAATCACCAAACTCCAAAATGTGGATTCAGACTCAAGGGAGCAATGTGATTCCTTGGATACTAGCCCTGGAAAAGGGCAAAGAACTAACAATCGGAAGAATTAGGATAAGTTCTGGTTTTGTCATTTATTATCTTTGTGAGTCACTTTGTGTCTCTAAGGCTCAGCTTACCTATAATAGATAGATTGCAATTACAGCTTTATCTGCCTTAGTATGTAAATCTTGTAACCCTGAAGTGCTCTACACTAACACTATGGTGTTATGAAATCCATCATAAAATGGCCTATGAGCCCTGGAAACCCTTTTAAAGTATGTGTTACTTATTTCCAGAGACAGGACTCCAGAAATAGCCCTCCATTGTCCATCAGATTTCAGATATTAAAAACAGGAAAAAAAAATTGCTCATCAAACCTCAGATATTAAAAAATAGAAAAACCGTTGTTCATCAGATCTCAGATATTAAAAGCCGAACTCTAGTCAGGAAATCAATATTTATCCCCCTTATGCCCAAAATGTTAGCAATTTTGTTTGTGGGGAAAACAGACTTTGACAATGCTAATTCTGAAATGGTTAGAGGTTGTGTTCAAATAATGAATTGAAAACTAGGAGTTTGGTATGGAAATGGTAGCTGTGACCATTCCAGTCATGGTGATTCATGGCATGTTCAATAATTTATTTTTTTTCCCTTTTATGATTTACATTAACATGAGGAAACTGAGGGAAGGAACTGAAAAGTAGGGAGCTCCCTGTGCATGTTACATAATGTCTGCCATTTGTAACAGCTTGAATCCTAGATTTTTTCATATTTTGGATCTCAGGTAATTTTCTCCAAATCTCAGGTGTAATGGATAGAGAGGATTAGCTCTGAAGTCAGGAAGATCTGAGTTTAAGTCCAGTCTCTGAAACATATTAGTTGTGTGATCGTGAGCAAGTCAATTAATTTCCCAGTGTTATGGGTAACTATAAATTATAAACAAATTGTCAGTTTGCATGGATGGAGGGAGTTTCCATTGGTTAAGAATCGAACTCTACCCCACCTCCCTAAATGCCTATGAAGGAGAGGAGAGAAACATTAGATGCATTTCACTGATGAGGGACTTGAAGTCCAGAGGTATGAAGTCATAAGTGTACAATGACACAATTAATTTTTTTATTTATATAAAGATTTATCCCTTGCAAACATTTATTGCAATTTCATGATAGATAATTAGAGAATGCTATCTATGCACAGTAATTGGGTTCTGTGACTTCTTCCAGAACCTACGTTTTCCTGGGGAATTGCTGTGGCTCCTCTCTCACTCATCTTCTTGGTCTTTGTTGGCATATGGATACATAGAAGGTGCAAACAGAGACCTGGGAAAGTTTACACTACTAGAAAACCAAAGATTATCACCCGTGATTGTCAAACCTCTACTCCTTACAGAAAAGAAATGATATAAAACCACAACCTTATTTTTTTTTAAATGACAAAGACTTGTTTTCTTCTGGTAGATTTCCACTCTATCCCTCTCTTCCTACCACCCCCTCCACTCCCCTCCCCAAATTTATCTCAAAGCCGCTGGACTCATGATGAAGTATTGACTCAGAAAGTAAAATGAATATATTGCCTCTTTGCATATGGCACTACAGAGCCTTTTCCCTCTATTGCTCTCAGCTTAAATGAATGGAGTAAAGGGCTTGCCTTTATGGATCTTAATACTTTGGTACCAGAATGGATTTGTGATCTTACCCATCTGTCTAGTCACAAGATCCTTAACTGTTTCCTCTGTGTTATTCTCGTTCATATCCTGCCCCACCTCACCCCTACCCTTGTCTTTCATCCATCTCTATCTTTTATATGTCTAATTATTTACATATTGTCTCCCTCATTAGAATGTGAGCTCCTAGAGGGCAAGTATTGATTTTGTTTTTATATCCCTAGCCCTTAACACAGTTCTTGGCATATAGAAAGCACTTAATACATACTTGTTCATTCACATTAAAGACTGTTTTTTAGGTTATGAATTCTTAATCTGGGGTCTTTGAATGTGTGTGTGTTCAAATATTTTGATAACTACATTTCAATATAATATATTTCATTTGTAATCCTATGTATTTTATTTTATGCATTTAAAAACGTTATTCTCAGTAAAGCATACACGACATAAAAAAAGACTAAGAACCCCATCTCTAAATCTTCAATTTTGTGGATATTGGTTTAACACTTGAGTTTCTATCTCTTATCCTACACTTGCACTGCATCACTGACCCAACTTCTTTTCATGCTACACATGTCTTTGTTGATGTCTTTATCCTGACCTTCAAAATGGCTGAAAAAAAACCAACTTTTCAAAGGATGTAATGGGTTTGGGACATCCTAGAGGGGCAATGGTATTCTTAGGATGGGAACAGAATGTGAAAGGCACAGCAATGGAAATAAAAAATGGGGTTGGCTGAATAGCATGGTACAGGGATTCAATGGATTTGAACAAGTGGGTAGAATTTTGTCATAGAGAGAAGAGATTGGATCCTAGATGATTGGAATTGCTTTAATAGCGAAATATCTCAAATTCTTGGACAAGGAAGTGAGATTCTTAGAATTATAGATACTTAAATTGGATGGGATCCAAATGAGTGTCAAATAATTTAGCTTTCTTCCCCTAGCACTTGCTGCTTGAATAATTCTGATATTGATCAACTCACAGGTCAGCTTGTTCTATTGGAAAAAAAACCAACAGATCTAAGTATTAGAATTGTCAGCCATTACTGAGTTCATTCTTAGAAAGACAAACAAAATTAGGCCGCATGTGGATGTTTATTTCTCTCAAAGCTTGCGGAACATGCATACAGAGATATGCATGGAGGTTCATTGTAGACAATGAACTCAAGAGTGGTCAGACAAAAGGGGATTTTATATCTTCATAGCAATTCCCTCTCATCCCTCCCTCTCTTCCTGGCTCAGGATGCCTATGTCAGCTAAAAGTATAATCTCCATATGTGTTAAGCATAATATGGGAAAGGAATTTTCTTCATTGGATAGGTTATAAATACATTAAGACAGAAGTGTTAAAGTGTCAACTGAAATTTTAGATCCAGAATCTCTGTGTTTCTTCCATCATTAATATGACTTGATATAATAGCATAGCATATGTCCATGAAATACCAAGATAAGAAAAGTGACATTATTCCAGATGATGTCTAGTTCAAGGAGCCTTGTCCTTTTTAGTCATAAGCAGAAGAATGTTCCTGGTCAACTTCACCTGGCTTTGTAGTTACTGACACAGGAAGGGGCATTTTGGGTTCACTCAGAGAAGCAAAGAATGTCTGTTATACCAGAGCATGCAAAGCATTATGGTAGGTTAAGCTCAGGTGGGCCAAAATGTCTCTCCTGATTGGCCAGTGTTTTAGGCCTTTCTCAGGTCTTGGGGGGTTCAAAATAGTTTGGGGAGAGGCCTACATTCCCCTCCTTTTGGTCAAGGGTGCACCAAAAGGTGCCACATGCAGACCAAAGAAGGCATGGAAAAATTTTACTCTTCCTCAGGGAGTGGGAAGAGATGTTCACTTGGAGAGGGCATCTTCAGTTGATCTAGGAGTCCACATTCACAAGTTGGCAGCTAAAGCAGTAGTCAGAAAGATCTGACAGGTGCTCTTAGAAGACAGATAGATTGACAATTGAGAGAAAACAGTATAACATAGGTCTTTGGTTAAAGGCACATAGAGATGGTTCACTTTCCCAGCCATATAGGTCAAACAATACAACCAAGTTTTCCCCATAATTCTCAAAATCACATAATTACATTGTCAGGTACAGATTAAACTGCTCAGAGGGCTCACAATAGACTAGCTTTGAGAAGGGAGATTTACATATCACCAAGGTAACCAAGAACATGAATCATGCAAAGCAATACAATCATTATTACCAATGTTAATTAACATTCAGTTCCTTGTATCTCAGTAACCCATTCCCAATGTCTCATGTAGTTATCTGGTCCCTAGACAGCCTTTCTTGGACAATAGGCTTTTTTTCTCAGGATAGTTATAAAAGGGAGTTCTGCTTCTCTGGTTCAGATCTAGAAGTTCCCAGATAATTCTGACTTAGTATAAATTAATACAATCACTTAAATTTGGTTCTCCATTTTTGAAACCTCAGAAAATTTTGGTTTATATATCATCTGCTTTTCTATTCTTACCTAAATTCTGTACCTGGTATAAGAATCTTTTAAAAATTTGAAGGTCTAACCTTAAAATGAACTCTTTTGCCTTTTTAAAATTATCAGACAGCTACTTTAATAATGGGAAAATATCACTTACTTTTTACCATTATCCTATACAATCTGTGTGTAAAAATCCAAATTTGAGCTTTTATTACCAAAATATGCTTAAAGTGTGAATTTCCATGATAGATAAATTTTGGAAGCCAATCATATATATCTGTATACAATTCTTAGAGGAATCAGTCTAATCCTGTTACTTTTCTCAAATTTTGTTATCCTATTTAATTAGACATTTATCACATTACATCTTGGTCTTATTATTTGGTCTAATTTCTCCTTAGGAAGATATTATCCCTATATTATTATCTGACCATGAATGTAGGCTAAAATTGTAAACTATTCATTCTTGCGTCCTTTTATAGTAACTGAGAGACGTTCCAGTGTCCATCTGTTATTTAATACATTTAGTATTGTACTTTCAGAACATCTTGATTATAGAAATTTGCAATAAAAGGAAAAAAGAGGGACATAGTTACAACAATATCATGTAGCTTAACAGAAGGGAAAAAACTGCCTTCACTCTGTTTGATACCAGGCATGAGTCATATCTGACAGCCAGTCATTTAGTCGCTAGATGTTAAAAGCACAGCTCAGGATTAATCAGATGGAGAATTTTCTTTTTCGGAAAGGAAATAACACAATTGGAAAATAGAGTCAGGAAGATCCTACCTAGGCTGTGTCCAAAGCTGTCCTCAAGACTCTTCCCAGGCACAGACATCCACCTTTAGCAGTTCTCAGCCTGCAGCACATGCCAGTCTTCTATTGACTTCATGACACATGATACATGAGATGACTATCTCTCTACTCCAGCAGTTCTCAACCTGTGAGTGCGACCCCTTTGGGGGTTAAACGACCCTTTCACAGGGGCCACAGGGGTTGCCTAAGACCATTGGAAAACACGTATTTCCAATGGTTTTAGGAATTGAGACAGCACCCCTTTATCCATCTCCAGGCGGGTCTGCCCACATGCAGATATGCCCACATACGAGTATTAAAGGGTCGCAGCATTAGGAAGGTTGAGAACCACTGCTCTAATCAAAGCTTAAAACAATAGTAAATTGCACTCCCATAAAGTCTTGAATAGCAAGTTCCAATAATCAGAACTTCATGTGAATTCAACTCTCAAGGATCACATATCCTAGATAACAAGAATTTAATCTCACATGGGTAATAGGAACAGATTGATCACACAAAAAATACTACTGCTCTCAGAATTCCTTTAAACGATGGGCACATCTTAAGGTGAGTATTAAGCAGTTTGCATAAATTTATTTATAAATTTATTATGTTCTAATTCCAGATTAAAAATATTATTAGATGGTTAATATGTTTAATATCTACAATATATGTAGAACCTATATTGGATTGCATGCCACCATGGTTGGGGGTAGGAGGGAGAGGGTTGGGAAGAAAATTTGGAACTCAAACCTTGTGGAATTGAATGTTATATATTAATAGTAAATACATTTTAAAAAAATAATATTAGATTTCCCATTAAGATAACACAAAAGAGTTCATAAGTTGCTAATCTCCACTAACATAACTGTCTGTACTAGAATTCTATTCCTTAAACAAAACAAGAGGTTCCTAATTTTAACCTCACAAGTCCTTGTTTCACAAAATTATTTGTCCTTCTCTAATTATATTCATTCTGAAAGACTTGAGATGCTTTAGGAATTTAATCTTATACAAATAGTAAGTTCAAACACTAATTTAACTCTTGCTTAGGCCATGGGATGACTACAATTTCATATCAAAACAGCAAGATCTCTTCTGCTTTATAATTCATTGCAGCAATTTAGCAATAAATTATCTTGCAAATGAAAATTTAGTAGACCTTCTAAAAATTACACAAGAGATATGTTTTAATAACATTTCTTCGAAAAGTACATCCCCTTCTTTAAAAATCACTAAACTTTGATGGAGGAAAATTAGTTGGAAACTTTTAAAATGATAGATATCTCTTTTCCAACGTAAGGCAAAAATAAACCTTTAAAATTGGAATTCATGAAAACACAGTTGGTATAAAATATCCTTAAGTAACACAAATTCCCAAAATATTACAACAAACTAAATTCCTAGTTTTTACAGAATTCCGAGTCAAAAAAGTGTTTGTCACGGAAAGGAAATTCTGTTTTTAAAAGCCAAGAAAAACATATCCAATTAAATTATCCTTATCACAATAACAAGTTTTACCAGACCTTTAAAAAATTGACTCAGTATCTTTTCTTCCATTTATCCTTAAATATGTCACTAGAAAATAATTACATTCTGGAATCTCATATAGATAGTGAATTTGATAGTCTACAAACCTCCAAATTATATTTAATTTGGATAATAAGGATATTTAATAATTTAATAATAATAATAATTTAATATTTAATAAGGATATTATATATCCTTAGGTTAAAAAGGCTTGAAAATCACACCCCTATTTTTTTTTTTGCAAGAATTCTTAATTACTCAATAGGAATTACTTTTGCAGAGTTGCTAAGAATTTTTGGTGAAACTTTCTCTTAAATATAGACAAACTTGGAAGTTTATCCTAGCTCATTCATCCTTCCTTATATTTTTCATTTTGGTACAATTCGTAATCTAACATCTAGATTATAAGAGAAATTGCTTTTTCAACTATATGACTGATACAACTGTTTACCAAATTGCACAATTTGGAAATGTAGCAATGCTCTAAACATATTTAAACATATTTAAAACCTGAAACAACTCATTATCAATTTAGATGAACACATTTCGAAATCACTTGGCACAGAAAATCATTCATCTCATCATTAATATGTTGAAACTACAACTCTAAACCAATTTATATATTTTCATAATAGCCAAGATTTCAAATTTAAAAAACCTGCTATCATAGTAAATATCATTTTTATTTTTGTTACTTGCTTGTAACCAAATACATCTCATTAAATACTTAACACTTTTCAAATTATCTATTTTTTTTATCACATCTTTTTTTTAAAAGACCAGTTCATATGCAACAAAAATCAGATTAAAAATTGCCTTAACACCATTTCTACTTCATGATGGTCTCTCATATTTCACAATTTGAGAATTTTAGAAATATAACACAATTTAGAAATATGGTAATGATACACACAATAAACTTCATATGACATCAATTGCATTTCCAGATGATCACATATAGAAATTATTGATCTTATTACTTTTAGTATTTTAAAAACCACTTCAGTGTTATCAGGTATGGAACAATTACATTAAGTTAGAGGGATCTTTATAATGTTTTTTCTAGCATATGCCAGTTATTGTGTTGAGTACTTTACAATTGTTATATCATTTTGATCCCATAACAACAACCGTTACTATTTTTCCTTTTACAAATCAGGAAATGCGGCAAACAGACATAAAATAGCTTGCCATAAATTACAAAGCTGATACATTTCTACAACTGGAATAGAGAAGTGTGGCCTTACCAAGAGTAGAGATTGGCTGACTTCTCACCTTATAGCACCACATTAGGCTTTCCAGGGACACCTGGATTCTCCCAGCAGCAGCTGGATCCTGGGGATGTATGGCAGAAGGCAGTGCCTAGGGGCTGGGGTGGCTGATGCCAGGGCCTTCCTAGTAGTGCTAATTCTTGGTGGCAGGGCTTCAGCGAATTCTCACCATTGGCCTGACCTGTCCACCTCTCCCTTTCCCATAGCTGCAGACTTTGCTGAGGCTGGGGCCCTTGTGGCTTCTGGGACAGGGTGGACAGAATGTATCAAACCTGGATAATACTCCCAGGCTTTGCCTAGAGGGATGGGCTGCAAGGTGCCCATGGTCACAGGGTCATTAGGGCCACTGCCAATCTGTGGCTGCTGCCCCTCTCCTCCTTTTGCCAGGTGGGGAAGGATGGCTCAAGTTCCCTACAATTCTCTAGCATTTTCTTCTCTTAATCTGATCAGGGATGAAAGGGGTTAACAAGAACCCTTGTGGTTGTTTACAGTCCCCAGACTGAGATACCCTTTTAACTCTGGGGAGGGAGTGGGGAATGCTAAGTGATCAAGATTGTGTAGAGGTGTTTTAGCAGAGGGTGAGCTCCTGGAATTATCCAACAAGTCTCAGGAGTTTTCCTCTACAATCTCACAATAATCATGTTCCAAACTTCTCAATGATTAATCTCAAAAACTCCATAATCTGCTAAGATGTTTTCAGCTGTATCTAACTTTTCACTGTAGCTCCAAGCTGGCCAGACCAGGAACCACAAGGAAAGGAACCTTACAGGTTTGTTTGTTTTTCTAGATACAACCCTTAAAGGTCTCTGACTGGCTGCATTTTAAATCTTACAAGGTAATAGAACAGAGTCTAGCTCACAACTCAACACTTAGACATTTTACAACACAAAGAGACAATTAACAGACAAATATAGAATACACAGTTAGCAGCAGAGAGAGGTGGGATTAGAAGCATTCTCCCAACACAAATTGGCTATCATTACTCTGAGGAAGGGGTGTTGGGGTTGGGGAATTTGCAAGGATCCAAGATCTGACAGTGTAGCTAGATCTTGAGAGTCTTCTTCAGAGCACCCCTGAGGTTGCAGATATAAAGGGGAAGATCCTGTTGAAGTTAAGTTCAGGGATCTAAGTCCCCATCCAGACTGTAGCCTTTAAGGAAAGGGAAGGGAGAAGGAGATTATATGGCACTTGGGAAAAGGTGCTCAAGCTGAAGTGGCTTTGTGAGCTTTAAGGGAAGAAGCTACTGCCTTATTCTTGCTCTGCCATTTAAGCAAACCAGCAATGAAAAATGTTTCCACCAGAGTCTAGACGTAATTGCAGAGGGTATGTGAATTGCAGAGAAGACCTACGAATGTGGCCTTCACCCCCAGAGAAAGCTTAGAGAGAAAAATGCAGACCACAGGGTAAGCACAGAGTCCATGGAGCAGGAGTAGAGAAGGGACTTAGTACCCCTGTCCAGGGTGGGAACTTTTCAGAAGAGTAAGTCCTGTTGGCACCCAGTCCCAGTACTGTCCCAGAGAGGGGTCCAATCTCTAGCACTGTCCCATCTGGGTCACGGCACCATTACTGTTAACCATTACTGAGTTCATTCTTAGAAAGACAAATTAGGCTGCACGTGTATGTTTATTTCTCTCAAAGCTTGCGCAACATGCATAGAGAGATTTGCATGGAAGTTCATTGTAGACAATGAACTCAAGAATGGACAGACAAAAGGGGATTTTGTATCTTCAGAGCAATTCCCTCTCATGCCTTCCTCTCTTCCTGGCTCAGGGTGCCTTTGTCAGCTAAGATTATAACCTCCATATGTGTTAACCATAATATGAGAAAGGAATTTTCTTCATTGGATAGTTGTAAATACAATAAGATAGGAGAAGTGTTAAATCCACAATATTTGTGTTTCTTCTATCATTAACATGACATGATATAACATAACATAGTATATGTCCATTACATACCAAGATAAACAAAGTCCTATTATTCAAGAGAGTGTCTGGTTCAAGCCTCCTTATCCTAGTTAGTCATAAACAGAAGAATATTCCTGGTCAGCTTCATCTGGCCTTGTAGTTGCTGACACAGGAAAGGGCATTTTGGGTTCACTCAGAGAGCAAAGCATGTCTGTTATGCCAGAGCACACAAATCTAATGGTAGGTTAAGTTCAGAATGGGCCAAAATGTCTCTCCTCATTGGCCAGTGTTTTAGGCCTTTCTCAGGTCTTGGGGATTTAAAATGGTTTGGTGAGGGGTCTACAAAATTAATGAATAGTGAGGAATATCATTTTGTAACTGGATCGAAGCTGAAAGAAACAAAGCAGAATAACATTTTGGTGTTTGTTCACCTTAGAAGGAATGATACCTTTGCATCTGGTAATATAGTGATACCACAATGGCCTATCTTCACTCTGCACCTCATATCCCTTCATTTCTCAGTTGGGCTGCACTTCTCTGGATTTCTCCATCATTCCTCCAGGAACCTCTTCATCCTGCAAAATCAGATCAGACCTACCACTCAGAGATCATTAATATCCTCTGCCTCTGGAGCCCCTCTTATTAAAGAATGAAGTGAAGAGCTCTTGCTGAAACTTCCACTTAAGGAAGGTGACCAGGTCATCTAGCTCTTCATTTTTCACCCAGTTGTACTCCTCTGTACTTTTTCAATATCTCCTCACATCAGGCACCTTCTCTCTCCTTGCCTTCACCTTTTAGCTTCCTTTCAAAATGTCTTCCTCCATTAGATTATAAGCTCCTTGAAGGTGGGCTGTGTGCTTTTTTGCTTTTTTAAATTTCTAGCACTTAGCACAGTGCTTGGTACACTTACATAGGTCCTTTGATCTCCATTATTGCAGGGAGGAACTAACCTTTGTCCACCTCTTCATATTCTACTTTGGTGGCTGACTTTTAAGGTTAAAAAATAGCAAAGAGTAGAAAGAATAACATATTTGTCTTGTAAGGCATCACGTAAGTATAGATGATGAGGTGAGTCCCTATTAGTAAATAATTTATTCTATCATTAGACATGGATGGACGTATTGCTTATAATAAAGCTAACCAGTCTTTTGATCCAGTCTCCTTCAGTAATCATGTTGGAGGATTCTTAGTAGTCTACACCATCATTTTAGCTGGATAGTATGAGGTATTATGGTGACAGTGCAAATAGAATTTTTTTTTTAATTTTCATCCTTTAGTGTCCCTGAAATTATCTCCTATTAGACCTGAAGGTTTTTTTTTTTGTACTCTCAGCACCTGATAAATAAGATTTGGTGGCTTGTGAATCTCAAAATTAAAAGCCTAGAAGTTCCAAAACAACCTCTAAAAGTGAACCTTCCCAATCCTTTCCTGAAAAAGCTCTTTCCATCTCTTTCTTGAGGCCACCAGCTTCTAAATGACCTTTGAGGAATGTTAAACTTCTCTTCTGATTCATGTGTCCTGGATGTGAGTGCACCCTCCTTTGCTTCATTTACTTTAGAAAACCCCAACATCTCCTAGGAATCTATTTATATTTTCCTATATGCTTTAGATGTCTATGTGAGAAATGACATTCAGTCAATCGATAAGCCTTCAATGAAGCTCTTACTCTGTCTTAGACACTGTGTAAAGTGCTAGGAATACAAAGAAAGGCAAAAATCGTTTTTTTTTCAGGGTCTTTTAAATTTTATTTTAGTTTGCATCATTCATTTCCACAAGATTTTGAGTTACATATTTTCTCCTCTTCCTTCCCCTACCCACCACCCCAAAACAGCCATCCCAGTGTGTCCCCCCTCCCCCATTCTATTCTCTCCT
>CM053591.1:26778149-26789075 GCA_028646515.1 Pseudochirops corinnae | reverse complement strand
GCTGACAAAGAGTTGAGTCATAGCTCCAGTAAACCTGCCAAAAGCCACACATTGAAGGGGAGGGGGGAGGGAGATGCAAAATGAAACTGGATACACTAGATCCCAACTGATAATTAGATAATTATCTACAGCTGAAAATGCATCTATGAATACACGTTTTGAAACAAGTTGATGGGGTAACAGAAATGCTGATGTTAAGTGAAAGAATCCATTCATTTGGAGAAGTAACCAGAGTGATAAATTTGCTATCCTGTTACTGATTAGAAAGGAACTTTCATGTGCCTCTCCTGATATGAGGTTCAAATGACAATATGTAAAAATTGTAATCTTTTCCTAGTTAAGATTGAATGCTTATTCACTTCTTATCTTTGTGAGTGACAGGCAGTTTGAGGTCAAAGGGTCCTTAGGGATTTGGTCCAGTGCTTTTATTTTGTAGATGAAGAAATTGTGTCCCAAAGAGTTAAATATTGCAGTCTACTTTTCCCCTGTCCTGTATCACTGCTCTTTATCCTATCACACCCTGCCCCCATTGGCACTTTTCTATGGTTGATTAGTCCAGTTGTGTAGAAAATGGTAACAACAGAGACAAGATTTAAGAGGATCTCAACTTACCATTGTAGGCTATTATATTCTATAAGCTCCATTATGTTTCAACCATCAATCAATCCTTTAGGATTTATTTAATAAATGCTTTCTCTGAGCCAGGTAGTGTGCTAGGCCCTGAGGAGACAAAACATAGATGAAAAGGTCCCTGTGTATAGAGAGACCCACCCTGTCCTTCTGTCAAGGTGTTGGTAAGAAGGAATACTGCGAGAGAATATAGCTTGATTAGTAGAAAAATCCATCCCCATCACTGCAAAAAAAAAAGTGAAGAATGTGTCCTTGCCTCTAATGTGGATGAAGCCATAAAAAATCACATACCAAATTTCTGGAACTCTCAGAGCTTAGAAGGGATGGCAAAGTCATTGAATGACTTATGCAACATTCAGAAACATTTTTGCTGCCTGGAATAAGAAAATTGTTTAGAAATTAATTACATCAATATAGTAGAAATGTATTTGGGGAAAATACATGGGGATTTAAACACCTTTGATGTGAGTAGCTCCTTGTTTACAGGGTAATAAAGGGCTACTAACATGTGACCTTACAATTAGTGACATCTATCATTTATGTCTGCTATCTCTCTCAAAGAACTGGTAAAATATGAATAAATTGCTACACATTCAATATTCATTCCATGTTGGCCAGATGAAAGAAGTATTTTTGTGTGTTTTGATCCATTTTCCTCTTCTTACTCTTTTAAAAATCTATTTATTTAGTTATTGTTAGTATTCAACATTCACTTTTATAAGATTTTGATTCCTTCCCTTCCCTTTCCCAAGAAGCCATGTAATATGACATAGGCTATATATGTACAGTCATCTTAAACATATTTCCACATTAGTCATGTTGTGAAAGAAGAATCAGAACCAAAGGGAAAAGACATGAAAATAAGATTCCATCCAGCTTGTAAATCACATTCTTTCCCAATGCCACTGCAAAAAAAAAAAAAAAAGAAAGAAAAAAAGAAACTCTAATTCTCTGCAGTGCAATTATATTAGGGAAAGGATGATGGTTAAAATTATAAGAAATCAAAGACTTTTGGAAAACCTCATTATTCCTTTTCTTTTTTGTCATAAGTAATTTAAAAAATCAGTTGCAGAGTCTTAATGAAAGGTAGCATGATATACTGAAACAGTGCTGGCTTTGGAGTACCAAGGTCCAAATTTTCCCTCTCATATTTCTGAATTGGGTGACCACATGCAAGTCTCTTAACCTCCCTGACCTTCAGAATTGTTTTTTTTAAGAATGAGCATGATAATGTCAGTACTATAATTTTTACCTCACAGAGTCCTTGGAACAATAATTGAGATTTTGAGTGTGGATGTGTGTATGCATGTACAAACACACATACATATATATGGACATATAAATACCTTTTAAACATTAGAGTGTTTTATATTATTATTCTGATACTATTTGTTTTCCTATATTTTTATCATACATTCCAGAAGAAGATAGTTTTTTATAATTCCTAGCATCTAGAATTCTGCTGCTTTAGGTATTTTCAGAAGTTCTATTTATGATTTTAATAATTGTTGTTATGCTTTTCTTGAAATTACATGTTTATCCTGACCTGTTTCCCTGAATTAAAGGGAAATGTATATAAATATATATAAAAATGTATATAAATATATATATAAAAATATATGATTTGGTGATCCTAAAATATTTCCAGATACGAAATCTTTCTTGTAAACATAGTCACTATGATTTTCATTTTTATTACGGCCCCATTCCAAATGTGTTGGCCAGTCAGTCTATTTATTAAATTGAAGCTTTGTATAGAGATATCAGATATGCCAAGGTTTAGAAACTCTATGAGTTTAAATGCTGAAGGAGACAGTCATTCCTAAAAGTAAGGCACTGCATTTACCAGAAATATCTCCAACCATTCAAGCTATCACATGCCTTCTATTCTCACATCAGAGCATTTCTTTGCAGAGCTCAAAGTGTTGAACTTTTTAATCCTTCTCTGCTCTCTGTTGCAGACTCAACCTGATATGATGTTTGGTAGACACCCAATAAGTGTTTGTTTATTTTTTGTTTGATATGGGTGTCACTGAGAAGCCCTATGTTGTGGCCTGAACTTCCTACCTTGAGTAAATCTCCTAGCATGGGTACCCACTGAGAAAAGTAGGGAATCTGTTTGGAATGGACTAACTTCTGGCCACCTGTCATGCATATGGCACCACCAAGACTAGTTAAAAGAATTCTGGAGAGAGTGGAGCATAGTATTTAGCCCTGAAAGTGATCTTTGAGGAGTAGATCCCAGTTATCTTACAGGGCCCTGATGTATTGAGAAGTGAAATATCCCATCTATAATCACAATAGACACTAAGTGGCAGATATGGGACACCAGTCGGGGTCTTCCGAATCTAAGACTTTGCTCTTTCCATGGTATCACACTAAGGTACAGAATGGACATAGGAGCCTCCAATATTGATCTAAGAAGAGGGAAGGAAGCAATAGAAGAGAGAAATCAGGAAAAGTGATGCACAAAAGCTGTGGAAGGAGAGAGAAAGAATAAAATGAAAAGAAGGAAGAGAAACAGAGGACAGTAAGGGGAAACTTTGAGGAAAAGAGAGGATGGAAAGGTGAGGGGGAATGGAAGGAAGAGATAAGTAGTAGGGGAGGCTAGAAGGAACTCTTGAAATCTGTCACCAGCTCAGAAGGGGAATGAAAAAAAAGCCTGAAACACTATTCTTCTTCCATTCTTACTTCTATACCCAAATTCCACAAGCTTCATCCTCGGACATATGCTTTTATGTTCTAAGTACTGTCATTTATAGATGATCGAAGAGAAAGTCATTATATTTTTTAGTCAGTTGAAGTTTGAGATTTCCTTTAGTGAGATTTGATCAGTCTATATAACTTATAATTCTCCTCTGAAGAATCTGTGCCAGCTGGCCTTTATACCACCCAGGGATCAATGCCAACCATCCCCAATACTGTTGGATGTGCTCCATGGATTTGATCCAAAGGTAAATCCAAACTAGGACCAGCCCTAGGCAAACTTGTAAACTAGGGTGAAGTTTGCCTTTGTTAAACCTCCCACCTCCATTTCTAGCACCCTTCTTCTCCATCTTTGCTTTTTCTCCCCCTTCCCTCCTAGGTATGCAGTGACCTAAGGTTGCCCCTGGCTATCTCAGAATAGTTATTGTAGCTCCCAAGCCTACTTTCTAGGGCAATGGCCCATTCTGTACTTTCTTCTTTTTGAAGTTTCCCAGTCATATCCATATGCAGATTATATAGAATTCCAGAGGAATCTGATCTCAGAAAATTGGAGCACTGGAAAAGATCTAATTAACTAACACTAATGACAAATCTTTGCTCAAATGCCATGTCTTCCCAGAAGCCTCCCCTGATTCTTTCCTTCCATTGACATATTGGTAGATGGTGTGAGTTGCCTTTATTATCTCATAAACATGTTAATCTTTCCCCTGTGGTGAAGGGCTGCTGGGATGGAGTTGGCTATGCCCTTGGCATGCTGAGCTGCTCACACATTTTCCAAGGCGGCACTCACTAGGATTTCAACATTCCTGATCAGTCACAGGCAGGGAGATGGGAGTAAGTTCTATAACCAATGCCTTGTCACATTTCTGCCACAGGCATAAATAATGAATCATGGGGAAAGAAACTGGCAAGTAGCCAGGCATGGAGCTATATTGTTAGGCACTTTGTAAAGCTGGTACTAAAAACACACAGTGGTATTAAACCTTCTGGCCTTTGAGTTCCTAGGAATTTGGGCTTTGCCACTGCAGTAACTAAGGCTGTACTCCTCAAAGCCTGCTTGAAAAGCCAGAGGTAAATTAAATGAAAAGGCAGATTTTAGAACCTCTTCTTCCAACACTTCTTTTCCAGACCCAGAACCTATGCATTGATCTCTTCCTTTTTATACTTTTGCCAGGAACCAGAACTTTTTTTTTTTCCACACATGGCCCTTCTGCATCTGGTAATATGATCACATTTCATGACACCATTTGAATGTGATATGGCCTTGGGGCTACTTCTCAGAGCTAAGCATACCACATCATTTTTCCTTGCATTAGCCCTTGGAGTCTCTCTAGAGATTAAGGCCTATTTTTTTCTCCCTTGATTCAATGATTAGCTTGGGATGGGAGTAGAAACTTTTACTTTTTCCTACTTCCTTGTGCACAGTTCATGAGCATACCTTGGTCCTCAAACTAACCTATTGCCACATTATTCATGATTTATCCCTGGAACCCAAAGATATGATAAGAAGATATAGCAGAATGTTGATCAATTTAGTATATGAGACCCAGATCAACTGGCATTGGCTAGATTGTGTCTCTTGATATGGATGTCTGCCACTAACACACTTACTGGTGTTCTTTTATCTGTGTTCTCATTTCTTTGTTATCATCTAGGAGGTTCAGGGTGTTCTTTGACTGTCTCACATGGGTAATTGAAAAATGCAATTTCAAATTTTCTGCTCTAAATGGGGACTCAGTGATCTTTTGAACCCTGAGGACCACCATGGGGTTAGAACCATGTCTGCAGTGACATTGAGAAGCCTAAGGTATATATGGAAGAGAAAGGATCAGAGGAGAGAAAGAAGGAGAAGAGAAGGGATGAGAGAGGGAGGAGAGAGAAAGAGAGAGAGAGAGAGAGAGAGAGAGAGAGAGAGAGAGAGAGAGAGGAGACAGAGACACACAGACAGAGAGACAGAGAGACAGCAGACAGAGAGCTGATATTAGTAATGCACTTGCCTATTGGTCATTGACACTAGTACCCAAATATACCTCCCTCTGATCCAAACCATTTTTCTTCTTAGGTAAAGGAAAATCTTTTAGGAACTATATCAATGCAAATGAGATACCATGCCATCCTACACGATATAAGCCAGCACTGTACAGTGAAAAGAGCACTGGATATACAGTAAATGCCATAATTAGCAATTTTCATGAATGGGGTAAGGGGTACTATGCATGTCTTCAAAATAAAAATTAGTATGAAGAATGACATTATTTTATATATATTTGCAAATTATTTTAATGTCTAACTTAACAAAAGATAGTTGGATTCTCATATATGCTTTTTATTCAATCAATTGTGGTATGTTGTTGTAGTTGAAATACATGAAGGACACCCACTATTACAAAGATGTGTCGTTAAAAGAGGGAGGGGAATTTCAATAGGCAAATAACATCTTGGTATTATAAAACATCATTTGACCTTGTGGACTCTCCTGAAAGGGTATTAGGGACCTCTAGGGGTCCACAGGCCACACTTTGAAAATCACGGTTCTAGAACATTGTTTAGGGCAGTGGTTTAAGCTCATTTAGAAACGGATCCCTGCAGGCCCTCACTAACTCCATGACTCAGGACAAGTAACTCAAACTTTCTGAGGCATGGTATCCTCGTCAGAAAATGGGGGCGCTAATGGTACCTACGTCATAAGATTATTGGGAGGACGGAATGAAAGACCCTTTTAAAAATCTTAAAATGCTATTTTAATGTAAACTGTCCCTACTATTAGGTAGACTTGACAGGACTTGAATGCAATTATTTGGATATGGGTTGTGAAAAAGAGAGAGCGATGAAGATAGCTCTGATTTTCTGAACTAGTGTTAGTTCTAATATGGTGTTACATCTCATCAGTTTCTTCTTCCCCTTTGACTGGGGTGCAGGGCCAGGAACCCCAGGACCTCTATTGAAAGAAGGTACTCAGGACAATTTTCTCCCCCGTTTCCCGCCAGCTACACGGTTTTTGGACTTCTTTGGACCCCTCCATCATGTCCTCTCAGCTTCTTTTTGTGTATTCTATTCCTTGATAAGATGATGACATTCGTGAGGGCAGGCACTATCTTTGCTTTGATTTGTATTTGAAACCTACCCTCTGGTGCTTCATGTAGTGCCTGAAACATAGTAGGTATTTCATAAAGTGCATTGATTGACTTACTAGTGCTATTTCTAGAAATACTAACATCAAGAGGAAGGACAACTTTAGGTTGGGAAGGAGGAAAGAATATAATGAAATCCTAAAAGAAACTACTCAAGAAATTACAAGTGTTACTATTAAGGCTCCGAAGAATGGAGAAGGACCCATCCAAAGTAGCAAGAAGAATTTTATTAGTTTAGGGCAGGAGTGACCTCATATGTATATGTCAAATTGACCTCCACTTTGAAAATATATGTGGGTTGCTCTTCTAAGTGACCATTTGTTTCCATGGCATTAGCAAAGCTGGGCTGGGCCCTTTGTCAGCAAGCTGCAGTAAATACTGAATTGTGAGAAAATGATAGTGGTATGATTTTAATTCCTTGAGTAGACAGATGGCTCATAGAGAATCACCTGCATTAGGCTGATATGGATACTTTTGTTTCTACGTTGTTTCCAAGAAAATATGCAATTATGCAAACAAATAAGTAAATAATTCAGAAAGAAGATTTCTTGTGTTGCTTTTTTATCAACAAAAGTAAATCAAAATCATTTGGGTCAAAGAGCAGCTTTTAATATAGGAAATAGGAAATGTTTTATGTCTCTATCCAACATCTTTTGGAACTGATGTCTCTGAGAGATGATTGAGATGAGGCATAAATTCAGTGTTGTAAATTAGTATATTGGAACCTTCCATGAGATGTAGCTCTGGACAGGGTATTGTAGGGAATGGATGCACTTTGTAATCTTTAAGGCACTTTATACATGTGAGTATTTCAGAAATGGTTTGTTTGTTTCCAGAGTAAAACAGAAAACACATTAAAATACTTAAGAATAAAACAGACTAGCTTAGATGTGAAAGATGCAAGAAGCGCATAGGAGATGTAATCAGAGAGCTGAATTCTGAACACTACGAAACTTAGGGAGAGCCCTCAACTAGAGACAGGAGGTGCTGTATGGCAGAAAGAATGATAGACCTGAACTCAGAGGACCACGGTTGGAATTCCTTCCAATTGTGCATTGTCCTACTTTCTTGACCTGGGGCAAATCACTTCATGCTTCTGCTCTTGGTTTCCTCATTTATAAAAAAATGAGGGATTCTAGAAGTTGACTTTTGAGGCTCCTTCCAGATACACATTAATGAAAGTTTCTGGCAGCCAAGAAAGAAGAGAAATCCGATAGGTAAATTACAAATCATAAGTGTGTATTATATAATATAATAATAACTAGAATTTATACAGCTCTTGAAGTTTTACAAAACATTTTATAAATATTGTCTTTTTTTCCATTACAATAACTCTGCTATTATTATTTCCATTTTAACGGATGTAGAAACTGAGCCAAAAAGCGGTTAAATGCCTTGCTTGGGGTCACACAGCTAGCAAATTTCCCAAGGCCAGATTTAAACTCTAGGCTTTCTGGTTGCAGGTCTGGTGTTCTGTCCATATGTGCCACTAGGCTGCCTTTATCATAGATATACCTCTTTAGCACAATAATAATAGCTGGTTTTTATATAGCTTTTATAAGCTTATAAAACACTTTATATATATTATCTCATTGGTTCCTCACAGTAACACTGTAAAGTAGATGCTAATATTATCTCTCTACTTTTCATATATTCTAGAGGTTTCTATGCCCAGGGTTTCTATGCTAATTGGCATCTAAGGTAGAAATAGGACTCAAGTCTTCCCAACTCTAAATCCAATACTATTCAGTATACTTGAATTCAGTATACCATGCTGCATTAGAAAATTGATTCCTAGAACCAGAAGCTCAAGGAACATTTAAAATATTCCTACTTTCTGAAGATGTTAGTGGTGGAGGAGGGAGGGGGAGGGAGGAAGGTCCTAAATTTTTATTAGATATTGCTGACAAAAATTTTCACAAAAAATAAATATTTCCATCTTAGTTCAATACAAATTGAGAATCTATGATTTTATAAGATAGACATGATCCTAATTTGCAACAAATTCTAGTTTAATGCGATCTAATTTGGTGAAGTTTTGCAATAATTTGTGCCATAAACCCAAGGGGGAGCAGTGATTGCTGATGATGCTGGGGTGGTGGGAGGGGAGTATTTGCAAGGGAGCCATTTTGAAATTTGCTGACTTGTTCAGCAATGCCTTCCCAAGTCAGATGATTAATTCTAGCTGATTTTCTATTTGATTTCCAGTCCTGACATTTGTCTATTGAAATGTTAATTTCCAGATTCATCGGTTCATTGACGTATCAAAACATCGCTATTATCCATGCATTTTTGCTCATTCATTCTGCAAATATTTATTTATTAACTCAGATTTAATTGATCAACCTTAAAGGACAGGAGTGGAAATGTGGATGTGCTCACAATTGCAGTTGCAATCTGAACTCAGAATTACATTTCACTTGGTTAGGGGAATTATTTTAAAACTGGGGCCTTTGCCAAAGCCTGAATAAGTAAATCACTTTAAAGAAAGCACTTTGGGAATGTAAAGAGTGACCCTAAAGTGATAGGGAATAAAAGGGAAAAAAAAAAAAAGGAGAAAAGAAAGTGAGAACAAAATTGAGTCCAAGGACAAACATGATTAGAATAAATGACTTCTAGAAATGATGTATTCCTCCCCCAAGAGTCTTAGGGAAATATAATGAATCAGCATTTGTTCACCATTCATTTCCCAGGCAGTGAAATCAGTGATGTGCAACACTTAGAATGAAGTCTGATTAAGTTTCCTGTAAGGGAATTCTTCTGTGAACGTCTTTTGTATCGCCTTCACACCTGCTGAGCTAGGAGAAACAGAGCAGCCCCTTTCATTACTCCAGTTAAATCCTGTCACAGGAATGACATCATCCCTCTCAGACATTTTAACCCTGAGCCCTGGAGCCAGCCCTTTCAAAACATTGGGCAGATAAAGATCATGGACATCTTTAACTGATCATGTTCTCTGACTTGCTCAGACCTAGTCTGCAGCAGGTACCTTAGCTTATCTCATTTTGGAGAAGCAGTCATGCCCACTGGCTAAACAAACTTTCTCAGGTAGGTTTTAGCTAGAGATGGGTCTCTCTTCTGGAAAAAAAAAAAGATATGTGCTAGTCTGGGCTTTGGCTAAAGTTCCCATATACCTCAGGGGTTTGATTCTCAGTGACAGGGAACGCTTGACTTTGGCCTCTTCTCAAACCCTCAAACAAAGAGACCCACAGATGGCTCCAGGGCAGACTGTTTTTATTTTTCTCCCCTTTTCTTTTTCTTTCTTTCTTTCTTTTTTTTTGACTAAGCAAAAAAAAAAAATCATTAAGTGAGACATGAATACAGGTTAGCAGAAAAGTCTATTATTCTTGGCTCTCCCAAGATTTCTTTGTTCATTGTTACCATTGAAACTTAGAAGAATGGGAAGAAGATATTGTGTGTGTGTGTGTGTGTGTGTGTGTGTGTGTGTGTGTGTGAGAGAGAGAGAGAGAGAGAGAGAGATGGAGAACTGGGAAGCAAAGTGGGTATGCCAGCATTACATCTTACTTAAATTTCAAATTAGCTTTAAAGGAAAAGGGTAGTTTCTCTCACTAGAGTTTCTAATCACAAAGCATCCATACAAAGAAAGGTTTTCTTTTTGATAAGAAAAACCATTGAGGAACAGGGTAGGAGGATGGGGAGAGGAAAGAAAAACTTTTAGGGATTTAAAACTTTTTAAGAAGAGATGAAGTCTCAGGAGGGAGAGAATACTCAATTGGGATTGGAATGGGAACAGAACAATATAAGTATTTTAGGAGAAATACTGAGAATTTTTTTCCTTCCCATTAGAGGGTCTTTACTTTTTTCTATACTTTTTTTTCCATTTGAAAGTTTAAAAAACTCTGCTAAAAACATTTAAAAGTTCTCTATAAAGTTAAAATGCCAAATGCTCTAGAAAAAAAGAAAAATTGCAAAATTTTATTGTACAAAAGTTAAGGTGAAGAACTCATGGTTCTAACAAATTTTAAGGTTTGTTTTCTGGTTTATTCCTGAATTGTCCTCTTCAGTCCCTCCACAAACACATTTCCCTTTATTTATTTCATGGTCAGTTATAGAGTACCTACTTTGTGCCAAGAACTGGACCTTAGTCACTTAGTACTTTGTGAGATAAGAAAACTGGTTTTATTTCAGTCCATTCTGTTATGGAAATATAATTTTCTCTTCTGGGCAAGGAGCATCATTATTGGATATATCCAGCTTGCTCTTGGTTTCCCTAGTAGTTGGTTTCCCTCTTTAAAAATTCTGAATGTAGTACTCTCTTAGTTTGTGGTTCTAAGAATTAAGAACTGCACTGGAGCTATGCAGATATAAAAATAAACAAACAAACAAAAATGATTTTTTTTTTTACATTTTTTCACTCATGGAAATATTTCTAACTGCAACAAGCAGAGATCCCATGGTAGGAAGAAAGAAACCAGAATCTGTTTATTGTCTTTACATT
>CM053591.1:26748003-26778049 GCA_028646515.1 Pseudochirops corinnae | reverse complement strand
GTAATAGTAGTAGTAGTAGTAGTAGCAGCAGTCATAGTAGTAGTAGTAGCAGTCATAGTAGTAGTAGTAGCAGTAATAGTAGTAGTAGTAATAGTAGTAGTAGTAAAAGTAGTAGTAGTAATAGTAGTAGTAGTAGCAGTAATAGTAGTAGTAGTAGTAATAGTGGTAGTAGTAATAGTAGTAGTAGTAGCTGTCATAGTAGTAGTAGTAGCAGTAAGAGTAGTAGTAGTAATAGTAGTAGTAGAAGTAGTAGTAGTAGTAGTAGCAGCAGTCATAGTAGTAGTAGTAGCAGTCATAGTAGTAGTAGTAGCAGTAATAGTAGTAGTAATAGTAGTAGAAGTAGTAGTGATAGTAGTAGTAGTACTAGTGGTAGTAGTAGTAGTAGTAGTAGTAGTAGTAGCAGCAATAGCAGTAGTCGTATTTGTCATGGTCATCATTGTCGTCATTGTAACATGGGCAGCATTATGCTTTAGGAATGTCAGTTCAGTAGCTATGTGGCAGATGGATTGGAGAAGCTAAAAACAGAGAGACTGATTATGAAGATAGTATACTTTTCTGCATGAGAGATGAAGGTGGTAGTCATGTAAGTGGAGAGAAGAGAATGGATGTACGAGATGTTGTGGAACCAGAATTACCAAGTTTTGTCACCTGACTGGACATGGAAGGTCGTGGAGAAAGAGTCAAGGATGAAAACCTAAGTGCCTGAAAAGATGGTGATTTCTCCAACAGAAAGAGGTTAGGAAGAAGGGTAACTTTTTGGAAGAAGGATTTTTTTTTTGATGGGGGCCAGGAAGAGATGAGTTCTGCTTGGAACATATTGCTTTTGAGATATAAGTGGAACATCCAGGTGGAGACGTCTAGAGGGCAGTTGTAGTTAGTAAAGAGAGACTAGAGCTCAGAAAAGAAAGGACTGGATGTGTAGGTGTGGGTATCATCAGCACTGAGATGCTAATTGAACCCCTGTGAGGTGATAAGACCACTAAGAGAGAGCATAGTAAGAGAAGAGAAAAGAGACTAACTGTATTATTTATACTGATCTAGTAAAGTGTACTGAGAAGGATTAGTCAAACAGGTAGGCATAGTGGATAGAGGGCTAGTCCTGAAATCAGAAAAACTCATCTTTCTGAGTTCAAATATGGCCTTAAACACTTACTAGCTGTGTGACTTTGGGTAAGTCACTTAACTGTTTGCCTCAGTTCCTCATCTTTCAAAGGAGCTGGAGAAGGAAATGGCAAACCACTCCAGTACTTTTGCCAAGAAAACCTCAAATGGGGTCACAAAGATTCAGATAAGACTGAACAACATAAACTTACTTAAGGATAGCAACAGTATTCTTGGGGCAGCTAGGTGGTACAGTGGATAAAGCTCTGAGATGGCAATCAGGAAGCCTCATCTTCTTGAGTTCAAATCTGGTCTCAGACATTTACTAGCTATATGATCCTGGGCAAGTCACTTAACTCTGTTTGCCTTCATTTCCTCATTTGTAGAATGAGCTAAAGAAGGAAATGACAAACCACTCCAGTAACTTTGCCAAGAAAGCCCCAGATGAGGTCCCAAAGAGTTGGATGTGACTGAAAATGGCTAAACAACAATTATAGTGTCATGAAAACCCTAGGAAGAGAAAGTATCCTGGAGGAGGTGTTCAGATGTATTCCGCTCTACAAAAATATAATGAAGGATAGAATCTCAGATTTAGCAAATATGAAGTCATTGATGACCCTAGAGACAGCAGATACACTCAACTTACTTTGAGTCAGCAAACTAGAAGCCAAAGTCCTGGAGTCTGGAAACCCACAAGTACTGACATGATATAGGGTTAGGAAATGAAAATAATACTTACGAAATGCAAACTGATTTCATTAGAACAGAAGAAAGGCAGATGTTACTTACTTTAAAAAAATTTCCTCTTATATTATGAGAAATAATGCATATGAGATATTCAGAGAAACTTAGAAAGACTTGTTTGATGTGGAGTAAAGTAAGCAGAACAATGAGAACACTATACAATATGACCACAATAATTTAAACACACACACACACACACACACACACACACACACACACCATTGCCCCCTCCCCCCCACTAAAAAACACATGAAGTCAGATCAAGGCAGTGAAATCTTGATTTCAGAGAACTAATAAAACGTCTCCTTCCTTTCAGTGGAGAAGTGATGGACTATATGAGTGGGGCAAGACTCTGTATCCATTCTCTGTTCCCTAAATAGAAATTATTTTCTGCCAAGGAGAGAGCTGAGAGCAACAAGTAGTAGATAGAAGACCCTCAGTCATTTTTCAGAGGAAGAACAGGGGCAGAAAAAAATGAACTGTGTGAAATACATCTCAACTTGGTGTAGTAGACAACACATTAAATACTCAGCCTCTGACCCCATCGATACCACTACTAGACAGGTGAGAGCCCCCTCTGACTTGCTGGGGATGGAAAAGGTTGGAAAGGATCAATGCCTGGAGATTGGGAGGGAAAGGACTAAAAATGAGGGGGAGTCATGGAACTGTCTTCTGGCTACACCAACCCAACCCACAGAAGATGTGTTTCAACAAGACAACAGGAACTAGGGAAGGGGTTAAAATGTATTTGAAGAGGAAGATGGGGCCAGTTGATATTAAGGAGGGTTTAGCAGAAAGAACCCTGGGTTGAGAAGACCGAACAGCCCTAGGATTTTGTCCATGTTTCAAAATTTCCTGACTCCAGGCAGGTAACTTAGAGATCTTTGGGTCTCAGGTTTTCTCCTCTAAACAACGTGGAGAAAACTGGTTGTCCTTTCTCCCTCAGAAGAAAAACCAAAGAAGAGAACTGAAGAAAAGTGTTTTGCAAGTATCAAAGAAAAAAAAAAGTAAGAATTGGCAGAAGAGGCAAGGGGCATGGGTGACAAGTCCTCTCTGCTCCCAACCCCTCCCCCAAACCAAACTGATCCTTTTCTATAAAATGGAGGTGTTAGAGATTGAGCCATAAAGCCAGGAAAGTCCTGGTAGGTGTGGTCATTGTAGATGCCTCCAGAGTGGCTGTTCTACGCTTCCCTAAACCATAGTGCTGTGTTCAGTTGGGCCTACTACCATGCTTTTCCATTGCTCCCTCTGCTGCTAAGAATTCTGCTGTGCTGCTTACTGCTGCCCACCTCACTTGCAAGCACCTCAGGCCTCTACTTCACAGCCTGGCCCAATGCCTGGACTCTCAGGAGACTCGAGGAGCTCCCTTGGGCTGTCTTCTCTATGTCCTCAGCCTCCAGCACCAGCCTGAGGCCCAGAGAAATGGAGTAGAGAGCTGGGGACGCCAGATTTGGTGTGGGGGCAGGGCAGACTACAAAGCCCTAAGGCACAGGTTCTCAGGGGCTGCCTAAGCCCATCTGAAAACACACATTTCCGATGGTTTTAGGAACCAAGACACCGCTCCTCTATTGGTCTCCAGGCAGGTCCACCCACATGGAGATAAGCCCACATATGAGTGTTAAAGAGTCGTGGCATTATGGGCAGAGGAGGAGGAGGAAGAGGAGGAGTCCTCCTGGGATGTCTCTTTCTTGAGGTGGTGGTGGGGTGGGGGAACATGTAAAGGAAGACTTCCAGCACTACCAGCTGTTTTTCTGGACTCTAGCTTCCCCTGGGGCAGAAAACACTAAACTCGTCTCCACCCTTACTTGGCAACTTGTGGATGTCACCAGGAACACGATGGTTCTTTTTTACGTTGCTCGATTGATGAGGAGGGTAGACAGTAGTATGACAAGAGCGGTGTCTAATTGGGGAGTTTTCTCCCCTGGACCTCTGTTTTCATACAAGACTCCAAGGTCCCTATTTCTAGGAAAGTTCGTTTCTTCCTCCTCCTCCTCTTAAGCCCATTGGTAATTAGAGTTCATCCTACCAGAGTCCAAAGTCCTCGACTTACTGTAGTCTACTTTCCTCACTTCTTTTTTTTTTTTTTTTTGCTTTTTGGATGGGGGAAGGCAGGGTAATTGGGGTTAAGTGACTTGTCCAGTGTCACATGGCTAGTAAGTGTTAAGTGTCTGAGGCTGGATTTGAACTCTTGACTCCAGGGCTGATGCTCTATTCACTGTGCCACCTAGCTGCCCCTTTCCCCCCACTTCTTTAAGGACCAGACTTTGCCTTTTCACTAGTTGTGTCCCCTGCCTGGAATGCTTTCCCTCCTCACCTCTACTTCCTGGCTTCCTTCCAGACAGCTCAAAGGCCTTTCCTACTCCATTACACTCCCCTTAGCCCCTTACCGCCATCCTACCCCATTGCCTTCCCTCTAAGATTATCTCGCATTTATGGTGTAAGTATTTTTGTGCGTACATACTTATTGCATATTGTCCCCCTCCTTCATTAGAATGTGAACTCTGGGAGTGCAGAATCGGTGTTTCTGTCTTTCTTTGTATCCCCTGGGCTCATCACAGTACCTGGAATACTGGAAACCCTTATTAAATGTTTGTCAACTGACTTTTTATTTTTTACTTCTCTTATTTTTAGGAAAGGAATTCCCGGCCTCTTTCTCCTTGGAAAAATGCTCTTTGTCTTTCAAATCTTACCCTAAATCTGGGCTTATTTCCAATCTGAAAAACCTCTGAAACCTTCCCGGGAGATGATGTTGACAGAGTTAGCCAATCTCTAATCATGGGCTTCACTATTCCACTCTACTCTGAGTCAAAATTTGGGGTGAAGGGGTAAGACAGTGATCTCCCAGTCAGGCTGATCCACCCGCAGTCAGAGGCAAAAGATTCACAGAGAAGCAGAAAGCACATGGTTAGCACAATAAAGAAACTCCTGGCAAGGATGACCGTGGATAAAGAGTGTAGAAGCTCCATGTTCCTTGCCATTTGCCTGTGTAGGGTTAAAAGATTGTTTTGCTTGGAGTTGGGGACAAAGCCAAAGCCAGGTGCCCTGAATTCTAATACTCTCTCCTGGCTATACTCTTTGAACCTGAGCAAGGGATTGCACCCTCTCTGGGCTTTGGTTTCTCCCTTTGGACAAAAGGGATACAGAATGTAGGTCTCTCTTGGGTTGGGGGGTGGGCGTAGGGGAGGGTGGTTCATGTAAAGAACATCAAGAAGTCAAAACAAGATTGATTTCCATATAAATTTCAATAATTTACTTCATCGAAAATTCAGAAATCCTTCCCCCCAATTTGCTTCAGGTTGTCAACACAAGTGTACAGTCTACTTTGTGTGGCAGATACAAAGGAAAGGAGACCAGTGCTCCTTACTCTTCCTTCTCTAGCCATACTTATCCTATGGAACAGCTTCTGCCATTCAGGCCCACTCTCTGGGCTGGAGGGAGGTCCTAACCAGAGACAGGCATCTCCCCCAACTTCCCCCCAAGGAAGGACTTCACCTATGTTCCCAACTCCACAGGTACGCCAAGACAAGCACTGTAGATGAAGACTGCCAACCTTACCCTAGGGCAGTAGCAACCCTCTGTGACTGAACCCAGGTCAGTTTGATTTCCCTCCCCCTGCCAACATACACTTCTTACTAGGGTGACCATTCTACACCCACAACTTGAGAACTTCAGAAAACCTTTGAGTTTGAACTCTTTCCTCTCCTGGGCCCCTAATCTCATTTTCCCACACCTACAGTTGGGGTGCCTGGGTTCGACTAGCACTATCGATTCCACTGACAAATGGACTCCTTTCCTAGCCCCCCAAGGTCAGCATGGATGCTGAGAGCTGCAATCTTCCCACCAGCTTCCTGCTCCCCTCCCATATGCAACACACCTGGGAGGGTTGGGGGCATGAATGAAAACCACCTGTCTGGCAGGCCTTCTGACTCATCTGGTTCATGATTCCTCCCCTCCCTCCTCCAGTTGTGCAGTGGTCTTGGTGGCTGTTCTGGTGAGGTAGTCTGGAATCTGGGAAGAGGGGCTGAAAAGGACAGATTCTCTCCCAGCTGTGACCATAGCAGGCTGGGAGCTGGGTTGAGAGGTGTTGGCTGGATGAGGGGCAGGGGTATCTGGAATGTATGAGAATGGACATCCTAGAACAGACAGGGGGCAGGGCACGTGGAATGATGATCATGGGGAAATTGGGGGGAATCAAGGGGGCCAGTCTTGCCCTTTAGGAATAGGAGGGGAAGGCCCTGGGACTTTTAGGGAGTACTGACCTCTATTATCTATATTACCTATAGTGGCTCCCTGCGGGGCTGGAGTCAGGAGGAAGAGGCCAAGGTGGTAGAGAGAGGAAGCCTTCCACTTTAGTGTCTCCAGTGATCCTTAGCATGGGGGTGGGAGGGTGAGAGGTCTGAGAATGGAGTAGTGTGGGATTGGCTAGCCTGGGGGGGGGGTGTGTGTGTGTGTGTGTGGAGGGTTAACTACAAAGAAAAGAGATTTATAGTATTGATTATCTAGGGATAGATTCCCAAAGTGAGCTATATCGTCCCAGGGGAAGGATGGGAAGACAGTAGTAGCTTCAGGTCCAACAGGGGGGCATTGAATAAAAATAAGGGAATGGTGGAAGCATAAAGAAAGAAGAGAAGAAAATTTTCAAAAACTATTTGTACAGGTTTCATCTGTTGTGTAACAGAGTTAAAGTCATAGTGATTATATCATTTTCCAAATAAACACACAAAATGCAAATTATAAACTATCAATGGTCAGATCTGCCGATAGGTCTTAACAAGCAAGTATTGGCAAGCCACTGTGTTGTGCATTGTTTGGAAGTCCAGCATGTATGGACAAGAACATGTGCCAGCAATGACTTGTTTACAATACAATACTATATGGTTACATGATGTACTAGTGTATCATCAAAATTTCAATGTAGGAAAAAAAAAATCACAAATTTACAATAAATTATTAAATGTAAAATGTGTCTTTTTAAAAAATATTTTACATATTTTTTGAAATGAAGTAAATTTCAAAAAAAAAAACCATTAAAGGGTTAAAGGAAGTAGATTTTGGGGGGAGGGTCCTAAGTAAATTTTTTTTTTCAAAGGGGGCATAGGCCAAATAAGTTTGGGAATCTCTGGAAAGGCTGCCTGAGGCACTTGGGGAGGACAAAGAAAGATTTGGAGATAATCTGAGTCCTATTAGGGTTGGGGATCAAAGGCTTTAGGACTAGATAAGTAGACCTTGGAGATCATCTATAACCCCATCACCCCTGCCCATCTTCAAGACAGGCCAACTAATTTGCCTGAAGCCCTCTGGTTAGTGAGTATTTTTTCCTGCCTCCAAACTCCAGAGAACCCACTGCTAGGTACCTAAGGGTGAACCCATATCAGGATAGTATGTGCAGTGTCCTGTTAGGATTGATTTAGAAGTGTCCTGTGAGGTCCAAGGACATATGATTCTTAGAATGGATTTTCCAGACACAGGCTAGCATAGCAGCAGAGGGTTTCCGCTTGGGACAGCCTGGAACCTTCCAGGGATGCTCACCAGAAGGCCTCTGTGTCCAAAAACCACTTCTGCAGGAGGCCAGTTTCCTGGGGAGGCAACGGAGAAGGGAAGAATTACTGGCTTAGTGCCTAGGTAGTAGAGCTAGGTGAGTGCCTAGGTTGGGCATGATGGTGGGTGGCCCTACGGCCTGCTGTTGTACATTTCCCTAGGGGAATGGTGGAGGGGGGTTGCTTTACAAAGGAATAAGCCTACTCCAGTCTGAACCAAGGCAGTGACTACTTCCCTCTCCTTCCCTTCTCCAGCTGGGCCACTGCTTACTGGCCACACCTATTTGCCTGGAGTTCTGTGGAGAGTATCAAGGCCTAGGTGTCCCCTAGGAATATAAAACTGTTCCTTCCCTGAAGCTTCCCACCCAGGCTGAGGCCATAGCAGTTGACCTTTGAGGGCAAGGACATGGTGACCTTGGTGATATATTATGGAGAATCTGGAGTATTTGTGAATGTATGTCCATACAAATCAGCTCTGTATCCAGGACTCTGGGCGTATATGCACAAGAGAAATCATTTGGGACAAAAGCCTAGGACTGAGAGACTAGAGTCCCCTTTCCCTTTGGGGGAGAGGGGTTTGGGAAAAATGAGAGTTTGTCTCCCTAGCTCTGTCCAGCTATCTCTGAGGAATTCTTGGTTGTAATTATTATCAATTGTTGATTAGTCTTATCTTGCCTCCTAAAGGGCAGGGTGCTTGGGCAGTCAGTAGGGTGATGGTAGTGAAGGGAGCTCTAGAGGTCTCCTACAGCCTGCCATCTCTGTACTAAAAATAAAAGCTTTAATATATACATAGGGTTTTAAGGTTTGCAAGGCAATTTGCACACATTATTTTATTTTATTTCCTCCCAACAACCTTCTGCAGAAAGTACAATTATTGTCCCCTTTTTACTGGTGCAGAAAGTGAGGTTGAAAGGGTTGTTGACTTAGGCTCACCAGCTCCTAATAAATGCTGAAGACAGCATTCGAACTCAGATCTTTCTGACTGCAAGTCTTCCTGACGCCATCCTTTATTAGCTATACCTCCTTCTTGTGCTCTTGCCAAGAAGTTGGGAACTGTCTTCTCAGAAACTTCCCTTCTAGAATTACCCTGCTGTCTGCTGCCTAAATGCAGTTAAATTGATAACTCACTGCAACAGAGAAGTGCGCCCAAGCAAAGGGGACCTTGGATTTTCTAGGAACTGCTGGAAATAGACGCTGAGATTCACTTGACCTCCAAAAGACACGCCAGCCTCTTTTCACGCTCATTCCTTCAGAGCTAGTCTTGGATATAGATAAGGTGGAGGTACTGAAGAGATGCAACATAAGAGAAAGTGTGAGTCCAGGGCAGTGAGAAGGCTATAACTTAGTGACACACTACGACCTTCCTCCAACACGTAAAAGTGTGCAGGAAGAAGGTAAACAAAGGAAGTTGGACGCGGGGAGTCCCATAGATATAGAGAACCAAAATGGTCTGAAAGGAGTAATCCTGCGCAGGAAAGGAGACAGTTATCGGAAATATAAATAAGGGAGTTCTGGTTTGAAGGTTGAAGAAGTCCTCATGAAGTATGAGTTTGAGAGAGCCCTAGAACAGTGTAGAAACAAGATATTTTCGTGGAGTACGGAAAGAACAATCCACAATTAAGTGGAGGTGGTGGGAGGCCAATCCCAGGTTTTGGAGATGGGGCTTCAGGTGCCGTTAGGCGGGGCCGGGGCCGGGGCCAGGGGTGCATGGTTTCCTGGGCTGAGGGAAGGCATATTTCTGAAGGAGGAGAAAGCGTTGGACTGGGGGGAGAGGAGGAGGCGGGGATAGAGAGAACTGGTGGGGCTGGGTGGGTGATGTTCCTCGGGTTGTGGGCGGGACCTGGGGAGGGAGGCTTTGAAGTGGTCAGGAGCTGCAGGAGAGAGCCGCCCGATTCCGGTTGAGCGGCGGAGGAGCCGGACCTGAGCAGGTGAGGTCCTCTGTGTGTGCGCGGGGAGTGTGGAGTTAGGGGACCGCGGAGGGTGGGAGGTTCGAGCCCTGCCAGCCCCTAATGGCACGTGGCCTCTGAACCCCAATATACTATTGGCCATTCCTGCTTCGCGCAGCCCTAGCGTGTGTAGGGGACAAAGCGGCGTGGTTTCCCTGGCACTGACCACCCTGGTGTCCTCGGGGACTTAGGGCAGAGCGCGCGCGCTCTTAGGGCGCAGCACGGGGATTTCCAGGGTCCCAGAGTGGAGCAACCTTAGGTGTTTTCCGCGTCCCTTGTCGCGCCGTTGCTCCTTTGCCATCCTCCTTGTCCCTGCTGGATGGAGAGCGGCCGACCACGTGGCGGCGGAGGAAGGGATGGGGACCGGGAGAGGCGACCTCGTGGTGCTCTGGGAAGAACTGGAGTTAGGGCAGGGCCGGGTGTCTGCCACCCGGTTTGTCTTCGGACCGAGCTGGGGACGAGGCCGGCGAGGGGTGGGGGGTGGGGGGTTAACTGGAGGAGGGAGAGAGCTGACAATTGATTGGTTAATGTCTTAGTGAATTGGTAAGAGGGGCGCAAATCTTGCTATTTAAGGACGGTCTGTGACAGTTCTTACGCCAATTTATATAATGCCTGTCCTCACTTTGGGCATCCACTAGGGCTAGGATGACCTTGCCGTGAGGTTTATCGATGAGGAAGGAGACTGAGGCTCAGGGATGGGGAAGAGACTTACCCGTTAGTCCTTGGCTAATAAAGTTCGAGAGCCCAGAATTGAACCTCTGATTCCAAATCTAGCGCTCTCGTCCATCTCTAGCCATCTAAGAGGCTGCCCTGCTCTGCCTGGGCTCTGCGATGATATGAGGCTGCCCACCTCCTTTCGTTCCAAGCATAGGTGCTTGAAGTTCCTGTTTCCTGAGTCTTACACCCCTCTTCCCCCAAGTCTTGGGCAGGGATCCCCAAAATGGCAGAACCAATGAAGGCGAACTCATTGCCTCTAGAGGCAGCCTGGTCCATTTGTATATAACCAATCAATATATAGGGAATTTTTTCCTTACATGAAGCCTCAGCTTTCCAAACTGGGCTTCCCCCCCAATTGCTATTTGTGTCGTCTGGAGCTGAGCAGATTGTATGGGGCAGCCTTTCAGACACTTTGAGGGCAGCTATCTTGTCCCTCAGATGCATGGAGGCTAGACATTCTTAGAGCCTTCACCTCATTGTCTTGGGACTTCAACTCTTGATGCCCTTCAAAATCCTGATTGTTTTCTCTTTTATACACTCCAGCTCATCAGCGGCTTTCTTAAATGATAGCACCTAGACCTGAGCACAATACTCAAGATGTAATGGAGCAGGGCAGTTTCCAGCCCCACCCTCTTTGGCTTCCCTGTCCCTCCCAAGGAAAGATCTTCCTCAAGATTTTCTTATCACAGTCTATAGAGGCTGGCCTCTTTTTCCCTCTCCCCTATCCCTAATCCTTGATTTTACCCTTCTCACCAACTACTGTCACCACTGGTCCCCATTTCTGCTTATCTCTCCATCGACCTTTCCTACATAGCCAGCATTACCCCAGTTAAGTTCCAGATCCTGGATGTGAGACTCTTCCAGGCCTGTCTCAGTGTTTCTGTTCAGCTAAACACATGTGTAATTTGTCTTGTGAAAGAGCTGAGGTTTCCTTGGCTGTCTGGTCTTTGGTTTTGGGAAGACGGAGCTCTCATTTTCTTCCCACCTGCTTCATGTCATATGTAGGGAAGTTTGTAGGACTCACAGGGAAATGTTGGGATTTGACAGTAGTAAAGGTGGCGGGGAGGGGGGGGGGGGACATCTTTCTGGGTACAGTGGAGTGGACTCAGGATGCAGAAGAGGGGTTTCAGGGTATAGGGGTCTGTGACACTAGGACTTGGCCTGCCCTGTTCAGAGACTGACAATGTGAGACATCTTGCTGTCTGGTTTCAGACTGAGGGAGCCCAGATGCTTCTGGCAGCATCTCTGTGTTCTTGTCTTCTCCAGTCCGCCCTGCCAGGCTGCTGGTGGTAGGGGCAGATAAAGATATAAACAGCTTCTGGGGCTTAGAGAAAAGCAAGGAGGAAGGAGGTAGGGGCAACTGGAGCCAATGGATAGTGTGAAGGGCCTGGCAGGACCTGGCTACCAGATTGGGGAGGGTCCCTCTATAGCCTCAGGGCCCGAATTTTTTTTTTTTTTTAGCTCTTTGTAATATGGGAGGATTCTAAAATGTCTTGTGCTCCCTTCTATACTTTACCCTCCCCAAAGACAAGTCAGCTCTGCCCCTAAACCTCCCCCCCTTCCTTCTTGCCTTTGTGGTGGGTGGGGCACAGGGTTTCTTGACTGGCCTCTTGCCTCAAGTGGGACTAAAGTAGGTAAAGGATTCTCCCCCTCTGCCAAGTGATGGGAAAATCTGTCATCTAAACTTGCCTCCGCAGAGCAGCTGCCCCCCCACTAAACCTGATTTGGTGTGGCCAGTTTTATCTTTCTGTTTGTTATCTGGTAAGAAGCGCATTAGAGTTTCAGATTTGATTCTTCTGCCTATTCAGGAATAATTCTAACAGCTAACATTGACAGAACTTACTATATGTCAGGCTAAGTACTTTACCATTATTACATCATTTAATCCTCAACAACCCAGGGAGGGAAGTGCTATTACTTTCTCCATTTCACAGATGAGGAAAGTGAAGCAGAAGTGAAGTGACTTGACCAGGGTCATACAGCTAAGGCCAGATTGGAACTGGAGTATCCTCATCTCCCGGCCCAGTGCATCATGTAGCAGCCAGACCTGGAACTTTAATTTGAGTGGGCATTCCTATCAGCTCAGTTGATCAGTTGATTTTCCAAGACCTGAGGTGGGAGGGATCTGTCTCCTTGGACAAAAGCATTTATTAAGTACTTTGTGTCTAGCCTCTGTGTTAAAGCTAAAACCAGTCTGCCCTTGAGTGGCTCACAGCCTGGGGGTGGGGAAGGGAGAAGATGCGAACAGTTATGCTTAAACAAAATATGTACAGTTTACACTGGAAATAATCTCAGAGAGAAGGTATTGGCATTAAGGGAGACCAGGGAAGACCTTTGAGCTGTCACTTAGCCAGCAGGCAGACCTGAGGGGAGAGGGAGCGTTCTTGGCATTCTAGAGGACCAGTTAGTAAAAAACAAACAAAGAATCTGAAGATGGTGGCTTGTGAATGAACAGCTGGGAAGCCACTGAGTGTCATTGTATCATAGAATAAGTAGAGGGGAAAAGTGGAATGAGAAGACTGGAAACCTAGGAAGGTGCCTGGTTGTAAAATGCTTTAAATGCCAAACATAGCATTTTGGTTTTGATCCTGGAGGTAATGGGGAGCCACTGGTTCTTATTCAGTATCTGCAATTAAGAAAGGTGACTTTGGCTGCTGCTTGGAGGATGGGTTGGAGTAGGAAGGGACTTGTGACAGAAGAGGGTGTTTGCTTCATCCTTTTTCATGATAATAGATGACATTTATATATTATATTTGCAAAATGCTTTATATCTGTTATCTGGTCTTTGAGGGAGGAATGATTATTTGCATGAGAATTGGATTGGGAGATGGGGATTTCCCCTTGGGTATGGTTTTCTGGCCTTTTACTAGTGCAAATAATCGCCTCTTTTGTACCTTGTGGAGGCAGCGTTTTCCTGAGTTCCTGTCTGGCCAAAGATGCTCATTGGCTATGTGACCTTGGGCAAGTGGCTTAACCTTGTTTGCCTCAGTTCCTCATCTGTAAAATGAGCTGGGGAAGGTGTTAACAAGATTTTACAGATTTGAGCCAGTCTCTGTCCAGAGAATGACCAAACAGCAGGCCTGAGACAAAGTGCCAGTAGTGAAGTAGCAATTTACTTAATTAATTTTATTAGGAGGAACAGATTTGCAATTCAAGAATTCTGATTATAATTCCACCTGGCTGAAGTGAAGACTGAGACGGTGTACATAAATTACTAGTGGGAAGGTATATTACAAACATTGTTTTCCTGGGCTCGAGCAGTTTCCCACAACACACACGCAAATGGAAGAATTCTGGAGTCCTGTGGGCACAATATCATTCAGTAGTCCTTTGGGGTCGTTACTTGGTAGGTCACAGGACCAGAGTTCTGTGATGGGAACAGGGTCTACAGCCTTTGATTCACTTCACTTCAGGTGTGAAGGCAGAAGGATGCCCGTGACTGGTAGCCTTGTGAAAGTTTGATCAGTTTAAGCCACATTGTAAGTCTGACTCACAAGAGAGGCAATTCTGAAAAATCTAATCCATTAGTATATTTATTATGCATAGCATATCGACTATTATAAAAATCATAATTGCCTTTACATCCTCTCCTTTTAGCCAAAAAGATCCGAATGACCTTTGAGGGCCGATGGAGAACATTCATTTGAAACGTGATTTTAATTTTATGTAAGAAAAACTGAGTGATAAGTCTAATGACAAGGTCGCTGGCAAAGCAAATAAAGGGAAGACATTTCAGACCTGGGAGGGCAGAAATGGAGATTGCTACCAAGGTTTTCAGGCAACCAGGAAGGAAACATGCTTTGGAATGTTTTGACCCTATCCCATCAATTTTCCTCTTGCTTGTTTAAAGTACTGAGGTTTTCCTCTATTTGAGAGGACTGGTTGACATAGAAACAACATTCCTCCCCAGGGATGGTGCAGCCAATCCACACCCCCTCCCCCCCAAGACCTTAGGGTGTCCAGCACTCAGTGGTTTTACAGTGTCATAAGGGCAAGTGAAACAACCTGGATTTGGAGGCTGGTGACAAACTTCCCTGTGTACTCCATGGCCCATGGCTTGTTCTGCCAAAAGGTTCCCAACAGATGGATATAGTGCCAAAGGGGGCTTCAGTAGTAGTCAGGAATCCCAGCCGATGCCAGAAGGGCTGTGATGGGCAGGAAAGCAAGCCTTCGCTACCGATGGAGGGACAACTTTAACTATAGAGGAACTTCAGCAAAGTGGGTCCCTGGGAACTGGGACAATTTGGCACGGTGGAGACAAAAGCCCAGAGGCCTTCCAGAAGGGAGGGAGGCTGGGATATGGTGTGGAGTGCATAAGAAAAGCAAGCCTATGGATTGGGGCATTTCAGTGACAAAGGGTGCAAGTATCCGAGGGTGACTCCCAGGCAGAGTGAGTGAGACTCATGGAACTCAGTCCCTCACTCCTGTTGAACCACTGACACTGGAGCCCAGTACAACACTTCTCTAAAAACACTCAATTTATCTGACTGTTGTTTCAAGGTCTCATACCCTTGAAGCTTTAGCCCTAGCTGTACCGTTAGAAGCCTGGATCATGATCCCAATGGGAAGGTTCTATTTTACTGGCCCCACAGGACATGCTCCAAAACCCCTGTTCCTCACCTGACTGAGAAACTACCCAGTCCTGGTCAGCTTCATAGAGCTGCAGTTTATGTGAAATGGGAAGGAAAGGGCCTAATGGAAGCCTGAGCAGATGCCCAGACCCTTTTACCCTCTCACTTTCACCTCCAGGAGAAAGGATCTTTAGGGACTGGAGCTGAGTCCCTCTGAGAGACGAATTGTGTGGCTGTTGTCTTCTCCAGGGACAGTATTTGTCCTTTAGCTGCTCTGTCCTTTTCTTCCCTCCCATATCTATCCTTGCTTCCTTCTCCATTTTGCTTCCTTCCCTACCTCCTCCTTCCAGTCTGCTATCTCCTCTGATCTCTTGCTGCTGCTCTTCTAGTCTCCTTTTTTCTCATTTGTCTCTTCTCTGCCTCCCTTCTACTACCTTCTCTTCTGTTTCCTGGCTACAGACTGCTCCAGAGCTGGATAAAAACAGCGGTGGCAGTGATGGGGAACCAGGTATTGCCACAGCTTGGGGAGGAGGTAGAGGGGTGGGGGTGAACTCTCATGGCTGTTCTAGGGACAGGGTCCGTTTTGAAGGGTAGTAGGTTGAGGCATGCTGGGGTCCCTTTGGGAGTTGGGGAGGAGGGGATCAGACAGGGACAACTCCAACAAAGATAGTGAAGTTAAGAGTTAACCTAGTGCTTGGCCACTATGGGACAAAGAAGGATCTGGGGTGGGGAGGGAGGGGGACTTAACACCAATTCTGCCCCTTTCCCCTTCAAGGACCCCTAGACTGACAGAGCTGGAAGCCACGGGCGTTACTGCCATGACGACTAGTCACATACCACAGGACAGGTATGGTAGGGGTGGAGGGTGGGGTCAGGGAGAGGAAGCATAGAAGACCCAAGAAGGGATTTCTACCTGTGGTGCTGGGGGAGAAGGGGTGGTGATGTAACTGTCAGGGCCCCCTCTGCCTACTAGCCTTTTCTGATGGACACCTGTGAGTGAGGTCCATATCCGAGCTATTTGCTGGGTACTTGATCAGTGGGAGACAGGCAGATAGGATGGCCTGGGCCTCTTCCCATTCCATCACTGTTCCTGGCTCCCCTCAGCTAGCCGGCCTTGGCTTTCAGCCTCTTCCCACAGGGAAGGATATTTGGCAGCTCCTGTTTCTCCCTTGCCAGCACACCTGGAAAACTGTTACTGCTACCACCACTCCCCTTCTCTCTGGGACCGCTTCCCTGGATAATCCTTGTCTGAGTCTTACCCTCACTTTTTTCCCCTCTGGATTCATGTTTCACTTCCCTGTCTTAATCTCTGCCCACTCTTTCCCATGTCACCCCCTCTCAGTGCTTCCCTGCCTCATCTTTAGCCTTCCTACACTTTTTTGGTCTCCTTCCTGTCCTAATCTTATTTCTTTTCTTTTTTTTTTGGAGGAGGGAGGGCAGGGGTTAAGTGACTTGCCCAAGATCACATGGCTAGTAAGTGTTAAGTGTCTGAGGCTGTATTTGAACTCAGCTCTATTCACTGCCCCACCTAGCTGCCCCTCCCTAATCTTATTTCCTACCGCACTCTTTACACCCCTGCCCCCAGTATACCTGTCACAGTGCTCCATGTTCCATCTCTGATCATTCGCTGTTCACTCTTTGGGAGATTCATCTTGACTCTGCCATCTGTCCCATCCCTGCATCCTACACATACTGTCAGGGACCTATCATTTGATCTTGAATCCTATCAACCTGCTTGGCCCTCTTGGCTTTCAGGTCCAACCTCCCTGTCTCTTGGCTGGGGAAACAGTTCAGACTTTTTTTCTTTGGGGTTCTAGTCATGTTCTCAACTCTGGCCCTGTGGTTCAGCCTGTCCTAGAGGGGTGGGTGAGTGGTAGAGAGTATTGCAGCCCTAATGTGAGCAGGGGAATAGCTCCTTCCTCCTTTCCCCTCACAAACTAGGAAGATCCTATTAGCTATGTTTAACCTGAGTGATATCCTGTTCCTGACACCCATGGTCCCACTCTAGGCAGTGTGACCCACAGAGCTGGTTCTGTCTGGAGCAGAAGGCAGACACACACACACAGACACACAGACATACAGACACACAGACCCTGGCCTCTCAAGGTCATTTCTCCCACCCACCCTTTCCTGGAATGGTCAGGCAGAAGCCCCAGGGAGCTTGGTTTCCCTGATTTCACGTCTTTCGTAGAGAACCTTAGACATTCATCTTCTGCTCCAAACAGGCGGCAGCATGATCATGTCCGGCTGAAAGGGGAAGGAGATCTATTTGCTGTGCATTTGGTTTTCTTGTCTTGTCTTCTCCCCCCCTCCCCATTCTTCCCCATTCTCTGTGGAACTATATGGGATTGAACTGGAGTTCTTGGCCTTTGAGGTCCCTATGGGCCAATGGGGGCTGGCAACCAAAGCACAGATAGAGTTTCAGCCCTGTGTCCTTCCCTTGAAAGAAACTTGTGTTTCCCTGGGCCCAAGTTTGTCTCCCTAGCAGCTTCCTGAGACTAGGCATATAGAGTTGATGAAGAGTCACGGTGGATTGGAGGGAACTGGGCATGAGATGAGGAGTGAGGGGCTCCGGAGAGGAGAGAGTGTCCTTGTAGTTAGGGACTGAAGCTGGGATGGCACTCATCCATCCCATATGCCTTCCTCTCTCTTCCTCCAGGTACAAAGCAGTATGGCTTATCTTATTCCTTCTGGGGCTGGGCACCCTCTTGCCATGGAATTTCTTCGTGACTGCCACTATGGTGAGACTTGGGAGAAGGGGAAGATGGTAGATCACTTGACAAGGGGGGAGGGTGGGCACCTTCCCTAGGGGCACCATGGGAAGTCAGTGTGCTGAGGTACTTAGAGGAGGTGCCTGAGGGTATGATTTGAGGATGTGGATGGTGACATATCCAACACCAGGGAGGTGTTTCTGTCCACTGGGATGGGAGGAGGAAGAGGCAATATTGTTGGGTAGTGGAGAATGCCCTGGATGTGGGAAAGTGGCAACTTGAGTTCTATTCTTGACTGATATCAGGGAACTTGGTCAAGTTACTACATCTCAGAGCCTCCTCTGAAAATTTGTGGCTTAGACTAAATCAGAGATTCTTCTTTGGTGGGATGGAGTAGGGGAAGGCAATCAGGGTTAAGTGATTTCTGCAGGAGCACACAGCTAATAAATGTCTGAGGCTACATCGGAACTCAGGTTGTTCTGACTCCAAAGCTGGTGCCCTATTCATCGTGCTACCGAGTTACCCCTAAGATCAGAGATTCTTGTCCTGGACTCTGTGCATTTTTTTGAAATATGTATTTGGATGATGGTGTTTCAATGTAATTATTTTCCTTTGTAATCCTAGTATTTTGTTTTATGCATTTAAAAAATTCTCCTGAGAAGATAGGCTAGGATTCACCAGATTGCCAAAGGGGTCCATAACACACAAAAAGTGAAGAGCCCTTGGCCTAGATGGTCTCTTTAAAGTACCTTCCAAGGGTCATATTTCTGCGAATGGGGAAGTATGTTTTCTGTGTGTCCTTCACTAAAATCCTCTCCAATTTCATGCTTATGTTGTGGTGACCCTTAGGTTCTTACAGTTCTGACATGCTCTCCCGACTTGGAAAAAAATGATTTGAGTTCCATACGGGGGATAGACTGTGCTTGTCCGATGTCCAGCATAGCTCCCTAACAGGAGACTCATCACCAGCTACGTTAGTTAGAGCTAAGCATGTGTTGTTGTAGTAAGCAGAACATTGATTTTGAAGTCAGAGAGATAGGCATTTGAATCCTACACCTGACACATACTTGCTTGCTGTGTGTGACCTGGGTCGAGTCACCTCACCTGACAATGACTACTTCAATTCTCTGTTCCTTTGCAGCAGATAAAAACACAACAGGGCTCTATGTGACCTTGTCTCTGCCTAGGGAGAAGAGATTTTTTAGAAAAGAGATGGTTCTTACAACTTCTGTACTGTCTTTTTTTTTTTTTAAATTGGACCTGTGATTTGTTGGTTATAGGAATCCAGTAACTCATTTATAACTCAAAGTCTTAGAGAGCTGCCTGGGCACTTTGGAGGTGAGGTGATTTGCCTCCCAGGATCTCACAAGCCTGTATGTGTCAGAGGGTGGGACTGGAACCTCAGTATTCCTCACTCAATACCTCACCCCGACCTAGACTGCTAGACTCGTTAGATTGTATTTCTTTATTTTTTTGCCTTTTTTTTTTTTTTTTTGGCAACAGGGCTAATATGGAGATAGGTTTTACAAGAAAAAAAAAGAAAAACCCAGGTGTCAACTTTTGGTACTCTGTATATGTGGCATCCTTGCCCAAAGCCCAGCGTGAGTCTGGATACACTAATAGAAGAAATGAAGCACATCTCCATGTAAATCAAGAGGAAGGCTTCCTCTCCATGTTGGCTGGATTCCTGAGAAGGCAGGGCCAAGAACCAAGAAGGCATGGGTGGATTAGAATCTCTACTAGTGAAAGGAATAACTATGTAGATGAATGAATGAAGAGCTATCCAAGGAACGTTATAGGATCATAGATTTCAAGCGGTCTCCTCATTTTAGACATGAGGAACCTGAGGTCCAAAGACCCTTGCCCAGGGTCACCCCAGTAGCAAGTGGCTGAGCCAGGACTTTGTGTGCAGATTTTCCTCTGATTCCAAATCTGTTACTCTTCCTACCACAGTATATAGCCTCTTTTCTTCCTTGATAACTTCTTAATTTCCTAGATGGCCTTAGGACCAAGGTGGTATCCTCTTTTTAAACATTAGTGAACAGAACGGCATTTTTTAAAACATACTTTAGCAAATCTCATCATCTGAATTCAGTCTGTTGTGAATATGCTGGGAGCTTAGATTTGCTAATGAGCCCGTGTGCACAGGAGTACCTTAGCACCTGCTGAGTGTCCCTCACTGTCCACCTCTCAGTACTTCAGGAGCCGCCTGGGCCCACCCCAGAATGACTCAGATGCCTTGACAGAGGAAAACAGGGACCTACTTGCTACGACATCATCACCCTCACCGAAGCCCAGTTTCCTAAACTCCATTTTCAACAATGTCATGACCATATGTGCCATGCTTCCCCTGCTGGTCTTCACCTGTCTCAACTCTTTCCTGCATCAGAGGTAATTGAACCCTTCCATGACTCATCGCCCCAACTCCTTGCTTCAGTAATGGAAAAGGTGATGACCTGCGCGGCCCACATGGATAAAGCAGCAGCTCTGAGATTTTGGCCTGGGTATTCTGACATCCATCATCACCCCTTCTATTTTCTCTGGGATGGCAGAGAGGTGGGAGGCTTCTAGGGCAGAATGTTGTTGCATATTGCATCTGCTATACTGGATGTTTTTGCTCAAGTTTTATTTTTGTAGTAAGATTGGCTTCAGTTTTAGAAGGGGGTCGAGAGTTTTTCTTTTCCTCAGAAATGATTAGGGTATAAAGACAAGTTACAATTAATCCTTCCACATCATGACTTTCCCCATTGTTGTTTCAGTATATAGTGGGTCGACTTAAGAAATGAAATGGGAATTTTTGGGGGAATTTTGCAGAAGCCACAGAAGACATGCCAAAGCCAGCAGATGGCAGCGAAAAAGTTAGAAACTCCGAAGTGCATAAAATGTGTGTATAATAGTGGATAATATGAACATACTTTATCTTTTAATACCATGGAAGTAATTGAGGCTTCTTCTGGGGTTCAAAGGGAGGGCCAAAAAGTTTTATGCAGATTTTCCGGATTGCAGGGGCACTGCACTCCAATTCCCCTCAATGTGGAAGGGATAACTGTAAGATTTTTTTGTAAGAGTAAAGTAAGGGGGTTGGAATAAATAGTAGTCATTCCAATTTGAATAGTGATTTAAAGTTTACAAAATGCCTTGCTTACATTATTTCAATTTCATCCCTGTTTGAGAACCCGATGATGTAGGAGTTATTTTGTCGCTGTTTTCAGTATGGGAGAACTTGAGGATCGAGAATTTTAAGTGACTCGCTGTGTGTATCTGAGGCAGGATCTGATCATAAATATTTTTTGACCTGCTTGGTGATCTCCAGGGGGACCCTCCAGCTTGAAATCCCCTGAACTTTTTACTTGCTCATTCTCCACCACATCCATTTCTTTCCTGCCCCTCTTGTCCTGAATTCTTTTAATCTCCCTCCTCCCTGCTTCCATACCCTGCCCTCCCCTCCCTTATATGGACCTGTGATTCCCCTGGCTCAGGTTTGGGGAGAGGGAATACGAATTTGACCCACTCTCCTTCCTCTTCTTTCTGCAGGATTCCTCAGGCCCTGAGGATCTTGGGCAGTATGGTGGCCATCTTGCTGATGTTTGTCTTAACAGTCATCCTGGTGAAAGTGGACCTTGATCCCAAGCCCTTCTTCACTGTCACCATGATCCAGATTGTTATCATCAACTGTGAGTTCTCTGGGGAGTTTTCAGGGGAGAAGAGAGCTGACTGGGGAATCTGTGGGGTTGATGGAGAGCCAATGGGGACTTTGTCAGCTTGGATTTTCCTCCTTCCCACATTGGTTAGTTAATATCTCTTTCCTATCTCTTCATTTGCTGTTCGGTACAAAGATAGATAAGTGAATGGATAGATAGGCAGGATATTTATTAAGGGCCTACATGGGAATACACATACTTTCAAGCAAAATAGTTCCTGCCCTCAGGGAGCTTACATTCTAATGAGAGAAGAAGATACAGGAAAGGAGAGAGTTGGGTGAGAAGTGGTATGAAAACTTGGCTCCAAGCAAGATGAGGCAAAAGCTCCCTGGAATCCCAAGGACTGAATCCCTCAGCACCCATTTCTCTTTGCAAAGTACGCCCTGGAGAAAGGAGTCTCTCGACTAGCTATTTTTACTTTGCTGTTTGTTGAGTTTGTCTGATACTTTGTGACCCCATTTGGGGTTTTCTTGGCAAAGATACTGGAGTGGTTTGCCATTTCCTTCTCCAGCTCATTTTACAGATGAGGAAACTGAGGCAGACAGGGTTAAGTGACTTAAGTGCCCAGGGTCACACAGTTAGTAAGTATCTGAGTGTGGATTTGGTGATTCTCTTGACTCCAGGGCTGGCACTCTGGCACTCCCCCCATCTAGTTGCCCTCTCCACAGTATATCATCAGTTTCCCAACTATTTGAATTGGGCCCTCCTTACCTAACTTCCAGCTTGGGAGAGACCATTGGTCAAGTATTTTATTAAGTGCTTACTCCATTAAATGCTGGGAATGCAAATACGTGCAGAAAACCCCAAAACAGTCTCTGCCCTCAAGGAGTTTATTTTCTAAAGGGGAAGACTACACTTAAGAGGAAGTTGAAAGACCAGAGTGGGAAGGACAAACCAGATATCTGGCTCTAGGGCATGGTGGAGAAAGCTGGAGAGAGTGCAGGCTGGTGGGAAATGAGGAAATGTTTGCCTTGGCCTCCCTCCTTGAGAGAATATTCCTATAGGGGCCCTTGCCTTTATCTTTGTCCTCTAGTCTTCACTACCCCTTGTAACACTTTCTGGGACTTACTTGCTTTCCCTGGTCCCCCTCTACTATTCAGTTCAATTCATCAAATATTTATTAAGCATCCACTGTGTGCTAGCCACTATGATATGTGCTGGACAAAGCACTTTCTGTCATCTCATCAGGTTGACTCCTTTCCATCCCCTTCCCTTATACCATGTCCTGTATTTTCCTTAGCATCTGGAGCCATTCTCCAGGGCAGCCTGTTTGGCCTGGCCGGCCTCCTGCCTGCTAACTACACAGTTCCCCTCATGAGTGGCCAGGGCCTGGCTGGAATCTTTGCTGCTATGGCCATGATCTTCGCCATTGCCAGTGAGTTCTTCCCACTTCTTTATGATTACCTGGGGGTGGAGGGGAGGGGAGGTGGTCCTAGGGGATGGGCTGGGGAAGGAGACCTTGCAAGGATCACTTTTCACTTCTCCCCTCTGAGTAATTTCCATTCCCTCTCACCTCCCTAGGTGGTTCAGAACTGGAACAAAGTGCTTTTGGATACTTCATCACTGCCTGTGTGGTCAACATGATATCTATCTTATGCTACTTGGTCCTGTCTCGCCTGGTAAGATGAAGGGAGGAAGTCTGTCCTCTGGGGGGGCTCCTAAACAATAGAGACAGTGTGGTACAGTAGAAAAGGAGCTGGGTTTGGAATCTGGCCACCTGCGTTTGAAACACTGGCTCTGCCGCTTATCAAATCACTTTTGTCTCTGGGTATCAGTTTCTTATATATAGTGTTTTAAGGTTTGCAAAGTTCTTTATAAATAGTACCTTTACAAAAACCCTGGGAGAGAGATAGGCGTGATTATCCCCATTTTACAGATGAGGAAACTTGAGGCCAACAGAGCTTACGAGACTTGCCCAGGATTTCACAACCAATAAGTATCTGAGGCTGGATTTAAACTCAGGTTTTCCTGACTTCAGACTCAATGTTGCCTGTAAAATGTGGGGGTTAGGGCTGCCTAGACCCCCTCTCTCTTTCTTCCAAGAACTGTGCCCCCCCAAACCACACACAAACACACACACCTCCCTTTTAGTTCTTGAGGAACCCCCTTTTACTTCTAAGCCAGTGGTGTCAAACTTAAATAGAATTAAAGGATTTCTGCTAGCAGCATATTTTTGCCTTAGAAAGCCACAAGTTAGTGTTATCTATGGTGTTTATTTATTTTGTTAAACAATTTCCAGTTACAGTCTCTTATGATTTGGGCCATGAATTTGACACCTCTGTACTATGTCCTCCCAATTGAAGTAATCAATTAGCCCAGAGACAAGTGATCCCCAAAGTCTTTCCCTACCTTGGGACCGGGGGAGAAGAACAGTATGTTTGTTCTCCTTCCACCTCTCCCTGGTTCAAGGGCACTTATGGTGATGCCTCCTTCCCCTGTGTATTACTACTCCCTATCTCCTCCAGGCTTTGGGAAGGACAGAGAAAAAACAAATCAGTCAGTTGCCATGTTTGTTTATTTTTCAGTGTAAATAAAGTCTTATTCCCTTCTCCTCCTAAAAACATAAAGTAAAATAAGAGGATTGAATTAAATCAAGGTCCTAGATCTGTGATCTTAAGCGTAGAGATGATTGGAGAGTTAAACTGGGGAGAAGAATCTCGGTCTGAGCTGTTCCTTCTCTTTCTTTCTTCCTGCCAGAAATTCTACCAATATTACCAGCAAGCAAAGATGGAGGCTCTTGGGGAGCGGGAAACCAAAATGGATCTGATTCGAAGAGGTCCTGGGCACCAGAGGAGTGGGAGGGAGGTCACTCTGAGGGAATACATACTTAAAGGAGGAAGAGAGAAGTCTTTTGTGTGCTAGATGCTGTGAAGGATACAGGAAAAAAAATGTGGCCTCTGGGCTAGGTAATTTAGAAGAAATATAAAATATGACTGTATGTGGCGTGACATGACTGTATTCTCTACTCTAGGGGAGACTGAAACTGGTGGATTGGTTGAGCTCTAGTACTGAGCTGCAACAGGGCAAAAGCCAGTCTGGTATCTGCCATATGTACTGCACCAATATGGTGGACCCTTAGAGAGTATATGGAGTGTGATGGTAGGGAGATGTATCAGGTTGTCCAAGGAGGGACAAATTGGGTCAGGCCTGTGAGCGGCTGCTGTACCTACAGCCTGGGCAAGATAGGGAGACCCAATCTGTTTGTTTTTTTTTTTTTAAGTGGGGAAGGCCAGGCAATTGGGGTTAAGTGACTTGCCCACGATCACACAGCTAGTAAATGTGTCAAGTGTCTGAGGCTGGATTTGAGCTCACATTCTCCTGACTCCAAGACCTGTGCTCTATTCACTGTGCTACCTAGCTGCCCCAGGAGACCCAGTCTTAAAAACAAAGGAACACCAGGGCAGCTTGGCACAGTGAATAGAGCATGAGCCCTGAAGTCAGGAGGATCTGAGTGCAAATTTGGCTTCTGACACTTGATACACTTACTAGCTGTGTGACCTTGGGCAATTCACTTAACCCCAATTGCCTTGCCTTCTCCCTCCAAAAAAAACCCCCCAAGAAACCAGGAAAAAACTCAACCAAACAAAAGAACACCAACAGAAAACCTAGGTGTGGTCTGTAGGCTAGGTGCTGAGAGGAGAAATATAAAACATGTTGCCTGTACTTGAGGAACTTCTATCCTGCCTGGGGACACAGGTTTAATAGATGTGAAATAAGTTAGGAAAAACAATTCCATGCTGAAAATTGTCAGGTCCCACTGTCCATACAAGAAGTCTTCAGAAGAGGTAGAAACCTGTGTGAACTAAGGCTCATCTTGTAAGGTTCAACTCAAATGCTTTCACCTCCAAAAGTCTTCCTTTGACCAGAGTACCCCCCTTACTCCCCAAACTCACACAGCACTTTATGAGCTCTCTGTAGTGTGGGCTGCTCATGTAAAAGTGTGTGTGATCGTGCTTTGTGTACTTGACACATCCCTGTGCTGGACCGTAACCTTCAGGAGGGGCAGGGATCTTGTGTTGTCTAAACTTTGCACATATTCTGGCCCTCCCTTAGCAGAGCTTTCTCTGTAAGATGAGACTTCTTTAAAAAAATGGGACCCACATCAGATGTTTGTGGTGGTATTGTCTCCTAAGGCCTCTGGGAATTGGTCAGACTTGAAAGATTGGTAGGATTTAGTTGGAGGAAAGATGGAAGGAATGAAGGATTGGTGCCATGAGAAAATGGATGAGGAGAGGCAGGAATTATAATAGTTCTCTTTACTTATGTAGCATTTTATTTCTTTTTCAGCATCAAACTCTTTTATTTCCCAGCCCTTAGTGATGGGGATGAGCAGACAGGATGTAGGTACTGTGAATGAGAGAGGCCTTAAGGGTCCTGAGAGGTGAATGCAGGGGTCCATGAGAGCTGACACCTGAGTCACACATGGCGGCAGGGAGTTGAAACGTGCTTGGGAGGGAAGGGAAGTTCTAGAACACTAGTTGGTGGGTAACACCAGAGGGGAAGCAGGGAAGTCTGGGTAGATCTGGAAGCTGGGCCTCTCGTGGGGGACCATCTCCATCTACCCCCTGGGTCCCAGGAGTACAGCTTCCCACAGGACTTTGTGTTGAAAGTAGGCTCTAGGCTGAGAGTAATGAGGGAGGGTCAGAGATGAAGAATAGAGGAAAACTAGAATGGGAAGCTGGGGATGCTAGAGCATTGGTGGGGAGCTAGAAGTAGGGAGGCAGAATAGGATGAGGCAGGATATGCAGGGCTGCAAATCCCAGATGGGGAAAGAGTTGGGGGGAGAGAATACAAAGATCTGAGAACTGCCCTGGCCAGCACCACCTTCTGAGGGAGGGCGGGGAAGCAGCACGGCAACCTGGGTCCAGCACGGTGTTCTCGTAAGACAGGCATCAGGCTTCCATCAGCCCCAGGACTGGAGATCACAAAAGTATCAGGATGTGCAAAGTTGGAATTGACATAGAGGAAGCCCTAGAAATCAGCCTGTTGTCCAGGACTTGGCAGTCAGATGGGTTCATCACTAGGACCCAGAGAAGTGAAGAATTTATCAAAATTCTCATCACTGCAGCCACCCAGTGGCTCAAAGGGAAGGGCAATCTCCAGCTTCTCTAGGTACTCTGCTGCTCAGTCCACCAAAAGAAGCCATGAGCTTGGATGGCAGCCTTCCCATCAGGGCCAGAGCCACATATACTTTTTTTTTCTTTTTGGAGGGGTGAAAGTAGGGCAATTGGGGTTAAGTGACTTGCCCAAAGTCACATGGCTAGGTTTTTTTTTTTTGTTTTGGTGTCAAGTGTCTGAGGTCAGATTTGAACTCGGGTCCTCCTGACTCCAGGGCCGGTGCTCTATTCACTGCACCACCTAGCCACCTCAACCACATACACTTTCATGAGTGTTTAGTGAGGATTACCTTGTATATTGCTCCTGCTTCCTGGGACAGTGCCTTTGGATAGGCAACCCTCTGCTTCGTTATGGCCTGAAACAGCTGTTCTTCATTTTCTCCATCAAACAGAAGCCATCCCACAAGCATCTGTTCCATCAGGACTCCAAAGGAACAGCAGTTCACTGACTTCCCCTGGGGCTGGTAGGTGATAATCTTAGAGGTGACATAGTCCAAGGTCCCACAGTAGGTCTGGATTGTGGTCCCAGTAGAGATATTCTCCTTGTACCTGCAAAAAAAAAAAATCCGTGATCTGGATATGTCCATCTATGTCCAGGATCATATTATCCAGCTTCAGGTTCATGTAGATCAGTGGTTCTCAACCTTCCTAATGCTGTGACCCTTTAATACTTGAATGTGGGTGTATCTGCATGTGGGCAGATCCGCATGGAGACAGACAGAGGAGCAGTGTCTGGGTTCCTAAGATCATTGGAAATATGTTTTCCGATGGCCTTAGGTGACCTCTGCTAAAGGGTTGTTCAACAACCCCCCCAAAGGGGTTGTGACCCACAGGTTGAGAACCGCTGATGTAGATGATGCCCTGGTTGTGTGTGGAAAGTTGTGTGGGCCAATGACAGTTTCCCCATATAGGGCCTGCCCAGCTGCTGAATGTGGTACATGAGGTCCCTGTAAAACTTGTCCAACTGCTGAATCCATATTCAGCAGGAGTGAATGAGCCCCGGAGTCACCTAGTTGCTGAAATATTGTAGAGGAGGTCCCCACCCACCTATCATGGACTGCATCACAAAACAGTCAGCAACCTAGAAGATAGAAATGTAGGTGCTGCCCACCTGCAACCCCCTAGGGCCAGAATCTTCTTTTTTAGTCAACTACCTGCACCATCCTATCCTTCTCTGGGTTCTTAATGGTAGACAGCTCATCAGAACCTTGTCAAAGCTACCCTTGATGAGAACCATGAGGGTGCTGAAATTAGAGATGTGTAGGTGACCCAGTGGGGTCAAAGAAGTATCCAGGGAGTCATGGGGCTGGGGGAGGGGCCCAGCCATACCTGGTGCCTCTTACATAGCATTTCAAAGGTCAGAAGGGTGATTTCCTCACCACCACAGTGAAAAGTATTTTTTTTTTCATTTGCACTAGACCTAGTGTTCCTGTTGAGGAATTTACTTTACCTAAAGCAGATCCATTCTTGCTTTGAAAATTACCTTCTTAGAAATTATTCACCTGAGGCAGGAAGAGATAAAAGCAACTTGTCCAAGGTCACACAGCCTTTATGGGTCTAGTATAAGTAGGACTTTAATCTAGGTTTTTTGATTTCAAGGTTGGCTCTTTACTAAGCCACTGGAGTCAACTCAAATAGGAAACTAATCATTGACTTAGCAACCATAAATTAACATTTGTGTTGTATTATATTTTTCAATTTATCATGTTAAACAATTTATCAATTGCATTTTCATGTGATTTTGTCTCAGGAACTTTGCCAAAGTCCTGCAAGTTTGACACCTCTGCGATATGCCATACTTCCTCTTGGGTAGTGTTACTGTCTTCGATTTATTTCTTTCGGGAAAAAGAAGCCCAGAAAGGAGAAGAGACTTGCTCAAGTTCACAAAAACAAGAAACCCAAGAACTAGAAGGGACCTCTGTTGGTGGTGAGTCCAACCCATCCTTGTGCAAGAATCCTCTCCACATTGCTTCCTACTCCCTCCTTTACCCAGTTAGTACTCATATCTGAAAAGTGAGCACTGGATGATCTAAGAAATCCTCATCTAGTGAATGATTCTCAGCCTTCCATTCCATTTTCTTTCTTTTTCCTTTTTTTAAAAAAAATTTACTATTAGTTTACTACATTTAGTTCCACAAGTTTTTGAATTTCACATTTTCTCTCCTACCTTCTCTTCCTCTTCCTCCCCCATGGTAGCATGCAATCAGATATAGATTCTATGTATGCCTTCACATTAAACATTAGTCAAGTTGTAAAGAAGAATTACAAAGAATAGAAAGAATAACAAGGAAGAAGAAACAAAACAAAATGAGAGAGAGTGAGAAAGTAGTTTGCTTCAGTCTGCATTCAGACTCTGTAGTTCTTGCTCTGGATGTGAATAGCCTTTTCTATCATGAGTCTTTTGGAGTTTTCTTATAACCTTGCATTGCTGAGGGGAGCCCAGTCTTTCAAAGTCAGTCATCACAGATATGATATGTCTGTAATTATGTAAATGTTCTCCTGGTTCTGCTTCCCTCACTCAGCATAAGTCTATATAAGTCTCTCCAGGTTATTATGAAATTCGTCTGCTGTTCGTTTCTTATAGCACAATAGTATTCCATTACGTTCATATACTACAAATTGCTCAGCCATTTCCCAATTGATGGCCATTCCTTTGATTTTCACTTCTTTGCCACCACAAAAAGAGCTGCTATAAATATTTTTGTACATACGGGTCCTTTTCCCACTACTATGATCTTTTTGGGATACAGCCCTAGAAGTGGTGTTGCTGGGTCAAAGGGTATGCACATTTTTATAGCCCTTTGGGCGTAGTTCCAAATTGTTCTCTAGAATGGTTGGATCGGTTCTCTACCAGTAATGCATTAGTGTTCCATTTGTTCCACATCTCCAGCATTTATTATTTTCCTGTTTTGTCATGTTAGCAATCTGATGGGTGAGATGTGGTACCTCAGAGTTGTTTTGATTTGTATTTCTCTAATCAATAGTGATTTAGAGCATTTTTCATATGCTTATAGGTATCTTTAATTTCTTCCTCTGAAAACTGCCTGTTCATATCCTTTGACTATTTATCAATTGGAGAATGACTTGTATTCTTGGAAATTTGACTCATTTCTCTGTATGTTTTAGAAATGAGGTCTTTATCAGAGACACAGGTTGTAAAAATTCTTTCCCAATTTTCTGCTTCCTTCCTAATCTTGGTTATATTAGCTTCGTTTGTACAAAACCTTTTCAATTTAATATAATCAAAATTATCCATTTTGCATTTTTTAACGTTCTCATTTGTTTGGCTATACATTGTTCCCTTCTCCATAAATCTGACAGGTAAACTATTCCTTGTTCTCCCAGATTGCTTACAGTATTAGCCTTTATATCTAAGTTGTGAACCCATTTAGACTTTATTTTGGTATATGGTTTAAGATATTGGTCTATGCCCAGTTTCTACCATACTATTTTTCAGTTTTCCCAGCAGTTTTTGTCAAATAGTGAGTTCTTATCCCATGTATTGCCATGCACCAGCAGATTCCCAAAGGAATGCTACTATGAACAGCTTTTAGAGTTCAGATTACAAAATATAGTGAACACTCTGTTTATTCCATTACAAATCAAGACAAACATTCACAATATATCACAATATAATTTTCGCAACATTACATTTTATAACATTACATCTTGTCACAGAAAATGGCCACACAGTTTTCACTACAGTGGCCACAATATTCAGAACAAGGCTTATCACAGAATATGGCCACACAGTTTTCACTACAGTGGCCACAATATTCAGAACAAGGAACAATAGAATCAAACTTCCACTCATGGGGCAACTCAGTCATTAACAAGAAACAATAGAATAATCAAACTTCCACTCATGGGGCAACCATTAACTTAATCAGTCACTAATCTG
>CM053591.1:26699815-26747503 GCA_028646515.1 Pseudochirops corinnae | reverse complement strand
AATTTTTAAATTGTCCCTCCTGGATCTGTTTTCCAGGTCAGTGGTTTTTTCAAGAAGATATTTCACATTTCCTTCTATTTTTTCATTTGTTTGTATCTATTTAATAGTATCTTGATTTCTCATAAAGTCGTTTGCTTCCATTTGCTCCACTCTAATTCTGAAGGAATTATTCTCTTCAGAAAGCTTTTGAGATTCTTTTTCCATCTGGCAAATCCAACTTTTTAAGGCATTTTTCTCCTCATTGGCTTTTTGGGTCTCTTTTGTCATTTGAGTTCATCTATTTTTTAAGGTGTTATTTTCTTCAGTTAGGTTTTTGATTCTCTTTTCATGATTTTCTTGCATCATTCTCATTTCTCTTCCCAATTTTTCCTCCACTTCTCTTATTTGGTTTTAAAAATCCTTCTTAAGCCACTCTATGGCTTGTAGGAAATCGACATGTTTCTTGGAAGCTTTTGGTGTGGGAGTTCTGACTGTGTTGTCTTCCTCCCGTTCTATGCTTTGATTCTTTTTGTCCCCAAAGAAGGAATCTAAAGTTTGGTTGCTGTTCTTCCTTTGCTTCCTTTGCCTGCTCATATTGCCAGTCAACACTTGATTTTTTAGCTCTGTGGAACTCTGCTTCCAGAGGGGGAAGCTCTGTCCCAAATCACTGGGGTTTTTGTAGCTGCCGGAGCTATTAGGAGGCTGCTGTTTTTATGCAGCCCCCACCAGCTTTGGCTCACTGAAGACACACTCCAGGACCACCACCCAAGACCACGATCTGGTTTCAGGCTGTTCAACGCAAGAGCACTTAGCCTCTGAACGATCGCTTGGCCCCCCTGCAATCTGCAGGCCAGGAGCTCTGAAGCAGCCATGTGGAGGCGGCTGCAGGGCCACCACTTCTGCTGCTTCCTTGCCCTGGAGGCAGTTCGGCCGGACCGCTTTTCTCCCTCAAATTTAGCTGAGTTCTACTGATCTTTCACTTTGTTCTTGTTTCTTATGGCTTGATCATTCTGGAAACTGCCACAGCTGCCGCTGATCTACTCTCCTGAACGCTCCAGCTTCAGCTCGTCCTTGCTGCCCCAGGGCCTAGCCAAGGTTTCAGGCTGGACTGGTTTTGGCTCCCAGGATGCTGTGATGAGCCCTTCCTGCCCAGCTGCTTTCAGTGGGAGATGTGTTTTTCTGTATTTTTGTGAGTTTTGGAGCCCTAAAATTTGTTTATAGTCATATTTTATGGGTATTTGAGATGACTTTGTGGGAGCTGCGGAACCTTGTTGCTTCTACACCGCCATCTTGTCTCCGCCCCCTGGCACTCTAGTTTTTAATAATGGTCCACAGTGTTCTAGGGGCTGACCAGAACAAATGCAATCTGTTCTCTCTCAAGAGTCATGCTAAAGCTCCATCTATGTATTACTTAAAAAATGAGCCAACACAGGAAAAAACATATCATATATTTGTCTAGTGTCATGAAAATGCCAATTCAATTCATTTCTTAGTTGCTGGAGTATAGAGCCAGCCCAAGGAGGCACAATGCTCATATAACTTATGGGATGCACATAGAATTATTTGAGTGTGGTCCAAACACGTAGTCATGACTTTTTCAAGCTATCATAGTATTTATATGGGCAGCTAGGTGGTACAGGGGATAGTACTGCGCCTGGAATAAGGAGTTCAAATCTAGCCTCAGACAATTAGCTATGTGATCCTGGGTAAGTCACTTAATGCCATTTCCTCATCTGTAAAATGAGCTGGAGAAGGAAATGGCAAACCACTCCAGGATCTTTACCATGAAAAACCCCAAAAGTGTCATGCAGAAGTGGACATGACTGAAAAGCAACTAAATGACAACAATAAATAGGACATATATAGATACTTGTCAAGGGACCCACTTTTCATTTCTGTTTTAGGATTAACTTGTTCTTTATTTGGTGACTCCAAAGTGGAAATGATTGGAAAGAATGTATTCTAAGCAGACTTTTGGGAATTGGTAACCTGGTGTTTGGCATGCAAGTGTTCAGAACTCCATGTTTCCCTTGGTGCCCGTCAACTCTCATCTGGGTCAGTTAGGACATGGGAAGGGGTGTGTGTATATGTTTGTGTGTGTGTGTGTGTGTGTGTGTGTGCGCACACGCGCATGTGTGTATATGTGTGTGCATGTGTGCATGTGTGTGTATGTATGTGCATATGTGTGTGTATGTGTGTGTGTGTGTCTTAAGTTGTGCATTAAGGGTGGGAACCCAAAGAGTGGGAACAAAAGAAAGGATGTCTTTGATTTTTGGTTTATGACAGGCAGCAAAACCTGAACAGAGAAATCTTGGTTATCAATATTGGAATCGTTTCTTCTTTTAATTCAAAGAGAAGGAAAGATGTCAGAATGGGGAAGTGATTATAAAACTGAGAAGTGTGGTATTTAAAATGAGAAGTCAGAGAAAAAATCTGATTGAAAAAATAACAGTAACAGTTCACTTTTCTTCAGATTTTTTTCCCCAGTGAGAGATATAGGACTGGGGACTTCATCAGATAATAGCATCATTGAGTTAGAATTGGAAGAGACCATCTATTCCAACCCCCTCACTTTACAAATGAAGTGCTAAAGGTCAGGGAAGTGAAATAATTTGCACAGGCTCACAAAACTGGCAAAAATCTGAGATGGGATTTGAATTCAGGCCCTCCTGACTCCACATCCTATCCACTACATGATACTATCTCGTTCCCTCTTTTTGTTTTCTCCAACCCAGCACCCTCCACCTGTGCCATCTCTGCTTCCTATTCCTTTCTATTATAGGCAGCTAGGTGGTCCAGTGGGCAGAATGCTAGACTTGGAGTCAAGAAGAAATGAGTTTAAATCCTGCCTCAGATACTTCTAGCTCTGTGACCCTGGATAATTCACTTAACCTCTTCCAGCCTCAATTTCCTCAACTATAAAATGGAGATGAGCTGTTTTGGGGTGGTGGGTAGGGGAAAGACAGGGAGAAAATTTGTAACTCGAAATCTCATGGAAATGAATGATGTAAACTAAAAATAAACAAAAGTTTAAAATAAAATAAAATGGAGATGACAATAATAACTTACCTCCCATGGCTGTTGTGAGGATCAAAAGAGGTGATATATGTAAAAACACTTTCCAAACCTTAAAGTGCTTCATAAATGCTGTATATTTTTATGATTGTAGAAAACAATGCTAGAGATTGGAATAAAGACCAGCAATGGAACTAAGTCGAGGTGGGAAACTCAATAGATAATCTGGAAGTTTTAGGGCGCTGTTTTGAGGAATCTAGCTTTCCTGTGCAGAAGAAGACTTGGGTGGCCAAGATGCTTCTAGAACATAAGTGGCCCCCAAAATGCTTATTTTGCTCAAGATACTTGGTTGTGGTGAATCTACTTGAGAAAGGCCCCTTTTAGAAGCTATGAAAGGAAGTGTTTGTTCATTCCTGTTTTTTTTTTCTCTCTCTTACTGAATTGCTCCTCTCTGACTCTTTGTTTAATTTGTCTTTCTTCTAGGTTCAAAACTAATAATTCCCTGCAAAGCATTTTTTTTTGGCTTGGGCTCACGCTCGACAACTCTTTTGTGGTGGATGGCTAATAACAGTTTCGTATTGAATAATGTCTACAAAGAAGGACGAGTTCAGGAGGGAGAGCGCCAGTAAGCTCACTTGACAGAACTTAGAATCTCATCACTCATGTTGGCTCTTGGGACTGGCTTTCTCTGGGAGTGGTGTGGAGCCAGAGATGGAATTTAATTTTTAGCAGTTGTCAAGGGATGTTAGTTTTAGAGCAATTTAAAACAACCTTTTGTTTATACTTCCCTTACATTTTCCTACTGAATTCTTACCCCTCTTCATCCACAAAGTAATTTCTTACATTAAAGAGTAAAAAAAAGAGAAGGAAGAAAGAAAAGAAAGAAATATAGAAAGAAAAAGTCAGAAATTAAGCAAAATATAGGAAAAGGCAAACATTACATATAGTAGTCTAGGTCTGTAGTCCCCTGTGTCTTCCAATGAGGGTTGAAAAATTAGGTAATTTTCTTATAACTTTCTTTTGAGGCCAAGTTTGTTTGTTATAGACACTCAATATTCAGTTACGGGTTTTCTGTTGTTTTGTGTTTATGGTATATATTGGTGTTGTTTTGTTTTAATTCTTGCTTATTTTACTTTGTATCAGTTCCTATCAGCATGGGAAAGTTAACTAAAGAGAAAAGTCTGGTTTTCAAAATAAAAGAAATCTGAAAAGCTTTCTTCCTCTGTAGTGAATGGAACTTAAATGGAACTGGAGAGAAGGCCAGTTGAAAGTAAAAAATTATAAGTGTAGGTTTGGTTATCCCAGACACCTTCACTAATGTGTCTTTATGGCCTAATGCCAAACATCATCAGTATTATTTGGTCTGCAAAAGGCAGTCTGGAGGAGAGGTAAACACACGGCCCCAGGAGTCAGAATACCCTGCTTTTCTACTCTTTCGTGGGTAAGTCACCTTCCCTCCCTGTATTTCCTCATTTGTAAATGGAAATAGCTCTATGATCCCTTTTCAGCCCTAACGGTACATAAATTCACACTCTAATAGATTGAAAAAATTAATTTGTAGTTTCCACATTGCTGGCAAGCAACTGAAAAGGAGCCTCAGAGTAACCCAGAGAGAAAGGTTGCATCAGAATAATGAAAAAAAAAACTTACCAGTGTAGGCAGTTTTCTTAGCCTACAAGTGGTCAAAGGGTTGTGGATTGCAGATCTGTGATATTATTAGAAAGGGATTCCTCACTGGGAATTTTCTCTACAAATGAAATCACCGTTCTATATATTTTTTAAAAGAAATATTGAGCAAGCAATTAGTTACTGTTGATGAATTTGGAGACAGTTCTTCTGTACACTTATGAAATATCCCCTTTGTGTTTTCTCATTCTTCTAGTCTTTCTTCCTGAATTAGGACTTGGTATAAGGTCTGAGGATCTATACATTTCGGGGGGAGGGGAAACTTAGGGGTCTATGTTACCATGATCTGTATTGTCTGGGCATGTCGCTGCTTTCTCCAAGTGTTGAGTGCTATATTATTCCTGGATCTCTGTGGTGGCAGCAGACCCTGAAGCTGCAAGCTTTCAGCAGGTTCCAAGTGGTCCCTTCTAGGCATGGTCTGCTTGCTGCCATCTTTGGAAGAGCATTGCAGTCTCCTAACCCCACTTTTGGTCCAGATCACAAAACTGTGTTTTTGTCCCTAGCTCCAATAGATAGCTGCTGGTCCTAGAACATGAAAGCTAGCTAGATGTCTCTGCAGGGTCAGAGAGATAGAGTTGGAGGCGCTCCTCTGATTGTCACTCCCTGTTACTCAGCTTCAGGCTGAAAACCCAGGCTGAAAACTGTCCTTTAATGTGCAAAAGATTTATCAGTGGCACGCTTAGATTTTCCCCAAATTAGCTGCTGCTGGCTCTAATTAATGTGGTTTGCCAAATATTTTAAAATTGACTTTTCATTCAAGGCTACTATAGTCTCTTTGATCCCATGCCATGGATAAGCTGCAGCAAGATTTTAAGCTTATCAAAATAGACTCCTGTTCACTGGGTTAAATGCTCCTTTAAGAACTTTACACTTGACCTAAGCCATATAGATATATCTGACTGAGAGCCCTGAATCATGAGCTCCTTGAGGTGGTGTGGTTTCTCCTTTTATCTTTGTATTACCATTGCCTAGCATATCATTGACATATCCTAGGCCTTAATGAATTCTTTTTTTTTTTTTTGTGCTTTTTGGAGGGGGGAAAGCAGGGCAATTGGGATTAAGTGACTTGCCCAAGATCACACAGTAAGTGTTAAGTCTCTGGGGCCAGATTTGAACTCATGTCCTCCTGATTTCGGGGCCAGTGCTCTATTCACTATACCACCTAGCCACCCCTCCTTAATGAATTCTTGTAGAATCAGAATGATTGTTGTGAAGATTAATTTTTTTTCAAACCCACTCTTTTTAAAAACCTTTTTCCCATCCAGTGAATATTCAGAAAATAATAAGGGCTATATTGAAGTGCCTCTGATATTTCAGTGGAAAAGAAGGATTTGAACGCTGAATTTACATGTACTGCCAAGAACAGATTGAGATACCAGACTTTGCAAGCAAGAGTTAAAGAAGATAAGTATCCTCATCGATAGGGGGTAAACAGTACAAATTCTCTGCTGATGAATGAACAGAACCACAGAAATAGGGAGTTAGAAGGGCCCTCTGTGGCCATCTAGACCAGCACTGACCCCCAAAGTAGTCCCTACTCTTAATATATTTGAAAAGTAGTCATTTAGCGTCTGTTTGAAGAGTGAGGGGGAACCTCCCCACTCCCACCTCCATCTTCAGCCCATTCCATTTGGGGATAACTTTGTTAGCAGGTCAAACCTTACTTTGCCTTTGTGCATCTAAGGAACCCAATGTTCCTTTATCTGGTATCTATTTTGAATAGTATTCCCACGGACTTATATGTGTACGGGATGACTTCCTTTTTAGGATGTAAACTCTTTGAGGGGGAAGGCACACGTATTTCTTAAGCACCCACTATATACCTGGCACTATGCTGTGTGCTTTACAAGTATTATCACATTCGATCCTCACAACATTCCTGTGAGGTGAGTGCTTTTTTATCCCCATTTTACAGGTGAGGAAGCTAAGGCAGACAGAGATTAGGTGACTTGCCCAGGATCACACAGCTAGTATGTGTCTGATACTGGATTTGAACTCAGATCTTCCTAACACCCTGCTCAGCCTTCTATCCACTGTACCACCTAGCTGCCTCAAGACAGGGACTGATCCATTTTTGTCCTTATATCTCTAGCATCTTAATACAGTGCCTGGAACCTAACAGGTGCTAAATTAGTGTTTATTGGCTGATAGATTCTGCCCTTTGCTTCTGGATGTGCCTATGAAGCATACAGAAGAAGTTTAATCATTGTTTATCCCCATAACAGACTCTCAGATATGTTCTTCCATTACATTATTGCAGTCAAGGGGTCTTAACTTTTTTTTGTGTGTCACAGACCTCTTTGTAGTCTGCTTAAACCTATGAATTCCTTCTCAGAATAATGTCTTTAAATGCATAAAATAAAATACCCAGATTTACAGAGGAAAACAAAATTAGTGAAAATGAAGATGCAATTTCTCCCCCGTTTAAGTTCATGGGTCCTTTGAAATTTATTCCCAGAGTCCTTGGTTAAGAACCTCTGATTTAAAGAGTCCTTTACCTTTCTAGATGATGGATCATACTAAGGGATTGTATTCTGGAAGGATAAATATTTTTAATTTTAGACAATTTTTTAATATATGAGAGTTGGATAGGGAATGGGGGTTAGGGTGAAGATGGGAGGAGATGTATTAGGATGAAGAGTTTAAAGGACAACAAGCTCATTTTTAGAAAAAGGTAGAATGATTCTTTCATACACTTCGAAAAGTGCTCAAGTGCTTTAAATTGAGAGGACAAGCCTGCCATGATCAAGAGCAAGGCTCAGGAAGAGTGGCATTTGGAGGTGTTCTACCTTCCTGTTTCTGAAGGTTGAGAGTCTGAGATATTAGTCCTCAGAACTCTAGGAGCTTGATGACTGAGGCTTTGGTTTAGAAAGGGCAAGTGAATAAGACACACAGAGAAGTCATTGAAACAAGGCAACATTTTGTTATTGTTGTCATTAGAGGAAGTGGGCACAGCAGAAAAGCAAACTGCACTGTTTATCGTTCTTTATGAGGTCAGAGACATTTCTTTTTTCGGAGCGCTCACACACTACACAGTGAATCTGGCAGTTATGCAGGTTAGACACTGTTTTACTGTAGAAAGCCAGACACGATAAAAATGGGCCAGAGTTCACTTCCAGAAGCTGTCTTGTTACTCTTTGGTTACTGGTGTCCACCCGATCTGTACTTTACTTTAGATGGTGTGAAAGATACCAAAAAACCATCCTCAAACTCCAAAATGTGAATTTAGACTAAAGGGAATGATGTGATTCCATTGATACTGGCCCTGTAAAAAGAGCCAAGAACTAACCATCAAAAAAATTAGGCTAAATTCTGATTTTGTCATTTATTACCTTTGTAAATAATTTTGTATCTCTGAACCTTAGCTTACCTATCTGTAATAGATAGATTGCAATTGCAACTTTATCTATCTTATTGTGTAAATCTCCTTGAAACCCTAAAATGCTCCATCCATATACACCGCAGCCCCATTCCATTTGGGGATAACTTTGTTAGCAGGTCAAACCTTAATTTTCCTTTGTGCATCTAAGGAATTCAATTTTCCTTTATCTGGTATCTCTTTTGAATAGTATTCCCATGGACTCATATGTGTACGGGATGACTTCCTTTGTAGGAAGTAAACTCTTTGAGGGGGGAAGGCACAAGTATTTCTTAAGGACCCACTATATATCTGGCACCATCAGGGCAGTCATCATAAAATGACTTATGGTCCCTGGAAACCCTTTTAAAATATGTAATACTGACTCCAGAAATAGTCCTCCATTGTTGGTCAGATCTCAGATATTAAAAGCAGAACTCTAGTCAGGAAATCTATAGTTTGTCCCCTCTTGCCCAAAGTGTTAGCAACTTTATATGTGGGGAAATTAGTCTTTGACAATGCTCATTTTGGAATGGTTAGAGGTTGTGATCACATAATTAATTGAAAACTGAGAATTTGGTATGGAAATGGTAGCTGTGACTGTTTCAGCCATGGTAATTCACTTGCATGTTCATTGACTTATTTTTTTCTTTTTTTATGATTTCTATTAATATAAGGAAACTAAAGGAAGGAATTGAAAAGTAAAGAGTTCTCTGTGCATGTTTCACAATGTCTGACATTTGTAACCACTCAAATCGTAGATTTTTTCATGTTTTGGGTCTCGGTTCACTTTCTCAAAATCCCAGGTGTAGTGGATAGAGAGGACTAGCTTTGAAGTCAGGAAGATCTGAGTTCAAGTCCAACCTTTGAAACATCTTAGTTGTGTGTTATTGAGCAAGTCAATTAATCTCCCAGTGTGATGGGTATCTGCCTAAGAACTATAAGTCATACACAAGTTGTCAGTTTGCATGGATGGAGGGAATTTCCATTGGTAAGAATTGAATTCTTCCCGTCCTCCCTAAATGCCTATGAAGGAGGGGATAGGAACATTAGATGCACTTCACTGATGAAGGACTTGAAGCCCAGAGGCCTGAAGTCATAAATGTACAGTGTCACAATTAATTTTTATTAATGTTAAGTTGATAAATTTTATTTAATTAATATTAATAAAATAACAATTTTATTAATAATTAAAAATTCATCCCTTGCAAACATTTATTGCAATTTCACAATAGATAATTAGAGAATGCTATCTATGCACAGTAATTGGGTTCTGTGGCTTCTTCCAGAACCTACGTTTTCCTGGGGAATTGCTGTGGCTCCTCTCTCACTCATTTTCTTGGTCTTTGTTGGCATATGGATACATAGAAGGTGCAAACAGAGACCTGGGAAAGTTTACACTACTAGAAAAGCAAAGATTATCACCCGTGATTGTCAAACCTCTATTCCTTACAGAAAGGAAATGATATGAAACCACAACTTTATTGTTTTTTTTAAATGACAAAGAGTTGTTCTCTTCTGGTAGACTTCCACTCCCTTCCCCCTCGCCCCCTCCAGAATTTACCTCAGAGCCACTGTACTTATGGTGAAGTATTGGCTCAGAAAGTAAAATGAACATATTGCTTTTCTGCATATGGTACTACAGAAGCCTTTTCCCTCAGTTCTGGGCCTCATTGGTTCCCAGCTTCAAGGTGGAGCTAAGTTGGGAGCAAGGTTGTAGGGTCAACACTGGTTTCTTATGCCAGCTCTAAAATGACACACTAGACTGTGGAAGTGTGACTTGAAAATCATAGGCCAGGTGAGATTCATCAATGCAATCCATTTATTGATACCATAAGCAAGGTTTTTATAAAGTAATAGAACAAAGAAGGTAATTATAGGTCACTAAGTTTTCTAATACTGCTTTGTTCAGTTTCAAGATGCCAGACGGTGATGTCAAGTAGGCCTTAATGGTTATCAACGTCCTTGAGGTATCCAAGTCATAAAAATGGCATCTAAAAATGTATTAGTGAGCTAACACCTTCTGGCTAATATCCCAAAACGGGGCAGAGCCCTGGATCTCAGATATCAGGCAGGCTCTGATTCACAGCCGTCTCACAGAGAAAACCAGGACTGGACAGTACAGACTGGCCACTGGAAAATCCAGAGCTAACTTATCTAGGCCCAGCCTGATTCCTGGATCAGGTGTTTTGGATTCCTTCACAAGGTCACTGGAGGAGTATAGGCAGGTGAGAAAACCCTTTCCTATTGCCATGAAGGAAACTGGACACTTGGTTTGTTTGTTTGTTCTTTTTTAAAAAAATTTTCTTTTCAATTCAGGGAACAAAACAAGCATTTCCATAACACAGTATAATAAAAAATATGATTGCGCATGAAACTGAAAACCTATCATGTAAAACTTGCTATTCCCTCCAAATATGCAACAAAGTTATTATGGAATTTTCTTTATTTCCATTTTCTTTCTTCCCTCTTTTCCCTCCTACAGATGGCTACCATTACATACACGCACACACACACACACACACACACACACACACACGTGTGTGTGTGTGTATGTGTGTGTAAAATTATTCTATACACATTTTATTTATCATTCTTTCTCTGGATACAGTGTTTTTATACATCCTTGATTTTTAATTGTTGTATTTATAACAGTCAAAATGACTTAGTTGCTCAGTCGTTCTTAAAATGATATTGCTGTTCCTGTATCTCATGTTCTCACTTTGCTCTTCATTATTTCATGCAAGTGTTTCCATGCCTTTCTAAGCTCATTGAGCTCACCATTTCTTACAGCACTTGTTGACAGACATAATGCAACTAGAGGATGCACTTCTGCTTTAGAGTGAGGATGTGGGAAGAAAGGAACATCTGGGTGAGAACTCCCTTCCAGGGGAAAGCACTTCCAGAAAGCTGCTTTTAGTGCCTTCTAATTATATGCCTGGGCAAAGCATTGCCTGCAAAGAGGCCTTATGATTTATCTATTGGCATAATTTTTCCTTTTCAACACCTTTCTCTTCTTAAGTTAAAGGAAAACATTAGGACCGCGATATAGGGGGAAAAATAATAACAATCCTGGATTTGAAATTGGAACACTCAACTTTGCATCCCAGCTCTGATGCTCACTATTATCAGTTGGGAGATTGAGCAGGTCACTTCACCTTGAGTCTCAATGTTCTCATATGTAGATGGGAAGCCTAGAATTTTAGAAATGTCTTTTCTCACTTCAATTTCCCTTTGGACTCTTACCTCCAGAGCTCTCAGGGGCCTGTTTTGATGATAGTAATGTGCTTCTTCTATCCCTTCTGACCTGCTCTCTTCTCTCCCCAGTTTCCCCTGCTACAGAAAGCTTAGGATCCTGTTAGATTTTAGGAGCTAATAAAGGGTTCTGGCCCTAGAGAGGCCAGACTTGCTTTATTTGTTTGGTTTAAAAATGTTTTTAGAGCCTTCTTCCAGGAAATCTTTTGCTCAGCAGCTGGGAAATCTGCTGAAGTAATTAATAGCTGCCAAGCTGGAATTTGCCAGGAATAACAATTTCAGCTCTAAAGTTCTCTCTGTGAAGAGCATATTTTCACATAAATGACAATTTCCTATATAAAATAATAGAATGTTAGAACCGAAAGGGATTCCAGAAAACATTTCCAACTCCATTATTTTACAGATAACAAAACTGAGACCTAAAGATAGCCCAGCTTTCCTAAGGCCTCATCACACAATTGTTGTAGTACAAGACAGGATTACCACTCAGATTTTCTGATGCTTTAGACTGAATAAGAGATAATATTGGACTGGAGAGGCCTTGGGTAATTTTTACGCTTTAATGCTATTGCAGAATTCAGCATTATCTTTCATTGAAGACCATAAGCTTTGGATTAATTTAATAAAGGCAAGGAAATATGGCACAATCAGGGGGAAAAATCCATTAGATTCAGAGCCAATGAGTCTAGATTCAAAATTTACCTCTGTCACTTACTATCTGTGTGACCTTGGCAAAGGTCTCTGGGATTCAGTTTCTTCATCTATAAAATGAGTAAATTGGACTAGATGTCTTAATGTCTCTTCAAATTCTGAATCTATGACTTGGGTCCTGGGACTAGGTAGCATCAAAGATCTTTTGTACTTCTAAATCCGAGCCTTTGTAAATGACCGACTGACTGACTGAATAAAATGGAATGGAATGAATGAATGAAAGAGCAATTATTTATTATGTTCTTACTGTGTGCAAAACAATGTACTAAATTCTGGGGATTCAAACAGAAAATCAAGACTCAAGCTCACATCCTAATGGGGAGGACAGTACATACAGGAAGGAGGCTTCAGCTACAAGGCAGAGGGAAGGGCTGGGTGGTTCTTAGCCTTGTAGTAGTGAAGCAGATAGCAATGCATCTTCTTTAGGGTCATTGACATTATAAAACCAGTGTCTGTTGGTCCCTTTGATATTGTCTAGGAGTTGCAGCTCAGAACTTTCTTTTCCAGGTCTTCCTTGTTATGGAGGCTACAAGACAAGCAGAAGAAATTGCCAGGTTGACATTCCCTAGGGATTGTTCTTTGGATGATGGGCTGCAGGGGCTGGAAGCCAGGCTGTTGATTCAAGTGAAGCTTCTATTTCTAGGCTTCTTGGGGCTTGCTTAAATGTTAGTTGTAGTTGGTCTTGGTTGTGGCAAGGATGAAAGACCCTTTGCTGGATCAGTCAATCAATCAGTCAATCAGTTAACCAAGTTAAACAAGCATTTATTAAATGCCAATCATGGACCAGGTGTTGTACCTAGGCCCTACGTACCAAATACAAAAATGAGACAGTCCCTGGCCTCAAAGATTTTATTTAAAATATACCAACCCTTAAATATGGACTTCCCCTAAGTATCTCTTCTTTCTCTACAATCTATTTAAGTGATCTCTTTAGTTCCTATAGATTAGTGAGTCTGTCTGTAAACATTTATTAAATATCTTCTATGTGTCAGGCAGGGCAGCTAGGTGACACAGTACATAGAATACCAGGGCTGGAGTCAAGAGACCAGAGTTCAAATGTGGCTTCAGACACTATCTGTGTGACTCTGCATAAGTCACTTATTCATCTGTAAAATGAGCTGGAGAAGGAAATGGCAAACCACTCTGAAATATTTGCCAAACATTCCCAAATGGGGTCACAAACAGTGAGACATGATTGAAAAGACCGAACAACAAAAGCAATGTGTCAGGCACTGTGCTGAGTGCTGAGGATGCAAAGAAAGGTGCGAGACAGTGCTTCCTCTCACAGATCTTACGGTTTATGGGGAAGATGATGCATACATGTAGGGCAGAAAATCAGACAGAAGGTCTAGCACGAGGAGGAGGGTGTATCATCAGAATGCTAGGAATAGGATAGGTTTTGTGGGGGAATTTTGGCCATGTTGGAGTTGAATTGTTGCTTCTAAACCCATGGGTAGATATATCCAGCAGACTGTTGGAAATGGGCAGCAGGAGCTTAGAGGAGAGGTAGATAGGCTACGTCCCAGATAGGTGTTTGGGAATGAATGACTGAAGACGTAGATTTCTAGATTTAATGATGGTTATAACCTTACCCAACCTGAGGATGAATTCACAATTTTAAATTTGCATTTTGCTCTTCTTGACAATTTTTTTTTGTTATTTTGAATATAACAAATATGAATTGAAAAGAGCATACATAGTAAAACAGAAAAAGAATGGAAGAATTTTTTTATACAGCAAAAAAGAAAACTATGGATCTCTGTTATGTTCAGCTTGATTTTCTTTTAAAATATATAATACGTGCAAGTATAACTTTCAACGTTGTCCGGTTTGCTTGTTATTCTTTCTGGCTTACTTTTCTGTGAATTCTTTTAAAGTTCCAATGACACTTTCCTTTCTCTTTTTTGGGGAATACCTAATTGTTACCTTCTCTCCCATCCTCATTTGTATTGAATAAACAAATATGAAAATCGAGCAACACAAATTCTTACAGTGGCTGTTTCTGGAAGTGTATTTTTCATTCTGCATGCCGAGTCTATCACTTCTCCACCAGGAGATAGGTAGAATGTTTCATGAACAGTACTATGGAAACATGAGTGGTCATTGAATTGATCAGAGTTCTTAAATCTTTCAAAGTTGTTTAATCCTTAACAGTGTTTACAATTCTCCTGGTTCTGCTCATTTCATTTTATATGATTTCATAGAAATCTTCTTAGGGTCCTCTGAAAGTATCCCCTTCATCATTTCTTATAGGACAATAGTATTTTATACATTTATATTTCATACAGTTTCATGCAATTATACATATATAATTTGTTCAGTCATTCCTTGACTGCTGTATACCCCTCTTAATTTCTAGTTCTTTACACTACCGAAAAAAAGACTCTATAAATATTTTTGTACATATGGGTGTTTTTTCCCATTTCTTTGATGTCTTTTGGAGTGTTCTTCACAATTTCCACCTATACTTTCTTATTATAATCATAGTTTTTTGTGATTATTAAACAATGAAAAAAACTCTAAAAGTTTACGTAGAAAAGCAAAGGGGGCACTTGAAAAGGTACCAAACAGTAAAGGTGAGAATGTTTAAGAGTTGACCTTTAGGTCATTGTATAGAGCAAACTCTTCCCCTTCTCAGCTTCTTCTGAGGACTCTACATAGGTTTTGTTAATTGATGAATGATTCCTAAATTTTCTTTTAGGCAACATCAGCTCCCAATTCCCTCACCTGCTCCTTCTTGGATTAACTACCTTGGCATAGATCTACATGTGATCAGTGTGTTTAAATGTAATGAGTGCCTGGTATATACTCACACTATTTAAGATGGTACCTCTCCAAATGGAGGCTATTCAGGACATGCTTTCAGAGAATCATGATGATATACAAGGAAATTGCTTTGGAGAGATGAGACTGCATGGACCTTCTGAAACTGGTTCTGGTTGGGTAATCAACCACATGATAAAGGGGAGACTTTCTGGTTGATCTCAGAGGCTTACAAAAAGGCCTTTCAGATTCAGTGTCTTGCTTTTTGCCTCTCATATCTATGTTTGCATCTGGAGGAGTTCGATGCCTCCTTCACGGCCTATGAGAGAATAAGGTAATAAGAAATGCTTCAGGGCCTTCTTCCCCTCTGGGGCTATGTGGTCCTGGGAAAAGGGTCTCCTAGGCCAGTTTTGGTTTTTTCCGTTCTAGGTAAAGAGAGTGGAATCTCTGATATAGTTTTGGAATGTGTTACAAGAATCCATGAGTTGGAATCCAGTCTGAGTGTCACAGCCAGTCCAACATCAATGCCCCCAGGGAACAAGAGTGTCTTTCAGGACCACAGCCCCACAGGATTTGTTTATTTATTTTAAAATTTATTTATTCATTTTTAGTTTTTGACATTTACTTTTATAAGATTTTGAGTTTTAAATCTCCCTCTCTCCACTCACCCCTCCCCAAGATGGCATGCAATCTGATATAAGCTATATATGTATGATCATATTAAACATTTTCACATTAGTCATGTTGTTGAAAGAAGAATCAGAACAAATGGGAAAAATTGCAAGAAAGAAAAAATAAAAAAACAAAAGAGAAACTAGCATGCTTCAATCTGCATTCAGACTCTGTAGTTCTTTCTCCGAACATGGATAACATTTTCTATCATGAGTCTTTTGGAATTGTCTTAGATCATTGCATTGCTCAGAAGAGCTACATATAACAAAGTTGGTCATTGTACAAGGTTACTCTTACTGTGTACAGTATTCCCCTAGTTTCGCTCACTTTACTCAGCATCAGTTCTTGCAGGTTTTTCCAGGTTTTTCTGAAATCTGCTTGCTCACCATTTCTTATGGAACAATAGTATTCCGTTACATTCATATACCACATCTTGTTCAGCCATTTCCCAGTTGATGAGAATCCCCTCAATTTCCAATTCTTGGCCACTACAAAAAGAGGTGTTGAAAATATTTTTATAACGTGGGTCCTTTTCCCTTTTTTGTGATCTCTTTGGAATATAGACTTAGTAGTGGTATTGCTGGATCAAAGGATATGTCGTTTTATAGCCCTTTGGATATAATTCCAAATTGTTCTCCAGAATGATTGGATTAGCAGCAGAAGAAATTATTTGTCTGTTGTGGTCATGAACTTTGGTCATGAATTGGGTGGGACTAATGCTATGTAGGAATTGAGCTAAATTTTGAACCCAATCTCTCCCTTCCTGCATCGACTGAGATAAGTGTAGCGGGAATTATGCCCTTGAGATCTTTGGAAGAAATATTTTTTATATTTATTTTTATAAAAGCTAATTTATATTACATGGTTAAACAACTGGTATGCTAGTCATTGGTGCCTTACAAATGGGGGGCCAACAGGACTTGAGGCAATGGCAGAGGAAAAAAAGACACTCTACAAGTTCCTCAGGACCCTAATACCCTGATGGATAAAGTAGTAGGGTGGGTCCTGGCAGAGCAAGATATAGTGTACTTACTATAGATAACACTTTTATTCTCAAAATTTTCTCATTTGTTAATCATATTTAGTCTTTACAACATTCCTATGAATTAGGAGTAGGGCTTTATCACAGTGTTATGCTCACTTCACAATTGAGGAAACTGAATCCCAAGAAGGTTAAAGTCATAAATGCAGTGTTACAAAATTATTGCAAATTCAGGCCTATAAGAAACCATGGTCTCATGATTGTCAGCTCTGATTTTTTTTTTTAACTTTGCTTACTTCTCAGATCATAGTAACTAATAGGGACTTTAGAGTTCATTTCAACCAACTCATTATTTTACAGATAGGAACTGAAAGCTTAGGTTGTAACGGCCAAATCTTCTGTCTCTAAAACCACTTCTGTATACCATGCTACTTTCTGTAATGCCCAAGCAGCAATATCTCATACAGTGGATGTTTATTCATGTCTCTTAACTGTTTAGAACACAGCTAAGAACCCACAAAGAACCAAAAATAGATGTTGGAGTGGCCAAAAGGAGATGTCTCAAAATTCACGCAACAAAGATCATGGAATTTCTTTACAAAAATGATCCTCAGGTCATCTGCTGAGGATGATAATATTTACTTTTTTAGGCATAAGTCTAAGTAACACGGTTATCTGATTTCATAGACAATATCAGAGATTTTAGTGATCAGACGCAATCTCCTAATTTTACAAATGAGAAAGCTGTGATGTTGTGACCTCCCCAAAGTTACACAATAAGTGAATTGGCAGAGCAGAATTAGAATGCAGGTCTCCCAATTTGAGGTTTCTATCAGGAAGATTTCTATCAAAATGACTAAAAAAGAAACTCTGGTGCATCAAGGGGAAATTTTTAGTCATCTGGAAAATTCACTTATTCATAACTCCTTACCAGGGCTTGATAAAGGAGATGACATATACTGATATCTTTCTTATCTGTTCTCACTTAATCATCTGACTCCCACAGTGAAAAATGTCTTTTTTCCTTAACACAATCAGAAAAATCAATCTGTTTTTTTCAATAAGAATGATTTTTTTCCATCCCTTTCCTGGAAACATCAATTTAAATTGTAATTGACTAATGGGAAATTTAGAGACTGTTTTCGGCAGAACTGAATTCTGGGATATTTTACAATGTTAGTGTTATCTTGGGAATTTTATTCTCACTGACCTTGGTTTGGGTGAGGAACATGGAGACAGATGGTTGGACACACAGAGCAACAGGATTTTGAGTTGGAAGGGACTTCAAAAGAAACCACACTATAACACTCCTAACAAGTGATCATTTAACTTCTGTTAAAATAATGGGGGGGAGCCCACTATCTCCTAAGGCAATTCGTGCCAATGAAGAAATGAAAAAAGAACATCTATCAAGTGCTTACTACGGGTCAAGCATTGTGCTCAGCCCTGGGCAGATCCAAATACATAAATACACACATACACACGTGTGTGTATTATATATTTATATATAATATATAAATATAAAATATATTAAAATATAACATAATAAATTGTAACTACAAAAATGAAGAGTGCCTGTTCTTAAGGAGTTTATATTCCAGGGGAAGACAATATATTTGAGGAGCGATGGCCAGGGCCAGTGGTGTACTGCAGCCAGCTCAAAAAGACACTTGAGGGCTGATTGTTAAATTTCAGTGTGAGCATTTACAGCTTGGAAATACACAAATACTACAAATTAGGGCTTAATTTGCTATTTTGTTGGTTGTCCAGACTTAAGAAAATAGTGGAGAAAAATGTTAACAGTGCATATTAAAGCTAAAAGTGTGTTGGGAGTACATTCCTCTCCCCTCCTGTTCCCCCAACCCTTATCCCCTGAGCCGTTTGTTAAACATTTTAAAAGCACACCTTTGTCAGGAAGGGATATTTTGGTTGAAAAAGTTGCAAGGATGGTGAATAGGACCATAGGAAAGTGAAATACTCCTTCCAAAAACAATACTAGTATTAATATCATTATGGTTCCCTAAGTGACAGATAAGGAATGGTCAAGAGAGGATTTGAGCCTGGTAGTTGTTGGGAAGATGTAAAGCAAGGTTGGTGTCCCCTAGATGCAGCGGGCCACCTGAAGTGCTCGATCAATAAGGACAGTAAAAGTAGGAAGGCAATGCAAGATTTTGCATCTATTGCTATTGAATTTAATTTTTGATTCAGTCAGATGTTCTAAATTGCTTAGATTTTTTTGGATCCTGACTCTGTTACCCAGTGTCATTTAGCTATTCCTACAACTTAAAAAAAAATTTAATTAATTAATTTTTAGTTTACAACATTCAGTTCCATAAGCTTTTGAGTTCCAAATTTTCTCCCCCTTTTTCTTCTCCTCCCTCCCCCCCACAAGATGGCATGCAATCTGATATAGGTTTTACATATACCTTCACATTAAACATATTTTCACTTTAGTCATGTTCCCACAGCTTTTGTTAGCTAATAATAGTAGCTAGCCTTTAAGGATTGCAAAGCACTTTACAAAAATCTCATTTTATCCTCACAACAATCCTTGGAGATATGTACTATTGTTATCCCCATTTTACAGATGAGGAACATGAGGCAGACAGCATTTAAGATATTAACCCAGGTTCACACAGCTAGTAAATGTTTGAGTCTCGATTTGAACTCAGATCTTCTTAGTGTGTTTTGTTCACTGCTTCCCCTGTTGCTGGGCAGTCATTTCACTTCTGTCCAACTCTTTGTGACTCCTTTTGGGGTTTTCTTGGCAAAGATACTGGAATGGTTTTCCATTTCCTTCTCCAGCTCATTTTATAGATGAGGAAGCTGAGGCAAACAGGAGCAAGTGACTTGCCCAGGATCTCACAGCTAGTAAGTGTCTGAGACCAGAATTGAACTCAGGAAGATGAGTCTTCCTGACTTCAGGTCCAGCACTCATCTACTTTGCCCCCTAGCTACTCACACATGACCTACTTGTCTGTTATGTGTGATATCAAAGTCTCTGATAAAGTTATCAAACAGCAGAGGACCAAACCCAGATCCTTGGAGAGACCTCTTACCCACTTATCCTTGAACCTTTTGATACCAGTCACTAAACCAGTTTTTAGTTTTACTAATTGTCCTAGACCTCAGCTCACCATCCTTTCCACAAAAACAGAATTGGATTCTTTTATTTTTTGAGGGGAGAAGGCAGGGCAATTGGGGTTCAGTGACTTGCCCAAGGTCACATGGGTAGTAAGTGTTAAGTGTCTGAGGCTGGATTTGAACTCAGGTCCTCCTGACTCCAGGGCTGGTGCTCTATTCACCGCACCACTTAGCTGCCCCTAGAATTGGATTTTTTATATTAGGTTTTGCTATGATTTAGGTTAATTACCTACACCATTTCCATGAGTGGTACATTTAATGATCTTGTTAACAAAAGGAAACAAGGATAGAGGACTAGGAAAATAGACTCATCTAGAGAAATGTCAGCATAACAGAAACAGAGAAGTAAAAGCCAGCTCCCTCATTCATGAGGAAGTGGTTAGAGGATATTGGAAAGCCTATGTTTCCACATCCTTCTATGAGTCTTTTCTGGGTCTCCTGGGATGGGGGATGGGGAGTCAGGAGAGGCAAGGTTAAGCATACATTCAGAAGTGCACCCATGTTCGTGTTTCTTTGGGAGACAAGTAACAGGTTTGTTATGGATCAATCTAGGATTACAGAAAACTGTTGATGCACAGATCTGGGGCAAGGTGTGTTGAAAAAGTGCCCACAAATTTGGCTGTCTGCCACTTGTGTGTGAATATATCCTCATTGAAGCACCCTATTCCCCTGAGGGAGGTGTCAACATTCTGGGACCCTGTGCACTGTACTCATATTACCTTAGATTTTGTGGCTAAAAAACAAATTCAAGGTAAGAACAGTTTTGTTGTTGTTACTCAGTCATTTTAGACTAATAAATTGATGATGCCATTTGGGGTTTTCTTGGCAGACACTGGCATGATTTGCCATTTCCTTCTCCAGCTCATTTTAGAGATGAGGAACTGAGGCAAACATGGTTAGGTGACTTGCCCAGGGTCACGCAGCTAGTAAGCATCTGAAGCTAGATTTGAACTCATAGAGAGGAATCTTCCTGACTCCAGGCTTGGGGCAGTGTCTGCTATACCACTGTACCACCTAACTGCCACATCACAAATACACGTCTACTTACTCATCTAATATCAAAGCTAGCTGTTTAATTCCTCATGCTTTTATTACAGATATTAGGACAGTGATAAAGTCATGTCAGTCATGGCACATTAGCAGTTAATGGTCAGTAGTTCTGCCCATTGATAGAGTCAGAAAGGGAGTTACTGTTGAGTAATTTATGTTGCAAGTTTATATAGACTAAACAGGAATCTAGGGAGGGAGGTGGAGTATCCATCCAGAGGAAAAGACTATCATGCAATCCAAACATAAACCAGGTGGAATGAGGAGGGAAACCAAGTAAAGCAGAAACAGCTGATTTAAACAGATGACGAGGAATTCTAGAATGGAAAAACTAATATTGAAACAGAAGACAGGATGAACAGGATAATTGTTTTCAAGTATTTGAAAGGCTATCTTGTGGAACAGGGATTAAACTTACTCTATTTGGCACCATAAAGCAGAACCAAGCACAGTTGGTGGAAGCCACAAAGCACCTAAAGTAGAATTCACATTGGGAATAATCAGAGCTGTCCCAAAGCAGATCAGGCTCGTCAGGAGGCTATGGGCTCTCTCTCATTGGAGATGTTCAGGTGTAGGTTGGAGGATCCATTACATGTTGGGAATGTTATAAGCAGTATTCCTTTTTGGATATGGTTGGACTAGAAGGCTGTTGGGGTCTTTCATTCCCCCAAATCCGATCCTATATGCCAGGTACCATGCTAGCCACCAGGGATACAGAGTCTCTGCTCAAAAAGAGTTTACATTTTAGTGGATGAGGAGTGGAAGAGGAACAATATGCATATAGGTGAGGTAATACAAAATAATTTGGGGGACAGGGGAAAAATCTACCAGAAAAGGGGGATCAGGAAATCTCAGGTAGAAGGTGTCACTTAAACTGAGACAAAAAGGGAGTTGGGGATTCCAAGAGATGAAGGTGAGGAGGAAGAGAATTCCAGGAATGTGGTATAGGTTGTACAATGACAAAAAAGTGGGAAATAGCCTATTATGAACAGAGAGGAGACAAGTAATCCAATTTGGCTCAGATGTTCATTCATTCATTCAACTTATATTAAATGAGACTAATATTGTGAAATCAGTCTGGAAATATCGGGTGAAGTCATCATTAAATTCCAGAGGCTATGGGGAGGCACAGAAGCTTCTTGAGGCAGCAAAGCAGTTAGAGTTTGAACCTGGACTCTGGAAAACCTTCAGACATTTACTCTGTGCTCTTAAGAGTAAGCCATTTAACATCCTCCAGTGTCAGTAAAATGGGAATAATAACAGCATCTAACTTAATAGGATTATTTTAATTCAATAATCTTATATGTATCTATATATAAAATGCCTTACAAACCTTAAAGTGCTATATAATTTCTAGCTCACTAGCTAGTAGTGGTAGTAGCAGCAGCAGTAGTCATAGTAGTAGTAGCAGTAGCAGTAATAGTTACAGTAGTAGTGTTGTGCATGGCCCCATTCTGGCTCCCCTGGTCCCTTCCCCCTTCCCTAATCAGCCATCTTCTCTCTCCTTCACAGAAGTAAGCAAACTGCCAGGTTTAGCTCTGCTTCGGAAAAACCCACGCACGTGAAAATCAAAATATGTACTGACCAATTGCTGATTTTGGCTTCTGTAAGTTCCTGCTTACACAATCCCTGACCATTAGGCGCATGGCTCGCCTTTATATATTGATGCTTTGCCCCTGTTGGCTGCTGTTCAATTTGGGTCTGGCCCCAAGCAGTCCTGCTGCATTATTAAAAGTCCATTTTCAATCAATTTATCCTGGGGGATCTCTTTTCTCATTTCTTGGCGTAACATTAGCAGTAGCAGCAACAGCAGTAGTAGCAGTAGCAATTAGTAGTAGCAGTAGTAGTGGTAGCAGCAGCAGTAGTTGTCTTTATTGTGGTTGTCATTGTCATCATTGTAATAACATGGACAGTATTATGCTTTAGGAATGTCAGTTCAGTGGCAGATGGATTGAAGGAACTAAAAATAGAGAGACTAATTATAAAGATAGTATACTTTTCTGCATGAGTGATGATGAAGGTGGTATAGTCAAGTATGTGGAGAGGAGAAGATGAATGGAAGAGATATTATGGAAGTAGAATTGCCAAAACTTGTCCCATGACTGAACATGGAAGGTCATGGAGAAAGAGTCAAGGATGACTGAGGTCGAAAACGTAAGTGACTGAAAAGATCGTGGCTTCCTCAATAGAAAGAGAGGTTAGGAAGAAGGGCAAGTTTTTTGGAAGAAGGATTCTTTTTTTAGTGGGGGCCAGGGAGAGATGACAATGAATTCTACTTGGAGCATATTGCTTTTGAGATATCTATGGGACATCAAGGTGGAGATGTCTAGAGGGTGGTTGCAGTTAGTAAAGAGAAGCTGGAACTCAGGAGAGAAATGAGGGCTGGATGTGTAGATTTGGGCATCATCAGCACAGAGATGCTAATTGAACCCTTGTGAGGTGATAAGATCACTAAGAGAGAGAAGGTAGTGAGAGAAGAGAAAACAGACCAACACTAAGCCATATACCTATACTGATCTAGCAAAGTATGCTGAGAAGGATTGGTCAAACAGGTAGCATAATGGATAGAGGGCTGGGCCTGAAATCAGAAAGACCCATTTTTCTGAGTTCAAATATGGTCTCAGACACTTGCTAGCTGTGTGACCGCAGGCAAGTCACTTAACTCAAGCACTCATCTGTAAAATGGGCTGGAGAATGAAATTGAAAAACACTTCTATATCTTTACCAAGAAAACTCCAAATGGGGTTTTTTTTCAAAGAGCTGGCCATGACTGAAAATGGCTGAACAATAATAATAGTGTCATGAAAACCCTAGGTGAAAGTATCCTGGAGGAGGTGGTCAGAGGTGTTCTGTTCCATAAAAATGTGATGAAGGATGGGATTTGAGAAAAGCCCTCAGATTTAGCCAATAAGAAGTCGTTTATAATCTTGGAGAGAGCAGATACAATCAACTTAACTTGAGTTACCAAACTGGAAACCAGAATCCTAGAGTCTTTAAACCCACAAGTATTAACATGATGTACAAGGATCAGAAAATGAAAATAATGTTTATGAAATGAAAACTGGATTCCTTAGAACAGAAACCAAGGAGATGTTATCTACTTTTAAAAAATTACCTCTGATATTGTACTATGAGAAATAATGAATGTAAGCTATTCAGAGGAAGTCGGGAAGATTTGCTTGAACTGATACAGAATAAAGTAAGCACAACTATGAGAATACAATACTCTATGACCACAATAATTTAAACACATACACACATACACACAAAGACACACACAGACACAGACACCACAGACACATAGACACAGACACACACACAGACACACACACAGACACACACACACAGACACAGACACACACACACCACATCTCATACCACTAAAAACACATGAAGTCAGATCAAGGTAGTGAAATCCTGATTTCAGTGGATTAATAATAAAATAATCTTCCTTTCAGTGGAGAGGTGGTGGACCATAAAAGTGAAATGTGGCACATACTGTCATGTAGCTTCGATATGTTGGTTTATTTTCCTTAACTATTCTACTTAACTGTATACAGTGAATTCATTGGTGGAGAAGGTTGTTGTTTGTCCTTCATCCTCGAAGAGGACCATGACATCAAGAAGGTGATGCCATGACTTGCAAGTGAATTGTATTTAAGTAAGGGAGGGCTGTGCAAAGTCATGAGCCTTCCTTTGTCGTCTGGAACCATCTATGCCCACTGGCAAGACCTAGAGCAGTACTACTGGAGATGGCACCATGGAGAGTGATAGCTATTGGGCAGTGATAAAATGTAACAAAAAAAAAAAAAACCCGCAATAACAAGCCAATGTATCAATAAGACATGTTTAAAATTACTTTTCTGACTTGAAGTAGAAACAATATTGATTCTAGAGATAGTCTTTACTAACAGTTAAAGAATCCATGATTTCATCAGTATAGTTACTTCCTTTACCAACACAGATTATAACTACTTTACATGTTCACCAAATAAATTTATTGTGTTTCTGTGACTGAGAAAGCACATTTTAGCAAAACTTCTGGTAATAAGTTTCTCTGAATTTAGCAGTTAATTAAAAATGTTAGACACACATATACATATGTTTTAAAGCACATATGCATACATATGTATGCACAGTACACCTATATGAACACATATACACATCTGTACATGTAAGCATATATACAAATATACATACATGTACCACATATAACCCACAGATTTATTTTTATATGTACTTATGTGCATGTGTATGCATGTATGCATATATATATGCAGGTAGGTATATCCTACCTAGGGTCACCTCTTGGCTTTAATGAAGCATCAGAGGAGGAAACAACGGCTAATGTTTCTATCCCTTACAATCCTTATCCATATCTCTGCACTTTAGCTTAAGTCCTGGATCTGTGTTGCTCCATGTATTGCTGATTAATTGTGTGACCTGGGGCAAGTCACTCCACTTTTCCAACCTTGAGTACCCCAGTCTTTAAAAACAAGGAGGCTGGTCTAAAGTTCTTGAGGGTTGGGGAGGCTGCCTTTTTTAGCACTAATATTCTATGATGCTAGGGTCTTGGTCTTTGAAATTGTTTTCAAAAACATTTTTAACTAATTTAATATGATGGGCTTCCTTTGTAATCCTATGTATTTTATTTTATGCATTAAAAAACTTACTATGAAGATTACCTGATTTTTACCCAATACCAAAAGGGTCCATGATACAAAAGAGATAAAGAACCTCTGATCTATTGCAGTGATGATGGGTCTTAGGGGATCAAATCATCATTTTGTTTTTCAAAGAAGACTGATTTTTTGATCAGAAAATTATTTAAAATAGAGAATAGAATAAATATGATATGATTTTTGTTGTTGTTCAATTGTTTTAGTTTTGTCAGACTCTCCATGATCCCATTTGGAGTTTTCTTGGCAGAGATACTGGAATGGTTTGCCGTTTCCTTTTCCAGGTCATTTTATAGATGTAGAAACTGAGGCAAATAAAGTTATGTAACTTGCTTAGTGTCACAATAACTAGTGTCTGAGGCCAGATTTGAACTCTGGAAAATGAGTCTTCCTGATTCCAGACCTGACACTCTATCCACTGTGCTACCCAGCTGTCCAATATCCATATGATATAATGTACATATGATGTAATATAATATGATACAATATAATATAACCTTTTATATATGTGTGTATATATATATATATATTCATCTAGACAGAGATGGGGTATGAAAAAAGAGAGGTAGAGACAAAGACAGAGACAGAGAGAAAGACAGAGGCACATAGAAAGGGACACAGAGAGAGGGTTTTAGAGAATCCACAAGATGGTAGATTGAGCAGTGGAAAGCAATTCACAGGATTGCAGTTTAATCCCCTCACTTTACGAGTGAGGAAGCTGAAAGTTGAATGAACTTGCCCAAGGATACAAGAGTGTTAAGCAATGGGAATAGGATTTGATTCTGTGTCTTCTGACTCCAGAAGTGGTGGTCTTTCCATTATATCTCATTGCCTAGATAGTCATGAGGGGAGAGAGTAGTGAGTGTGAACCCCATTCTTCCAACTCAGCTTCCTTTTGTTGTTTGTTTTATTGTACATTAGTACACACAGCTCTTTCCAGGTTTTTCTGTATACCTCTTACTACATTCAAAGTCTGATAGGGCCATGAATCAGGGGCTACATAGGTCCTCAGAAACCAAATAGTTCAGTGTTATTTTATAATTGAGGAAACTGAAGTAGGAGGGGTTTTAGTGGCTTGTCCAAGGTCACACAGGCAATAAACATTCAGTCCCAACACAGTAGGCACTTAATAAATGCTTTTTGACAGAAAGAACAGATGACTTAGGAATTCATTAATTGCACTGATAGAAAACAGTCCTATCTTTTTCTGCATGAGCTAAAGCATAATAAATCCTATTTGAACTCTCCGTTTTAACTCTGTATATATCTCTCATTCTTAAATGTGTTTCTTCTAAACATATTGTTGGAGTCTGATTTTTAATCCATTCTGCTATCCATTTCTGTTTTAGGGGTGAGTTCATTCCATTCACATTCAAAGTTCTAATCACTATTTGTGAATTTCCCTCATCCTCTTTTCACTCTCTATTTTTCTTCTGTCTCTCTTTTTTACCCTCTCCTCATTATCTTATCTCCTCCTTTTACCCTCCTTTACCTTATTCTACCCACCTCTCTAAGCATCTTTCCCTTATCCTTTCCCCTCACCCTTCTAAATCTTAATCAACACACCCTTCATCTATACACTCTTATCCTACATACCCTTATCTTGTCCCTTAGTCCTCTTTATAGGTTTAGAAAACTTTTATACCCTTTTAGATGTATATGTTGTTCCCTCTTTAACTGAGATCTGATCAGAGAGATTCCAGCACAGAATAAAAACAAGCAAAAATGACAGTTTCTTGACACATTCCTAAAGGTCCAGTAATATCTTGAGAGTATCCGCCACAGTCACTTTGGTCAGTCATTGTGGATACTTGGTACTAAAAACCTAGTTTGGTGCCACCATTGTGGAAATTAAGATGACTTATCCCTCTTACATGGGGGTTTTCTCCTGCATATTTCCAGATGAGACTCAGAGTAGGCAATGTTGAATCTGAATTTTTTCAAAGTGAATACAGAACCATGTGGAAATCCCCATTCATCAGCAGCACAAGTACAGAATGTCTCGCAGCCAATGAAATAAGAAAGGAAACAGACATTTTTTAAAGCACTTACTTTGTGCCAGGTACTGCACTAAGCACTTTGTAAATACTATTTCATTTGATCCTCACAACAGTTTTGGGAGGTAGGTGCTGTTATGATCCCAACCTTTACAGTTGAGAAAACCGAGGTTAAGTCACTTTCCTAGGGTCAGATAGCTAGTTAGGTGTCTGAGGTCAAATTTGAATTCAGGACTTCCTGACTCCAGGACCAGCTCTCTATCCACTGTAACACCTAGCTGCCTCTAGCACAGACTTAATAACAACAACTACATAGATGTAGAAGATCTTATTGTTATCTTTGTTAAGAAAATATCTGGGAAGTGTATGATATGGATCTCTAAGGAGCTGCAAGAAATTCTAAGAAACTTTTCCAGGAATCACTTGTCTACAGTTTCCTGGACGTGTTTAACCAACCCACCCATAATAAAGTGATACTATTGTTTTTGTGTCATGAATCAAAGGACTGTGTATAAGCAGTCCTGTTGGGCATTGTGTTCTACTCTGCAAGTATTTCTTTTGGACACTGTTCAAAGAAAAAAGCCCCATTAAGAGCTTTAAATTGCAAAGTCATTATTTTAATTCAAAGCCATTAAAGTTTTTATCACTTACTCCAATAAACATGCACGGTGGAGTCAGCATGGCTTTGTGGATCAAGAGTTTTGGACTGGATTCAGGTTCCACTGCTGATTGGCTTTGTGACCCAGGGAAAGTCACAATTTTGCAGTGTTTTAGGCAATCCTTTAAGACTATAACTTGTAAAGAAAGTGCAATCTGCGTTGGTAGAGGGAGTTTCCTCACCTGGAAATTCCTTATGTCAATGAAATTGCTGTATCCATATCATAGTTGCATTTCCAAATTTATGTAATGTATTTTTAACTTAGGAGGCAGCCAGTGGTTCATGTATAGAGCTCTGGGTCTAGAATCGGGAAGAGCAGAGTTCAAATCCAAACTCAGACACTTACTAGCTATGTGACCCTGTGCAAGTCGCTTAACCCTGTTTGCCTCAGTTTTTTCATCTGTAAAATGATCTGGAGAAGGAGATGGCAAACCACTCCAGTATCTTTGCCAAGAAAACCCCAAATGGGGTTAAGAAGGGACAGTCATGACTGAAACAACTGAACAACAACACTTTTAACTTAAAAAGCACTGTGTGAGTGTATGTAGATAAGACAAAAGTCATTGAGGGCTAGTTTAGATTATAGAACATAAATTTTTTGGGGGGGGATCCAGTCAACATGGTTTCCCAATTTTCTCTAGCACCATTCAGCAGTTTGTGAAGAGGAACACAGACAGCCATTGGTGGGAGTAATCTAAGACTGGGACTTGGCAAGGCATGATCAGATTTAGGGTAAGTGGGCAAGGAACTGGAGTATAAAGTATAGTGTAGAGGTAACTATTTCACCAAAGGGTCAAGGGAGGAGAGAACAGTCATTGTAGGAGTGATGGTCTGGCAAAGAGAAGAAAGGTGGAGGGAATGGAGGTCATGGAGAGGATAAAATGCAGGGTTAAGGATTGTAAGGCAGAAGGAAAGATGGAATGATAAAATATTATGATCAGATAAAGAAATTTCAGAGTTCATGAACAGAGATGGGACATTTGTTATTGATGGCTAGATCAAAAGTATGATCATCTGTGTGTCACTGAAGTGAAGAGATAGCGCTATGTGTCAGCTGTTTGAGGAGTGGTCTAATTCTTTTCTTAATTCATTTTTTTCTTCCTTCCTTCCTGTCTTCCTCCCTCCCTCCCTCCCTTCCTTCCTTCCTTTCTTTTCCTTTCTTTCTTTCTTTCTTTCTTCCTTCCTTCCTTCCTTCCTTCCTTCCTTCCTTTCTTTTCTTTCTTTCTTTCTTTCTTTCTTTCTTTCTTTCTTTCTTTCTTTCTTTCTTTCTTTCTTTCTTTCTTTCTTTCTTTCTTTCTTTCTTCTGACAGTCTAATTAATTTCTGAAAGGCTCATTATTAGGTGGCCAAGGAAGAACCTCTGGTATTCAGTCACTCACCAAGACTTATTCAAGTGATTACTATGTGCCAGGCACTATGCTAAGTGCTGAGTAGACAATGACAGAAAAGAAACAGTCTATACTCTCAAGAAGCCTACGTTTTATAGGGGAGACAACATATAAATAATTATGTAAAACAAGACATAATGCATAGTTAGGTGGCACAGTGGGTAAAAGTTCCCTTCTTGGAGTCAGGAAGACTCTCTTTCCTGAGCTCAAATCTAGCCCAGACACTTACTAGCCGTGTGACCTTGGGCAAGTCACTTAGCTCTGTTTGCCTCAGTTTCCTCATTTGTAAAATTAGCTGAAGAAGAAACTGAGAAACCACTCCAGTATCTTTATAATTTCCTGATTTCTCAAAAAGTCATTAGCTTCCATTTGCTCTATTCTAATTTTTAAGGAATTATATTCTTCAGTGAGCTTTTGGACCTCCTTTTCTATTTGGCTGCTTCTGCTTTTTAAGGCATTCTTCTCCTCATTGGCTTTTTGGACATCTTTTGCCATTTGGTCTAGTATTTTTTGAGTCTCCTCTAGTAAGCTGTTGACTTGTTTTTCATGATTTTCTTGCATCATTCTCATTTCTCTTCCCCATTTTTCCTCTACTTCTCTTACTTGTTTCCAAAATCCTTTTTGAGCTCTTCCATGGTCTGAGACCAATTCATATTTTTCTTGGAGGCTGTGGATGTAAGGAGCTTTGACTTTGTTGTCTTCTTCTGATTGTATATTTTGATATTCCTTGCCACCAAAGTAAGATTCTATAGTCTGAGTTTTTTTTTCCTTCTGTTTGCTCATTTTCTCAGTCAATTACTTGACTTTTTGATTCTTTGTGGCTCTGCTTCCAGTGTGGAGGGTATACTATCCTAAACTTCAGAGGTTTTGTGCAACTGTTTTCAGAGATATTTCTAGGGACCTGTAAGTTTTCAATTCTTCTAAGGTGGTATGATCTAAGGAGAGGTGTTTATTCTTCTTCTGGCCTGTTCTCTGCTCAGTGAGTAACCATAAGCACTCTTTCCTGCTCTGGAACTATGAGAATGGTTCCCTCTCCACTGCTACCACAAACTCTGCTATACTAGTGCTCCTCCTCACCTCAGGACTGCCACCCAGACTGTGACCCAGATCCAAGCATGGACAAAGCAATGGAATCCCGCCTCAATGCCAGCAAAGAGATACCTGTAATATCCTTCTGATCAGTTGTTTGATTCCCCTTACTGCCTGAGAGCTCTAGAAGTAGTCACCACCACAGGTCCTGCCCCAGGGCTGCACTGGGGCCAGGGCTGGATTGCTCTCGTCTCTCACCCAAGTCTGATAGACCTTTCCCACTGACCTTCTAAGTTGTCTTTGGTGTTTGTGGGTTGAGAAGTCTGGAAACTGCTTTAGCTGCCAGTGATTCAGTCCCCTGAGGCTTACTCTAGGTTTGCTGGGGATGGTCTGTGCTGGTGCAGTCCACTCTGTACTGTGCTCCTTTCCCAGCCTGGCACAACAGACTTTTCCCACTGACTGTCCAGGTCAGACTTGGGCTGGAAATTTGTTTCACCCTGTCTTTTTGTGGATTCTGTAGCCCTAGAATTTGTTTAGAATAATTTTTTACAGATATTTGGAGGGATTTGGGGGAGACCTCAAGCAAGTCCCTGCTTTAACTCTGTCATCTTGTCTCCACCCCATACCCCCACCCCCCAATCCTCCCTCTCCAGTATCTTTGCCAAGAAAATTTCAAATGGGGTCATGGAAAGTCAGACATAACTGAAATGACTGAACAACAAGAAAACAAGAGGAAGGAGAAAGTAGCCTTAGAAAGGAAGCCTTTAGCAGCTGGGAGGATGGGGAAAGGCCTCCCATAGAAAATGGGCCTTGAGCTGAGCCTCGAAGGAAGGCAGAGAAAGAAGAACAAAGCATGGGATGAGTGTGATGTGTGTAGGTGGAGGGATTATTGATTCCCTTTGGGGAAATTATGGATGTTTTGATGTACAGGAGTAACACAAGGTAGTGCTTGTAATAAAATACAAATCATCATCTCAGGTCTGCTACTTATTTTATGTGTTCTATGACCCAACACTGACCCTAGAGTTAGAACACCTGAGTTTGTAAAGGTGGGGACTGTGGATGTGGAACACTGTATGTGTTGTCAGATACAGCTGGCATTTGTTGGTGATGTTGAAATGCTTTTTGTCCTCCACATTTTTCTTTCAAAATTTTATTTTAGATTCAAATGCCAGAACACAAATACAGAATAGTGAAAAGAAACAAAAACATATCATAAACTTAAATACAAAGTTAGAAAGAAAAAAAATCATGTCGTGTGCACAGCAAAACACTAGAGAGGATTCAAAATATGTAACAATACGTTTTCATATTGAGTAAGCCTATCTGATAAATAAGACTCGTGTTGAGAATTGTCCATCTTTTCTTTGCTTCCTTGTAAGTTTTCTTCTGTTCCACTTTCTTTTTGAACCTTGATTTTAATCACTGGTCTGTTGGATGATGGAGTGGGAGGGATATGTTCAGAAGCGAAGATGATATAAAAGCAAAAGACATCAATACATTTTTTAAAAAAGACTTAGGTTTGAAACTCAGTTGTGCTTAAGAGTTCTGTCCTCCTCATCTCTCTCTGTCTGTCTTTATCCTTACCCCCTTTACCACCTCTCCCCCCTGTCAGTCTTGTCAGTCTGTCTGAACTCTCTCGGTAATGGAAAGCTGTGGATTACACAATAATACAGTGCTGTTGGATGATCAGACTCAAAGTGCAGTTGTTAATGTCTCAGTGTCAATGGGGTAAGAGGTCTCTAATGGAGTACCCAGAGATATGTACTTGACCCTGCATTGTTTCACATTTTTGTCAATGATGTGGATGACATAGCATGCTCCTCAAATTGGTAGATGGTACAAAGGTTAGACTGGGCAACAGAGTTAGGATCTAAAAAGATCTTGACAGGGTAGAACATTGGGCTCAATTTAATTATTCATCTTATTCAGTTGTGTCTGACTCCACTTGACCTCATGGACTTTTTGTCCATGGGGTTTTTTTGGCAAAGATACTGGAGTGGTTTACCATTTCCTTTTCCACTGCAGGTCCATTTTATAGATGAAGAAATGAGGCAAACATAGGGGTCAAATGACTTGCTCAGGGTCATATGTTTAGTAAGTACCTGAGGATTTGAACTCAGAAAGAGGAGTTTTCCTGGTTCCAAACCCAGTGCTCTATCCACTGCACCATCTAGCTGTCCTGCTGAATTTAATACTATTTAATTCTCCAGGGATGAATGTGAAGTCTTACACATGGATTCACAAATATCGACTTCCCAAGTACAACATGGGGAGGCATAGTTAGAAATTCTTCTGAAAAAGTGGATTACAGGTCTGGAGTCAACAAAGTGAATGCCATAGGGTGCCAATGGTCCCAATTTATTCTTCCCTTGGCCAATCTCATATAGAATTTTTCATCAGAGCTTAAGAAGAACATCAAAAAACTTGCAAGTATCAAGAAGAGGGCAATATATCTGTCATTGGGCCTTGAGCCTGTGACATATAAAGATTAATTGAAGGAAATAGACAGATTTCATTTGGAGAAGAAAAGACTCAGGGTTGTCCTGTCTATCTTATAAGTATTTGAAGGGCTGTATTATAGACAGCCTTGTTTCATTCAGACTAAACTTGTTCCATTTGGCCCCAGAGGACAGAACCAAGAACAATAGGTGGAAGTTACAAAGGAGGCAGCCAATTTAAACTTGATGTGAGGAAAAAACTTCCTGACAATTAGAGCTGTCCCAAAGCAGAAAAGGCTGCTTAGGGAAGAAGTGGTGAGTTCCCCATCCTTGGAGATCTTTAAGCAGAGAGGCAGAATATGTTGGATATGTTATTGGGGGGGTTTCTTTTCTTTATGGAATGAACTAGCTGGTGCTGAGGTCTCTTCCAACTCTAAAATTCAGCGGTCAGATGAGCCAAATAGATGGAAAGACACTTTGAAAAAAGGTATCACAACAACATAAGGGAATATTTTCACTTTATAGAATATGCCACATTTATTTTCCCTCAGTATCTATTCATTGGGCAAGTAACCTTCCTCATTGTAAGTATGCGGAACCCTCTAATGCCTAGTACCAGAGCAGCCGTGGATAAAGTTCTGGGGCTGAAGTCAAGAAGACCTGCGTTCAAATTTGACTTCAGATACTTATTAATTGTGTGACACTGGGCATGTCACTTAACCTCCGCTTGCTTCAGTTTACTCATCCGTAACATGGCGATAAAATAGCACCTCCCTCCCAGGGTGATTGTTAACATAAAATGAGGTAATAAAGATAAAAGATAAAAAAAGATAAAATAAAATAATAAATAAGATAAAAATGAGGTAAAACATTTAGCACAGGGTCTGGCACATAGTAGGGGGTAGAGAAATAGTGGTGGTTATTATTAGGATGTGTTACTTTAGAGACACAGGTCATCACAGTTCGGATTCTCTGTAGACTGTGATGTTCCATGATTCAGAGGTAGATACCGTCTCAAGAAAAACATTGGTTTGAAAAAAGGTGGCCTTGGGTATCAGTGATTATCGAATGCAATTTCCCCAGTGCAGTCCAGCCTTTTCTCTACTATTCACAAAGTGGGGTTATAGTAAAAACAAACCGAGACAACGTGAAAGTACTTTCCACTTTTTGGATTCCCAGAAGCCAAAAGCGTCATATGACTTTAAAGGATTTTATTATTCACTCACGTTCCTCATATTTTCCTTGCCTTAATTCACTCTTTTTTTTTTCTTTTCTTAAAAAAGTCTCACAGGAAAGGGGAATTTCAATTATCATTAAATCACTGAAGTGCTGCCCTTTTCAAAGCTGAGGAAGTAATGAGTCATTTTTAAGGGGCTTTCTTTAAGGGAAAGTCTTTCTGGCAATTCTGCATCCTTAGATGTAGAATTCAGAGTAGTAAATTTAGAGTACTAAATAGATTGCTGCTTAGAGGACAGACAGAAGGTCCTGGGTTTAATGCCCACATTTAACACTTATTGGCAATATTGGCAAGTGACTTCGAGCCTTTATTTTTTCATCTATAAAACAGGGATATATAGTACCTTAGCACCTACCTCATAGGATTGTTGGAAGTTCAAATGAGATTTGGGTGATTTTGGTCTGTTACCTCTAGATTACAACATAGAATCAGAGACAGAGCTTAAAGGGACCTTGGAAATCAAGTCCGCCCTCGCCCCGCACCCAACTACTCATCTATAGATGAGAAAACTAAGACCCAGAGAGATTTAGTGATTTGACCTTAGTCACAAAGTCACTATCTATCTAAATCAGGATTTAATCCAGGTCTTCCTGATTATCACTAATGTTCTGTATATACACCAGCAACTCTCAAACATTTTGGTCTCAGGACCCCTTTATATTCTTAAAAATTATTGAGGAACCTCAATGTGAATTATGTCAATTGATATTTATCAATTTAGAAATTAAAGTATCTTGGTATATCATGAAAATAGTTTAGACCTCAGGGACCCCCACTAAAAGAATTTTGGGGATCGCCAGGAGTCTCAGGACCACATGTTGAGAACCACTGTGCTATATATACAATGCTGCTTCTCATTAGAACACATTATTAGAGCAGATTGGACAAACTCTCATGATCCCACGTTACTGGACTCTCTAGGGCAGTGGTTCTCAACCTTCCTAATGCTGCGACCCTTTAATATTCGTATGTGGGAGTATCTGCGTGTGGGTGGACCCGCCTGGAGATGGATAGAGGAGCGATGTCTCAGTTCCTAAGACCATCAGAAATATGTGCTTTCCGATGGTCTTAGGCGACCCCTGTGAAAGGGTCATTCAACTCCCAAAGGGGTCATGACCCACAGATTGAGAACCACTGCACTAGGGGCATCAACACACATTTGCGTGTTTCTTTTCCCAACCTTTGAAAGAGTGTAAGTAACACAAACAACTAATTCAAGATGCATTAGGAAAATCACAAGCTGCCCCCCCCACCCCAGCAGAGTAAAATCTCAATTATTGCGTTATAATGAATAATACTGTTAGTCCAGTAAGAGTAAAACATCCCTTTCTCTCTTAAGTCCCCAATTCACTTGCTTGCTTACTTGCTGTGAAACTAGAAAAGAAGAAGTATCTCCCAGAGTTGTCCTTTTCATTTTTAAAAATGGGGAAAGGGTTTTCCATGGGCGTATTTTGTGGTAACTACTCCCTGACATATACACGCACACACAAAGACACGGTTGCATTAGCTTAATTATAGGCTTTGCGCACAGGCAGTACTGAAAGGTAACTTCCCTTCTGATGCCTCTGAATAAGAGTAAGAAGCATGTACTCCCTCATGGCACCCTTAGATCTCTGATTCAAGGTACTTCATGGGTATCCATTTAAAAAAAATGCAAAAGCCCATCGATGTATTTACTTAAACTAGTTAACTATTTGCTATATTTAGTTCAAAGCAAAGTTGTTTAGTGAAATAGTAAGAAAAGTAGCAATAACTTTACAAACCTAGGGTGTGCTCTCTCTCACAAATATGCATACACAGGGAATATGCATGGAGAAGAACACATATGTCATGGATGTCAGAAACACCGGTTGCCACGAATACATGTGGAGAGGCTTGCACAGAAAGAAGATATGAGGTCAGGTCATGTGTGGAGGGCCAAATTTTACCTCCGATATTCCTGAGTTACTAATGACATCACACTAACTTCTCATCCTGCAGTGTCTGCCAGGCATTCAATTTTTTTTTGAGGGGGAAAGCCAGGCAATTGGGGTTAAGTGATTGCCCAACATCACACAGCTAGTAAGTGTGTCATGTGTCTGAGGCTGGATTTGAACTCAAGTCTTCTGACTCCAGGACCAGTGCTCTATTCACTTGGACACCTAGCTTTCCCAGGGCATTCAGTTTCTGCTATATGTACTGCAATGGTCTCAGTGGCCATTGCTCCCTCCTGATTTTGTGGTCACTGTAAGATGGTACTCTGCCAGTCTCCTGATCTGTGCTGTCAGCTTCTGAACCTTAATTTCTCAGAACAACTTCAAGCTGCATTATTCTCTCTGATAAGGATGGGCTACCGCACCTAGCTAAGTGCTAGGTACACTGCTCTAGGCTAAGATAATTTTTTTTTTAAACCTAAATTCCTCTAGATAAGGAGGGTTTACATCCTTGTCCCAAATCTCTCTTTTAGGATGAGTCCTTGCTACTTCCTACTTGAAGTATATAGATCCTATACCCTTAAGCTTATTTTGAATGATGGTAGGGGTCGTGGTGGTAAAGGAGAAGGGGGATGGTTTTGCCAAAGAAATTATACAAGAATTATGTGATGCCCCTAGAGAGTCCAGTAACGTGGGATCATGAGAATTTGTCCAATCTGCTCTAATAATGTGCTCTAATGAGAAGCAGCATTGTATATATATCACAGTGGCTCTCAACATGTGGTCCTGAGACTCCTGGTGATCCCGAAAATTCTTTTAGTGGGGGTCCCTGAGGTCTAAACTATTTTCATGATATAGCAAGATACTTTAATTTCTAAATTGATAACTATCAATTGCTATAATTCGCACTGAGGTTCTTCAATAATTTTTAATAATGTAAAGGGGTCCTGAGACCAAAATGTTTGAGAGTTGAGAGTGTATATACAGGACATTAGTGATAGTCACAAAGACCTGGATTAAATCCTGACTTAGACAGTGACTTTGTGACTAAGGTCAAATCACTAAACCTTTCTGGGTCTTAGTTTTCTCATCTATAGATTTTTTTCTCATCTATAGAATTTTGTTTAGTTTTTTTTCTTCAAAGACAAAGATCCTTTGTCCTCTAGTCTCCTAGTCAATGAAAGGAAGGGGGAGGGGGAAGAAAGGGAAAAAACTCCTACAATTTAATCATTTATTCCAGATCCTTGCATTTAATGTATATGTGGTGCTGGCTGTGCATTCCCTATCCCCATCTTCACATATACCTGGCAATAAGCCACCCTACAAATTACTTTTTTTGGGGAGGGGTAGCTAGGAAAAATCTCACTATGGTTCTAAGTTATATGAGTAGTGCCAGGGAATTTCCATCGCTAGAAAATCAGTGGATGGTGCTTTGGACACACAGGAAAACTGAGTTCAAATAGACTTTTCCACTTCCTAGTTGTGTGCCCTAGGTAAATCACATCATTTCTCTTGAGGTGACATAGTGGATAGAGTGCAGGGCCTGAAGTCAGAAAGACTCATCTTCCCAAATTAAAATTTGGCCTCAGACACTTATTAGCTGTGTAACCTTGGGCAAGTCACTTAATCTTGTTTGCCTCGGCTTTCTTAGCTGTAAAATGAACTGGAGAAGGAAATGGCAAACTACTCTGGGATCTTTGCCAAGATGGTCATGAAAAATTGGATACAACTGAAAAATGACTGAATAAAGTTCCCTATGAGATATAGTTTTATCCTTAAGTGAGATGAACTAGATACATGAGAGCTGGCCCCCAGAATGGCATGGTCACCAGGGGTGGGGAAGCTATAGCCTTGAGGCCACATGTGGCCTTCTAGGTTCTTGGGTGTAGTCTTTTGACTGAGTCCAAGTTTTACAGAACAAATGTTTTTATTAAGGGGATTTGTTCTGTGAAGTTTGCATTCAGTCAAAGAGCTGCACTTGAGGATCTAGAGGGACACCTTCAAGCTGCAGGTTCTCCAGTCTTGACTTAGACACAGAGAAATGCAAGTTATTTATTTCATTCCTTCTGTCAGAGGAGAGAAGCACTGAGAGGAGAGTATTTTGAATTTTGAGGTCTTTTGAAGATAATCCCTGTCCTAAGACTTCTGAGCTGGCTGTGTTTATTTCACAATCTTGTGCTAAGTGTGAGTGAGAGTACTCAGGTGACCCTTTTGGCTACTCAGTCTTAAAGTCCCCAAAGAGGTAGATAAACAGTGATGGAAAGGAAGGAAATTATGATAACCTCTTCAGTAAACCACAGACTCTGGCAGGGCTGTCTGTTTAGAAAACAGGAATGTTGGTTGAGTCAAAGAGATAAATTTCTGTATTGCTCTGTCCTGAGTAATCAAGTGAAGGCCTGAGTCATCCTTTGACATACAAATAGAACCCATCTTGACATTATGTACTGTACCTTGATTTTAGGGTTGAGTTTGCTTTTACCCTCCGGTTATTTTCCATTTCAGCTCAGCAAAATGATGGCTATTTTGGGAATGGTTTAAGCAAATATATGTGGGTGGTAGTTTCTAATCTGCGCATCACTAAGGAAACAATGTGGTATAGTGGTAGTAACACTCTCTCTTGAGTCAGAGACATTGAGTTCAACTCCTGCCTGTCATACTTACTACCTGCATGACCACGGACAAGAAAGAGATTTCTCTTCAGTTGCTTCATTTTGTCTTCAGTTGCATTCAGGGCTACAGTTACATCTATTAAAAAGAAGAGATTGGACTAGATGACCTTTGAGATCCCTGCTGGTTCTTGATTTATGTTTCTAGGATCTATTCCCATAGAAAGACAGGGGATGCAATCAGTGAAACGTATTTTCTTGAGGATATATACTTATATTCCCTTTACATGTCTGGGAAGAATATTTCATCTACCAATAAGTATACAGATGATGGTACGGTGGTCAGATATTGTGGGGGGGATAATTCCAACTCAGTCCTTTAAATCTTTTTATGCCGGAGATCAAAATTCCTTGAATTATAGTTGATTAATACATTGTGACACCGTGGAAGATCATTGATTGAAGCAAGCCAAAATATTTGATCTTGGTGGTCAGTTCACATACAGATGCCCTGGAGATGTGGTTTTGGCATAGATTTGTGTTATACAAATCTAAACGCTTTGAGACCTGCTCTCATTTGCATCATACTGTATAATGTTAATTGACTTCCAAAGATCAAATATTTTAGCTTGCCTCAATTAATACTGTAATCAGAGAACGGATTTGATTTCTGACTCCAAAGGTGTACTGGAGACAGATCCCACGGGCTGCAATTATTATTGTTTTGTTCAGTTGTTTCAGGTGATTTCGACTCTTCATGACCCCATCTGGGGTTTTCTTGGCAAAAATACTGGAGTGGTTTGCCATTTCCTTCTCTAGTTCATTTTACAGATGAGGAAACTGAGGCTAACAGGGTTAAGTGGCTTGCTCAGGGTCACACAGCTGGTAAGTGTCTGGGACCAGATTTGAATTCAGGAAGGTGTCTTCTGACTGAGTCCTGAGCTCTCTTCACTGTTCCATCTAGCTGTCCCCACAAGCTGGAGAGGTTAAATTTTCAGTGTGAGCTTTTACCTCAGAAATGAGAAAATGCTACAAATCAGGGCCTGATATACTGTTTTATTGGTTGTTTAGCCTTAAGAAAATTTTAATATGTTAATTAAAATGTAAATAATGCAGATTAGTCTTAAAAGTATGTCCTGAAAACATTTTTTGGAAAGCTGGTTGTTAAACATTTACCAGTACATCTCTACTTGACTCTCTTTATCACTTACCATCTGTACATTGGTTGGTTGTTGTGATTTGTTCTTGAAGAGGATCAAAATGACATCACTATGTTACAGTCAAGTTACAGTGAGGTCTGGCTGTGGTTGATCAAGCCAATACAAGCTCCGAATGCTCTACCACAAATCAGGCAGAAATAGTCCATGTGAATATTTGGGGTGAATTATACTTCTAATTTTTTTTTTGAGCTACTGCAATTCTGCTTTGCTCATAGAGCACAGCACCTGCTTTGATGCAGGCACATCACTGTCATTTGTCAGCTTTCCCTGTCATCACATTCAATTCCAAAGTTCTTCAGAGAGACTTTGAGAGTGAGACCTGCTTGAGACTTACCATCTGTATGTATCACCTGAACCTTGAGCAAGCCACTTAACTTTCTTGTTCCTCATCTATAAATAAAGCACACTGAACTAGGTGATTTTTGACATCTCATATGGTTCTAGATCTAAGATCTTAACAAGAACAACATCACCTTTTTTTCTCTTAACATAGATGGCTCCTAGTAAATACATTTTGCCTTGGGAAAATCTGAGAGATTGTTTAAAGTTTTTAAAAGTGAAGAATTTTGTTTAGGAAGATGAAAGGCAAACACTTTATAGAAGTAGCATGTTATAAATTTTATAAAGGCTGCATGAAACAATTGGCAAATTTCAGTGAGCTAGAGGGACTGTTTTCTGCCTTTCCTTGTATCTCATATGCATAGTTTAGTACTTAGTAATAAATGTTTAATAAAAGGCTCATTGGTAGATCGACAGATACAAGAAAAAATGACAGTAGATAGAAACTCTCAGAGGTAGGAAGAACTGGGTTCAAGTCTTGCCTCTGATGTTGGACAAGTCACTTAACCCCTCAAAGCCCAGGTGACTCTTTGTAATAAAAATGGTAATTTGAAGATCTTCCCTGACTCCTAATAGGCCCAATGTAATCACATGGAGCCTGTGGTGGGAGGAATTTGCTGAATGGGTGGAGCAGGAAAAGAGACAGAGAGTTAGAATGGAGGGAGGAGAGGATGTAGGCAAGGAGACAGCTAGGATTGTGAGTGTTTGTTTGTGGGAAGGCCTGAGCAGGGGGAATGTTTTGGGATGGTGTTGCATCCTTTAGTGATAAGGTGTATTAACTTCTTTGTTGCTCTGATGGATTTGGTTTTCTGGTGTTGGGACTTGACTTTCTGGTGTCTGAATGGATGTTTTGCTTCTGTGTTCTATATGGAGAGTCTGCTACATTTGTGATTCAGAACTATGCCAACATATTCATAGTTACTGCTGGTGCTGTTAATATTGCCTTAGTGATACACTCTCTAAGACAGTACATTTCAGAATGGGCACAGATCTACATTGATAGGGGAGTTTCATCACCAATAGGTCCCCACACTAATGAAAATTTGTGTGGATTTAGATTGGGTTGGGGTATGGGGGGAACTCTTGGAGAGGTGGGTGAAGTGGGGGATGGGAGGGTAGGAGGGGAGAAAATAAGGTAACAGGGATAAGGCAAAAAGAGAGACTGAGAAAGAAAATAGTGAATAAAAAGAAAATGGAGGGAAATTAACAAACAGTAATTATAACTTTGAATATGAATGGGATGTTTATAGTAGCTCTCTCTGTGATGGCAAAGAACTGGAAATTGCAGGGATTCCCACAGACTGAGGAATGGCTGAATAAGTGGTTTATGGTTGTGATGAAATATTCCTGTGCTATAAGAAATGATGGGTTCATTAACTTCAGAAGGGTTGCACAAAATGAAGAGTAAAGTGAGCAGAACCAAGAGAACATTGTATATAGTAACAGCAATATTGTTTTAAGGGCGACTTCAAGCAACTCAGTCATTTTAACTATTATAAGTACATAAATTAAAAATAATGGACACATGAAACAAGTTGCTGTGTGCGTCCAGAGAAAGAACTGATAAATAGAAGGATGTGTATAATAATTTTAAATCTATATACCTATTTGTGTTTAATGGTAGCCATCTCTAGAGTAGGGGGAAGAAAGAGAAGAAAAAAAATTTACATGACAACTTTGTTGTATATTTGGAGGGAAGAACAAGTGGTAGGTACACAGTAGATTTGCAGTTTCATGTGCAATCATCTTTTGTACTGTTGTAGAAATGCTTGTTTTGTTTACTGAATTGGAAATAAAGTGAATTTTTGAATAAGGAACTGAACAAATTAGTATATGGACATGCATCTAGGTTGCTAAGAAACACATATACACACACATACATGAATCTTGGCCACTAGGAGGCATAGTGGACAGAGCTTTGGATTAGGATTTCAGAAGACTTGAATTTGAATCCTGCCTTAGAAACTTACTAACTATGCAACCATGAGCAACTCATTTACCCTCTTTAACCCTCAGTTTTTCCATCTGTAAAATAGCAGTAATAATATCTACCTTGAAGTGTTCTGGTGAGGATTAAATGAGAAAACATGTAAAAATGTAAATATAGACGAATAGAACATCGATGATGTTCTATTAAGCTTTTAAAAATCAATACACTTCTATAGAAATGTAATCTAATAAATTAATAAATAAATTAAAATATTTAGAATACTTAAAATACCACAGGTGAAAAAAGTAACATTAAAGCCATATTCATTAGCCCCTGAGGATCAGTGGCAAGTACACAGATGAGAATGCTTCAGTACAGCATTTGTTCTAGAAGGCTTAAGGGACAAGGATTGCTTCTTTGCTATCCTTTTTTTTTTTTTTCTGGACCCTAGCCTAATGCCTGGAACATAGCCTGGAACATTATTGACTGATGGATTGACGAGGGAGAAAATAGTACTAGGTGGAAATTACTAAATGGACTCACCCAGGAGAAGATAAGGTGGGCCGTTATCTTTTTTGTTGAGATAGCGGTGAAATTGTGAATGCTTCAGTGTCACATGTTCTGAGTCAAGGGATTAGTATGCTGGGAGTCATTTAGATAAAAGCACTTTTCTCCTTTCTTTTTATATTTTCCATGACTGAGATGTAATCTTCCTCAAGGAAAGTAGAGTAAAGGCATGTCTGGCATGTCTCCACAGCTGGCCATCATAGGTTAGCAAGGAGGATTAGTTATTGGGATTCCAAAGGACTTCTGATGTGTAGGAAAGGAAGCTAATGACTCTGCTGGTTGTTGGGAAGGGACGAGGCAGATCAGGGCCAGGGTCAAATGATGAGTGTTTCGAGTCCCAAGAGCAAAGACAATCACTATAGAGAAGGGAGAAGAAATAGGAATTTTAGGAGAGAGCAAGCTGCAATGACTTCACCATCAGAATAAGTCAAGTGATCCCAGAAATTGAATGTGAACTAATCAAGTGGTGAGTACAATGAAAACTGATGGTTTTGAGATGCTCAATATGTGCCAAACCTATTAAAGGGAATGAACACACTGAATGCAAAATCATAGAGGTTGAATTGAAAGGTACCTCAGAAGCCACCATCCAACATGCTCCTGGACAAGCATCCTGCTTATTACATCCTAAGCAAGTAGTCATCCAACTTTGTTTGAAGACCTCCAGTGACAGGAAAGTCACTACTTGATGGAGCAGCCCATTGAATTTGGACAATTGTAATTGTCATGTTGAGCTGAAACCTGGCTCTCTGTGACTTCTCACTTGTTTCTTCTCCCCCTAATGCACCAACAGGTTTGAAGGCCTGTCGGTTACATTCAACCTAGGTTGACCCATCTGCCAAGATGATTTACTGGGGTGTGGCTGCTGCATATGCTACAGATTCTTGGACACACAGGTGAGAGTTGAGTGCCAGACGGAAGCCAAAGTTGGTTGAGCAGCCCTGAAAAGCAGAGGTGCTAGATTTCATAAACCCCAACAAAACCAGTAGACTCCCACAGGATGACCCAGTTCCGCCTCCTGCTATAGCCCTACTTTCCTACATCACTTAAAATAACTTCACCTCTGAGAGATTCAGTTTCTCCACCTATAAAAATAGGATTTTAAGAGTAGAAAAGCTTTCAGGATCATTGAATACTAAGAATTTCTGTTGATCTCAGCGAGCAGAAACTTGGTTCTCAGCAGACTTCGGAACTCCATCATTGGCTTCTAACCCTGGAACTGGGGTTCTCCTATGTTGGCAGTCCTAATTCTAGAAGTGCATCTTGTTCCTTTTTTTTATTCCTTGGCCATCTTATTCCTTGCTACAGCCTGTAAATATTTGGGTGGCCAGCTTCAAACAGCAGATGGCCAGGGCTACAATTAAAAATTTGGTTTGAAGTATTCAAAAATCCATGAATGGTTCCAAGGCCTGCTGAATGTCACTTTTTGAGTCTTCTAATAGCCTAGAATCACTTGAAGGACATAGTATCTTGAAGAGCAAGAGATTTTGTACTTTTCTGATATTTGATCCTAAAGGTAGGCTTCCTCATATTAGAAGAATTTTTCTTGTTTCTTCTGAGGGAGGTGGGGTTTGCGTGTGTGCATGGAATTTTTTTCCATAATGCTGGACTGAGAATGAGCCTCATTCATTAAGGGAAATTTTCTAGACTAGAACTAACTCCTATACAACTTCATGAGCCCTGTTGTGTGGTGATATCACATAATGTGCAATGTCTTTGAATAGCTGATTCAGGTCCTTGACAACTACTTTGCATTTTATTTTACTTAAACAAGCAAGAATGACTTTATTAAGCTCCAGGTATTATCTGCCAAGTATTATGCTAGGTGCTAAGAATGCGAAGACAAAAGTAAAAAAATAAATCCAGTCCTCCAGAAGGTTACATTCTCTAGGGGGGAAACTACACATGTGTCACATAACAATAATTACCACAATATAAATGTATAAGTTTATATGATAATTAAAAATGTCTGCCATGTGCATATATGTATGGCATTAGATCTTTGATTTCATTGATGTTGGAAAGTCTTGAATGAACAAACTTGAAGATACCTTACATTCTCTGCATATTATGGTCATAGATGATTATGAAGAACACTGATAGGATTCTTTCCCAGGTTACTTGCCCAAGATCTCACAGCCAGTTTGTGTCACTGGCAGGATATGAACTCACATCTTCCTGGTTCTGAGACTGGGTATGTGATCATTTATATCATACTGCCTCTTGTGAGTATATGTACGTATGGGAATATGTATGCACAAATACACACAAAATATAAGAACAATACATTTAAGGTAATTTGGGAGGGAGTCATTATGCCTGGGGGTATCAGGAAAGGCATATAATGTAGGAAGTATAATGTAGGCATCTGAGCTGAACTTTTGAAGAAAAAAATGAGAAATTCCAAGAGGAAGAGGTGAGGAGGCAGCACATTCTAGGTGTTAAATGTCTTTTATTCTTATTTTCTTGTTATCTGATTTGATCTGATGAACAAGTCATTGGGGAAGGTCATAGATTTGCATGTTAGCCAAAAGAGCATTTCAACCTGGGAAATAATAGTGAAAAGTCCCCTAGCTGTGTGTCAAACCCTGGGAAATAGCAAAAGGTTCCCACAACTATATGAGATCCTTTGAGGGCCCCATGTTACATGAAGTAGGAACTAGCCATAGACACATTGAAAGAATACCGCATTTGGAGTGAGAGGATATGAGCTCAGGTCTTGTCTGCTACTTGCAATCTGCCCAGCTTCAGGCATATCACTTACCCTGCCTCCGTTTCCTCTTCTGTAAAGAGAATGAGTTGCACTAGATAATCTCTGAGATCTTGGCTATCTCCAAATCAATGAACCAGCAAGGATCTTACTTCCTTTGTTTATTTGGAAGTGGGTGATAAGCATGGTAAATTCACTTCGAAACAAAACCACTAACCAAATTAACAGAAAAAGGTCATGAAAGAGAGATTGTGCAAGGAAGAGATGAAGCTATTTTTATGCTATACAACTATTTTTTTCATTTCTTGTGTTCTATACATGATAACATTCCCTGTTTCGTGATTCTTTGAAGGCTGATGCTGAGCACGTGGTTGGAGGGTAATGATGAGATGGAAAAAAAATGACGATTTCTTTTGTTCCTTGAGAAGACTGAGAAACATGAAGTCATCAAGTTAGAGAAAGAATTAGTAGAAAATCCTGTTGACTTCTAAGAGAAGCCACAAAGATCTTTGCCTGTAGTGACCACAATTAAGTCATCATTAATTACCCAGCTGGAGCTTTCCCCTTAACTCTACCAAGCATGCCCAGGAAGAAAACATGGCCTGGTCTAGTAAAGCACCTTTTAAAGAAGTAGGACTGCTGTCAATTGATATGGGATGAGGGCTTTCCACTGACGAGTGTTATTTCTCCTCTTTCCTGGCAGCACCGGGAAGTTTCTTGATCTTGTAAAGTGCTTTTAATACTCTGATTATGAGAGGGAGAATAGAATAGACTGTTTGAGGGGAAAGGGGATCTTAGAAGCCATCTAGTTAGTCAGTCAGTGTCAGTCACTGGTTTAAGTGCTGGGAATGTGGAGAAAGGCAAAAAAATGTGATCACTCTCCTCAACGAACTTTATTTTGTAATGGAGACAGCAAAGTAGAAACCACATATAAGATATATACAGTGCAAACAAGTATGACTCTCACTCATTTACAAATATTATCTCAAGAGAGAGAATATCTTTAAAGTACGTTGCAAAACCTTAACACTCTAGACAAATGCTGTTATTATTATTATTATTATTATTATTATTGTTTTTACACAAGAGGAAATTGAGGTAGAGCCAGTATAAGACACCTAGGGGTCTCTCGATTCTCAGATCAGTAAGTTTTCTTACATCATGTTTCTGATCCACTCACTAAAAAACAAAACAAAACCAACCAACTGTTTATCTTCATCCATTGGGTGTGTAAGGCCTTGTACCAAGCAAGGAACCCACGGGTCTCCTGATTCTTGGGCAGTGAATTTTCTTACATGATGCTTTCTTCTGTACTCATTCAAAAAACCTTTCATTTTCATTTATTGGGTGTGTAAGATTTTGGGCAAGGTACTGAATAGGCCAAGGATGAAGAAGATGAGATCTCGTGACCTGGAACTCATGGCCCAGTGCGTTGAGCAGCTCATAGTATAATGAAATAGCACAGAGAGAATCTTAAGGATGAACTCATTTGGAGTGAAAGGATCTGAGTTCTGACCCAAATGTCAGATACTCAGCCACAGCACAGCACATGGGGTCTCTTCTCTGGCAGACAGAGAGATATCACAGATAAGTAAGTCGATTACATTTCTATGTCACCTTAAAGATGAGAATATACTTTCGTCACAACAACCTATATAAAGCAGCTCGTGAAATATTATCTTTGTTTTAGAGATATGGAAACTGAAGCTCAGAAAGGTGTGACAGTGATGAGCCCAGGTCACCTAGCTAACAGGACTGTGACTTAAAATTTTGTCAGCAGGGTTGAGTAGCACAAAATGTGCCTGAGGCCCACAGCATGAAACACAGTACGCAATTTGTTATCAGTTTTGTAATTTATAATGTAGAAATAAAGCAAGATGACAAATTCAGTTGAATGGGAGGGTCAATCCTGGAATATAAGGCAAAACTTTGAAGCTGGTACCATAAGGCTGCTGAAACATAAATAGAGCAGGGTAGGGCCAGGCTGGGAAGCAGTTTACTTGGGGTAGAACCCTCTGGCATCTTTCTATTTTCACTAATTGTTCTTGCTAAGTAGATGCCAAGCTCAGCTGTCTATGCTGCTGAAAGAGTGCAAATACTGTGTTGTTGTCACTATGATAAATATATAACAAATCTGAAAAATGCACAATCTCCCCTTTGACCCAGAAACACCACTTCTAGGGCTGTATCCCAAAGAGATCATTGAAGTGGGAGAAAGACCCATCTGTACAAAAATATTTATAGCAGCTCTCTTTGTGGTAGCAAATAACTGGAAATCAAAGGGATGCGCATCAACTGGGGAATGGCTAAACAAGTTGTGGTATATGAATGTAATGGAATACTATTGTGCTATAAGAAATGAG